>BHFW01000036.1:3600000-4200000 GCA_017312325.1 Pleurotus citrinopileatus
ATCCGTAATCGATCAATCGCTCGAACGGACCTGAGCACGTCAAGGTTTGTCCGGATTCATATGGTACACACCAGATATAACCTTGGATGTAACTGAGATCTATTGCATGCTTGCCGGGGACCATGTCCATATCCGAGTAACGCAGCGCATCGCGGACTGGGTTGGGCAAAGATTTAACCATCCGTCGGTACTAGATTTACGTTATGCGTTGGGAGTTCGCAACCCGAAACTTCGTAATCGCAACCGTATATGAGCGGCTTGGTTCATCACTTTGGATCGGAGTACTCAATCAAAGGCCCCAAGACGACGCGTTGCCTGCTCCAAGAATTTTTAAGCTGCCTCCTAGCCTATGTAGTAAACACTAGCGTCTCAGTAGTCGATACGGTTGGCTAACGGAGCAAGCTGCATCCGAAGGCGACTAAGATCATAGAACACGCATGGCGTTATTGGATCCATGCACAAACGTGATAAGCTCTCGCCAATTACACATCATTAGGAAAATGTACTTGCTGTTTAGGAACGAACGTCTCACTCCCAATGCGTTAGTTTCCGGCCTAGCGCTTGGTGTCCAATTCCATATCAGATAGAAAGCCTGATTTGCGATTCGACCGGGGAACGGGAAGCTGGAACATGAATATGCCTAAGTTACCGGAGCAAGAGTACTGTACGAAGCTGAAACAGCGTAATCGGAGGAGGCTCTTTGGAGAGGTTCTTGACTACTATTTTCTCAGGCTTGCATGGGACAGACATACGCCATGGAAAATTGAACTATGTCAGACTCCAACACGAAGTCCCACAGGCCCGAGTATACCCAAATACAAGGATGATTCATCTATTCATCTATCAGACACATGACTACACATAGCAGGTGGATTTTGGAGTCCTACGAATGAGGAATTAGACACTGCTCCCGGTTCCGTGGAAGAGTGTCGCATCGTGAATCTTAGCATACTTTTCAATCACAGATTTCACCAGGCTTATCTCAGGTTGATCCACGTTGATGACTCTCCTTTCCTTTGTCAATAAACCACGAAATTCATCGGGGAGCACGTCGCGCTCGAAGTTGAATTCGGGCGAGTTCCCTAAGGCGCGTGAAACGGCTTCGGAAAATTTAGCGGGATGGGCCGTCGACAATATAATTTGCTTTGTGCTAGACGCACTGCAGCGTACGAGGTGAGTATGAGAAGCCGCGCCGTAGTAGAGCAGACAAACTTGTTGTGTGCCACAATCTCGGCGGCAGCAAGACCGACAGCGGTGTGTGGGTCAGCAACGTAAGACGGGGTGCCTTCAAAATACGACTTGATGGTACTGAGCGTCTTCATGGTAATGTTAGGCTAGAAGGCTTGAACGAGCAATCAAGATCATACCAGTTCATCGGTGACTTTCTCCGCCAGAAAATCTCTCCGAGCAGAGGCCAGGACATCCGTGGGGACTTCCACGAGCCCAGTATCCTTTACTTGCGACATCCAACCGTTCAGAGTGTCGCAAGCATTCCGTCTGCGAATTAGATCGCTGTCTCCTAGGGCGTTTTCATATGCGAGGTACCATAGTAGCCGCTCAAAATTGCTCGAAACAAGTATATCCATGGCCGGACTGTACGTTTCCTTGGCACCAACTATTGATTGTTTTCCATCGGACGCGCCCTGCACGGGCGAAGTCGAATTAGATTCATCGAGACTAGTCGAATCATTCTTTTCGTATCTTCCACTCTTCCAAAAACGGGCAAGTATGTCGTTAGCATTCGTAGCAACCACAAGTTTACCCATTGGTAAGCCCATCCGCTTCGCATAATATCCTGCGAGGATGTCCCCAAAGTTTCCCGTTGGAACGACGTATTGAATTTCAAAATCGTTGGAGTCGGGAAGCTGCGCCAGGATGTGAAAGTAGGCGAGGAAGTAATATACCGTCTGCGCGAGGATACGAGCCCAATTGATTGAGTTCACAGCGCCTAGGCGGTACGTGCTATTGAAAGCCTTGTCGCTGAAGAGCAGCTTGACTATGTCCTTAAAAACAATGTGATATCAATCTAATGGTAGCGACACATTGAATGGTGAGCTTACCTGGCAATCGTCGAACGTACCTTTGACAGCAATGTTAAAGACATTTGAATCGGTCACGGTTGTCATTTGTGCCTCCTGAATAGGAGAAACTCGACCCTTCGGATGTAGAATGAAGATGGAGATGTTAGCCTTGTTCCGAAGCCCGTATATCGCGGCACTGAAATGGCCATATTGGAATGATATCCGATACACGAGGTCCATCACTTGCTTACCTCCCAGTATCTCCGCTGGTGGCGCCTACGACAGTTAGCCGCTCAGGCGGCGTCCCTGGCGCTTTCCGGAGATTCCGTCGAAGTAGGAAAAACTCGAAAAGGTTGCCCAGAAGCTGTAGTGCTACATCTTTAAATGCGAATGTTGGCCCGTGAAACAGCTCCAAGATAAATGTCTTGTCATTGAGCTTTTTCAAGGGTGTCACGTCAGGATGGCGAAAAGTGCTATAAGACTTGTGCACAAGGGATCTCAGCTCGGCCTGAGATAGCTCATTGGGAGAAATAAAGAGAGAAAGCACTGCAACAGAAAGCTCCTGGAATGAGTAGGACTTCCAATCGGATTGCCAGTTGGGTGGAAGCTGGGGAATGTTCTCTGGAATATATAAGCCGCCATTGGGCGCCAACCCGGTTAAAACAGCCTGTCGTGGGCAATTAATATTATTGCCTGTGAGATCTTAGGGTTAAATGAGATTGACCTCTTCGAATGAGAGGAATTCGTCCCCTCCCCTAGTCGAGAAATATTTCATCGCTGGCAGGAAGGTGATGGGCGGTGAAACGATCGTCGCAAGCCAGCATCTCAGCGGATCAGATGCTTCCTTGTTTGGCAACGGCGGCTAGAGGAAACTCTAGCGCAAAGGTTATGCCGACATTGTTCCATACCATAACAGCAGTTCACCAATTCGATGGGCCTTAAGTTTGAATCATGTTTCGCCTTCGTTTCAGTGCAACACCATGCATATTTGGCATAAAGTAGGGCAGGTCGGCCTCCTGATTCTATTTTCTTTGTCGTACCCGCCAAGCTGAACGTGTTGAACCCAATCTGAATGGAGTTTGAACGTTGAACGTTTGAACGTCCAACCTTGCGACACGCCCGATCAATTACAGGAACTGTGTGAGGGAGGGGTGCACAGTCGTGAGCCTGCGGAATTATGTACTCCCATGCGTACCTTCGATCATTGATGGAAACCCAGAAATGTATCACTACGGGAACACAACTTGCATGTAGGATATGGTTGGAGTGATCGTATACCCGGTTCATGTACATAAGACAGGGATACAGCCAAGGGAAATCCAGGTGGCTCATCGGCTTGGATCATAGCTTTCAGCCCGATGTATTATTCACACCGCAGCCACTACACTGATTAAGCCCAGGAAATATATTACTCGAGTCTCGTATTAGATCTAAGGTATGACGATACGTAGGGGAGGAAATAGAACACATCTAATTTATAATTAGGGCGACCGTCAACCATCACGGGTGAGGCCAGTCCGTGATACTCACCAACGTCTCTAGCCGAAAAGGGAGGGATCGATGCCGCCTGCAAACGTATCTAGCAGCGCGATCAAGGGTGAGTAAATAGTATGTCCACCCTCGCTGAAGATAGCTAGGGCAGCCGGTATCTCCTACAACGCAGCTCGCGATCAGTCACGATGGCAATGGCCGTGCCGCGTCGCAAAAAGACTTACAGGCCCTGTGGTACCCTGCAACCATCCCATAATCTCCCTGCAGTCGGTCTGGAGCCTCGCCCATATTGCTAAAGATAGCCCGAGGATCGCCTGGGTGGCAATCATCTGGTCGCTGACCAGCGTCGACAGAGATGCTCTGGAGGTCGTCACAGCGTCCGTTTTGCGATGCTGAAGTTGCGATGCATAATCCGCGTGGGTGAGCTCGCTTTGCACACCTGTTCGTACATTCAGGAAGGGGTTTCAGATGCGAAATGGAGGAACTAACGGTCAATTTGTTCGTACACCCTGCTAGCGGCAATGGTTTCGGCGCCTGTCAATGTCTGGAAGGAAGATCATCCTGTTAATCCGCCTAATGGGGTGATGGAAGCACACATACTGTCCTGTGGCGCGTCATCTTCGTTTTACCAGATCTGCCCGAAGACATGATCATTCTGGACGTAGCGTACACAAGGAACGTGGCCTCGGCACCGACGAGTCGACCCATCTACAGTGGAAACTTAGCCACAGCAACGGGCGATCAGATTGATAAATATCTTACACTGTAGTACAGCCTAAAAAATTCGTTGTCAATAATGAGTCTCGGGCAAGGCATGGAAACACATACTGTTGGACCATGGTAGCTAATTCTCCGATCTTCTGTGCAACTTCTCGCAGCTCACCCTGGCCAGAGGTCATGCGACTCGCCGTAAACTTGGCAAAATTACCATGGAATGCATTGAGGTTATTGTTGAGGGTCATCACATTTTCGGTCAACGATCGTGTCATTGCAGCTTGATCTGTCGAAACCTGATGACACCGTTATTGGAGACGAAGATGTAACCGTGGAAAATCCTTACGCCTATGAAGTTCTGGAGCACTTGCATCTTTTCTTGTTGCCCATGGCTCGATCCGCTATTGTGGCTGCGCATCATGGCAGGTAGCACATGCCCACAAAACACTTCACGTCGGCCATTTTAGTTCCGCGCTCTCAAGCATATGCATTGAACAGCTTACTGCCCAGACGACCGGAAAGCAGCCCAGTATTGGTACGTAAATGGGTGACAAGTTCACGGAAGTTCTATGGAGTGAGACCGTGAATACGCGTCCGCCAAGGTAAATCAGTCAGGGTGGAGCACCTACCTGACGCAACATCATCCATTGGGGTAGCATTGGCTGCGTCATGCCTTGCATGTCGATAGTGTTCAAGTGCGCGGCGATGGTATCAAACTCCAGAACCATCCTGACAATTGACTTGGCCAGCTTTTGCGACGCGTCGCGTGCGTCCGTATGCATGTCAGAGCTGTTAAGCAAGCGAGCAGCTTCGGAATATGTGGATGCCATGAATTTCGGAACTTGTATACACTAGGTGGATGGGAGGGGAGTTGACGATGCTAGCCGGGGCAGCATCCTGTTGTTTTATAACCAGCCCCATAGAGTGCCTGCATTAATTAGCAACTCGGAGTAAGAAAAAAAACGGAATGTTTAAACTCACCAGGAATGGGCGAGGGTCCTCTGAGATTGTTTCAAAGTGGTGTCTAGCTTGCTGATCTGGCAAGCTCCAAGCCCGATCCTTTTGGTACCAAACTGACGGTGTAATACAGGAATTCAGTAGACGTCAGAGCATTGTGAATCAGCTTCCCATTGCGAAAGGCTGTTCTAAAATGTGTCACTATTAACTACGAGCTTGCCCTGTACTAGCATTGTGTTTTTAGAGGCTATTTCCAACGATTGACGCGTCAAATGATCACGTACCAATGGTTTTTGACTTAACAGAGAAGATGAAATGATCTCGTCTCGGGCCAACAGTCGTGGCGGGTACTGTAATGAGGATCTGACGACGAAAGCGTATACATTATGTCCGGAGCTGTCGGAGTATGTTATGGCGCCCGTGGACACAACTCCCATCAAAGTTGCCGGTCCCGCTTTAGGCAATTATGATGACTTAGTGTTGAGGTTTTCATTGCGGTGAATCTCGCTCCCAATCCGAGTAGTCAAAGGCAGTCTCCAGTGCAGTATCGGTAATTCGCAAGTGGTATGCACCGGGTATCGGTTACAGGTGAGTTATGGCCGTGGTGGTGGGATGTGATTACTACCCATGGACTTGTTGATCTGTACATCCCGCCTCTTTTGCGGGGGGCGCGAGCATGGTGTTCCTGGCCGTGCCGGCCACGGCTGTTTCACAAATGAGGTACAGAAGGACAGGGTGTATGAGGGTGCTCTTGGACATGACAACTCGATTTCAGGACATGGGAACTCATCGAATGTCCCCACTCACTCAAAGGTCAAATCAGGTATGTTGTCTCGTCAATCCTGATGGATTCGGGACCCGATTTCGCTGGCCCTCCCCAGCAAAGACTTGATCCGGGCTTACTCTCGGAATGATGTGTTCCTGCAGAGTCCCTCTTCCATGCCCCCCGATGTGATTTGGGAGATTATCGATTGCAGCGTTTGGCCAAATAGTCCTGCAATCCCATGAGGCTAGTGGTGGCTATGGGAGTGGCTGAGGCAAGTAAAACACAGGCCCGCTCGGTTGATTTGATACGATGGGTTGTCTTGAATGATGCGATTGCGCGTATATTTGACTCTGAAGAACACCCTGGCGGGAGACACTTTTTGATCATACTGACAGCTCGGGCATTAGGCGCACGCGGAAGCATTCAGTTACAGCCAGGAACCGAAGCATGTACTCCTTCTGAACTCGGGAGATATCAATCGATAGTCCCGGGCTTGAGCCCTGTATCGCGGCGACTACATCAACATGTAACGATATTACAGGGGACGCAGATAACTACTTGGGGGCGCAGCTTATGACACTTACGACCTGGGTTCGTTTCCAACACCACGACAAATGGGTGTTAGCGGTTAAAGATGGCATGTGTCTCGCTGACTAGGACAGCCGGCGTCATAGGATGTAGTGAATGCTCTTACCGGGCAAAATGCACGTATCCCGAACTCGGAGGAGGAGGAAGCCAAGCGGTAAGTTGAGAAACTGTGCCGATCTGATAGCGATGAAATCGAGGAGTGAGGAGGCTGTCAATCGGTTGGTAAGAATGGTGCCTCTGCGTGATTTACATCCGCGTCTTTTCGAGAGCCTCGGGTCGTTAGCTGCATTCCGAAGTCGCTAATCTCCATAACGTGGATATGTGAGTCCCTATGGAGAATATAGAGAAGGAAGAGTTGCATTATTGGTGAAACGATGTAACTTTTCTGAATACAACGATGCGTTACTTGGGAAATATTGTTCAGACAAAACTACATGAGTACTAATTGCATCTCCAATCTTCATGGAGAGTAATGAAATGTGTAGAGGTATGGTGGGAAGATATTAGTAAGTGATCAAAGTCACGCGTAAGTGTGCTCGTGACAAATACGGACAATCACAACTGACCTTGGCGCGTGCGCCTTGCGCGCTTCACGCCAAGTTATCCACCCTACGCGACGCGCCACCAAACACTTCTATGGCTGAGGAATCTCCGGCGCCGCGACGCTCACAGCGCGAGCGCAAGAGGGCGCATCAATTTACATCAAGTCAGTTGATACCTGCAAAACGCCTGACTTTGGCTCATCTTGTGCTTAGTTGACAGTGTTCTCAGCAAGGGCAAGCGCAGACGGGACCATAGCGATACTGAGGGGGACGAGCAAGAGGAACGTGATGAGAGAGCTATTCATGAGTCTGACGATGAGGGGGACGACGAGGACGACGAACCAAAGGCGAAGAGGAAACCCAAGGCTCGCAAGAGTAAAACCAAGTCACCTGTGAAACCGAGGGGGCCCCCACCAGCGAAGAAGTCCAGAACGACCAAAACTTCGGCTCCTAAAGCTGACAAACCCACGACACGTCGAGCCAGAAAGCCTAAGGATGGGACTGGAGCCTTCGATGCGGCGGAGGTGGCGAAGGATACGAAAATCTCAGACGACAATCCCCTGTTCAGCGCGTATCGCGTCCCATTTGCTTGCCTATGGCTTACTAACTATTCAGCTTGCAGATGCTATTATGAACCCATCGGCAGCTCTGCAAGCAACAGCTGAGGATATGCTGCAGACATTGTCGGAAATGCCAGGCGCTGCTCAAGCTGAGCTCATCAATTTGATCTTGCGAGCTTGTGGCTGCAATGACTCCGTGGATGCGGATGAAGTTCTCGACTACGATGGTGTCGTCGACGCGCTAGACAACTTTACTGAGCTATTGAAACAGGTATGTAGTACTGTCCGTCCCAACCCGTCCACAGGACTCACGTATGAACTAGGACAACTCACCCATCTACCCTCTCACTTCCAAATTGCCGATATTCAAGAAGTTCAGGAAATCACTCAGCGAGTTTCTAGAACGACTCATTTCAGCATCTGCATCGCTGGGGCATCTGTATACCACCGACCTCATGTCCACACTCCAAACTTGGGTGATTGCCATGTCTTCATCTCAAATCCGTAGCTTCCGACATACGGCGACGGTCGTCGCATTGGAAGTTGAGACGGCGCTGTGCGAAGTTGCTGCAAAAGTTGAGAAGGAGGCTGAAGTGATTGGAAGACAGCGAGAGGGCGAGAAGAAGCGGAAGGCCAATAATAAGGGAACAGGCGCTAAGGACAAACAACTGGAAGGCAAAGCTGCTGAAGTCAGAGAACGTAGGGCGAAGTTGGCTGAATTCCTAAAGGAATTCGTTGATGGGTACGTCGGTTCCATTTCTTCCTTTCGTGGTTTGCCGCAACTTTAGATAGTGTCTTCGTCCATCGCTACCGCGACCTTGATCCCAATATTCGCGCCGAGTGCGTACACGCCATCGGACTATGGTTTAAGAAATATCCAGCCCACTTCCTGGACGGCTCCTATCTACGATATGTCGGTTGGGTGCTATCTGACTCTACTACACAAGTTCGAATCGAAGCAGTGCGAGCCCTCGTCGGTGTCTACGAGCAGGCAGATTATATCGGCTCGCTCAATCACTTTACCGAACGTTTTAAACCGCGATTGATCGAAATGGCTACCAGCGATACCGAACTTTCCGTTCGGGTGGCGGTCATACGGGTGCTTGAATTGATGGACGAACATTCCCTCCTCGAAGACGACGAGAGAGAGAAGCTATGTCTACTCCTGTACGATCAGGAGTCAAAAATCCGTAAGGCTGTCAGCGGATTCGTGAAGGGAATGTGGAATGAAGCTGCGGAAGAACGTCTTGCGGGCCGAAATAAACCTAGTCGAAATGACCAGACTCGCGCCGGCATCAAGGCTCTCGCAATGCTTCTGGTCAAATGGGGCAACATCATCGACAATGTATCTGGTGGCTTGCAAGATGAAGACGAAGGGGATTCCGGTGACACCCAGCGTCCGCAGTCTGGCCGTAAAGAACTACCCGTGTTAGCTTCGGTCGAGCCAAACGGTCGTGTTGCTTTAGCAATCGAGGCGCTGTGGGACGAACTGGAGCCGGTCAGTGATTGGGAAGGGCTGTTGGATGTCTTGCTCCTGGATCATTCCGCCTCAGGAGATGATGCGCCAGCCACTTCTCGGGGACGAGGAAATCGAGCGAACGGAACATCGGACGGCTCGGAGTCTTCCGTTGATGACGCATGGAGATTGGATGATGTCGAAGAAGGCATTCTACTCGAGGTGTTAGTCACCGCGTTAAAGCGAGCCAAGTTGGTGGCAGCTGGTGGCAAGAAAGTAAGCCCAATCTCAGCCAACCTTCTTCGACGAATCTTAATTGTGCTTAGGGTGAAGAGGAAACCGTCGGCAATGATATCACTCGCGCCTTAATCAAAGGTCTTCCTCGGCTTTTCATTAAACACCAAACGGACGCCAAACGTATCGCCGTCGTCTTACTCATTCCGCAGCTTATGAACCTCGATCTATATCTGGAGATGAGAATGATTAATGTAAGAAGCATCGCCTCTCTTAAATATGGTTAGACTCATACACTACCCCCTCGTCTCACAGGGGTATGCCAACTTGTGGGATGATGTCACAAAGCAATTCCTCTCTCACTCCTCCCTACCAGTCCTTAACCATGCTGTCATTACCATCCATACGTTCCTCGCCGCCACTAGTCTCTCTAATACCAATAGTACGAAGATATTAGAACTGGAGGACGAATTGTCATCGATGCTCCGAGATGCTGTTGCAAGCAGAGAGGAAATCGAAGTCTCGTCCTTCTCCGAAGATGAGGTTTTGTCCCTGGGTGCACTTTGTACCCGATTGGCGGTGTTGTACGGAAGCCGTGACTTGACTGCATGGACAGAGGAAGACGAGGGTGGCAAGCAGTCTAGTGCTTGGGACATACTCAGCGCCCTTGCGGAACGAGGGAGGCTTGGATACAAGGAAGAGGAGACGGTACGTCGCTAAGTTTCCCGCGTGCAGCCTTCAGCTTATGTTTCTTGGTAGATGGTCAAGCAGTCGCTTCGTTTCCTAACTTTCCACATCATATGGAAAGCGAAGGAGTTACCAAATAGTGACGAGCCTTCTCCTGATGAAGTCAGGTATAGAGACAATCTTTCGTCTCAACGGGAATCCCTCTTAGAAAAGCTCACCGAGTACGCCATCGGCACGCAGTCGAATACTGTCGAAGAGGTGAAACGAGAGGCTTTCCAGCACCTGCTCAATCTACATGTGCTCTTTTCCTCGTCCCAAACAGTTGACGCCGAAGGCTTGCCGCTACCGACGGCAACCTTGGCCTTAAATTTAGACGACGAAACACAGTACCGATGTGCCGGTTTTATCCAGGCTGAAATTGAGAGGTATGCTGAGGTGTACACGGAGCACGCTCCCCATGTGGATCCCGACAGTCAATCTGAAAATAGCGATGCCGACGAGCCACAACCTAAGCAAGGATCAAAGCAGAAGCAATCGACTACGACTACGGATGCCAGGGATCCTCCTACCTCACGCACTCGCCTTGAGGAGGAATACGCGTTCATTGACGTTATGTCGACCTTCCTTCGTGCTATCCGAGCGGGTGCTATCCACGTTCGACACAGTTCGACTCTGCTAGCCCATTATGGTCGACTCGGTCCTTCGTTCGACATGTGCTCACGGACTATTATTGACGTGCTCCGCGAAGAAGGAATGGCCAGGGATAACGGAGAGTTAGTCACCACCGTATTAGTCCAGGCCTTGCAAGAGGTAAGTAAGCAGGCTATACTGACTGTCCAACCTCCCTGATGATTGTAACACATAGGCGTTTACCCTCGTCCTTGATGGTGTTGTACCCGATGAAACCCATGCTGTTGCCCTGTCCAAAGCTCTGCTCCCTTGCTTCGTCATTCGTGGGAGTCAACTCTCGATTGTCCGCCGACTCGATAGCCAATACGTTGTGCAAGTTCACAGCACGCTTCTCACGTGGATCGCTCAAAAGATATCCGTTTACGGGAATAATGGAAACAAGAGTGCTCATCGCTCCTCCATTACCTTCTTCAGAGTCTTGATTCCCCTCCTCGGCGTTATTCAAAGCCGAGATGCTCTTCGAATGTGAGTCTTTCGTTGTTGATGCGAGCCCGAGAACTGACTCATTAATCGTTTTACAGTAAAGCTCACTTGGATCAAGCGCTCGCTCAAGCCAAAATAGAGGTGTCTGCAACTACTCGCATTTGGGAACCTCAGCGTGCTTATGAAAAGCGGCTGTCCACAGCCATGTCCAAAGACAAAGGTACGCCCGTTTTACACGGTGGTATCTCCTTCCCTTCTCATACACACACATGTCATCCAGCTGCTGGTCCCAAGGGCCGGCGGAAGAAGGATAAAACCGATAAAGGGAAAGACACCGCCACTAGTGACGAAGCAGAAAGTGGGCCAGAGAGGTTGGATGATGACGAACGAATTATGAGCGAAATTGAAACCCATGATCCTTATCCCATCGCCGAGACACGACATTCCGAGCCGCCTGAAGAACAACACCGAGCTACCCCTGATCAAGACGACCCTACCACACCTAAACCAAGATCACGGCCTCGCCCTCGTCCTATTCCCCGCCCCGTAGACCGAGATCCCAGCCCCCTCCCCGAGCGTGAATCCAGTCCCCCTCCCGCTACCAATGGTTTCTCGACACCGACTGCTTCTCGAAAACGACCCAGGTCGGAGCTGGGTTCGGATGAGGAGCCTGATACCGCCGTTCATCCCAATGGCGACGATTTGCCTACGCAAGACATTGACATGCAAGACATGGAAACTCCTCACCCCGAAGAGCTGCGTATAAAAAAGCGCGTCCGCCATTAGTTTTTACCTTTATAGATATACCATCTTTTTTATTCCTTAATGTTGCGCATGCTGTGCTGTTGCTTTCTTACCATCACTTATGTATTCTCATACTTACACAGTGTTGTAGCTAATACCCAGGGACCTAACATCGACATTCACTGACTCTTGTACGTAACTAAGTAATCGAAGCTGATTGCTCGTGTGGCAAAGGAGTTTCCGCCCAACTGGTCAAACTTGAACGTTGAGCATGGACGGTACGGATTTTGCGATTGCTTTACTTACGTGCGTACTCTATGTCGCTATCGTGAGGATCAGGCTTTGGCTGCGGGAAACTGCGCCTCCAAACGAAGCCGCGGAGACAACATTCGAAGACCGAACTCAGCACTTTGCGGGGTACGCTCTTTCTCCTCTTAAACGGCTTCACTCGACTCACTCACGTTCCAGGCCTCCCCCAGAAGTATCAGACCGTCTCGCAATCTGAGGGTCCATATAACGTACGCGATCAACGAAACTGGAAGCTTCCGTCAGTGCTGAACAACCTCTAGACAGGAACCAAGCCATCAACGACTTCTCTGCCCAAGAGATCCTCTTAAGTGACAGTGCAGCCATTTTGTATCCCACTACGACAATTCTATCAGTGATAAAAATCACCTCAATTATTGGGGGAGCTTGCTCCCCCTTTTGTCCAGTCGATCCCAAAATCCTTAGTGGCTGTGTAGAGTGCCCCGTGTGAAAGTGTCCCCCCCGTGAGAGAGTGTCCCCCCCGTGGGATCAAATGCCTTCGAGCAAGAAATGCTCACAGCGCTGACGCGCGCTTTAAATTCAGCTCCGATACGATACCAGCTGTCGGAGTTTAATATTAGCAAACCTTCGCAACAGTTGCCCATGATATTAACATTGATTAACCCTTTCCTCTAACCATTCCTTGGACTTTTCTGTATTCAAACATAGCTTATGCTTATTTTCTTCCTGAGAGCCGCTTTGCCCATTGATCTACTTGAATCTATTCTCTGCTGCCTTTTGGTGATCTGCCAGTCCTTGACTCCTCTCTCCTGAATAACTCCTGGATAGCTCCTGAGCAACTCCTGAACAATTGCTCTTTTGTTCAGTTGTGTTTGATATCTGAGTTGGACAAGCCTATGAAGCTGTGAAGTCTCCCTGCATATCCTCAATCTGATCTTGACCAAAAGCTATGGCTTCTCCCAAGAGTGGGTAAGCCTGGACCTTTCCCACTCAGTGGCCATTGCTGGTGCTTAAGTGTCACAAACCCACCTTTTCTTCCTCATTCCCTGTTCCCTATAATATCATCATTCCTTGATCCTTTCCTCAAGCGCACTACACCCCCACTCACTGACAAACACCCTAAACTCTCCTTTCATGCCATCAACCATCAACATTCACCATCAACTGCCAACCTACAATAACTACTGGCAACCTTTAACATTCATTGACTCACAAGTTGTACCATCAACTCTGTTATCATGTAGACACTCAGATATTACCAATCTATCAATATGTCAACCATTGAACCAGCATATCAACTGTCAACCAACTCATTGACTATTGACTAGCTCATTGATCATTGACTAACTATCAGCTTAGTCTTTCAATTGCAAACACAGATGACTACATAGCACTATGTTAGGACCTTGCTAGGTGCTGCTCTGAGAGCCAATACCTAATGAGGGGAGTTGAGTGAAGAAGAGAAAAGAGAGGGAGACCCTGAGTTAGTAGAATACAGATGTAAACAGCGAAACAAGGTGTCAAGTGGCACTGAAGGGGGCTGAAAGTAAGAAAAATATGTTTGCAATTACCAAACAGCCAGTAACAGTAGGGGAAAAGGAACCAGACACTGAACAGAGATAGGATTCTAGGAAGGTGTGCTCTGGAGAGAAATAAGGTGGACATGGGCATTGAGAGGTGCCGATGGAGTTACATGGCAAGCAAAGGAGAGGACTGGGGTCTGTAGGGAAGTCTAGGATACCCAAGCATGCTCTGATGCTGGGGTTAGTCATGCAGACACCTGTCTCTATGAGTTTGAGGTAACCATGGCTGCTGATAGATGTGTTCAGCAGTTGAGAAAGAGACTCGATGATTGTAAAGAGTGTTGAAGCAATGAAGTCTCTATCTACTAACTCCCGGCCATCCACTAATAACTCTCAACTCACTCTCCTATCACTTGTATCCATATCAACTCCTGCTCATATCCTGTTATCTAGGTACACCAGTATATTTCTCCCTCCACCTGGGTTTCTTGTCCCTTCTATCCTGTAACATCAACCTATGGTGATTATACCAATCTATTAAACCATCAATCAACCAATCTTACACTACTAACTACTATTTCTATTAGGTTACTTAGAAGGTATTAGTAAACATTGCAGCAAATACTGATCCTGTCAATTGAGTCAGTGAATTGCCCCTCTAAGTAGAATTTAAGTTCTTTTAGTCCCGGATGTGGTGAACATGACTAATGAGAGTATGAGAGTATTATCACACATATGTGTACATACACTTCCTGAATTTACATTGCATTTGCCGGCTGTAGGCCGGATTCAGATGTGGCAAGCTCCCCCTGAATTTTGTGGAGTTCCACGGAAAAGCATATTATAGCAATCCATCGCTAAACAGGTCCATCCGCCCGAGGATCTTTTCTGCCTTGGTTAGTTCTAGCCACGGCGTCGATGAGTCCTAATACATATGTAACCAGCCATGTTGCCTCCACATCAATGTGGCGATAAACCTGGCGATTGGGTGCCCTCGTCTTGTAATGCGCAGCCCAATCTAACACCGCCTCGGGTGTGTCGGATTTCTGTTTGGGCGGGTCGGCCTCATGAGGCGTTAGCTATTGCTCGTATCGCGCTGGAGGCCAATCCAACGGGTGGTGCTATGAATGTCATGGTATGTACTCCAATTTATGATATCCATTTTCGCAGCGCCACAGTGAGACTCGATTACGGCCTACAATCTGATGCACTGATGCATGATGGACGTCCCGTGTTCCATTCAGATATAAGCTGTGTTGTTGAGGAAGCTCATTCCCGACCCTAGCTTCTGAATAGGTGAGCTATTTTCTGTCCAGCCATATATAAAGCAAGGCGGGCTTGAGGTGGGCTTCATTTTTATCCCTTCCATCAACCCCTACATACGCACATCCATGAACACTGACACAGAGCTGGCAATAGCCTTCTTCTCTTGTGTCGCGTACGTTGCAATTCTACGGATTCGAATCCTTCTCAATGAACTCTGGCCAAACCGGGCTCTTACGAATCCAGATCAGCCACGATCTGAAGCGCTTTCTGGCAGGACTGATGACAAGTGTGTATGAAAGGACAGCCGTATGATAGCGCGAAACTCACATAATCATTGTCCACTAGGATCCTCTACGAGAGCTCGACGCCGTGTATATTGTGTAGTCCGGCGCAAAATCATATGTGGGTCAGGTTGTCGTCGATTGAACGAGAACTTGCGAATATTTCCATGCTTTGCAGGGTGGTGCCACAAATCACTGGCACCATAATCATTCCGTCCTGTTCCTAATCTGTTCCGGTGATGAGAACACGCTTGAAGCTGGGAAAATCATACCATTTCAGCCCCGGCCTGGGAATACTAAGACGCGAACATTCGTAGCTTGAGAGGTTGACATGTATTTCCAGCGATATTGCTCTGAAGGATCTTGCCCAAACCCTGCCTATCTACTAGCAGTCTAGAGCCGCACTCGGATGTAATCATAAACGATGCTGTACTACCGATATCCTACATAATTGGACGCGCTGTTACTCATTTGATTTCAGCTAAATATGAGCTACAATACATTATGTTTTAAATTAAGCCCCTGTGCTCCTGAAGCCCCTTTCATGAGATGGCCAGCTCCTATCGGCGTGAAAGGAGGCAAGTAGAATACACCTTGCAGGACATATACGTATAGCTATATAGCTATACTCTTGTTTGTAACTCGATGAAAGTTTACTCATTATACCACCAACGTAATTTCGATGTCCCTCATTAATGGACCGGCATATTCGACGATGACTGTTCCTCGATTTTTGCACTCCAGTCCTACACCCGTTGGCCAGCACTCCAGTGCGAGCAGTGAAGAGTTGCGTTTGATGGAGGATGTTACATTTTCGTGTACCGGCATTTCGGTTATTTCCCCAGACAAGCCTCGAATATCTAGCATGTTCCCGCCTCCTATAACCACTGAGGATCCCGTCCGCAAGGGATGCTCTTGAGGGTACCAGTACGTGTGACGGCACTGGCCCACTTCTATAAGCTGAACTACTTCATCGTATTGCGCCAAATCGTCCAGAGCGTGTTGGACTTCTTCAGACGTGTACTCCCTCCAGTTACGTGCGTTGTCAAAGCTCGACTCGACACTATGGCCAGAGGATGAACCACCACCCCACCAAGGGAGGTGTTCCATAACAGGTGACATGATTGTGTGAATGGCACATATAGCTGTGGATGAATGTCGAGAAGCACTATCGAGGAATGTGGCGTGTGTTACTTCTTCTGGAATATCCTTCGTATCAGAGTGCTCGTACTCTGGATGGTCAATCACGTTGACTGCGTTCATCACAGCTAGGCAATATATACCTGCCTTGCGCTCCTCCGTAGCCAGGGGCTCCATCGCTGCGATACCCTTTTGGAAATCCATCGTCCTCACCAGAGACTTTCCGTCCATCCATACCCTGAATCGCCCGACCTTTGCTCGAATAATAGTGCCGACAAATCGACTGAAATGCGCACGCGCGGTGAGTTCTTCGATTTCAAATCTAGGCAGCGGTGATGAATTGTATATACGCGGTAGGGCAGAATCTTTGTGTCCACTGTTCAGGTTACTCCCCCATTCCGTAGCTAGAGTGGCGCCTAGGACTTCGTCCGACATGGATTCGAATATGGTGAGACGTACATCTTGGGGATCAGCAGAGTAGCTAACAGGGAAATTGGTTTGACCCAAGATTTCGAGCATGGAGTAGATTTTGTCGACAGGTATCGTGCTTTGCCTTCTGGATATCTCTGCCATTGATCTAGCAAGCATGCGGGGCGAACCTCGTTCCGTAGCGGTAACATGACCGAACAATGATGCATAAAGGGGAACCGCATAGTTAAAAAAGGCCGGTCCTTTGATAGTTATGTTGAACTTGTCCCCAGATACCTCCAGGATCTTATCACAAAGCGTCGCGGCAATAAAAGGTCCGAGTCCGCGTTCGAACTCGCGTTCAACGATGCAGGAAGTGACATGTCTCGAAGTCGTCCACGTAGCGACGTATCCGAGGCCAGGCGATATTATCGTGTGGACCTTCAGTGATTCGAAAGGCCGAGTGGGGTCGTCGCGCAAGACCTGTTCGGCGAATTCAAACGGGGGCGACCCGGGGTTGGTGGGGTCACTGTGGGTAAGGTATTTGCGGAGATCGTCAGTGACATCCCCTGCAAACGTATAGCAGAAAAACACCAGTTGGGATAAGAGGTGTTCCTGCATCGTCCAGGCTCTGGTCATCCAAAGGGGTGAGTATACAGAAGGGGAAGTGAGGTCAGAGGGGAAGGAGGTGCCAAATAGGTAAACATGGGTTTCGGGGGCGCGTCGATATAGCTCGCCCATCCTGGGGACGAAATATTCCTTCTCTTGAATATTGTCCTGATCTATGCACAAGATGTCAATCCAAAACCAATCCTGGGCACGACTATGAGCCATGAAGGCCACAGTCTCCAGGAAGCGGTTCGCCTCGTCAAGATTAGGGTCATTGGCGTCGTTAAGTATTCCGTGGACGGCTTGTGACCCGAGCCAGATCTTGGCCGCGTAACTGTGCTCCTTCATGAGATTCGCCATTCGTCTGGAGTCGGGCTGAGTCTCGGCAGCCTTCCAAAACTCGTCGTCCTCTTCCAGAACTGTATAATACAAGTTCCCTTCAGAAATAACGCGATCTCGCCAATCTTTTATGGCTGGTGACCAAGTATGCGACACTGCAATGAAATCGTTGGGAATCTGCGGGAGGTAGCGCATTTCAATGTGACCCTCGATGAGGAAGGTGTCCGCGTGGATGAATCGCCAGTCATGGGGCGGACGTGACTGTGCCATTCGTGCATCTGGTGAGTGGAAAACGTAGATCAGCAAGGTGAATAGCAGACGCACCTTGACAAGCCCCATAATGTAACAGCCAGAGAACAGAGTGTCACGGTATGTGGAAGCTTGGTAAGTCGACAGTATGTAGAGAACAGCCCTCGGTTCTGCCATATTCTTCATACAGCCTCACCTCATCCTTGCGGCAACTATGCACAATCCAGGGAATCTCTGGAATGGTGATCAGGCAATCCCGCTTCACATTATTTATAGCAATGTCTTTGGCGCACAGCGCTCCCAAGTCTGAATGTCTAGTATAGCTGCCTTGGTCTAATCGAGTTTCTTGGGCTGTGGGTTCAACGTTCAAGATCAAGATTAAGATACATTCCCGACCCTAGAAAGTTAGTTAGAGCAGCTTATAAGGAGGAGTTATTGACGGAACGGGAGGCCTTTGGAATAGCGGAGCGGGAGAGAAAATACGGTGTACTGAGTCTCTCCGATGGATAACAACGGGGCCTCTGCTGGAAGGTGAAAGGGACAAAGCCGACCTTTACAGTGGGTTTCCAAGATTTCTGATTCTCTCAAGTTCCTGAATCAGGAGAACTGAGTACCGAAACCAGTGGGGTGCAACTTTGAGAAACATGCTAGCGAGATTGGGATACGAAAAGAGCCAATGCGCTTGTGATGGCAAGACGTATTTCTATTACTGATATGTTGGGCCATCATAGCGCAAAAAGTAGATGAGTATAATGATATGGAACTAATATCGATACAAAGGTAATGAAGGACAAAAGAAAAACAAGGAGCGTGCAGTAGGGTATCAAAATTGTATGGAAGAGGAAGATAAATTAGTCTTAGTCGGACAACATTCCAAGGGTGGCCAGCATCGCCTTTCGCTGTTCACTTGCGTCAGCGCCGCTTGAGTAGGTCAGAGGAAGTCACCACTCACATCAACAGTCATGGCATTATACACATGATGCAATCCATGATTATTTGGCATCGATGAACGACGGCCTGCACTACTTGTGTCTGAGTATCGCTGAGAGGGATCCATGGTAGGGCGAAGTGATGAAGGATCCAACTCTGGTGGACGGTCGGACACGGAGTGGGAACGCCGCAATGCAGGCGGCCCTTCACGCAAGGATATACCAAGCATATCGTACAACTCCTCCTGAGCTCGTACCATGGCACGGGTTTCAGAGGTCGGTGTATACACTCCCTACATAGGTGGTCAGACCGTGGCTAGAAATATAAAAGGAGAGTAAACATACCGAAGATGCTCGTGTTGGTAAGTCGGTGATAATTTCAAAGGGCTGACGACGAGGCATCGGGGGAACAGGCGGAACTTCACCTGGGGAAAGTGTGCTCGAAGGCAAGGATGCAACACTGACACGGTGGCCAATGCTGCTGACCGAGGATCGCTGACTACGACGGAAACTAGACGAACGCAGACCAGCCTTCGAAGCGCGTACACTAGTTTTCCTGGAGGCCATTACGCGGGTGGACCGTCCAGCTGAGTCCGGAGGGATACTCTCGAACTTTCTTGTAAGTTCGTCATAGTCACTGGCAACGTCATGAGCTTGCTTCCAAGCTTCATCCCTCTCGGCCTCGAGTGACTCGATCTGGGTTTTGAGTGTCGAATTTTCGGAGACCTGTTTCAGGAAGCTGGTGTTCAGCTTCCTAAGTGCCATAGCCAGCGCACTGGAGGAGTGAACTTCACACAGCGATGTCAACTGGCTGAGCTGTTCATCAACACTATCGAGCTCTTCAGCGAGTTGATCGAGACTAGTGGAGATGTCACTGAGTTCGTCGAGTATGCGCAGTGGCGGTACGCTGTATTCCAGGACGGCCCCTTCTAGGTGAGCCGAAAGTGTGTCAAATAGACCAGCACGTCTGCGAGTCAGAAGCTTGTACTTTGTTCTGATATCGACTCGTTGCGTTCTGAGCAATTCCATCTCTTGAGTGATATCGTTATCCATAGTATCAAGCTGTAGAAGCCTGAACGACGATGCTTCAGCAGATTGACGAATTGCTCTCGAGACGATAGCTTGCAGCTCTGCAGAGGAGAAAGTCCATTTGGCGGCTTCGAGTGTGTAACCTCTCCACTTGGGAGCTGGGGGTCGGAACTTCGGTACTTGTGTGGAATACTGACGCTGATGTCGTCCTCCAGCATGCGGCAAACTGCCAGCCAAGTTCGGAGCTGACGCATTTCGCTGCCTGGCCTCTAGGGAACCAGTGGTGAGATGCCCAGTTGTTTGCTGGGGTCTGCGGGGTCCAATTGGTAGAGGGGGTCGAACTCGGGGCCTGCGGGGGACAGCGGATAGAGGTGTGCGTGGGTCAGGCTCTAACTGAGCATGGGAATTGGCACTACTCGGAGTGTGAGCCATCCCGAACGCAAATTCGGGTCCAACTCCCGCGAACGGGGAGTGTACATCTTGATGAGGATGTACATCGGCAACAGTAGAGTAGGGTGGAGGCGCTACAAACGATGGAGACAAGGGGTGGTCTAGATCTAATTCACCAGGGAGGGATGTATATGGAGAAACAAGTGGATGACTTGAATTCAAGGATGTTAATGGGGTATTAATGATTGGCAATGTCTGACCTTGGTCAGAGCTAGAGATATTCAGGGACAGAGGGGGCGGGCGAGTGGTGGGAGATGATTGGTGTACAGAGCGGGGCGAATCGTAAGATGATGGGGCGGCACCACCATGGTTGAAATGAGAGGCGTAGAATGGGGTTACGGGGCTGCGCGCTGGTGACGGAGGCGGCAAACGGGGAGACGGATGCGAGCTAGAACTAAGAGATGGCGAAGCAGAACGAAATGGTGCGGAATGAATCGAAGGGGTATCTGGAGTCCTCCCTTGCAATGCCGCTGGAGACAGATGGGGGGACGAATAATTACTAGCAGGGTTTTGATAGATCACAGGAGATGTAGGAAGATGCGGAGAAGATGTAAGGGAACGTTTGGAAGGATGCGGGCGTCGTGACGAACTGGCGACAGAACGAGGAGACATGGAACGAGGAGACGAAGGATGATTGTGGTCCTTGGGGTGTGATGAGTCATGGGGGGATGGTGCACTATGGATCGATAACGAGGGTGTACCGGGCGCGGAGCCAGAGGAAACCGACCTCACACTTGGTGGAGGGTCGAAGAAGGATGGTAATACAGGATCGCCCATTCGAGGTCTTTGATGAGGCCGGACCGTAGGTGAAGTAGGAAGGCGGGGAGAAAATAACATGTCATCAACGGTGACATCTTCGGGGAGTGAGTTCTGTCTAAGCGGGGGAGAAACTTCCTCTGGCAATTGTATCTCCAACTCCGTTGGTTCTTCGATGACCATGTGATGAGTACCCGGGAGGATCGGACTAGCTTCCTCCTCCATCTCAGACAGAGGGCGCTTCAATGACACCGGCCTGGCTAAGAGTCGAGCCTCGGTTGGCTCTGTCAGAGGCTGGAGTACTCTTTGTCCATCGGGAGTCATCTCAATCTTCGCTGCAGGCACCGTCGCATTCCTCAGCAGACTTGCTTGCCTAGAGTGGCGGGCACCACGCACAGAGGTGGCCGCCCGGGTCAGAAGGACTTGCTGGGTCAAGCTTGCGGGCTGTATACTACCTCGAATGCCCGGGCCTGGCATGCCAGCAGTCATTGGCATTAGCACCGGATACTCGTGAGTAGATTCAGATCGGAGGGTTGGACTCAACATATTGAATGTCCAAGTCGGGCTGAATGCACTTGGTGTTTCGGGAAATTCCTGGGAGGCAGAGCGCTGAACTGACTGTCCACCCGAACTCGGCGAGCGGTCAACATCTTCAACATTGGCGACCTGCGAATCACCCTTATCAGGGTCGGCAGTCGATGGCTGGTGGACACCCTCCTCTTCCTTGGAACTGTCACCGGTCAAGGGTGTAGCAACTACCGGTAATCTTCTGAGGTCTCGTGAGGTGCGTATGACTTTGATGGGACTCGGGGCGCTACCAGACCTTGCGCGATTGAATATATTCCGAGGTGGCGGCAGCAATGGTTCGTCATTACCAGGGGAGGCCAGTGACGACAATGTAGTAGCAGTACTCGCAGTGAAAGTGCCAGTGCCCAACTTAGATGAGCTAGCTGAGGAGGGCGGGGAAGCGAGGGAGATAGGAGGGGGTCCAACCTGAGAATAGTAAGAGGATGTGAGGAGTGAGATCATTGTTTCGGATTCGACATCGACCACATGCATGCGTACCTGAATCGACTTGGGACGTTCTCCAATAGGTAGAAGTCCTGGACGACGAGGCAGTTCCCGTCCTCCCACAGGCAATAGCGGTGGACTGGATGGCTTTCTGGGCGACCACTCTGCTCTCGCTATTAGATAGTTAATGTCAACAAGGTCAGCCAATAGTTAGAATTAGCGGACGCACCTCGAATAGAAGCTGATATTATACTCGACCGAGCGTCTTGCTGCTGCTGGCTCATCTTTGAATCGACTCCCATGCTAACCCCCGAACCAGATGTACCCGAGCTCTTCTGATACGGGCTCACAGGGCTCAACATCGAACTCGACTCCTCTGATATAGGCGAAAACGGTAGACGTAGATTTGGGAAGGTGGTAGGCTGTGAATCAAACTGATAATAGTCGAGGACGTTGTCTATTTCCTTGCCTGAGCCAGGTTCGGACGAAATTGAAAAACCTCCAGCTGAGTGGGGTGTAGGACCGGGTGAAGCAAAGGCGCCAAGTTGGTGGGAAACTTGACCAGGTTGCGCATCAGTGAGGTGCTTATCAACCTCCTCCAGTTCCCCTCGAGGCATATCCTCAGGGCGAACTTTAGGTGAGGGTTGAGGCGAGTGTTGCGGCAAGGCGATGTCTGCATCATCCTTTTCTGCGGCCAATCTTGGGTCTACTGATGGTGATGGTGATGGTGATGACACCGGGTCCGCATCATCAGACGCAGATGCTGCGGGTTCTGTTTGTTCATTAGCCTCCTCTTTCTCCTCTTTGTCTGCTTGGGGTGATGACACAGGGTCGGGAGTACTTGGTACAGATGAAGTTACCTCCGAGATACGCGAAATCCGACGGGAAGCTCGGTCGACTGAAGCGCCCAAGGAAGCGCGCTCCTCCGTCTCATCGAGCTGCGTTGCTGGCTCGGTTGCGCTTTTTGGGCGATCAGCGTCCTGAGTCGCCTTATTGGGGAGGTTCCAAGCACTCATCCGCTTCCCTGGCGCAGTCTTGGGTCGTTCTCGGGGGTGTGAGTCTGGTCCCGGACGTCTAGGAAGCCTACGATGCGTAGAGTCCGCAGTTGAAGGTCTATATGACGACGGTGGAGGCAGCGACACGCCCGCGCCTGCTGGTATCACGACTGGAAATCCGTATTGTTCTGCACGGTCTCCGAAGAAAGGCGAGGACATCAGCGGATGCTCTCCCCTCGGTAACGTTGCCGAATCCTGCCTGACCAAATTGATGCTTACCCCACTCCGGTAGCGCGAGGTCTGGTTTCCACTAAGGACAAAGGTATTTGCAAACAAGGCCCGTGCGAGTGAGGTACCTGAAACAGCAGATGAAGGCTCAGTAGAGACAATCGACTCGTTCCCTCTGGATTGGGGTCGAGATTGATGGTCTGAAGTGGGAAGGAGTTGGACTTGAGGTCCATAGAGAGAAAGATTAGGTATTTGAATGGGTGCTGGTACTGGTTTCCTAGATGCCGCAGCCTGGTATGCTGTGAGAGTGTGCAACGATCAATACGGTATAAACGCATACATATGGTAGAAGGGTCCCCTCGTCAGCCTCATGATGTTCAGAGCTCCGTATCTGGGTAGAGATAAGAAGAAACCCATACAAAGCGGCGATTTCAAGTACTCACATGGTGTGGTGCATCTGGATCGAAGTTGACATATTCCAGAGAATATATGGATTCGTCGTCATCGTCATTCTCCGCTGGGCCACTAGCAGATTGTTGGGTAGGTACTGTTTCACTGCTGACCGAAGTGGCACTTGGAAGACTTTCGGAAGTCTGTTGTTCGTGCGCTCCCACAGCCTCTCCTCTGAGTCCGTAACCCTCAGCCCCCAATTCTGCGACCCAAGGCCGCTGACCACCGTCCCTCGGATCATCAATCATCTCTGCTTCCATCAACAAAGTGAATGGGTCACCCTTTGCCAACTCTGGCGGCAACAGTTCTGATAGTTTCAACGAGGGTACGTCGATATCGAGTTTGGGTGATGCCGGTGGTGGTGCTTGTAGGAATTCCTCTTCAGATGGACGCTGTCTGGTTTCCCGCGACGAAGCATGGTTCCCATCGCGAATATCCAGCACATGCGATGCCCATCGGTTCGAGTACGAGCTATTATGGTCCCAAACAGGACCAGATGCTCTCGCGCCATGGGAACCGTTTTCCCCTGTATCTGCGAAGCCTCGCGCACCGCCAGAGGCTCCATGTCCAGTTAGCCTGTTATTTGCGAGATTCTTCGTCTTCCGCTTGGGGCCCTTTGGGATGTATGATATGAAGGAAGAGAGCATTTCTGGTGAATCCAAGGTGAAGCCGTAGCGGGGAACCGAGTCGAAAATTACAACACCCAGAGCATCCAGCGTTCACGGTCGGGAAAAGGGAAAGAAAGGAAGGGTATATATGATGGGTATATTAGCGGTTGGCAACGCTGCCGTCTCATTTGGGGGCTTCACATCAGTCAAAACCATGTTTGGCTTTGTGTCACCTGTGTCAAGTTCATCATAAAGTAACGTCAACTCGTTTCGGTAACTTGATAAGATTAGATGGTCGATTACCTTCCTCGACATCTGTCGCGCACCGAAGCCATATCATCCCGAACTCCTCGTAACCCACTCTTTATACTTTTATCCCGCTGCACACACCTTCTCAGCCTTCCATACGACTGTTCATCCGCGCATTCCCCTACAGTCCACAACTTGCAGATGATTCAAATATCCACGTTCTTCGCAATCTGAAACACGAGCCTAATTTTCGACCCCAAGCTTGCCATCCCCCAGGTCCATACTATGCATTCGGCCAATCAGACGGTACCATCAGAATTACGTTCATTCTCTTGCACATCAGTTCTCACCAACACCAGCAGATACCGCTGTAAGTATGTTCAGTGCACAGCACCCCTTGTCCCTTATTGTACCGCGAAAGTCCTTCTCGATTGTGGTAATGCATGGTCGTACCGTTAATCGTATGGCCGATGCCTTTCACCGCATGTGATAGAATATACACATTACATCTCCATGGAAATGCAACTAGGGAGGTATGATCTCGGCCCAACAACTTTCGGGATTGAATGAGCCTGACAATCCGATCACGCCACCAGGACCGTCTCGGACGACGCCTTAACTGAATGGCCAATGGACGCTGGGCACCCTTCACCTTGTTCCATGGGTAGTCAGCGTTAGAATCCCATTATAGTGCCGATTATAGCCAGTTACCCACGTAATGTCGTGACTCGACGTACCCGCACAACCAACCTTCATCAAGCAAAGTTTGGCGGTTCAGTTAGTTCTATGTGGTGACCATGTGTTGGTGGTAACCACCTTGCATTGAATACATACTTTTCTGCACCCCCAAGGCGAGCCGTAGGCACTTCCTCCATTCCGCGGGTGCATCACGCCACACGGAGAAACATAGGACCGGACAATGAACACCTGGTCCATCAATATATCAAACAGTAGGAATGGATGCTGATGAGGCTGCTAGAACTAAACCGTAACATTATCATGAGTAGGAGTACTTTGAAATGTAAATTACACGGTGTTCGTGATGTAATGATCTGAAAGTTTGGCGAGTATTGGATGTATCCATATGGCCCAAGTGACGCACGGGCAACTCACGGATCAATCTGTCAAGTTATTGAAATGATCATCAGAGCAGCGTAAGTATAGATAAGGTGAGAAGGACTACCCCAAGTGCAGCGCCAATGCAAAGACGGATGCTGACAGTGTACTGGGTTGATGGGTCAATCACTTTTGGACAATTTAGCATCGTGGCTTACGAACAAGTCATGTCCAAAAGCCGGCGGGGGTATGTGGGCCATTCCTGGCTGATTCAAATTGCACTAGGGTAGCATAAAGGCTCGCATATGTAGCATAAATTAGGCTGGCTTGTATGAAAGCCGCCCGCATGTTCCGAGCATTCACAAGCCCGGGTGAAGGGAGGCCAAACAACGGCGTGAGTAGACAAAACCCGCCCACCACCAAGAGGGCTGTGGGAGGGAAAGGCGCCGGACGTGTAAGGTGCCCGGTCCCTAGACAATAAGGAGGACTGAGGTTGGAGGCGTTTACAAGGGTCACTAGTTTCACTATCCTTTTATGGCAAGTGAATGCCCGCTTTTGGTAAGACACCCCCAAAGTGAAGTTTCCACACTGCCTACCAAGAATCGCAAGACCGTCTAATATCAGATGAGTTGAAAGATACGCAAGATGTATGAAAAGTCCGCAAAGTCCCATCGAGGTGAGCCCATCAAGGCTGAGCCTCCGACGCACGCCCTGCCTCCGCATTTCCTTCGTCTTTTACCTCCTCTGCGCCCTCCGTATAAGCAAGCACTGCAGCTTCACTAACACGCTCTGCCGCAGGTACGTCGCCTGCTACCACCGCTTCGCCGACGCTCTCGCCCTCCAAAATTTGCTTCAACAACGGGGCGGTCGCCTTCCTCGTCGCATCAACATTGCCTTGCTTATACCCCTTCCATCGTACTCCATCAGGAAGCTTCCCTTTCTTCGGTACGAGATCGAACTTCTTATCCTTCTTGAGCTTGAGCACGTCACTAGCATTCAATCCATCGAAAAGCCTGCCTGCCAAAGCGTCGATATCCACGGACGAAGCGCTATCCCCGGAATCCTGACGGAGTATCCAGACTTGACCGCGCCGACTCTTCCCCTTTCCGCTTCGTCCAAACTTTTTGTCGTCCCGATACGAAGTCAATACACCTAAGATAGTAAGATCTCGCTTCTTCATCCACTCTTGGCTAGCCTCCAGTAGTCTACCCTTAGTAGCCCAAGCTTTTAAGGTTACCGGCACCGTCGACAAACCAGCCTTGATAGTGGGTTGGTTCGGTGCCCATTGTAGTTGATAAGTGGATTCCTTGTAGTCTCTTCGCAAAAGATCCAATGCGCTAAGACGAGAAACGTCCGATTTCTTTTCGGAGAGAGTATTTGTGAGTGCCTTGATAACGGGCGAGTCAGGGAGCTTTTCCCCGAGATCATCTGCCGGGACTTGATCTTTGTATGTAGAATTCGGAATTAAGTACGTTGCGGCTTCATAGTCGACGTTGAGGGCTTTGCCTCCACGCTTGAGCCCGACAGTGTCAATGAGAATAGCGCATAGCAGAAGAGTGGCAAGTTCGGCGGGGATTTTCTCCGGGGCACCTCGAAGGCGTAACGCAACATGAGACGCGCAGCTACCAGCTGGAGCGACGACGCGTGGATCAGCGTCCTCGTAAAACCCTTCGTCTTCGTGATGATCCACCACAGCAACCACCTCAACATCTGCTTGCCCATCGGAGAAACGATCACCAAGACGATTATGATCCACCAAAGCAAATTTGTGGGAGGGGTATACGATGAACGACTCGACGTCCGTGATAGTGACTAATGTCTCAATGGGGTTCTTCACCCCTGCGAGCGAGAGCGCATAAAGATTCTCTTCGCGTAGGTTGAAGTCGTCTTTTTGGATTTGGATGAGAGGGACAGTTTGGTTCTTGGTCGTAACGGAGTGATACCAGGCAAATGCTATCGAGCTTGCAATGCTGTCAAGGTCTACGAGCAACACAAACGGGTCAGTAAACGAAGCATAAAATGGAACTTGACATGCTTACCACCAGCCTCGTTTCCCATTGATACCGTCCATGCTCCTCGATTTCCATCGTCGTTGTTGATATCCTGCAGATACTTCTCTTTGGAAGAAGTTAAAAATTCAGAAAGAGTGCTGGCTTCTTGAACTTGTTCCAAAGGCTTCGTGGTGGGCACACTTCCGTTTGCCGAACCGAGCTTCAAGGCCATTGAAAGCCTTTTCAAAGGATTCCTAGCCATATTGTGAGAGGAGTGGGGATGTAAACGAGTGACGGAGTGGTATCGCAAAAGCGAAGAAAGCTGAAGTATCAACCGAGGGTAAAAGATGGTTGCGCGAAGGTAGATACAGAGAAACCTTTAAGTAGTGCACAATTCGCACCCCACGCTTAAATGTCTTTTCGTGCATGCACAAGAACGTAAAAGATGTCGACCCTATTACGCAGAGTTCAGGCACAGAAGTCGGGAGTAACTTGAGCATTGAAGGTGGTGGCCGTCATGCTTCAGGCCAAGTGTCAGTCAGAGCAAACGGCATGCGGTTCCGTGGGATCATAACAGGGAATGGCAGGCATCCGAGTAGGCAGTTTGCGGTCGTACGACTAAGAAAACCCAAAGATAGACAGAGCCAATGATATTGAAAGGGTATATACAAAAGATAGCTTAAAGAGTGGACATCCAAGCAGAAACTAAACCACGACCGGCCGCATCTTTCCCATCGCGTTTATCCATTTCAGCTGCAGAGTAAGTTTGCAGGACCCTCTCGGTGGCTAACTCGTCAATCAGATTGAGATGCTTGGGCAGGGCTGTGTTCGATGCGGAAGTCGGCGAGGAGTTGGTACGGAGCCTTTTCGTGCACTAGAAGGCAGTTAGCAAACGCCGACGTCAAAGCTAGGTGAAACTACTGACTAGTTTGATTGTCCACCATGCCCGGATAGATATACCCTCCGGAACACGCTGAATCTCGTCTTGCTCACACATGTCGATTACGACGAGAGCCATCTTCAGCGCAAGGGGTAGATCATTCGCAGTGTATGCAGTCTCCGCAAATTGCAGAGTGTAAAAGGGATTTTGTGGTGATAGCAGCAGTGCATGGGAGAGTGCTTGAAGCGCGAGGGAGTACCTGGCAACACAATTCGATGAGATTGAAAGGTGATGAATAATAGCGATCATGTAAACGTACTGATTACAAAAAGAGTAGAGGTCGGCCAGTTCCAACCACCCTTCGATGTCAGAGTAAAAGGTATCCAAGAACTGCGAAAGCTCGTTCACAGCCTTGTCTATCTGACCAAGTCTTCTGATAATGACGATCTTGCGTTTCCACGCAGCCTAAAATTCGGATATTAGGATACAGCGATTCTCCGTCATGAAATTGGGATACTTACTCCGTTCGCCGAATCCTTGTCAAGTAGTTCGTCGTAGTACTGTAGCACGGTAGCGGGGGACTCTGTGGATTCCATGCGTATCCCAACGAGTATGTCTACGCGAGGAGATTCGGGAAACTTGGTTGCAAGTTGTTCTATGCATTTCTTGTCGTTAATGTCAAATTGACGCAGAAATGTCGATGAGGCAAGGGACATACATCCGCAACATCCAGTCTCCCAATGTCGATAGAGGCCAATGCCAGCTGCTCCAGGAAGGTCCAAGCTGAATTCAATTGAGCATCGTGGTGAGGCTTCCGGAAATCGTGCAAGCAACGAACCTTCGTCCCCCATGCCGGGAACTCCTTTCGACTTGATTAGGGTGGAGCCTTCATTGAAAATTTCCTGCGACGCCCGTATACTGTGGCTCCGGTAGTTGGAAAGCTTGTGAAGGGCAGCGGATATCGACATTTTTGTGGTAAAGCTGGAAGAGCTCTTAGGCGCCAACACCCGATCACAACTTTGGTGACGCGGTCACTTGGTAGTTACAGACGCCCTTATCCGGGACGCTACATGGTACATACTGACTAAGTACATATCGGTGGGTTCCAGTATTCCATCGTAAACGACATGGTAATTCCATAACCATATAAGCTATAATTGAGACGGAAATGAAGGTTCAGGTGACCAACTTGCAGGGGTGATATATATAGGCTTGTCCAGTGAGGGCTTGGGTGTACCTAGGTGTACCTATAGATCTAATTTTGCTGCGCCGTAGATACGGGGTATTCGGGTATTCAGATTCGAGCCATAAAAGCCGGTCAGTGATACTGCGTTGCATGCATAGTATGGAGTCTCCGGGTTCCATATAAGTATGTAGTACGATCGTTCTAGAGTCGGAGCTAGCGCAGATCGTGAAACCATCCACTTGGAAGCATAAAATCTGCGCACCTGGAGTGAATCTTCGACTGTGTGCAACAGCGTTTTTCGCAAACCCCACGATCAAGCTTCATGAAGCTACATTCACGCCGATCCCAAGCTGAGGCGTAGATGCAGGTGGGGGGAATCGGAAGTATTCCACCACGCTCGGCGTTCTAATTTGTCTTTTCGCAGCCCTCCTTCTGATGCTGCGTTGACTCGCCGTGCTGTCCATGGTGTTATGGCTCCTGGCATCGCTATCGCGTCTCACTAGTTGAATCTGATGAGCAATACATACAAACTGTGTGCGATAGCCCATACCGTGTGTTGAGGGTCTCATACTACTTCGCTGTTGTCGACGATAATATTTGGTGTAACCACCCAGGCGTGGACGCTGAAACGGGGTGTTGATGTCGTAAGAATGCATTGGAGGGGCAGGCTCGCGCTGTGCCTGCCGCTGCTCGTCTTTCATGTTCTCGAATACCTCATCGTGCGGAATGAAGCATAAAGCTTGGAGAAGGAGTACCAGACAGTGGAACATTGGTGGAGAAGACTGGGGGCAGCGGGGGAAAGGCAATGCATCAAGTGAGATTATATACCGGACTGACGGCTTATCGATTGCTCTTTACCACAAATTATCATAGGCTGAAATGAAGCTGTCAGGTGGCGTGCATGTATATGGGATGGCCATGGGCGAGATCAATACTGATGCTATTCGGGCTCTCAGAAGTTTACTTCGCAGTACCTGATAGGAGCGCCACGGGCCTCGCATGCTGCATAGTTCTGGCTCATGAGGACCTAGAAAGGCGATATTCGAAGGCGACATCAACGTTTCAGCCGGGTATCCAAAGACATCGAAGGGAAGGAAGGAGTTGAGACGTACATTTTAAGTGAATTTCTTCTGGCCGAACATGAGGTACGAGCCAAACGTAAGCAGCGTTGCCGCCCTGCAAGACTCATGTTGCCTTTACGCGCTCACTCTGTATTAGGACAAATGCAATAGGCAGGTGTCAGTGGTTATTGTAATGCTGTCGAATGGGAAGGAATGGGAGGATGGGACAGATTGTAGAATCTCGAATGGGGGCCAGCATCAGCAGCTGTCAAGAGAGGCAGCATGAGCTAGATGATCATTGGTCGGGGCTGATCCTGGAAAGTGATGCGGTAGGGTGTAGGATGAACTGAAACATTAGACATAGGCGAACGATGCTGAGTACCCTCGTTTTGCCGAGGACCGTCGGGAGTAATGAAGTTGGTCGCGTTCGGGTCGATGCTTTACCTATCATGCGCGTCGGTTTGAACGTACATCGATGTCAGAGCCACTGATTTGAGTAATTGATAACAAGTGTGTTGTAAAATGGAGGTCGAGCGATCTTCGAAATACATGAGTGATGGGCAAGTGTGTTTCGGGGGACTAGGCTGAGCCATCAAGTCCTCCTTCATCTCCGTATTTGTATAATAATCAAGGGGACGTTCAGCTGCATGCGACCTGGAGGCTTGGAGGTCACCTCACCGTCGGGATGCCACTGGCGGTGATGCGGATGGATGCCCGGCGGAATTATTGTGACGAAATTGGGAAAACGATGGACGATGGTGGCCTTACAGTTCTATTGTTTCCTTCGGCTTGAATTTTCTGCCAGCCCGATCAGCAGCTCGAAACCTGAACTGATTACCATACAAGGTGAACTCGATGTGGGGCTTGTCGAGAACGGTTTCAAGTTGTACGTTCTCTGATACCGAAGGGGTAGTCGTGCCTGTAGGCGGTATAGAGGGTAAAGTGGAATATAATGGCACAGCGAAAGTGAAGGTCGAGTTCTGTTTGGGTATCACTGGGGGAAAGTTAAGACTGGCGGCTCAGATCCACACAACATGACTGACATTTGATCTGGTCTTGCTTGTTGATGATTTTGAAGGCGTTCTCGGACTCGTGGATCACAATCCCGGAAAGCCCTACTATACAGGGGTTTTTGCTTTCTTTAACTGAATTTCTCGTCAATTTGAGAGAGAAAGGAGAAATGCTTTGCATACCAGTCATTATTGATCCATGGAAATCTGCTTTCAGTAACTTTGGATGCATGCCACTAGGATTAGGCATCGCCTTAGCAGCCGATACTCCTGGGCTAGAGAGACCTAGAAGCTCGGACATATAGCCCTCCCATAAATGGTGAAGCGGCAAGAAGAGTTTCCATCTAATACCGGCTCAACTCAAATCATGAACTTTTGATCGAATGCTTGAAACCTTACTTGGCCTGAGATGCATCCAATGTCCAAACCCCTTTTAGCCTCGCAGTTTTCTTGCCTAATGTACCAGCTATTCGTTGTTTTTCTGCTTTCTTCCTGGCTTTCTTTTCTAACCGTTCCTTTTTGGCGCGACTCTCTCGAGCTGGGTTTTCCAAAAGGATTTGACGGTTCTTGACTCGTTGCTCGTATGTCCCAGCTGGATCCGAGTTCGAAATCAAGTTAGATTGCACGTATGTTGGCGTAAATGGATCAGCAGATGTAAATCTCAATCGTTGGTTCTATAATATGATTAGTCCTTCATCGCTTGGAGGCCCACATGGTGAAGTTGCATACCTTGATAGATGGTAGAGGTTTATATAGATCAAGCACGGAATCCGTAGGCAGTTTGGTTGACGACGACGATGCCATTGTTCTGATATACATTCTGTATCATTTACAGGCAATGATGACAGTGTCAGTCGCGGAGTGTATCGGAGATTGAATGCAGTGGAGGTATTGCCGGTTTTGGCGCAGAGTTCATTTCTTGCATCGCGACGACAAGTTCACGAGTTACGACCTCACGCTCCTTCACGACGCACCTCACACTCTGACCGCAGCAGCCACGCCCGAGGCTTGCAAGGCCAGCACGCCTCATTTCGCCCTTCCCCCCGCCGAAAGGCCATAAATCCCACTTTCGTTCACTCTTTGCGTCTTCAACGCGTTCTCTCATTTACTTCCAACCATGTCTAGCGCTCTTCAGCAACTAGTTTTGACTTGCTTGCTCGTTTTTGCTTTCTTGGCTACTGGTGCTAGCGCTGGTGTATATGTAAGCTGTTTATCTCTCTGCCCAACCGTTGGTAGGCGATTGAACATCTTCTGTGGGCCTAGGTTATTCGACCTTCGGCTGGATCGACTTGTCGTGGGAGCGAGGAATGCCAGATACAATGGCTAGATGACGGGACAAGCCCTTTGCTCTCGAGTGTAGGGCTTTGTACCGTTGGACTCTACTTTGGAGAGCAGGTGAGCTGGATGACTCTCAAACATCGTTTAGTTGCCTGACAGACCTCAAGAAATTGGTGCAGCCTCTAGGAGAAGTAGACGTCTCCGGAAGGCGATCGTTTACCTTCACAGTAAATCCAAAGGCTGGTCCGAACTCTGATAAATAGTGAGTAGGCGTTTATCTCAAAAAGTCACCCCGCCTCATGTAGTTCTCTCCGAATAGTTATATCGCCCTTGTCTCTCAGGCTCAGAGTACCAACGGCACCAATTCCACCGCTTGGTCACCTTTCTTCCGGTGAGCGCGTACTGTCCGAGCTCAACTGAACCCTGCTAATGGGCGATCTCAAGCTTGACCAACATGGAAGGTTCATTCGACTTGCCGTTGCCTTCTTCAGCCTTTTCATTAACAACACCTGCCATCTCGAGCGCCCCTACCAAAGCACCTGGCACTGCCAGCCCATCTCTCGCATCCCAATCCATCACTTCCTCAATCCCGATCGCATCGTCAACTGCGACACTTGAATCGAGCGTTACATCCTCTCCCGCTTCTGCTGCGATACCCTCGTCCTCAGTCACCTCTTCCACACCAATCTCTACACCTCAAACTTCGTTATCATCATCCCACAGCGATGCCCAAACAGCCCCAACCACGTTGAGCATCTCGCCAACATTTACATCTGTAGACGTCGTACCAGAGGCTTCGCGGTTTGTTACCTCGACTTTTTCATCGATACCGTCCGATCAAACTGGAACCTCCGCTAATGCGTCCACCAACGGAGCTTGCAAAGCTAGCCTTGGAGGATCTCTGTCATCCTTGTTAGCAGCAGTGGCAACGCTGTCCTTGCTGACCTCCTTGCTATAAGGGCTCTTACCTCAGGACTCTTTCCCAGCGCTTCCCCCTCCGTACCCGAGTTATTCAAATCTCACTTGGACCTTGTTTTTATCCACGCTTCCGCTTGCTTTGTTATTATCTTTATTACGCGTATACTTCCAACATCCCAGCGACACTTGATTTGACCTTTCTGTAGAGAGTACAGGGTTTTCCTCTATGTGCCGGCGACACATTGTGTTTTATTATCCTATGGAAAGATTCAAGCGAGATTGCTTATTTAGACTGAGTTCCATGCACGAGCCTCTGGTCCGTGGAGTAGAGAAGTAGTAGAGACCCAGAGCGTTCATGCGATGTCCAGTCCGCGGGCCCAAAAAGCGCCCAGCATTTCCCGCTGACCAGTCACCACTCCGGTCAACCTGCGTGATGGCTTCCAGTGACTTGATACAGATCAACGATATAGCTTTGACCGTCCCCCTTCGCTTGAGAGGGTCTTCGCTGCCCCGCCTCGAACGCGTTTATCTCACACTGGCTCTGCAACTCGATATCAACGAATGTGCTATTCTAGACGACATATCCTCCACAGTGAACTATGCATCCGTCACGAACGCGGTCACCGTGTTCTTGGAAGATCAAGAGAATGAACATTCATATTCCCTGCACCAGCTAGTGTTGGTCTTACAGGTTGTTGCTTGGGAGTCTTGCTCTGGATTCGCAGTGCATAGCATTCGTATCACCCTTCGTGTTCCTCGACCAACTTTTGGCGCCAGATCGCTTTCGCTCGAATGTACAAGGAAAGCTTCGAGTGATATGATTGCCTTTATCTACTCCCTGGGGGGACTGGAGACGAGCGCTGTGGTTGGAATAAACCCTATAGAACGAAAGTACCAGCAACCTGTTCGAGTTCATGCCGATATCTCGTATTCAAGTCCCCTCACCGTTGCTCAAACCGTTGACGGCCTCGACATAGACGCATTGTGCAGCTCTCTAGTTGAGGTCAGTCTCTGTACTAATCCACTCCCCTTGCGCCCTGTTGACAGAAACCGTTGGATCGTTGAGCAGACACTAAGCCTTGCCGACTACCTTACCCTCGAAGCGTTTGTGACAAGAGCCGCGCAGGAGCTGCTTTCCTTGCTAGCTGCTTCAATCGTAAACTTACCTGTCAACACACCGGTAGCCGTCACCATCCGAGCCTCGAAACCTCTTGCCCTCTTGAATGCTGAATCACCAGAAGTTATCATCACTCGCGGTTTCAGAGACTTCCCTTCGTTATTCCGGCACCGATCATCCTCAGATCCATGGGTATATATAGGAAACAACTCAGCTCGTATGTTTAAGAATGCATTGTCGCTACATCTCTAACATTGCCGGTAGCGGATTGTTCATATCTCCTGAACAATCCCCAAGTCATTACTGACGAAGGGGTGCATACGGTAGCCCTAGCGATTGGGTCCAACCTTGGCGATAGCTGCCATAATATCGAGCTTGCTCTCAGACTCTTGGAAGACCCTTCTCCAGTCTTCGCCGACTCCTCAGTCACACCAACACCCCAGGTCACTATCACAGATACCAGTTTCATGTACCAGACTGCACCAATGTATGTCACCGACCAACCCATCTTCTTTAACTGTGCTTGTGTGGTGAGTTACTGTTACTTTGTGGTCCCAGATACCCGGTTCCGATGTGGATTGGGAGTAGATCGAGACAAACATTCGCCCGCTAGCTCTATTACGACTCCTCAAAAGTATTGAAGGGACGGTCGGGCGTGTTCCATCCATTCGAAATGGTCCTCGTGCTTTAGACCTGGATATATTATATTACGACGACGTTCAGCTCGATAGCAGAGCACCAGCTGAGCGCGTAGGCCTCGATAACCTACATGGTGAACTCGTCGTGCCACATCCTCGCATTCATGAACGTGAATTTGTCCTGCGACCGCTGTGCGAGTGAGTTTCACTCTCTCCGTCCTCCATCATTCGATATCAAGCCGACACTGTTTCATCAGTGTCATCCCAGATTTCGTCCATCCTCGTTTGAACAAGACCAATCGTGCCCTCTTCTACGAATTATCCAGTAGCGATCCGTTTATGAATCGGGTGGTTCCTTTCCCAGTTTATCCACCGTCGGAACCACCGTCACCGCCTTCCCCACCGGTCACTTCATCTCACTGGACGTACCCAGTGTCACAACCAACTACCAGTAAACATAGTCTAAAGACACACGTCATGGCAACGCTGAACGTCACCCCGGATTCCTTTTCCGACGGCTCGGACCATACTGAACGTGCAGCCGCCATGGCATACATCGAATCTTCCGTGTCTGCTGGAGCAAGCATTGTCGATGTCGGCGGATACTCTACGCGACCAGGAGCTTCCTTCGTCTCAACAGAAGACGAGATTGCGCGAGTCGTCCCCGCGATTCTAGCGATCCGCCAGCACGCGAGCCCTAGTGTCCGCACCATCCTTATCAGTGTGGACACATTCCGCCCTGAGGTGGCCAAGGCAGCTATATTAGCAGGTGCAAACTGTATCAATGATGTCTATGCATTCACCGGTCCCGATTCTTATCCTTATGGCGGGCCAAATGATTGCATGGCATCGATGAAACAGGTCGCCCGCGAACTTGTAGTCCCCGTTGTCCTCATGCACTCCCGAGGTGAGGCTGGAAGGAATAAGGACTACTCCGAGTTTTCATACGCCTGTGGCGAAGGCGGGGAAGTTGTGGAAGGGGTGAAGGTGGAACTTGGACGTAAAGTTGATGATATTGTGAAAGGCAAGGGAGGTTTGAGAAGGTGGATGGTGATAATAGATCCGGGAATCGGGTTTAGCAAGACCCTTGAAGGGAATTTGGCGCTTTTGCGTAATTCAAGTCGCATCACAACCGAAATGACAGTTGGCGATGGTAAGTTCATTTCCACTTTTGCTTCAGGTAACCTCAACAAGGATAGGCAAATTAGGGTGCAAACTAGCCAACCCTCTCGTCGGATACCCAATCCTAATCGGTGCATCCAGGAAGTCATTCTTGGGTGTGGTATTAGCTCAAAGTGATTCTGGGCGTGAAACTTCGCCGAAGGAACGAGGTTGGGCGACAGCGGCGGCTGTCGCGTGCGCTGTCCAACAAGGATCGCTAGTTGTACGAGTACACGATACCAGAGAAATGTGCGACGTAGTCGCAGTAGCCAGTAGCATCTGGACCCAAAATTAAAAGTGACTCAGGGGTACTCAGGAGGTAGCTCAGGGAAACACAGTTTCCCACGTCCTCTGTTGCCGCGCTATATGCCGAAACTCTAATATCCGTAACTGTATAGTACCTGAATCAGTGTTGGCTGTTTCTGTGCGTTGTGGTCCGCAACCTCAAGACAATATGGGAAAAGGTCAATCCTCATTCCATCATCGTCGACATCGCTCCTTACGATGAATCTTTGTTGAAACTCACCTGTACAGTTCACGGATCTCTCGCCCGCGCTGGCAAAGTCAAGTCTCAAACACCAAAGGTTGATAAGGTCGAGAAGAAAAAGACACCCAAGGGCCGTGCCAAGAAGCGTATCCTCTACAATAGACGGTGAGCTTGACTTGACATTTGGATTAGTCCATGTGGGCTGATTATTATGGCTCAATTAGCTTCGTTAATGTCACAACATTACCTGGCGGCAAACGACGAATGTAAGTGTCCTCTTACATGCACTTCTTCTTTAAACCCAAAGCCCCCTCGCCTGGCTTCAAACGATGATACCAGAATCATGCATAGTTCACACTGAATCAATAAGTGTTGACAAACATTCATCTAACGTCTTTCGCTCCTATCTGATCCTTTCCAATCTCGCCTCGTCTTCCTCATCTCTCTTACTGGACACTGGCACTAACCCTTCCATCTTCCTAACAGGAACCCCAACCCCGAGAAGTAAAATTGATTGCCATGTTTTTTGGTCTAGACATGCGCAAGGCGTGTTGAAGCCTCTGCTCTACATACAATGAAGGCAGAGATTCCTGTGGTTGTGGTAGAGGGACCTTAATCTGTTTTATTATTCACGCACGTTTCTATGCGCTACTATCTTCCATGCTGTCGTTTATGCCCAATCAAGCCATGCATCACCGTCTACACTCGCCTCAGACTTCACCTTTCCGTGCATCCGTGATGTGTACTGCAGTCCTCTTTGTTCGAAGTCATCCCGTGGGCTGCTTGTGACCTCCTGATTCACCGTTGTGGGCTGTCCCTGTCCCTTTTCTGGTATCGAAGGCTCGGGACCGTGCGAACGCCTCTGCGACTTAACCCCTACCCGAACAGTGTTTTCAACCAAAAAGTCTTATTATTGGTGCTCTATACTTGCTATCTACCATATTTGCCACCAATACGATGATCGCGTTGAAGCGCTTCCGTAAGTCGGCTACACTGCAGGGGGTGAGGCGACCAGATATCATCCAGAATGTCGCGTTCTCCGCTGCGGACGACTTACCACAGTAAGCCAGTATCCGAACTGTGGCTTGTGCTCCCCTGAGTGCTTTACCCCTCCAGTGTGTGTAGTTTCAAGTTGGGCTCATACGGCCGACCAAGAACCCGTCAATAACACGTACTACACTACGTCCTATTGTCGGTTTATCAGTGCCTAAGATCAATGTTGCCTTTGATGATGAGCAAATGATTGTTTTGTCTGTGGAGAAACCGGGCAATTGACCAATCAGGACCCACCGATTGTTGGTTTATCCAGAGCTCAACCAATCGTTTACCCATCATCAAAGGTAACATATCCCTTTGTGAGGGATAAACTCATGGGCGCACACGGTGATACTCGATGATCGCGCCCGTCCCCTCCGCCATGCCCGGATTTAAGGGAAGTCTCTCTTGTGTGTTTTGGTCGTTATCATGTCGCAGGCACATTTATAAGTCTCAGTCGACGGCCGTACCCTGCGACCCACTGCTACAATGCAGGCCCCCTACCCCCTCATTACTGTTCCTCATGTCGACCAGGACGCTCGTACTGACAAGAGGAACTACTTGCACTGGGAAATGGCTATTATCCACAACGTCTTCCTTCGGGCTGTGAACACTGTGTGGACTTGCGCCCCTCTAGTAACTCCCAAAGACCACCTTGCATTCGTCAGCTATGCCTTGATTATGATTGAGTGTATCCACGCGCATCATCACGGTGAAGAAACCATCATCTTCCCAGTCCTGGCGACGAAGCTTACCATGGAACACAATCTCGAGCAGCATGAAATGTTCCAAGATGCCATGAAAGCCTTCGAGAAGTACCTTCGAGCGGTTATTAACGGCTCTGAGAAGTACGATGGAGGCCGTGTCAGGGAGTTGCTTACTACATTTGGAGACCCTTTGGCTCAACATCTACATGACGAGGTGTGCATGTTCTGATGTATCAAGTTTACATTCGCCGACACTCCTAGCAGGTCCCTACCCTCGTTCCAGAGGAGCTTCAAAAAGTGGAGAAGGCTGACTTCGACGGCATGATGACGAGTTAGTCTTCGAGTACGGCTACATACGCTCTTTCTTACACCTAACAGAGCTTGAGGACTATATCAAAAGTCACCCAGGTCTCTTCACGGTCTTCCCGTTGACCTTGAGCAATCACGACTCCAAGGAGATTCCCAACTGGGTTGGCCTTCCCTTCATGGTTTTGTGACAGCGGACTGACGAGTGATACGTGTCCTTGCTTCAGCCACCGATACCTGGTCCCTTGCGATGGTTCGTAAAGAACATCGCTGTGTGGCGCTATTCAAGGTGCGTTGAATCAATTGGACCACTGACCCGCGCTAACTTGCTAGTAAATCATTTTTGTGCATAGCTACTGGAAGTTTTCTGCTTTTGACATGGCGGGGAATCCACGAGTGTATTCGCCAGCCTGATTGAGAGATTAACAGCCACTACTACTTCATTAGTGCTTAGTCTAGTATCTACTTATGCAGACGCGATTCCAATTGGGAAATTTGATGGATAAGTGCGTACCGAATCTGACAACACAGTAGAGCAAGCAAACACAGGGCGCAAGACAGCATAGTCAAGACATAAATCCATGAATAGTATTAATATGTGATCCTTATTTAGCGTATGATCCACAGTTTATGGGTCAAGACTCAAAATTTAATGATTTAGTGAGTTGGACCATTACTGGATCGCTACCTAACTCCTTTTTCCAATAAACTGGGAGGAAAGATTGGACCCTTATTGAGCATGTTGGTCAACTATCCTACTGGTAAACGAGGATACAATGATCGTTCCTAGGCTGTGGGATACATGTAAGGCTGCAACCCGGAACTCGAAATATACAGAGCCCCTGTCGGCGTGTTCGAAACTTCTGGGGTTAGGGTCAGTTTGTATGCTTCCTTCCTCGCTTTCACGCCCGCTCCACCGAATACGGCCTATCTCAAGACCCAGCTTTCTGATATGTCTGCTTCAACAGCGAACAATATCGGACGTGTCGCTGACGAGTGAATTGAGTCAAGAGGAGCGGGACGCACTTCGCACCAAGCTTCATCAACAGAGGAAGACGGAATGGAAACGGAGACAGGGTGTGCGTTGTTGATTTTCTCGCGCCATGGTCGTGTTTTAAGGTGGAATTGTGTAGGGACAATCGTTCCTTGACTATCTGATCGTTAACATTCGTGGAGGTACGTATGCATCATGTACTCTCTGGACAAGAGTTGATACCCGTGATAGGTAATGGAGGCAACGGTTGTGCCGCTTTTCATCGAGAAAAGTTTGTACCAAACGGGCCTCCATCAGGGGGAGATGGAGGCCGTGGAGGCGATGTCTATATCCTACCGACTCCCCACCTCAGCTCCCTAGTTTCAATACCCAAGAAGATACACGGCGAGTCAGGCGGTCATGGTCGTGGTACTTGGCAGAGTGGAAAATCGGGTGCCCCAACGGTAATCAAGGTTCCCATTGGTACTGTAGTTCGGGAGCTACCTAGGGATCACCCTCTACGAGCGAAAGACGAATGGGAGGCCGAAGAAGAGTCTCTGCAAGATCTCAGTCCCGCTGAGAAACGGGATAAAATGCGGGAGCATAGATGGGTCCATTATCCTCGTTCCGCTGAAGACAATGTCGAACGCGACACGTTCAAAGAGGCTGAACAAACTATGTATAAAATGGAACGCGAACGACGGCAAGCGAGGCGGAGCCGAGCCCTGGAGGAGCCCATTTTCCTAGATCTCAATAAGAACGAGGAATTGACCACTTCCGTGGACGCTCCGCTAGGTATCAAACGGGAGGCATTCCTGGGCCACCTCGTCGCAGTGGGCGGTCAAGGTGGACTGGGAAACACACACTTCGTTTCGAATGAAAATCGCGCCCCGAAGTTCGCTACTCGCGGACATGAGGGCGAACGCGTCACTCTTGTCTTGGAGCTGAAATTACTTGCCGATATCGGTCTCGTTGGGATGCCCAATGCTGGAAAGAGCACACTCCTTCGCGCCTTCACCGGAGGCCGAGCCAAGAGCGAAGTGGCTAGTTATGCGTTTACGACATTGAACCCTGTGGTGGGAGTTGTTCGAGTAGCCGAAGACGGCACGTTTGAAGGAGGTCTCCATCACGGTGCCGTTTATGACGAAACAGCTGTAGAGGAAGAGACTGAGCGCGCAAGAATGGAAGGAAGTGACTCAACTGACGCTGCCCACCCCATACCTCCGAATTGTCCCAATTCAATGCTGGATAGTCATGGGGTGAGTGGCTCTGTTGCGACGCCCCACCTTCCAGGGCACTCTTTCGATGCTGTTGAAGACTTTCGCTTTACCATCTCTGACAACCCTGGTCTCATATCACATGCCTCCGACAATGTCGGACTTGGACATTCCTTCCTTCGCGCAATCGAGCGTTCACTTGCGCTGGTTTACGTTGTGGATTTCTCCCAGCCAACACCGTGGGATGAACTCGCCGTCCTCAAAGAAGAACTTGAAAAGTACAAACCTGGAATGAGCATGAAAGCGAAGATGGTCATCGCCAATAAGGCTGACTTACTGGCCTCGAGCGGCGATCCTGCAGCTGTCGAAGAGGCTAAGGCCAAGCTTGACCACTTAGAACGATGGGTCGCTGCTAATCTCGGACCTTTGGATGTTGTCCCCACTTCCGCCAAGTTCGCGCAGAACTTAGCGAAAGCTGTTCGCTTGATGCGCTCTTACGTCGAAGCGGCCCGGACTATCAACGCTACTGCGGATCCCATACCTTTGGACCGAATTGGAGAACTCGACGCTTAACACCTCTCTTTATGGCTTCACGCTTGGACTACTTCCTCGGTCACCCTGCCAGCCTTCTGTCTACTAGTACATATTTGATCACATCCCATTATCACTCCATTAATATATACTTTTCATCTCAAGTCTTTGGCCATTAGTGGGAGCTGCGTTTTCCAGCGCCTAAATTGTTGATTTGAGTTGGGATCTTCGTGCTTGTTCCTGCGCAGCAGTGCGCCCTATGAAACCGCCCACGGCATAAATGTTCTGAGTTCTGCTCCAAGTAAGCGACATGCATCCTTCCTTGTTTATCAGTCTACTGCAGCTCATCGTGCCCTCGGCTAAAGGACAATCGTGTCGATGTCTCTACGGTCAAGAGTGCTGGCCGTCCCCCGCCCAATTTCAACAGCTTGCATCCCAAGTCTCCCAGCCCTTAATTAACCCAGTGCCTCCTGAATCAGCTTGTTACCCCGTCGATTCTCCTTCAGGAAACTGCTCAGACGTCCTTGAGAACACTTCGGACGGTAGATGGCGCTCCGACCAATCTGGTTCCATGCAAACTGTTAACTGGGAAACATTCACCTTTAACAATGGTACAATTAGCGCGTGCTACTTAAACACTTCCCTCGGCTCTCCTTGCGAACAAGGTAGTGTGCCCATTGTCGGTGTGGATGCACGGTTTGTCTCAGACATCCAGTCTGCCGTTAAGTTCGCTTCGCGGCACAACCTGCGACTCGTTGTAAAGAACACAGGGTAAGATGCCTTCGCCGATCATATTTTCCGCCATTCATTGTACTCTTAGGCATGACTACCTCGGACGAAGCACTGCCCGTGATTCGTTTCTTATATGGACGCATCGTATGAAGAATGTCTCCTACCATCCTACATTTGTCCCCGATGGCGCTCCCAAGTCCAAGAAATTTACTGATGGTCTGTTTCCACTCTCCTCCATTCCTTGTAATATTGACACCCCTTTTTGACCTCAAGCTATCACCCTCGGGGCCGGAGTACAGTGGTACGAGGCTTACGATGCTGTGCAGGCCCATAATAGAACCATTGTTGGAGGCCTCTCCGCTCGTGCTTCTGTCGGTGCAGCGGGAGGCTGGATTGCAGGTGGCGGACATAGCGCTCTCACACCATCATACGGTCTAGGTTAGAGCCATCCCATCTCTTTCCCGTCATCTAATGTTCATCCAATCCCTTCGGTTTCAGGTGTCGATAACGCTCTTCAGTTTACCATGGTCACCGCAAATGGAGATCATCTCACAGCAAACGAATTCCAGAACGCAGATCTGTTTTGGGCATTACGGGGTGGTGGGGGAGGTACCTATGGTGTCGTCACATCCGTTACTTACCACACACATCCTGAGGGTCCCATCATCGGCGCTTTCCTCACTGGTGTCAACTTTACATCACCTGGAGTCGCCCAGGAAGTCATCACCGAATGGATCCGCATCCAGCCTTCACTTGCTGAACAGAGCTGGGGCGGATACTCATTCTTTGATAATACCAACCTCACTTTTTTCTACATCTCCCCAAAGACAACATGGGAAGCTGCCAATTCGACTTTCAATCCATTCTTTGACTTCGCGCGCAACGCAACAAACGCTGGGTCAGATTTCCAAGCAGTGACGCTTCCATTCCCCTCCTACTACGCCTTTTACCAGGCGTTCTTCAGCGATGGGGCCCAAGTCGGCTGCAATACGTACTTAGGATCACGATTGACCCCGGAGGCCCTCGTGACAAGCAATCCCTCAGAGGTTGCCAAGACCATGCTATCCCTCGGAGCGGGTCTCACCCAGTGGTAGTTAGTTAATACTATTGTCTTCTCCCCTTCAATGTTTCTGACCATCATAATCCAGTCTCGTTGTTGGCGGCGCAGCTTCCCACGTAGACCCATCTTCTGCGGGAATAAATCCCGCATGGCGTGAGGCCATCGCTCATGTCGTTGTCACAGAGGGCTGGCTTGAGGGAGCACCTGATTCCTTAATCAACGCTGCCAAGGATCGACTTACCGCCAACGTGAACAAGCTGGAAGCTCTCGCACCAGGGTCTGGCGCCTATTTCAATGAGGCAGGACATTCCTTCGCTCCTACAGCACTGATGTCTGACGATTGGAATAGGCGTCCCCATTTGAGTCCGACCCCCAGCACACCTTCTTTGGACCGCACTACAGGAGGTTGAGGGCAATCAAGAAGACATATGATCCAAACAGTCTCTTCCTCGTTGCGAATGGGGTCGGCTCGGAGGATTGGGATACATCTCTGAACTGCCATCGCTCACTTCGTTCGTCAACTCTCTAGAGTCTATACTGCTTCTCTTCTTATCCAATGGTGTTAACTTGATTTGATGTCCTCCGCGTTATCCCCACCAAGAATTTTATTGTCAGACCAGTCACCGCTCCTCGCTTTCCAAAGATCAACATTCAGCGCTCAGCATTCACTGACCCTTGTGCCTCTGGTCTCCCTTCTTCTTCGACAGGGAGGCAGCCGCCGGCTTCGCACAGCAAGCCTAGGTTAGCCTATTCTCGTGAGTCCTTCCCAGGCAAGTTTACCGCTGGGATAAACGGGTAATGGGTAACGTCAGTCATGACAGGGCCTTGCATCAACCTGCCCTTGGAGACCTAGCAAGCGGTGATTGACTACCAAAGACGCGAGTAGTCTGAATGTCGTTAGTTGCGACCCGCGCCGAATCCGGTACGAATATGCCTACCCACCTGGCAATATATATTGACGGCATTGAGGCGACTTCAATATTTATAACACCAGGCAGAAAATTGGGGTGCGAAGCCTCATTTACTATATCACCCTTTTCGGGACCATGACATTCCATGAGGAACACAACGTAGTAAAACCCCGAAGACTGGGGTCAGTATCTCCTTGGGTATCCCTAAGATAGCCTAGGCAAGAGCCTAATCATTTTGACGATCTGGAAGGACGGTTCTACTCACCATACAGATTGCTTAGCAAATCTCTGTGGCTATTGGTCAATTGCCCCAATGTTCCTCCCACTGTCGTCGCACCTTCACCTTGCTTTCACCCCGGAAACCTTGTAGTACGTCAGTGGGTTGAATGCTTTCGCCGGGTTAACGACGGAGGATCGCCCTCGTCCTCATTTGCTGATGGCATATTTCCTTCCCTAAAACGTGGATGTCAATTGAACGAGCTCTTATTAATTGCCGCCCCAAGGTCCTTCCTCTCTATAACTGTTGACGAATTGTAATTCATAAATCTTAGATGACTCTCACCCGGCTTTTCCAATAGGAGGATATGCATGAGAAGGAGGACAGGTCCTTACGGTATGTTACGCAAAGATAATCCAGGAAGGAAATCTGATTCTGATGGGGGCAATACCTTTGTGGCGTTCTGATGCCTTAGAACGTGGAAGACGTCGAGCCAGATTTATCCATCATGTCCATCGGCTCCAATCTGTGGGTCGGTAGCGAGCATTTGTATCCACGCAGGACAACACATCATCATCGTGATGCACAACAGGTGAATATGGGGGTGGGGAAGCGCTGATAAGTGGTTTGGCAACAGATTAAATGAGATCGATGATATAACTTGGCAGCTCTTGTCTATCCAGCGATGGTGATTCTCATCACACAGCGGCTGCTTCTCCCGCGTGAGTTTTGGCCTATAGATAGCCACTTGGTCGATATGCTCAATCGGCTAGACCATGCCTTCAATGGTACTCCCTCATGCTGGGGTTGGACCGGCACATTGCACCCAGAGAGCTTATTGAAATCATATGCACGGAGGCTACAAACTTAGCCATCACTCAGCATAAGGCAACTTCCTGCATGGGGCAACGTTACATAAGGGCTTGATACGATTGGACGAATCGTGGCACTATCTGAGTTAAGCAGTGGGAGACGAGGGATTCATCATGGGACTCCCATGGGAAGACATCCAGGCTCAGCGAAAGAGTCATAAATACTCGAAGTGGGTGGGGAAACCGTCTGATCTTGTCTAATACAGATAGGAGGCGTGACGATTGCGACTAACAAGTACGTATCTGCCATGTCGTAAACGAGGACGAGAATAAGATGTTCGACCGCTTCTATTGGGTCCTTGCTAAGTCCCTCGGTGTCAGATATACACACCGCTTACTTAACGACAGCGTCATTTGGGTAAACTTACTTACTTAGGAGTGTCCCAGGATTCGAAAGTCGCAGGTTCCCAGCTAGGCAGGTGACGCTTGCTCCGGGCCCAGATGTCAGCCGGATCAATACGAGGTGCTGATGCGGCGAAGTAATGTTGAGAAAACATGTCAACAAGAAACGACTAGGGTCACTGGAGGCGGGGGAATGGGGATGGCAAGCCTGCAATAAGCCGCCGGCTAGATATTCGGTGATAGCTGGGCGTTCTCATGCAAGATCTTCGTATCTGAACGTTGTCAAAGTATCTCGGGGTGGCGTACTCCCGTTTGGGGGCGCACATATTTGGAGGCGGCGTAGGAACCATACTCGAAGTACGGAAAGTTTCCGAAGGTAACCGGATTGCGAACTCCATCCTACATGGCTCGTGGAACATCGCTTGAAGCAGGTGATTATATAGCCAGATGCGTGATGATGGAGGGGCAGAAGCATACGAGGAGTCTTGGGTACTTACCTTCGGAATGCGGATTGTCTTCCCAAGCAGCGGCTAAGTTACGGCTTCTGAAAGGTATATGGGATTTCCGGAAAATCCTGTGCTTGGCAATGCTGGCATCATGCAGTCTGGCCTCGGTTGGCTACAGAGCTAGAGCCTCTAGGTGCATGGTTCTTCCCTCTTCAGCGGAGGGGGGTAAAGTTATCTATACGTGCCTTCCGATGGTTACCAGGATTGGTATAAAAGGTGTCGATGTAGGCGAGGTACATGCGAAACTCATACAAATCGCATCGATATCCGATTCGATACTGACAAGAGTAGCAATGAACAGCGTGGTCTGTGATCGGGATTTGCGGATGAACTACGGCTGGAATAATGATGCAGTACGCCTGACAGGTGGGCCGCCGGGACGAGCGTTCAGAGTTTTCAGGTTCTGTAGACGGTGGATACCTGTAGAACGTATTGGACTAAAGTGTGGTAGCCCGAGACCGAGGGCGAATTTGGTATGATGAATGATGGTCCGCGTTTAGCATTTCCGTTATATGTTCGTAATGCCGCTCTATTATCGCAGCGACGACGACGACATGTAATTGTGCAACACGCGCAAGAGGCACCAGTCAGCGCAAAGTGATGTGAGGCTTCAGAAAAGTTGCCTACTGGAAGTATGTGCCATGAATCATGCCGCGGCACTTTGCCGCGTGCTTCTTTTGGTGCCGAGGAGCCCTTTCCACGATCAGGGTCAAATATACGATATTGCTTCCGCTTTTACGGTAAGGGCTTGAAAGAGCGCGATCAGGGCCTTGCTAAGTGAATTGAATTGAAATATATTGAGTAATGTCCCTAATCTGCGCTGAAGATCAAATTATTCCTGGACAATGGGTCCGTACCTTACGAGCACTTCGTTAATGTGCCGTGAGCGCGTGGGCATGTGGGCCGCTGGTCACTGTTGCGCCTTTACGCCTATCGCGACGTCGTCACCAAAACAGAAGGTCCGCAATATATGGTGGTCGAATCTGCTGGAGCCTAGAGCCGAGATATCGAGACGGAGCGCTGACAGTGAGGCTTAGGGCCAGCTTCATGGTGTATGATATATGACGTGCGGTCTCCCCATGGCGAACACCGTCCTTCAACCGTCCTTCATTGGATGGTTACTTAGGTGGGCCGCCAAGTCCAACGGGACGGGGAACTTTATTTGATGGATTGTAGCGATAACGTAAGTTCTTTTTTCGGTGCCTGACAATGTTGCAACAGCAGCTTCTGAACATGAGGAACATCCTACAAAGCGGTCATTATCTGGAACAACAGTCAACAGTCGAAGATGGGTACGTCGAGGAGAACGATGATGGAAGGCGAGATGAAATGAAGGAAGAGCTGCTTATATTGCTAAGTTGGTGTTTGGGCACCATTAAGTCCCTGCTAAGCTAGTGCCGGAATCTGCCGCATGACTTAAACGCGAGAAATATTCTTTTGGAAAACACCCGATATGGAAGGCAAAGTTATTTGGAGAAGATCAAAGTCAACGCGAACCCAATTCCGTCACCCCCATTTCCTCCTGACCGTCACACTCAAGTACTGACTGGCCAGAATACGTCCCCCTCCTCCCCGCAATAACGACTCATCAACGCCGTCGACGTTGAGCATGGCGACCCACAACGCGCCTCAAACTTCTCCAGTACCAGCGCCGCCAAGTACTACCAACAATGGACCGTATGTTCTTGACATGTAAACATACGGAAATATTCATTCAAAATACGGCTTTTTGTCTTCCCAGTCAAATGCGCTCCAGAATCACCGTTGTTTGCGGCGAGGTCAGCACCTCATTTTTGTTTTATGACGATCATCTTACTTGGATGGTCAGTGCAAACGACTGAAACTGAAATGTGACCGGCGCAATCCATGCAGTAGCTGTGTGAAGAGGGACACTGTCGTGCGCTGTATATACTCACCAGCTGCTGCTGAGAAAGTGTCAGTGCTGGGCGTACGATTGAAATTTATATCTGACTAAAGACAAGCTTATAGGGATCTACATTCTCTGAACAACCGTATGATTCAGGTTGAGACTACGCTCACCCAGATAACGTCTGGTATCTCACCTCCCCCATTCGTCTCAGCATATCCCCCAGCCTCGTCTGGTGCCGCGTCGCAAGCACCTTATAACACCGATTCTTCGTCCACGCAACCACTAAATCCCACTTCATCGGTGAATTCGGGCAGCTCTACTGCAACCGTGCGTGCACAACCTTATACTCGCAGTCCTCCCTCCCCGCCAAACCAACCTTATCACTCCGTCTTCTCACCTCCAGCGAAAGGCGACAGGTCCGCCATGGCCATACCTATGGCAGTTATTTTTGGCACGTTTCTGGCTGGAACTTTTCGGCTCCCCTCACCCGGTGAGCTGGAAGACGACGAAGTTAGCCTCTTACAACATCTTGGGCTCGACTTCGCCTCCCCAACTAACAGTTCTGGTAAAGGCAAGGCCCCGGTTAGGCAGAGTACCTTGTCATCCGGTGCAACCTTCAGCCAAACGGGCCTGAGTTGCAATATGAATCCCAATGGTGTCAAGCTTGAGCCTACACTCGATTCGCTACATCTCTATTCGAGACCCGCTTCATCTACGGGGCTTTTACCTTCGAATATGATGAGTGGACATTCGGGTTATAGTGCCAACTCGAGCGCCCATAACTTGTCGTCTGCCTCTTTCCCATATAATCCTCAAGCTTCGGCCAGCAATCGATCCACCTTCATGCATATGGGACGAGACTCTTCGAATCACGCAATCCATGCGCTCCCTCCGCTGTCTGCATATTATTACCCTTCGGCTCCTCAGACCGGGCACGAGTATGTGTTTTCATCCTCGGATGTACCAACACCCTCCACCTTGCCACCCAGTCGCCATGGCGTCACCCCTGCTCTTATATCGTGTCTCCCGGCATGGACAGAGATCAGGTCGCTTTTATATACCGTGGAGCAATATGAGCGCTTGGCCGGCGTTCGTGAAGATTATGGGCCCCTTGAACAGCGAATCAAGGCGATGCTAGATGGGACACCATCGCTTGATGGGCAGCTGCCTGGTCTATCATTCTTCTCCAGTGTCTGTGCCTTACTTGCCTTAGGCAGCGAACTTCGACAACGATTGAACCACGACAATCATGATGACTATGATGTGCAGATGACCTTTGATGACCAACAGAGTGATATAGGTAAGGGAAACATCGTCTATGGGGAGGGGGAGGGAAATCCCCGACAGTGGATCAAGAATCCGAATTTTATGTCTCATAAATCCTTCGGAACTTCCGCTCACACCATGTCGTCCGCATTACAGTCCTTCTCAACCCCCAGCAACCCGCCTCTCAACACACCTCACCCTTCATCACATCCTACTGTTGAGCGCGTCGTTGACCCCGAGTTTCTATATAAGCTCTCCGCTCAGGCATTATGGATGGCGGACAGCGAACCCGAAAAGCAGCCAGCAGATATTGATTACGTTTTGACGTGTCTATGGCAAGTAAAGTACATATATGCGAGGGCCAGGACCAAACCAATTGCACTGGAAGGGATCAGGGATACCGTCTTGTCGTTGGTGAGTCGTTTGTCTGCTTCATCCTTGGCTCCTGACTCACTGTCCTCTTGATTTTATCTAGGTTGGAAAGATGGTAGTTGTAGCTAAGCAATTGGAACTCGGCAGGGATCTAGGCGATGATCCTGAGCGCGACCGTGAGCCCGTGGAGAGTTCGGAATCAATTCCACGGCGTTCGCAACACGATGTCGAGAGGCGGGTTTGGTGGGAAGTGGTCTTCTATGATTTGTGCGTTGACTATATCACTCTCCCTCCCATCGCCATCCGGTGCCTGTCATTCCGTCATGGTGAATGTCTTACATACCGCTGATGCTAGGTTCGTCTCTGATTCACTGAATCATCCTCCCATGATCTCTTCGACCTATCTTCCCCCTTCTTCAACTCAAGCCCCATCGTCTTCGCATCAATACCTCGCTTCTCGGGAATGCGATCCTACGTCCATGTTCTACGAGACCACCTCGCCCTACCTTACCCAGCTTCCAAATACACCTAGTCCAGCGGCGGGTATTATGTCTGAGTTCGAGCTTCGTTGTCGGTACGTGACGCAAGCTCTGGCTTTTGGATTGATATTAACCCATCATTTTCTTGTACTTTGGCTTTTTCTGATAGCCTTGCACAACTCGTAAAGATTGTTCAAGTGCGTGTGACGAGTAAGAACGGATACTCGTTTGAGCAGGCAGCATCGTATGATGCTGAGCTACGGGCAACGTTGGCCATCTTTCTGGAAGGGTGGAGCTGCTCGTCTCCCGAAACCGAGTCTCCCTTGCGGCAAGGTGGAGTAACTCAAGAAGACCTTAGCTCCACTAGGCCTGAGACATCCTTCGAACTCTTGAAGGCTGAAGCGACCATCATCATCAATAGGCTGGCCATCAGACTCTACCTTCCCTTTGTGCAATTGCAAGACCCAACTACCGCGGACGTCCCCGAGTCTCGGACGCGGCCCATGCTTCACCAAGCCACATACGGTTTGGTTAGCGCTGCACACGGTTTGCTTGATGCTGCTCGTGCTGCAGCTGACCTGCTCGCCACTATCTCTCCGCTTTGTTCTGCTCCTCCCTACATCCTACTCGACTTCTACGGCTTCGGACGCATGGTTTTTGACGCTACCTCGATTTGCTCGTACGCCTGTGCTACGCAACCAAACGCGATGTGGGCGCCTCAAGCAAGAGAGGACGTTAGTATTGGCGCTGAAATCATAAGTGCACAAGCTTGCAAGATATTTTGGTCGTCACGAATCACCGGAGCGAGCTCCACTGCGAAACAGGATATCGCGATGAGCTGGGACGATGCCGGTCCTGTTATCGGTCTATTGAAGAAGAAAGTGGATGCAATACACGGTGCCGCGGTTGGGCGTGTTACCCTTGGTTTAACTAGCAACCAGAACACCAAGCGCAAGTTTTCGGACGCTCAAGTTCTCCCTGACGGTGAGGTTGATGAAGGTGCACGTCGAGGCGAAGCAGACGCTAGACACGATGCTACGCAGTTCGACCGCTCGTCGGCTTTGAATGCAACACTCGTCACTGGTTTGGATCAGCCTACCACGTCACCCTACGATTCCACTCCTCGGATCAGCGCATATTCTCCAGTAGATGCACCCAGCTTTAGAGGTCCTCAATCTCCGATCGACCCGTTGGCTGGCCCTTATGGTCCCCACCGTAGTCGTCGCCTCTCCACTTCTACGACATCATCGACAGCCTCCACCGCCTTAACTTTTGCCTCGGATGTTTCCAAGGGCCTCTCCAAGCCTCCCCGTGTAAAGAGGAAGGACAAGGAAAAGTCTCAGCCAACCCCGCTAGGCCTCCGTCAGAGAAATTCTTTCAATTCTTCTTTCACAAGAGATGTGTCCCGGATGCCTCTTACATCTCGTTCGAAGCAGCGGCTCGCCCTGTCCTCAGCAGATATAGATCACATGCCAGACCCAGCAGGTTCTCCGTTAGATGACCCGGTCCATAACCCTCCGGAGCATCCCCAAGAGCAGATGATTGCCCGACCCAGGGAGCAAGAATTCAATTACAATGAGACTCAGATCCGGCCTGAGGTTCCTCCCATTAGGCAAGGTCCCGCTCTGCAACAAGCTACCCCTCATACGACATCCGAGTCTCCCATCTCATATTCGACAACATATGCCGAATACAGTCCTAGACACGCGAGACACCCAAGCGGTCATGAAGGCACACCTTTGCAAGATGTCCCCTCACAACCCAATCCTATATACGGCCAGACCCCTGTCGCCTACGATTCTCCCCGTTCTTATGATGGGTCTGCACCCAGCCCCTACGGTGCAGCAAACTCCACGGCTAGCTCGCCGTATACGCACACTAGTGGGAATCCCCAGCCAGTATCTGGCTTCAATGCATCCCCACACAATTCCAGCCCTCCCGTGTTCGACACACAAACAACTGTCCTGTCCGCCTCGAACAATTCATATTATATGAACCCTGCCGCACACGGCAACCCACCCTGCGATGCGTCATACGCTTCTGTTCCCGGGCCGCACAGACAGACGAGTGCTGCAGTCTTCGATCCGTCCTACCAAATGAAACCCTCCGTCGACCCTTCCACCGCCAGCGCGCAACAGGTTCATGACATGAACATGCAGCCTCCCCAGCACGCTTCATACCCTCAGCATACTCCTTGGCAGTCTAACGCACCCCAAAACGTCATTGTTGAGCAGCAGCAATCTAGGATAACTTTCAATGACTGGTCTCAGCAGGGGAATTATACCAGTGGCAAATATTATCCGAACTAGATCTCGCCTTAAGGCTTAGGTACATGTTTTCATTTCATTTCTCGCTTGGGTACACGTTTTAGATACCACACCCTCCACGGCTGTAACACTTTCTATCTGTATCATATCGCTCTCCCATTGCATATATGCTGCTCGGATTTCCATTTCTTTTCTCACTTCGTGCTGTATCCTTAGGGGCATGTGGGCCTTCAAAATGAATCCATTCTCAGCCATGAGTTACTCGATCAACATTTTTACACGTCTCATCAAGGATCTATGGTAAGAATTGAAGTACCAGAAATGTCTCATAGCAAATCATTGATGTCTGCAAAGTGAGCACCTTGTTTGGCAATGTTGTCAACATGACTGGAAGCAGGAGAATATGTCCTTTATATTCATACAAGCAAATAATCAACAAAAGGAGTTGATACCAATGAAATGTTGCAGTGAATGCAACTGTAGCCAGGAGAGGTGTTGTTATTGATACGTCATACTCTCGGGACATGAAAAGGTGGTTGGGTGACGGAGCTTTCTGACAAAGAAGAATGTGCTTGCGTACGTTGTCAGCATAGCATATTCAGATTTCGCCTAGACCATTTGTGCCCAAAGACGGAGAGCCCACTTGAAAATCAGAGAACAAAGTAGAAAGCAATATAAGGGCCTAACTTGGACAAAAATTTTGGTCTGCTTATTTAACCTCGTTGCAACTGGAGGCCAGTGAAACTTTACTTCCCGTCCCAAAGGCATACCTTTCCATGCTCTGATGATCCGGCGAGGGTCTGGTCCCGCATCCTGAAGCCTCGAATATCATCAGGCCCTTCGCCCACTCGGGGAATTTGGCCAATAACTTCCCGACACGAGTTATAAGAATGTCAACAGGGGGAGCAAAGGGGATGATGCCCATGAGTCGATCTTCCCTTTAGTTGGTGCGCGTGTACTTGAGGATGGCTTTCCGCCACCGAGAACAAAATCAGGCGGGGCGGATGGGAGCCTGATGCGCAATACATCGTATAGAAGCATTGGACTTTCCGGCAGGTGGAGAGCTTCCAGGATGGCTCGGTTTCCTGTTACTCTGCTTATGACCAAGGCTCTGGGTATTTCTTTTAACAATCTGATAGCCGACTTATATACAGTTATAGTACCTAGTGGGATACCTACAGCTATATATGTGAGCATAAGATGGGTCAGACGTGTCTAAGACTCACTAGACTGCTGGTATGGGCTTTCAGCCTTTCCTTTACGCTCTTATCCGATTTGGGCGTTAGTAAGGGTCTTCTGCGCACTAATTAGGTACCTAGTACTGTATGTACGCAGGCGTCCCAGTAGGTCGTTACTGGAGTAACACGTACGCACGCCTGGTGCCTCTCGAGCCTCGAGTCAAGATTGCGAAGTGCCGAGCTTTCCCTGATCGTGAAAAGCTAAAATAGACAGACAAGCTCATATGGCCCGTACTACAGCATCGCGTGTAGTTTCACATCCACCATCATCTTCAGTCCGAGACTCTAGTGGCTCTGAGCCAGGACCAGATGCTGAGCTCGACGTCTCCGGGTCGGAGAGCATTCTTTCGTTGGGCGGCGGACGTACCGCTCTTCGTCAGGCATCTCTAAAGAGGCGATCCGAACTGCCACAATTCCCGGGATCATTTCTTCCGAAATTTCAAGTGCCCATTTGCGATCCTCCGGCGTTGGAAGTATGAACGATGGAACAAGGGAGACAAGGTTCTCGGCCTCGCCTTCTTTGAAGGCGTCGTACGGGAAGGGCTTCCCAAAGTATGGAATCAATTCACCTGAAAGATAGGGTTGGGTTTGTAGAGTTATTTATAGACACTCTGTTTACGCACAAGGGAGCCAGAGTTCTAGAGCGGTGGCAAGATAATACAGCTCATCGCAGCCGAAATCGAGGAGTTCGGGTGTAAAATCGCCGACGATGACGTGCATTTTGACTCTGCACTGGTGAGGCTGAGATCGATGAAGAAGAGTTCGTCCTGGCGTTGCAGGATATTTCGAGCGGCAATATCGCAGTGTTTGAATCGACATTGATGCAATCTTGAAAACAGGTCGTAAGTTTGCATCCTAGAATCGCTCAAATCAGTATTTATACCACGAGGGAGGGGACAAAATAGATGACCGGAGGGATTTCGGAGGACTACCATTCAAAGTATCCGGTCTCTTTCCACAGTATTCCAAAACCAGCACAGAAACTTTCTTATCGGATATCATGGTCTCAAAAGCCCATAGCAGCGGGGGATATGAACTCCCTGCAGAAGGGAAAGATCTTTCTCATATCTGAGGGCTTCTTCGCGGAATGCTGCAGGGCGAGGATACTGGGCGTTAACATCTGTCTTCAGAACAACATCGCCCAATGTTTTGCCTTCTGGGTCGAGGAGAAATGCGCGGTATACGAGGGTGTGAGTGCCGAAATGGATTTCAACGACATCCTTAACAGTGTATGTGAGGGAAGCGGGCGGGGGAGGGCAGCCAGATGAAACGACTCGCTTCAGAGGCTTGTCGTCGTTTCCAATGGTGGGGTAGCGACCTAGAAGGCAAGAGAGAGTAAGGCTGCTCATGAGTTCGGTGACAAGGAACAGTTCAAGTGGCGTTCTCGACTGGGTTTCAATACAGTAAACTAATGTTTTCAAGTTATTGGAAATTCTCTGCGTACGATATGGCGGGGCATCCAAATGAATACTTGCCGGCGCGAAATTGATTCTCGGGGTATACTTTGTGGCTTCAATATATATATAGACCTGCGGTGCGCGTAAAGCTTCTGACGAATATCGTCCGCGGAAAGGTTCACCTTCCCCGGCTTGAGGGTTGTGATCGTGCGACACCTTGGATTGAATGGTCAAATTTATAAGGGGATCTTTCATTCTCAATTTCACCGGTCAGTTTGATGTGCAAAGCAAGGCGTCATCTGTTGCGGCGCGGTTTGCTTTCCTATCCGAGTATCAACTTTCCTTAGGAAATGGGTTGTTGTCGGTGCACCTTATACGCTGGGGTAGGGCTTCCAAAGGAGAATCCCGCCCGCATCATAAAGGCAGGTAAGTATGTCTTTTTAACGTCCTTCTTGTCTAGTCAAAGCTGAGACCAGGTGTGTACCAGCGAACGTTTATAGGGACGTTATGCGTATTGTCGTGAGAGAGGGAGCGCCACAGCCATGACGGTTGCTACCTGAACTTGATTCTGCCACTCGAATTCCATCAATACTTCGGGTCCATGCTTTGTCAAGTGGACTCAATTCTGGGTACGACGACACAATCCAATATCAAGGCGATGCAAAGCTGCCTCTAATGGATTTGCATCTCAAACATGATCTGGCGTTTGCTGCGATCACTTTGAATATAGAGGCAAATTAGGAGAAACATAATAATACCGCCAAGCGCCAAGTTACCTTGGGCCCTACCACCATGCGCTGTACCTGATATATATTCCAACTCCGTCCGCTAAATATTTCGTTGATTCCTCGGCTCGCTCCTTTCTACTCAACGCTCATCTCGACGTACCACCTCTCTTCGTGCAACTTGTGATTTTTTGGTCGTTCGCCTTCGTGCAACCCAATTCCACTCTCTCAAACCTCACACTCGTTTACTTTCGAAACCAACAAATCATTGCACGATGTTCGTGTCCGCCCTTATCACTCTCGCCTGCTCGGCCTCCGCCCTCGCTACTGTGTTCGTGAGTATATCTGCGATGCTCTGCGCTGTTCGCCGTCAATTTTTGAAATTGTTTAGATCACGAGCCCCGTAGCGTCTACAACCTTCACTGGTGGAAAGGTTGCTACTATTACCTGGCAAGAGGATGGTAAAGCTCCTACCCTAAAGGACTGGGGCTTCACCAAGGTCTCTGTCTACGCGGGTAATGCCCTCCAGCAAGTATGTATACATATCCGTCTTCCGATCTGAACCAGAAGATAACAAAATTCCTTCAGACTAGTCTTCAACTCATCGTTGACAATGTCGATGTGTCTACAACGTCCTCTATCCAGTTCACCCCTAACCCTCAAATCGGACCCAACAGCGATGAATAGTACGTCGCTCCTTTACGTACATATGTTGCCTCATGCTAATCATTTCCTAGCTTTGTTCGCTTTGAATCCATCAACCTGAAGGACCCTGCTCAGCCTCAATACCCCATGCTCGCCTTCTCTGCCAAGTTCAAGTAAGTCGCCGTTGTCTCGGTTTAGGGTGGCAGTTCTTTGACCTTCACATCCTTACTAGGATGGATTCAATGACTGGCACCTTCAGCCCGGCCATCCAGGCTCAAATCAACGGCCAGTCTACCGCCCCTCTTGCCGGCGCTACCCCCACCGGGGCATCAGCATCCCGAGCCACCTCTAACCCTGCTACGACTACTTCATCGTCAAGTACTCCTAAGCCCTCTGGTTCTGGTACCGCTGCCGCTGCTGCAAGCGACTCCAACGGCGCCATCACCCTTGGTTCGAGCGCCAAGGTTCTCTTCGCTGTCTTTGCCGCCGTGGCAGTCGTACTCTGCTAGTTGACGTCAAATGATCTAATTCCGTTTATCACTCCGTCTCTTATTCCTCTTACGTTTCAGCCTATTCTCTACCATTAACGTCGCACCGCCATCACGCTACATACCGACCTAGTCCCCTTTCCGATGGTTAAATCCCTTCATACGTGGTTTTGCATCTCATGATTGCGTTATGCCGAGTTACTTTGGCTTTACATCACTATGAATGCATCGTACTTTTATTGGAGGGTTAAACTTTTTCATTCATTCTGGTGGTCCTATGCCTACGTTATCGCCCAGCCAATAATTCACAAATTTCTATTATTACGTTGAGCTCGAACCCAAATCTCTGTATATCTTTATCACTGAACATGATTCCGGGTTGATCCCATCGTGCTTCTTTCCCTTCCCTGTGCATCATGCGCGCACGTCATTCCGCTTGCGTCTGAGCTATGGAAGTGCGGTCTCGCGTTATGTATACAATGTGATTTCAAGTATCTTTTCTTCCGGCAGCGGCATTATCGAGTGTAAGCGCGGGCGACGGAATCTGACTGATGTCTATCATGTTCTCGAGTCGCTGCGACTACAGGCGGTCATTCCGTACTCACACTCACACCACGCCCACATCCTGCGACCAATTTCCTTAGTTTCCTTTCAAGAATCCCACAGCCGTGCAAAGGATTTTCTGGGAGATTTCAATAGCCGGAGGTTTTGATTGGCAGGGTCTAGCAGGACATTTATTACCATTTTACGACACAAATGCATCCAAACCTAAGCTCCGCAAATCGTTTACTCAGCCTTTCCAATCACCTTCGTAGGGCGTCGTCAAGGACGAGTGCATTAGCAGCGTCGACAAGCAGGCACCACATGTCTATCTCCAACTCGGTTTCTTCACATACACCGCCAACATCGACCTTAGACAGCGGAGCAACGTCGTCAAACACCTCCCAGTTCAACTTTGACGTGTCGCCAGTACCGAAGAATCCGTTGGGGCAGGGGAGGCATATAAGGACAGCTGCGGCGTTAATCATCGGGTGAGTTGTTGTTGCGTCCGTTAGCCAATTCGCGAAACCCTGATCCTGAAGTCTCATGCCATCTTGGTGCCTCTCCTCGTTCATAGCGACGAGATATTGAATGGGAAGACACACGACAAGAATTCAAACTACTTTGCTCGATATTGCTTTGAACATGGGATTGAATTGTATGTTTGCGGCCTTGCTATGGCTCGTGTTTGTGAAACTGAGACATGTCGGTTAATTGGCGGTGATATTAGGAAGCGAATAGAAGTCATTGCGGACAACGAGGAAGAGATGTACGTTAGCGGTTACATGCTCGAGGTCGACTGCCTGCTTAATGAAAGGCATCTCGTCAATGTAGCATTGAAGCTTCCCGACGAATGGTGCGAAGCTATGACTTTGTCATAACAAGCGGAGGTATAGGTCCCACTCATGATGGTACGTTCCTTTTACAAAACCCCTCTACGCGGCTTCAGCTCATCATTCTTGACCCCCATTCTGCGACCCGCTCTCGGGCAGATATAACATATGCATCCCTCGCCAAAGCGTTTGACCAGTCGCTATCCCATCACCCTGAATGCCTCCGTCGGATGGAAGAGATGATCAAGCATCGGCCTTGGGTTGCTACTCAGAACGAAGAACAACGAGAAGCTACAAGACGAATGGCGCTTTTCCCTGCTGATGCGGAGGTGTTGTTTATAGCAAAGGATATATGGGTGGTACGTCCCTTATCGTCGGTCTGTTACGCGTACTATGCATGACTGAAAGTTGACTTGGTTGGTTTGACTCCATCAGCCCGTCGTGCGGCTAGAAGGCAAATTATGCATATTCCCCGGCATTCCTGCCCTATTCCAACGAATGCTGAATGGCCTCACCCCGTTCCTACCTTTACCGCCGATATCCGAACGACCGTTACGATACCAGATATTCACGTCGTACGTCATTCTCCCGTCACGAGAGCCTCATCATTGAACCTCACGTTTTGCAATCTTATGTAGACGCCCAGAATCCCTCATTGCACCCTACCTTACGGCATTACAGAAGCGTATGACGCCGCTTGGAATTCAGGTTGGTATTGTTTCGTCTGGTTCTTTGGCTATTCACCTGACATCTCACCTGTAGGTCGGTTCTTATCCTGTGCTCGCGCAAGGCGTCTATGTATCTTTAATTGGCCGAAATCGGGATGAAGTAGAACGCACTGCTAAGGAAGTAGAGACGGTAGTGGGAGGCAAGATAGTCACAGACGAAGAAGTGAAGAAGCTCAAGGGAGATATGAAGCAGCAAGCAAAGATATAATATGATACGTCCGTGGACAGTACTTTGGATATCCGTATCAATACAGGATGGGATGATATTTCGCTCCGCAGGTTGTCTCGAATGGAGCGTTTGCTAGGAAATGCGGCGTAGGCAAGTTGAGCGGCCCTTTGTGTAGAGCCCATAAATGAGCGCCGCCTTCATACATATTATTGGAACCGCTTCAGGCAACATCCATTCATTTCATGATTTTCAAGTGATGCAGCTTCGACGATCATCCTTCAGGTTCATCCACATGGGTACTTCAAAAAACAGAGCCACCATTGTCATAAGGGTGCGTTTGGTGCATATTTGGCAAACTACGGATGGGTTGTTTTCCTTCTCGAACTTCTTCGATTCAAAATTCACGCTCCATTAACAGTCACTCACTCAATGTGTGAACATCGTGGCCGTCCTCGTTGCCATATTAGATCTCGAAGTACCCTCATGGCCCGGGGTACGATGCAGCTCAGTTTAGCCTCTGGCCATCCAAGTCTCTTGCGTCACGCCTCGTCCCCTGTTCTCTCCTAATCGGGCTTCCTTTATACCTTCACCACTCGACCTACTTGGTGGAGTGCGTTATCCCAGAGTTATCTAAAGCTGGTTCCTTCAACGAAGGCGAAGTGATTGTGGTGACCCTAGCCTATGGGAGGGGTTTGAAAGAACGCGGCCAATTACTCACGCGGCGTGCACGGAAATTTACCGTCAAGCTACGCAGGATAAAGGTAAGTAGAAAGTAGCTTACCTTTGTTCTCGCTATTATTCTAATACCACCAGGTAAAGTATCCAATCCAGCACTTCCATATAAGGAGGAAGCTAGTTCATTCTTTTTCGTTACTTTGTTCACAGGTGTGATATTGATAAGTGAGATCATTGGCCAATACTGTTTTCTTACTTTCAGCACGCCCGAGGTTGAAGTAACGTGTTGCGCACGCCGTGTCAGCAAGCCTCGGAGATCAGAAACTGAATGCCAACTCGAGCGTAACCACATTCGACGGACGTTCTTGCTCGCCTCAGAGATTGTCACACACTCTTCCATTCGTCAGTTCCAACATACATCACAATCACTACTACAGACTACTTATACATTCGACAGATACTTGTACAACTCTGTGTGGTCGACTGATGGGACCCTACCACAGTGGGGGTGAGTATGAGAGGCCGCCAGTGCTCAAAATGCAGAAAAGCCATACCTAGTTCTGGGTCCAGGTGCCGGTGCCGCTGACAGTGCTAGCGGGGTTGATAGGACTGTCCAAATCACCCTTGATAGTAATGTTCTGGCTCTTCGGCTCGACAACGAGGCTGACATCGCTTTTGCCAATGCGACCGCTAAAGTCACGCGCGGACGTCAAATACTTGGTGTCGGTGTAGGTGAGTGTGACATCGGCCGCATTGAATGGCTGGATGGACGGGGAGATGTTGCCGGTGAAGTTGTGATTGATACCGTCGATCTCGAACTTGGCGGTAAACTTGGTGCCAGAGCTACTGTAAATTTGGCCTGAGGCAGTGGGCATCTAGCATGGTATGAAACACTAGGTGAGCACTGTGCGTCGCAGCTATCGGGGACTAAAGTCCATTTACCTTGGTTTATTGTGACTTGGCTGAAGGTTTAGGTTTTTTGAAAGTAGCGATGGGCTGCTGGGCTCTTTCAGTCGCGTTTCGAGCTCTTAAATGCGAACACAAGTGAGCCATGACTTTGTAACCAAGAGGTAGTCACAGAGTCGAACGTTTCTAGATATGTGTCAGGTGTGCACTTCACCGAAAACGGGGACGCCACAGACACGACACTATTGACGCTGTCAAGCGTCGTGTGTTGTATTGCGATGAATGGCGCTATTTCAGAGTGCTTTTCAGACATATAGAAGCACACGGTTTGGGCAATAATGAAATATTTGACGCCCAGATGAAGCCCCTGCTTCGAGAAGACCCCGCTATTGGCGTACAGAATGCACCCCGGAAGTTTTCGTCTGGTTCTCTCTGAAAGCAGGCAGGAGCCGAATGTGGTGGCCTGATTCACGATACGCCTCTGGACACAACCCGGACAAGTTGTGGAACCTACACGGTGACAGAAGCGATGTGCACTTGTTCTGACATGCACTCGAGGTCTTCCTCTCCGACACCCACCAGGGGGATGTCCGAATCACTCTCGGCGGTAATGACCTGGATCTTTGGCTCCCAAACGAAGTTGACAACTCTTACACCAGTGCGACTGCCGAAGCTTGAAGTCGCGTCAGATTTGTCCTGCGGCAGTGAGCATCTAGCATGGTATATGGTATATATACCCAAGCGAGTACCGCGCATCGCAGCTATCGCGGTACATAGTAGCTACGCCGAAGTCGTTCGAGTGAATAGCGATGTGCATCGCTAATACTATATACGGATGCGGTCGCGTGACGTCAACCAACTGGTGACGTGAGCGTCTGACATAGCGAGGCATGTACCTCTTGGATGAGAAGCCACGAGATACGTGGGCGCTACACTGTGGGATGCCCACAACCATCGACACTAGTGCGAAGCAAGGTATGTCGTATTGCGCTTTGAATGCGCTTTGATAGCGCACGTTCCAGACATCCAAAAGTAGTACACTGTGAGGGTGTCATTCAATGCCGCGTGCTTGGGTGAGGCACCTGCTTCAAGAAGACCTTCCCATTGACTTACAAACTTAGCTTGAACCCCAGAAGTTTTGTCGTTGGGCGTCTCTGCGGGGCACGTGTTAGCCGCTGTGGTGACCTGATCTGCCATGTGCCTCTGGAGAAGGTGTATAGCACATGGTGACGCGCGCTAGTTAGGTTCGGCGAGACGCCCAGATGTCTTCAGGCTCATCCTCGCGCCCTGGCAGGATAAAGTCTCTGAGGGTTTCGAAGCTGCGTGTGTACTCAGACGCTGTGGCGATTGAACGTCAGACAGCCCGGGTCTTCTAAAGTTTGGTAAGATTCTCATGCCACCCTGGTTCTCTGAATACAGTGCCTCATTAAAGGACGAGACCCCAGAACATGTGCATGCCATACCCGAGCGGTCAGCTCGTTAGCTCCGCTCCTGGATTATGGATGGTGATCACACATCCGTTCAGGCGGCGGGCGCTGAATCGTCGCCAATTGTGGTTTGACTGGAATTTACATTGGACTCCCCTGTCCCCGCGCCCCCTCCCCCCGCGAGTACCCCTAACTTGGCCACTCATTTCGAGAGGCCAGTCTGACAATCTTCTGGAAGGTGATGTGTCCCAAACCAGGCTTTTTTTCAACTCAAATACATGTTTGCCGAACAGAACCTAGTATGAACCTTGCTTCAGTGCGTGCCTTACTTAGTTAGCCTGATGCCCTCCAGCGCTCAGCGTCAGCTCCGTTAGTTCCTTGGGTGTCATAAACAGTCACGTACTGGACAGTACTTCCTGTGACAACAGCCCCCTGTCTCAGGCAGCACACATAAAGGGCACTCCAGTCGCACTGACTCCTCACTTCCGACGTGTCCTTAGAAAACATAATTTCCCAGCGGTCACCATGGTTCAAAACTTCACGAGCGTCAAGGATGTAGGCGCCGAGTTGCTTAATGTAACGAGAACATACCCATTTCGGTTAGCCTGTCTTAGCGCCCGTATTGTCTGTCATTACTAGTACCCACCGTCTTTAGTACCAACTTGAATGTCATTCCTTAATTACTTGTATCTGACATGTAGTATCCCTAGGTAGTATAAATAGCCTCTGTATTTGGTTACTAGAAGCCGGTGGCTCTTGAATATAGGACGACTTACCTCTGTCTGTATTCGAGCGTCTCTCGTGTGAACGTGTACCGCTTCCTTATTGGATAGCTTCACGCCACATATTTTTGACAGGAACATCTCGTCTCTCCCCACCTATCCTATCGACTTCTTTCCTTTCCTTCCCTCTCTCTATTTCTCTCTCGTAATCTAATTGTGCCGGTACCACCTCAGTCTGATCAACTGGGACCCTCCGACACCCCGATAAGTTTTCCCTTATCTAAAATTTGTACTGACTTTTATCTACCGTAGTATTAATGGGAGTAACAACTCGTAGCATCGTTTCGACTCAGCCTGAAATCACCGCGGCTTCGGAAGCCGACGATACCCGCGCTGAGTCTCCTTTGACTCCCTCATTTAATAGCACTGACAACTCGAACTTGGAACAGGATGATACTGCCGCAGCCGGAGCTTCCCTACTCAGCGAAGCTGCTGCCAGTATTCCGGGCAGGTTTCATACCCCCCGCGCTGCCTCTCCCCGAGGAGAATCCACCCAGTCTATACCTCAAGATGTAGCGGAAGCAAGTTTGAAGTCCAGGTTAGGACAAGTTGCCGACCCTGAAGGGTCCGGGTCGCCTCTTCCAGAGAACCGCCCCTGGATCGTGGTTGGGCGTAATGGACGAGATGTCCATTCGCCTCGTAATGCCACCATCAGCCCCGCTAAGCAAGCCACTGTACGGCAAGCGGAGGAACTGTTAACCAATGAACAGCGCGCGCGCATTTCGCGACGGAACATGTCTGTGTCCAACCAGGAACAGATAACACTCCCGCCTGATAAAGGTAAAAGTGTGGACCCCAGGGAATATGGGGGCCCGTCTCGATTGCACCACACTCAACCAAAGGATCCTGTACCTGATTCGAACGCAGACAATAACGATCCTTTGGCTCCCTCCGCGGACGATCTCGCAGCTCAGAAAGCTGCTTTGGATTTCTGGAATACTCAGGCTCGATACACTTCAACACCGAAACCTACTGTTGGGACTAGTCCTCCTACCATTAGTTCTAAATCTGTACATCCGAATGAGTTATCAATAAAGGATTTAGTTGAAACCCTAAGGGAAATGGTGATTGAGAACCAGGAATTAAAATCTAAGCTTGATGAATCTGCCAAGAGTAGACACACTCGATTCACGCCAGACATTTTATCCAAGGAGTATCATGAATCTATTGAGCGAAAAGCAAACAGACAACGGGATTTACGAGCACATAGTATGGATAAGGAAGCTAAGGAACACCCTGCTAATTGGCGCCGGAATCAGCGCCGCGTAACCAGACCTAATGAATTGGTGCCAACGGATTCAAGTCTTGGTAGGCTCTTTTCCAGGGTCAGTCGAAGGCATGATGATAGCTCGGATGATCCCTCTAGCTCTTCTTCTTCGTCTGATGATGATGACCTCCATCCTAAGCAAGCGCATGAGCATAGACGACGTAAGAAGAAGAAGCGCTCACCCCGCGCAAAGCCAAAGATAGAACCACCGTCTAAGTTCTCTGGGGGTGAGGATCCGACTGAATTTCATCGATGGGTTCGCGAAGGAGTGAATTACCTTGATGATATTGGGGCGGATTCAGACACTGAGATTCGCACATTAGCTCGGTTTACAGAGGGGAAGGCGCAAACCTTTTACCTGAACACAGTAGCTGACGACGAGCGAAACTGGACCTTGGACCGGTACTTCCGCGGCGTATTCGATGCTTGCTTCCCTGCCAATTTTAGAGAGAAGCAACGCCGTAAATTGGAACGATTCTATCAGAATGAAATGTCAGTAAAAGAGTATGCCGCCCAGCTGAAGGAACTTATCAATACTGTTGGGGAGGTGGATAAACGGCAAGGTGTCATACATTTATTCCGCGGACTGAACGAAGACTTAAGAATCGCTTGCCGACGCATGGGTCTCAACCCAGAGGATGCTTCGTGGGATGATGTGATTGCTGAAGCGGAGAACGAGGAATTTGCCCTGTCCACCATTAAAAAGGGGCCCCCTCGCCCTAATAAGGAGGCTGGAAGAGGTCCTAAGGATGCCAGCTCAGCATCAAAGGGTGATCAGGGCAGGGTGGCCAGGTCTCCTAATCACTCAGAACGCCGTCAGCAGAAGTTCCGGCATTTCCCTAGACAGGGAGAAGGCGGTGGTAATCTGGAAGGGAGGAGGGCGAGCTCCAGTGCTCCAAACTCCTCAAGTAGCAAACCCTCTGCAGCGTCTGGTTCAAGACCCAGACTGTTGCCGGAGGAACGCCGCAAACTACAGTCAGAAGGGAAATGTTTTATATGCCGTCAACCGGGGCATATCTCCCGAAATTGTCCTAAGGCCAACCTAATCTCCGCGAAGGGCAATAAACCACCGGGCCTTCAGGTGAATGCTATCGGAGTGGACTTTGAGGAACATATTCAGCGTGATGAATATGTCAGTGATCCGGAGCCAGAACTGAGCCTCAATATGATGGGACCCCATCAGGAGGGCGTCGGCGAGGAGTTCAAGGCCAACTGCAAGGATGAGTCAGCCATGATCAACAAGGAATCTGCCTATTCGGACTTGCCTGACCTCGATGACCAGGGCTCCGATATAAGCTCTGACTCGGAGGGATGGTCTCAGGACTGTTGGGCGAGCAACACTGACACAGAAGGAATTAGTATGGACCCTGACGCGGTAGACATCCGCTGGAACACTTACATCACTAACACCTATTGTGAGGAGCACCTCTCAGTCCACCACATATCCATATGAACACCATATGGTGTTCATATGAACAAGTGGTTGTCATATGAACTTTAAGTGGACTCATTTTCAACCATGTTGGCTGCAATCTGCCCACTTGGACCACTTGAAGTTCATATAAGTACCATATGAACACCACATAAATACCACAGGACCATGTGGTCAACACATGGCACCACATGGTAGCCTACATGAACACCACATGTTGAACACTACAAGACCATATGATAACCATTGGAATCAATAGCTTAATGTTGCTTGTTACTAATAACAATAGTGAGGGTCCGATCAAATCCTTGTGTTTTGCTCAACCCACCTGTTTCAGGGTCATGGCCTTCCCAAAAAGGGTAGGTGATCAAAAACCATGTGGCCCCATGTGGAAGAGATAGGTTACAGTTTGTTTGTTACTATTAATAAGGAAAATAATAAGTAGCGTATAACAAAACATTAATTAATGCACAGAATTGAACCAACGACCTTTTCGATAACGAGCGCTTAAATAAGCGCTCAGCGACGCGTTCAACCACTGCACCAAAGCACAGTTGCTAGCTACCCTATTAGCTTGAATATGTCTAAGTTTCCTATTTTCTGAATTCATCAATATATATATTAAATATCAAATTGCATTTAATTATATCAATTTTAATTTCCTTACTCGGACCGGAGCCGGGTCAAGACTGATTGATCGTGACTGTCACGTCACGATCTCTCTTGACCTTCAACCACCACCATCCCTGCGCGACAACAACGCCGGCGACACCAACGACAATGCCAACGACGCTGACGGCAACGACAACGACAACAACGCTGACGCCCCGCAGCGTACGCCTCTGCGCCAACGCGTGTGCTGACGTGTCAAACGCGTATGCTGACGCGCGAGACGCGTACGCTGATGCGCCAAATGCGTGCGCCGGCGGATTTAGCAGGGAGGGAGGGAAAGAGGGTTGAATCAGAGGGCGGGATAGCCCATACAGGGTACGTCACCCGTTTTTCGGGTTTTTTTTAGGTTTCACCCATGCCGCGACGCCATTCGCATTGCCGCCGCCATCAGCCGAGTCACGAGAGAGGAAACGGGGGGCAGGTTGGCCCGTTTAACGTGCGCCCCCATTTTTTCATTTTTTCGTTGTTTTTTCATCTTTTTTCAATTCTCATTTGTTTTTATGCTAATCTTATTATTTTCCAGTGTTCCTATCCACACCAGCTGGCGACGACGCAGCGGTACGCGTCGCCGTCACCCTCCCGCATCCCCATTGCCATTGAATGCCATCACCGGAACTGCCCTGTCCATGATACCAGCCCCCACCACCACCCTCATTGTTGTGTTCGGAGCCACCCGCGTCGATGAACCAACCATCCCTGGCATCCAACCACCACCACCTTCACACTCCCCTTGGTGCCCTGCACCTCAACACAACACCACCTTGATCACCTTCAACCCAACCACCCCCTCCATCACCACCTATGTCAACAAATCAAACCCCCACCACCATCATCATCCAGAATCCCCCTTACTACCAACACCAGCATCCCTGCACTTCCCCTCCCCCTTTACTGTTTCCCCTTTCCCTTTCACCATCCCTCTCTTGTTATCTTTTGATCACCATCCACCCCACCTTTTGTTTACCTATCAAACACTTTTCTTATCTCATTCCTTTAGACTTTATGTACATGAACCATTGTATATCTATACTTAATAATCAATAAGTTGCCTCTTAAGCTCTATGAATCAGTTTGATCACTAAACAAAATTCAGTGGGAGTTCAATTGAAATTCACTTGGAGTTCACTTGTCCTTAGATTCAACAAGTTCAGGTGGTACTAAGATATTACCCACTTAGTGACCACATGAAGGCCACATGGTGATCACTTGAAGACCACTTGAAGACCACTTGGGACTTAAATCTGAGGAATGATTTTCCCAAGTGAACATTAAGTGAACACTGAGTGAAAGGTAAGTGAACAAAGTGAACTGAGTGAACACTAAGTGAACAAAGTGAACATTAAGTGAACAACCACATGGTGTTCATGTGAACATCAAGTGAACAAGTGGACATCATATGGTGTTCACATGGACATGTGGTGAACTGTCAGATATACATTGTGAGGGTTTGTTGGGTGATGCGGGAGCCAATGCACAGACTTGGATGTTGGAATTGGCACGGATAATCGGTTTCCCAGGGGATCCCAATAGAAATCAGATTCCCGATGATGAGATTCGGTTTGTTATTGCCTGCGCAAACTGTCATTACCACGTCTTGAGTGACCGTCAGTATCCCGATCGGGTGGTGCCAATAGAATCGTACCTCCTTTTGGATCCTGAGTTCAATATTGCCACGTGGTATGCGCAGCATTTATGCTTGCCAGTGGAAGAGTCATTTGCGGAAATATACAACGATTTCAGCATAGATGCCTTGGGCTTTAATGCAAGGATGTACTTACATTCCTGGTTTGGTCCCGAGGCCGTTGAAACTAACAGCGGTTTCAATGTTGAACCACTGGAATCCCTAGAGGATAGTTGGCATATTTCTGAACATTATTCATTGACCCAAGCAGTAGTCCCGGGCTCGATCCTACGGAACGAACGAGTCAACTTCGCGGCGTGGTATTTGAATCATACTGTTAGTTTCGCGTGTGATCCCATTAACGTACCTCGATCTGAGGTGTTCGACGTGGTCGATGTACGTGGGTTATATGACCCGAATGATAGTGGCTTGGAGCGAGCTCTTGACGCGCTCGCAGAATTCTTGGTTACCCCTGAGGGGAGCCCCTGGAGTACCCCTCCCATATCCCCCTGGAGCACTCCTGTCCTAGTGGATGAATGGGAGGATATCAGTTTGTCGTGTACGGACAAGAGTGAAGAGGTACTCATGGGTTTACCTTGTTTTGGAGTTCAGATTGATCGTGAGGCTTTCCCCGCGATTCAGCGGAACTCATCGGTAGTTAAGGATCCCGAGCGAGCTTTACCACGCCCCGTGGTGGTAACTGTAAAAATCGACGGAAGGCCGGCAAAGGCGCTGCTGGACTCTGGGTCTCTAGGGGACTTCATGTCCACGTCTTTGGCTGATCAGCTACTGGGCAAGCGAAAGATAGCATTGGACAGACCCTTACCTTTGCAACTCGCAGTGCAAGGTTCCCGATCAAAGGTAAACTGGGCCTGTAGAGCCGAAATTGAGTATCAGACGATCAAAGAAAACCGGCATTTTGACGTGATCAACATCTCTAATTATGATTTGATCCTTGGCACGCCGTGGATATACCAGCATCGGGTGATGTTAGGCCTGAATCCAACGCGTGTCGTGGTCGGCTCTTCGGAATCGTTACCTATGGATGGTCCTGGGGTCTCGCGATTGGCATCCATGTCTGTCGAGTACGACGAGGATGCTGTAGAGCGGGCTCGCCAGGAGCTGCGTGAGTATGCAAAGCCATTATGCAGATCAATGGATGAAACACCCCTACCACCGCTGCGTGATATCAATCATACAATACCCCTGATTGATGAAAGCAAGGTGTATTCCTGGAGGCCATCGCGCTGTCCGGAGCCACTACGCGCTCAGTGGGTTGAAAAGAGGAATGCATATTTGAAGTCCGGCCGATGGAAGGTTACTTCCTCCGGAAACGCGGTACCTATGATGCACGTTTATAAGCCGGGTACTGATTTGTTGCGTGTGGTAGTTGACCTACGCGAAAGGAATGCTAACACGCGTAAGATGGCCAGCCCTATGCCCGAAATTGAGGGAATTTTACGTAGAGTAGCAAAACGCCGTTGGCGCTCTATGTTGGACGGTAAAGACGCATACGAACAAATCCGTATCGTGCCCGAACATGTACCTCGGTCTGTAATGACAACGCCGGATGGCAACATGGTTAGTTTGGTAATGCAACAGGGAGATTGCAATGCGCCGGCTACTTACCAAGCATTGATGAACCATATATTTGGTCCTTACATTGGGAAGTTCATGGACGTATATCTCGATGATATTATCGTCTATTCCGACACACTTGGGGAGCATGTAGCGCACGTCAAGATCGTTATAGATGTTCTGACTCGTGAAAGATTGTACTTATCTGAGAAGAAGCTTCATTTTCTACAAAAGGATTTGAGGATACTCAGGCGAATCGTCGATGACGAGGGGATTCGAATGGACCCGCACAAGGTTGATTCCGTGTTGAACTGGAAGGTCCCAACTAATCGTGATCTATTACGCGGATTCTTGGGTGCCGTAGGGTACCTCGCCGACGATGTCGCTTGCGTGCGTATTCCCATGGGTATCCTGACGTCGTTGACGGGGGATAAGGTCCCGTTTCGCTGGGAAGCGACTCATCAGCGGGCATTTGATGAAGTGAAGCTTTGGGTTCACCGTTTTCGTGGGCATTGACGTCGTCCTTTGGTGTATGGTATAGACGGGGGCCCGATATGGCTGATTACGGACGCCTCGGCCACTGGGGTCGCAGGGGTGATTAGCCAGGGTACTGAGTGGCGCTCCGCGAGTATTGCGGCGTTTTTCTCTGCGAAATTGAACCCGGCCCAACAGAACTACGCGGTTCATGAAATTGAGATGCTGGCTGGCCTGGAAACAATGATGCGTCATCGGGATATATTGCAGGGGGCGAAGTTTACCTGGCTGACGGATCATAAGGGCCTCGTACACTTGTTGAAGCAGAAGAACCTGTCCGGGCGGCAATTGCGATGGATGGGTAAGATGTCAGAGTTCAACTATACGGTTGAGTACATACCTGGTACAGACAATGTACTGTCCGACGCCTTGTCGTGTATTTACTCAAACGACGCACCTGGATCCGAACGCGCATTTTCCGAGTATGTGGAATACGACGTGGGCGCTGGGATAGGTGCCAATGTCGTTCGACGGAACACGCTGGTACTGGTTGCAGGTGAGGCGCGAGCGGAAAGTCTGCCTCTGGAGGGCGTATCGTTAGAGTTGAACGCTATACGTCAGTCAACCAAGGACGCTAGAGCGTTCGCAAGGCGCATGGTATCAAAGCGTTTTGTTTTGCGTGGTCCGCGAGAACGAAAGGAGGGCGAGGGTGGCAACGTTGCAACCAAGAACAAAGAGCACAACGAAACTCCGCTTAGGGCCGAAATGGGCGCTGTGGGAACGGAATCAAATCTGATCCCGTTGATCGAACGCGTTAACTCCGTTGATGCGCCCGAAGCCGGTCCGAGCTTGGGAAATTTCCCAGCTGCTACAACCAGCGCCACGTCTCCTTCATCCCCCACTCACCTCCCGGACTCCTCAGTCATTGGCGTGGCGAATTCGAATCACAAACGAATGTACGGTGTTTCGATGGAAGACGCGATTTGCGGCCAATACACGCGCGACCTATTCTTTAACGCGGTGATTCAAAACCCGCGTCAATTCAAGAACTTCGAGCTCGTTAACGGCCTACTCTATCTTGTAGAAGATGGTAGGAGGGTGCTCTGTATTCCAGACGTCGTGATCTCAGGCAGGACTGCAAAGGAGATAGTGGTGGACGAAGGTCACTCCCTTTTAGCCCATTTGGGCCCTGCTAAGACACTCACTTATCTTCGTGAGTTTGTATGGTGGAAACACCTTTCCAGGGACGTGTACAACTTCTGTAACGCCTGTATAACTTGTCGACGCAGCAAACCAAGTAACCAGAAACCCTATGGGCTCCTCAATCCCCTTCCGGTTCCGTCTCGTCCGTGGGATGCTATAGGTATCGACTTCGTGGGGCCCCTCCCTAAGTCCTCCAACCGAGACGCCTTCTACGACTCCATCACGGTCATAATTGACCTGCTCACGGCCATGGTTCATCTGGTACCCAGCAGGACGGCCTATGGCTCTATCGACGTTGCCGAACTAGTGTTTGCAGAAGTGTATAAACACCACGGCCTTCCCCGACGAATTATCAGTGACCGTGACTCGCTGTTCAATGCTCGCTTTTGGCGACAACTCCATGATCTCATCGGCACACGTTTGAATATGTCGAGTGCGTACCATCCCGAATCTGACGGCTCCACAGAACGAGCTAACCGTACAATAACCCAGATGATACGAAGCTGCGTGAGCGCAGACCAAAGAGATTGGGTTCGCAAACTCCCAGCCATCGAGTTTGCTATCAATTCCGCACGTTCGAACAGCACAGGGTTTGCCCCATTTTTCCTGAATACGGGACGCATGCCACGTCCACTACTGTGGAATGGTCCGGCTCCTAATGAGGCCAAGGGCATTCGTGAGTTCGCTGAAACGCTTCGTGACGCAATCATTGTTGCTCATGACTCTATCTTAGCAGCTCGAACGAAGCAGACACGAGATGCCAATCGCCGACGACAGCCGGCTCCCTTTGCTGTCAACGACTTAGTCTATATCTCTTCGCAGAACATCTCGTTCCCTCAGGGTTTGGCCCATAAATTAGTTCCCAAATATATCGGACCATTCCGTATCACAAGGACGTTTGGTAATGATACGTTCGGTGTGGATTTACCCACTTCCCTTGTTGCTCGAGGTATTCACCCCTCATTCCACTCTTCCCTCCTTCGTATTCATGTCCCAAACGATGACCGATTGTTTCCGGGTCGTTCAATCAAGCAGCTTTTGAGCGCTGATGATAATGGTAGGACCGAGTGGAAGATTAAGGAGATTGTTAGTCATTCTGGTCAAGGACAGAATGCCTTGTTTGAAATTCGATGGCCAACTGGTGACAAGACCTGGTTACCATACCATAAGATCAGTCATCTCGAGGGTCTTCGACGGTATTTCGAAATCCTAGGAATTTCAAACATTAACGACTTACCTAGGGGCTCAGGGACTCCCCCTGATGACGTTCAACTTGAACTCGGACTAGTTTTCCCGACGAACTACACAGACGACGAGTATATAACTCATGACCACTCGACGATGAGAAGACCATCTTGCTCAACTACTCTGCCTACTCGTAATCCCTCTCATCAGTCCTACTACCCCAGTTCTCCCAATAATAGGGTGCAGTTTGGCCCTATCCATCGCGCTCATAGCACCCTATCCTGTCGCGACGACGGTACCTACGTATTGCGTAACCCTTCCTCTGGCCGCAACTTCACATTCACCGTGGACGAAGTCCTATCCTTCATCTCCTACTCCAAGGGGCTATTCCAAGGATGGGTGAATGCTAACACCCCGCTCCCCCTCGCTACCTTAATTTCGCTGAAATATACAACATGCAGAACCAGATCACCTGCAAGTTCAACATCCCTTCGGGAGGGATCTGCACCAACCCTGTCAGGGCCCCGTCCCTCCGGTTCCTCGGTATCATACCCGGCAGTGGGCGCCACTCCAATGTGACATCCACCCATCGGCGTGGCAACACTAGTAACGGTACCTCGCAAACTGCCGCTACTTCCGCTTCCCGTTTGGGTCCCGCCGCGGATGGAAGCTTCACCGTTAGTGGACGGAACTATGGCGTTCTCACCAATGTTCTGTTAGGTGTTGTTGGAAATCTGATTGATGAAAACGAGGGTAATGTTCCTAGCCACCTTCTGGGCTCCTCGAACATGCTGCAAGGCAATCCCGGGATCCCCGCAACTCCAGTGGCAATTCGCACCGATAACCGCGGGTCTCGTTATCCCTCTCAGAAATTCCGCAACCGCGGGAATCCGTACAACAATTCTCGTTCTATTCGTACCCCCGAATCTACCTCTATTACCGCTAATGTGGTCACAGGGCCGGTTAATACGCCCGGAATCGGTGATACCGGCAACCAACCAGCTCTACCCCTGTCCCCGAGAGGTCTGATTCTCCCTTACCTCCCCTTCCTGATGATGATGATATCGACATGGAGGATAACAGCTCCCCCCCGATATCAGTCCCTTCGGCTGTCCCTTCGGCTGTAACATCAACTGCCGGTGGACCCGCGACGCCAGACCCAGTCGCGAATCCGGTAGCAACTGAGACTCCCGTAGCCACGGCGTCCGTTATCGCGAAAAAAGATGGTTCAGACGCTCATTTAACCCAGCGAGCAACTACGATTGCGGAGGGAGTTGCCAAGGCCGCGGTCGAAAAGTTCTCGGAGTTGGCTATTGCCTCGACGCCAACTGAGGACAAGCACGTCGCTAAGGCCTCTGATGTGAGTTTGTGAACAAACTCAGGAGGGCGTATGTAACGAGAACATACCCATTTCGGTTAGCCTGTCTTAGCGCCCGTATTGTCTGTCATTACTAGTACCCACCGTCTTTAGTACCAACTTGAATGTCATTCCTTAATTACTTGTATCTGACACGTAGTATCCCTAGGTAGTATAAATAGCCTCTGTATTTGGTTACTAGAAGCCGGTGGCTCTTGAATATAGGACGACTTACCTCTGTCTGTATTCGAGCGTCTCTCGTGTGAACGTGTACCGCTTCCTTATTGGATAGCTTCACGCCACACTTAAACAGTCGAACCAAAAACTACCAGGGTTAGTATCTTTGGGGCCGGGACTGGGTGACCTTGCAAAGTTGCAAGCAAGGTAATATCATTGCAGTATCAGGAATAAGAATATATTTACAACACAAGATCATAATAAAACTCTTGGCTCAGGTAGGTGAGGCAGCTGCTTCGAAAATACCCCGCTGTTCGGAGATACTGATGTAGAACGTACGGGTAACGGCGTGCGCTGAGCTCGGATATCTTTCTCACAACTCACCGCCTCACGCCCCAGGCCCGGTGCGTAGAAATGCAGAAGTAGCCTGAAACCCATGCACATGCCGCAAGGTCATCCTTTGGTTTTCTTAATACAGTATCTCCCAATACAAGATTCCAGAGCATGTCCATTCCTTTCCCAAACGGTCACCATTAACCCTACGCAGAAGCTTCCTGTGAGTTTCGAAGCTGAGCCGGCGACCGTATGTCAGATAATAACCCCAGGACATGCAGCCATATCGAGGAGTCAATCTGAAAGGACGATGCTAATATCCCCAATCAGGCACTAGTGATATAGGTAGGTGCATATATGCCTTCTGAGCCAGTGTCGTCTAACATATAATAAGCAGCGCTTTTGTACCTCTGATCATCAATCCCTCGTCCCCGGCATATGACGAAGCTCTACACTCCACCCCCCCGTCTACCCTTCCGGCTCATTGGTTATCATTGCAACCATGCGTTGTATTCTCGCAAGAACGGTAAACAACAAGTTGGACATGAGCCAGCTGATGAAGTTCACCACCATCAGTATTTCACTCTTTACCATGGTCGAGATGACCACGAAGGCCTTTATGCAATAAGAGGCATTGGTTCAGAGAAGTTCCTTTACTCTGGAACGGAACCTAATGGACTCAACCATGTCGTACATCCCGACGATGATGAATGGTACGTGCGTATCATATGCCGAAAGGTTAGCGATGACTCACAGCAACCAGTTGGTTCGAACTGGAGTATGGAGCCGGGGACTATACCGGGTATTTCAGACTCACCACCCCTTCCGCCGATAGAACAGTCTTCTCCCGCAAACACGCTTGGCCTGAAGTCGGTAATACACCGGTTCATGGCTATATGATTTACCCAGACCAATACTTCCGATTCTGCTTCGACGATATGGAGGTGCTCGATGTTGTCTACACGATGGACGACCAAAAATCCAATACTGTAGCAAGCTACCCATTAAGCAAGATCACCTATGAAAACTTTTCGCACGTTGACCAGGACACGGCGGTGAAGCTCAACGAAGTCTTTGAACAAACTAGCTTCTTCAGGTACGGGTCTGGCCTACCCCTGCCTGATGGGTTTTCTTTCAAAGGTGAACAATATCGTGCATGTATGTGCGAGGAACTATCTCACCAGTTTCTCTATTCAAAATAGCGATCCTCCCGAACAACGGTGGAGCGGTTGAGACACCCCGAGATTGTCTCTTCAATCAGTTATCTTTATACAAAGCCAGATATATAGACTCATAGCAAGTGCAAATCTTTCCGGCCACCACAGCCTACATAGCGTGGGTTCTTGAAGCAGCCGAAATGGAAGTCCCCTACACGCTCAAGCTACGCTCATCGAAGACCAACGTTGAGGTCACGACAGCAGGGGTGTGGACTGGCCATCAGAAGAAGCGGCTTCACGCCGTAGTCCAGACAGCAGAGACGCCGATGGCATCCATCGCCGGGACTCGTGTGAGTAGCTATCCGAGATCCCTTCTGGATCCTCTCGTTTTTAACCATGAAGAACAACAGAATGTCTCCGAAAGGGGGGAAATTAAATGCACGGCAGGCTCGCGCTTCACGGCGTGGTTCGAAATCGATGAAATTCGACATCACTTCACTGGGACACTCAATCCTTCGGTGCGGGGATTCGTGTGCAGTACCGTTAAACTCGAATACTCCTCCCAGGATGAGCTCACTGCGACACATAGTTTTCAAGGTCGGATTGGCAAGTCAGGCATCCGCTTGGTATGTGCCAGTGGCATCATCATCAGCTCCACAGAGTTTGACCAGAACATGGTCATGGTGAGCGCCACTACAGTGGATGGTACCGGGACCTGGACATCGGGATGATCAAATTGGTAGCAGCAGTGGCGAGACATGGTAGGTAGTATTAGTAGTCTGAAGATTGTGCTCTATGTGAATGCGACGTATTATGATGCTGCGAAAAGCAAGCGAAAAGTCGCTCTAAGATCCATGCGAGCGATTCTCGTCATAGTGTCCCCACCAAGACATCAAACAATAGCCTTTGCAATCCCATACCACACCGTCCATCCGGGAAGGAAGCGACACCGTCTGGCACTATCCCCATTGGGGCACAGCAAGTTGCATTTTCCCGAAGGCATTTTCCCACCTGGGTTTTGGCGGAGGGCTTTTATGTAATGTACCTTCGCTACCAACATGAACAACTAACGTAAGTCGCGGGAATTTCGAAGTTGGCCCAGGCTGTCGCAATTGCTTGGTACATACTACTGGTCCAGTACCCTCTTCAATCCTCGTCATCAACGTAAGTCTACGTTCAGAATGTAGAACTATTGACATTGCTATAAGATGTGCCTTAGATGCCCACTGCGGAAGGGAGAGTCCACAGAACCGAATCTGGTACTAGATTCATCGCCAAGTTCGAGATCAACGGAATTATGCACAACTTCGCGGGGAATTTTGCTCCCTCCGTTCAGCCATTTGAAGCAACCGACGCAACACTCACCTACACTGATACCATGTACTTAACATCGGCACGCGACTTTGATGGACGAGTTGGAAGGGATGCCATCTCGCTCAAGCTAGAGCCCAACAGTCAGAATATCACCATCACAGGTGATCTTGACAACCCTGTATTTCCTGCGACCACCATTCGTGGAACGGGGACCTGGACTCACAACTAGGCGAGTCAAATTTGTCGCGAGAAGCACTGACTATATCACTGATGACATTCCCTGAGAAGTGTAGTCGTCGCCGGTGGGCAATACACCCAAATCATATGAAGCGTCTGCCAGATCTGTAGGCGATAAGTCAACTACAGCTACACCCACGTTGCTATGTAAATGGTGATAATTACTCTTGCTGAATGCTTTCTTGTCGGCGCGAATGGTCTCATACCAAGATCTCCTCGAACCCCAGATGCCTATGTTGAGCCCGTTGAACGTTGAACATGTCTAGTGTCATCTAGCCAAGTATTGGCCCCGGGGAATTGGTATACATTGTAGTGGAAGGATCTACTTGAAGTTTGGGGCACCAGCGAGGATCTGTGTTTGACTAAAGTTTGACGATAATGATTATGCAGCATCCGTCAGCGCATTCTTTTTCTTGTTTGAGCGGAACTATGGGTATATAGCTACTCATTACTCTATGAGCATTTTCGGTAGGTTGCAAAAGCAATAACCTCCTAGAGGCATCGCTGGGCGACGACGGAATTCTGGGTTGATGTCAATTTGGTGTGAATATTCGATATATGAGAGGATCGTTAGATTGGTTCCTCGATAGGAGAACCAGTAGAGTCCGAAATCAGTATATAGTATTAGCGATGCACATCGCTATTCACTCGAACGACTTCGGCGTAGCTACTATGTACCGCGATAGCTGCGATGCGCGGTACTCGCTTGGGTATATATACCATATACCATGCTAGATGCTCACTGCCGCAGGACAAATCTGACGCGACTTCAAGCTTCGGCAGTCGCACTGGTGTAAGAGTTGTCAACTTCGTTTGGGAGCCAAAGATCCAGGTCATTACCGCCGAGAGTGATTCGGACATCCCCCTGGTGGGTGTCGGAGAGGAAGACCTCGAGTGCATGTCAGAACAAGTGCACATCGCTTCTGTCACCGTGTAGGTTCCACAACTTGTCCGGGTTGTGTCCAGAGGCGTATCGTGAATCAGGCCACCACATTCGGCTCCTGCCTGCTTTCAGAGAGAACCAGACGAAAACTTCCGGGGTGCATTCTGTACGCCAATAGCGGGGTCTTCTCGAAGCAGGGGCTTCATCTGGGCGTCAAATATTTCATTATTGCCCAAACCGTGTGCTTCTATATGTCTGAAAAGCACTCTGAAATAGCGCCATTCATCGCAATACAACACACGACGCTTGACAGCGTCAATAGTGTCGTGTCTGTGGCGTCCCCGTTTTCGGTGAAGTGCACACCTGACACATATCTAGAAACGTTCGACTCTGTGACTACCTCTTGGTTACAAAGTCATGGCTCACTTGTGTTCGCATTTAAGAGCTCGAAACGCGACTGAAAGAGCCCAGCAGCCCATCGCTACTTTCAAAAAACCTAAACCTTCAGCCAAGTCACAATAAACCAAGGTAAATGGGCTCTAGTCCCCGATAGCTACAACGCACAATGCTCACCTAGTGTTTCATACCATGCTAGATTCCCACTGCCTCAGGCCAAATTTACAGTAGCTCTGGCACCAAGTTTACCGCCAAGTTCGAGATCGACGGTATCAATCACAACTTCACCGGCAACATCTCCCCGTCCATCCAGCCATTCAATGCGGCCGATGTCACACTCACCTACACCGACACCAAGTATTTGACGTCCGCGCGTGACTTTAGCGGTCGCATTGGCAAAAGCGATGTCAGCCTCGTTGTCGAGCCGAAGAGCCAGAACATTACTATCAAGGGTGATTTGGACAGTCCTATCAACCCCGCTAGCACTGTCAGCGGCACCGGCACCTGGACCCAGAACTAGGTATGGCTTTTCTGCATTTTGAACACTGGTGGCCTCTCATACTCACCCCACTTGTGATAGGGTCCCACACAGAGTTGTGCAAGTATCTGTCGAATGTATAAGTAGTCTGTAGTAGTGATTGTGATGTATGTTGTAACTGACGAATGGAAGAGTGTGTGACGATCTCTGGGGCGAGCAAGAACGTCCGTCGAATGTGGTTACGTTCGAGTTGGCATTCAGTTTCTGATCTCCGTGGCTTCCACAAGCTTCGCTGAGTGTTGACTAAGAACGAATTGTTCTTCCAAGCTCCTATCATCGGTCAGGGTCGTCACGCGTCATGAGTAATCCAGTAGCAAACGGACCACTCGAGGATTTCACTGTAAAGGTGCGAGGAGGTCCGTAGGACTACTGTACCAATTTGCGGGGAAGCAACCCGGATGTGACGCGTGACAAAACGAAGGTGGGCAACAGAGGTTGAACCTAGTCCAGGCAATGCGTGACCGAGACGAGATTTAGCAACCACCAAGAAATCACAGAAAATTTGTGTTTCAGGACACATTGCTATGGGCTACCTAGATTAGCATTTTAATAATGTCAGAATGGTTTTAAGGGGGTTTCGCGACGCATTTACACTTTCCTTCACCCCCTCACCTCCTTCAGAGCTCTTTTCACGACGTTCTGGACTTAGAATGCTGACCAAATAAATCAATGCACTTCTTTCCCAAATATCCTTGTAGTTTTTGCTGAGTTTTCGATTTAAGAAGGATTGAGCAGAATTTTTTGGCCAAGCTCTAAGGGAAAATGTAGATGTGGAACATGGCAACCCAGTCAAAGTGACGCGTCATAAAGGTGGGAATATTAGGCAACCGACCAGACGGCCGTGATGCGTGACGGTTGCTTCCCCGCAAATTGGTACAGTATAATGGGATACATCGGACAAGGGGGACGAGGGTGGGTGATGCGGGAAGTGCACGGATGGCGAGAGGCCCCGGCTACGAAGCGCCGTGAGTCCGAGCTTCAAATTCGTCTCCGACCACTTATAGGGGCTATCTGATTGGTACTTCTGGAATTTGGACCCCCAAATTTCAGTTCATACTTTCCTATCCCATGTCTAGAATGGTATTTCAGGCATAAATCCAATCCATACTGAAGGCAAGAAAATTGGTGTCCGTTCGGGCACAAAAAGATAGAGATAGTTGAAACTCAGATCGAACATCAGAAATGAACTGTAGGTAATGGTCATAAATTAGGAAAGGTAGTGTGGAAGATGGGTTGTGAGGAAATATTTCCCCAAGGCGGTGACAAGAGAGACGGTCAGAAATGAGGGTGAGGCGGTCAAGAGAGCGGCACAGCACGATTGTACTACAAAATCCGAAGAGTTAGGGGCCGCCCCAGCCTCCTGTGTACAAGCAGGCTGTCTCAATGGAAAATTTTGGGGGAGGGGGATGTTGCTTGCAATGGACAATCCACCTGCAAAATGAGAACATATATCATGGATTATGTTTCATGGGTAGATGGTAATTGAGTCCAACTGCGGGCCGGGACGTAAGATTTATTCAGTTTTTGCATTCTGTGTGCTTCCAATACACTAGGTTTCCCATGTGTATACTAAACATCAATAAGTTGAGATGTGAGTACTTCTGTCCAGCCACCAGACAGCATGGCGCCTTAACTCATGCGGCTCTGCCACTACCTCCCTTTTTGATGTTGAATTATTTGATTATTTACCCCACTTCGATCAGTTTCGAGCCTGGTATCAAAGCGGCAGAACTGGTCACACTGCTAAAGTCCCCGCACCGCACTGTATGTTGACCGTTGACAAAGTAACTGACATCAAATAATATCAAGCTAGTCCAGGAAGGGCTGGTGTATTGGGACAGCACGTATTAGAAAGCAGCCTTGGTGCCCAATGTGTCATAATTGTCTATGCCAAATACCTTTGCACCGGCCAAAGTGCTGATGACAAGTGTGATGGCCTGAAGCTGAGCTCGCGATTCCGATATACAATCTTTGTAAACACTGAACGCCTGAACGTAGAGGTCGTACGTTAGGTCCTCAAAGTCACACTCGTCGGTGATTTGCGCAGCGAGAAGGAACAACCGCAGAGCAATAAACCCAAGAAATGCTTGCATCGTGGCTTCCACTGGCTGGACTTTCCATGTTCAACTACCAACTATCAGAGCCTAATGACGGTGTGCCGATGTGGTAAAATAACAGTACGGGATGGGAATCTATTCCATTGTGTTTATGGGCATCTCTGATTGCAGGCGCCGTATACATCTCCAGGGCCCGGTGCGAGAGAAGCTCCCATAACTCTTGTTCTTCTTGGATTGTTGTGGTGCTAGAGCATACTTAGAGCTCGATTCAGTCCGTAGGAGAATGATGCATCATGGTAGAACAAATGACATTGGCATGTGTAGCAACCAGATAGCGGCGGAGTAGAAAGAGAGCTAAACAGTAAACACTGGAAAATTTGGGCATAATTTTGTGAATGCTATGGTATTGTGCAGAGGGTAACCGGGAGAGGACCTGGCTGAGCTGCAGTCGAGGATGCGAAGATTACCGGCAAAAGCCGATTTCGACACTTAACTTGAAATATCGCCAAAATTCAACTAAAATCCCCTCATAAACAGGAATAAATTCTGAGAACATTTATGGGTTCATTCAAAGCTTGTTAATATTCTTCTAGGTTAGTTGCAATGATGAGTACATCCCATGATGTACGAAGGAACCCATTCCGTAATAAGTCGTCCCTGTGAATTTGAAGCTTGGACTATCGGCGCATCGTACCCGGCATTGTACCCTGGTCAACCAAGGACGGCTGTAGTTTAGATATGCGAGGTGGGTGGGTCTGCACACAGGTCATCTTTAGACGACCGGCTTCAAGACTCGATATTGCTTGAGGCAGCTAACTGTAAGAGAAGCAAACTTAGGTTCACGTTTGCACGGGCAAAGATGATATATTGGCAAGTACCTGTAAGAGAAGCAAACTTAGGCTACGCGCGAGTAAGTAACGGAAGTGGGAAGATATAAGGTATAATACTCACTTCACGTTTGCACGGGCAAAGATGAAGTGAGCGGTATCGTAGAAGTAAGCTATAAGTACTATGAGAGGCTCGGAACATGTAACTAAGCGGAATATGATAGATGAGAATGGAATATCATATGCATTAGGTGCTAAAGAGGATGATGAAAGGAAGGAAAACCAATCACTAGGGTCCATGGAGCATATGTACAGATGTCGGGGCTGTGGTCCACACACAACTCCGAGTTTGGGTTTGAGCTCGACAGGCAATTGGGTCTCGCGTTATCGTTCGGGTCTCGCGTTATCGTTTGTAATTCCAACACTCCCCCTCAAACTAAGGCGAGACCGAGGCGTGAAGCGAAGTGTTTGACTTTCGAGGATGGAAGGGCCTTGGTGAGGGTATCGGCAATCATATCTTCTGTGGGGCAGTAGGTGAGGGTGATGGAACCGCGCTCAGCAACCCATCAAACGAAATGGAAGCGGATATCGATGTGCTTCGTGCGTGCATGATAACGATGGTCTTTGGTGAGAGCAATGGCAGATTGGTTGTCGGAATAGATAGTGGTGGGAGAGAGGGAGATGTCGAAGAGTTGGGAAAGGAGGGAGCGAAGCCAGATTGCCTCCTTTGCAGTGTGAGTGGCAGCTACAAGTTCACTCTCAGTGGTGGAGAGAGAAATGATTTCCTGACGTTTAGCAGACCACGAAACAGCACCACCGTTAAGCAGGAAGGCATACCCAGTGATGGCGTGCCTATCTTCGGCCATGCTCCCATCAGCATCCCCATAACCAACTAAGTCCTGTACCTCTCCACCATAAGTCAACCAGTGCTCCCTGGTTCCAACAAGATAGCGGATAATGCGCTTGACGGCATTCCAATGGGGCAGACCAGGCTTGTGGGCAAAGCGCGAAAGGGTTTGGACAGCAAAGGAGATATCAGGACGGGTTCCTAGCGAAGCGTACATGAGAGAACCAATGGCTTCACGATAAGGTATGTCGCGCATCTGGGCATGTTCAAGAGGGGTGGAAGGTGATTGGGATGATGAGAAGTTGTGATTGGTTTCTAATGGGATAGAAACGGGTTTCACGTCCTCGAGGTTGTAGCGGCGGGCAAGGGAGTCGATGTACGAGCGTTGGGATATATGAATAGTACGGCGCTCGCGCTGGCGCTTAACTTCGATGCCTAGAAGCCAGTGGAGTTCACCTAAGTCCGTGATCTCGAAATGCTTCTTGATGGAGTCCTTGAACTCATGGACCAGGTCCGCAGACGTCGCAGCGATTGTACAGTTGTCCACATGAACCAAGGTGATGGTTATCCCACGCGCGTCGTGTTTGTAGAACACAGCTTGATCCACGTCGCATCGCTGAAAACCCAACTTCTCCATTACCTCGCACAACCTCTGGTACCAGCGCCTCCCAGCCTGCTTCAGTCCATACAATGTCTTAACAAGAAGACATACCTTTCCGGACGAGTTTGGGGATGGATAGCCAGGTGGCTGGCGCATGTAGATGTGTTCGTCCTCGGTGAGCTGGCCATTCAAGTATGCGCCTTTGACATCGATTTGATGGAGTTCCATGTCCTCAGCCGCTGCAACAGCTAGAACAGTGCGAATCGACGCCAGTTTGGCAACAGGGGCGAATGTATCGAAGTAGTCAACTCCGGGAACTTGGGAGAAACCTTGCGCAACAAGGCGAGCCTTGCGACGAATGATGTTACCCGCCGCATCCTTCTTCACTCGAAAAACCCACTTGGAACCAACGATGTTTGTGTTTTCGGGACGATCTACAAGAACCCATGTGCCAGCTGATTCCAAGGTGCGTAGTTCTTCTTGAATAGCTTCCTCCCATAATATCCAGTCTGGGCGACGACGAGCTTCCTCCAAGTTCCTTGGCTCCAAACCTTCAATGTCCGCCATTTCCGCAGCTAGCGCCAATTCCTCATCCATCATCATCATCCAATTTGCAGTACCCTTCCCCTCAAGAACAGCTTTTTCCGTGTCTGGCTTGGCTGGTTCTGGGATAGGAACACCTTTGGTGACGAGAGGGTCGCTGGGACGGTTGGATGTACGGCCGAGTCCATTGAGCAAGTCCTGGACAATTTTCGACGGTTTGCGAACACGCTTGAGGGTTGGTTCTTCAATGTGAGGGGGGATAGAGGTGGATGGTGTAGTATCATGATTCTGAGCGGGAGCAGGAGGTTCAGGTTCAAGGGGTGAGTCCTGAGGGGCAGTATTGGATGGGCTCGAGCTGACAGTAGATGGTCCCACAGATGGGTCTTCCTCCCCCTCAGCTCGATGACCATGAGGAGTGTTGTCGAAGTAGACGTTGCGTTCAGTAGTGACAGTGTGGCGATCCGGCCAGTAAATGCGGTGGCCTTTGCTTGAGTCATCAAAACCAACCCAATGTCCTTGCTTGGCGCGATCCTCCAACTTGTCACCACCCTCAATATGTGCATACACCAACTCGCCCCAGACTCTCAGGTCCTTCAAGTCCGGTTTCTTCCCGAAAACAGCCTCATATGGAGTCATCCCTGGGACAGCCTTTGTAGCGGTCCGATTCATAAGGTAGACGGCATGGTGTGCGGCTTCACCCCAGAGATTCTTGGGCAAAGAGCTATCATGAAGCATGGCGCGAATGTGTTCAACAATCATCCGGTTACGGCGTTCGGCGACTCCATTCTGCTGAGGGGTATCGTGCACAGTGAGTTTCTGAGTGGTCCCCTTCGACTTGAGATGCATAATAAACTCCTTCCCAGAGTATTCGCCACCACAGTCAGAGTGAAGAGTTTTCACAATTGCACCCAGCTGAGTTGCACACCAGGCCTCGAACTCGCGATATGCTGCAAAGGTCTGGTCTTTCAAACGGAGGAGTTTAAGGTGCGTGTATCGAGTCTTGTCGTCGGTGAATGTAACATAGTAGTGCCGGCCACCGATTGTCCTAACAGGGGCTGGACCCCACAAGTCACTGTGTATTTCGTCGCCAAAGTTCTCTGCCCTGTTGCCCTGTCGAACCTTGGGGACTGGCTTACGAGTCGCCTTTGCATATATGCAAGACTCGCAAAAGAGGTCGCCGTCACTACCTGGCTCTAACGTTAGGCCAGTAACAAAACCATGGGTGACCAGACGACGTGCTGCATCGGGGGATATGTGGCCAAGACGACGATGAAGATCTTCCAGCCCCACACGCTCACCCGCAACCATGGCGGCCTCTCCATCCCTCACCACCTTATACAGACCCCCGGAGGTCTTTGGTATAGCTCCGATGGTGACGCCGTCAGGCCCGGTGATAGTGCACTTGCCATTGGCAAAGGTTGTCGCAAATCCATTTTCGTCAAGACGCCCAACCAAAACAAGAGTGTATCCAACTTCTGGTGAGTATAACACCTCCAGTAACTGTAACTGAGATGTTGATGTGCCGTTAGGAACTTTGAGGGTGAGGGAGCCAACACCGTATGCCCTGAACGCCTCCTTATTTGCGGCCTTAAACGACTTTGGAGGAATTTCGGCATAATCCTCCAGCTCGTCCTTATATGGGGTGATGTGACGACTACATCCAGAGTCATACAAGTCTGTTCGCGAGTCGTCCATGGTGTCGGTGGGTTCTGTGGTCATGGCAGCTGATACTTCCTCCCCTTCAGAGTCATCATCAAAAGCAGGAACGATCCTATCCAGCCCAAGTGCACCAAGCAACCCCTCCACAGTCAATTCGTCGCCGAACAACACATCCTCATCACTCCTGTCATTTTCATCATCGGAATCATCGGAAACGGACTCGAGATCAGGTATGTCTTCGTCATCACCTTCGGAGCCCAAAACGGGTACTAACTCCGGCGTTCCATCGTCTTCATCAGCCACGGCCATGAATGCACCACCGACTTCGGAATCGTCATCAGATTCTTCGGCAGCGTTGGCTGATCCAGAACCATTTCCCTTCAATTGAGGACACTCCCTTTTCCAATGGCCCGCCTGTTTGCAGTGATGGCAGGTCCCAGGACGCCTCCTTGGTCCAGACTGCTGGCTAGCTCCTGATGATGAGGACATGGCTGCAAGTGCCTCGTCGTTGCTGTTGGTACGCGAGTCTTGATTGCGACGGCCATATCGTGACTTCTGAGTGAGTTGGCGGGAGTTCTCTTCGGAGATAAGATGGATCAAGGCGTCAGGGTCAACCTCCTCCCTACTCATATAGCGCGTGGAAGCGATGAGGCTGGAGGCGAAGTTGGACAAGGAATAGGGTAAGGATGATACAATGGTGGACCGGTAATCGTTAGTGCTGATGTCGACACCCATAGCCGCAAGTTCTTCTCGACGTGCCCGAAGTTTATCGAGAAAGTCTTTCACACTCTCGCCACCCTGGCATCGTGATTGGAGAAAGGTTGTGCGTAACTCTGTTCGAGCAAAGGTCCCGCGGTCGGTGTACTCACGAACTATTACTTCCCAGCGTTCGCGTACAGTGAGCTTGTTCCGGACAAGCATGAGGGCCGAATCGGGTAATTTCTGAGTGAGGAGAGATTTTGCCGAGCGCTCATCCTTCTCCCATTTCTCTAGGTCCTCAGACTTTGCCACTGTAGTTGTCGCTGCGCCGTCTGCAGGTGGAGTGACTGTGACTGATGGATCCTCAGGCCGGAGATCACTTCCATCAAAGTGACCCCAAAAGCCCTTTGCTTCGACAGCATCTTGGAACCGCAACGAGAATACAGCCCAATTCAACCCCGAGGAATCAAGTTTAGGCACAGAGGAGGGTAGGGAGTCGGAGAGAGCAGTGGTAGACATAGTGAGAGCAGATGGTGTAGACAGAGAGCACGCGAAAAATAAATCTTTTGAGGTTACAGCAAGGCGGGGCCCATAACCTGTAAGAGAAGCAAACTTAGGTTCACGTTTGCACGGGCAAAGATGATATATTGGCAAGTACCTGTAAGAGAAGCAAACTTAGGCTACGCGCGAGTAAGTAACGGAAGTGGGAAGATATAAGGTATAATACTCACTTCACGTTTGCACGGGCAAAGATGAAGTGAGCGGTATCGTAGAAGTAAGCTATAAGTACTATGAGAGGCTCGGAACATGTAACTAAGCGGAATATGATAGATGAGAATGGAATATCATATGCATTAGGTGCTAAAGAGGATGATGAAAGGAAGGAAAACCAATCACTAGGGTCCATGGAGCATATGTACAGATGTCGGGGCTGTGGTCCACACACAACTCCGAGTTTGGGTTTGAGCTCGACAGGCAATTGGGTCTCGCGTTATCGTTCGGGTCTCGCGTTATCGTTTGTAATTCCAACACTAACGTCCTTGGAAAATCGGATACAGGAGCGTGATATGCACAAGTGTAAGGCGCTACGTTGAACGTTCGAGTTTCTCTTAGACGCCCAGAACCCACTGGCATGCCTCTGGAATTCAGGTGAATCGTGCAAGGTGTCTACGTATCTGTGATTGGCCAAAAGCAGGAAGAGATAGGAAGTACTGCGAAGGAGGTAGAAACGGAAGTGGAAGGCAAGAATAATTACAGACGAAGAAATGAAGAAGCTCAAGGAGACATGAAGCAGCAAAGATATGTTACACAGTAATTTGGGTATGCACGCTAATACAAGTTGGGATGTATTGTTTACTTTCTTAGCTCGGCATGCCATGACTTTCCGGGTGTCCGGGGAAATTAGCCTTAACAAGTACTTATACTCACATCGGCTGGGATACCTAGCTCTCTTTTTGTGCCGAACCAAGGTGCTTGAATGTCTCTCGCGCGGTGATCTTGCACTTAAATGGTTTCGGACGGCTGGAGACCTGATTACCTCTGGGAGTGGCGGATTTGGAAATAGGATTTACCTCAAGAATGACACGAAGAACTTGCATTCAGGGATGATTTCTTTGCCGTTTCCATCAAGAGCTCTGCCGATGCGTAATGTGGCCAGACACGTAGTGATGGCGATCCATAGAGAGTTGTACGCAAAATGACGGCCAGGGCAGATTCTGCGAGGGAGGTTGATAAGAAGGCCTCACGTCTTGGCTTCAAGCATGGTCACTAGTGCTTACCTACGTCCGAAGCCAAATGCCACTTGGTCAAAGAGCGGTTCGGCTCGACCTTCTGGCCTTGGCAAGAAGCGGGTTGGATCAAACGTGGTTGGGTCTTGATAGACCGATTCGTCTCGTGACATACCACTGTGGTATCAACGGGCGAGGCATGTAAGACGATGGACTTTCCGAGAAGGAACCATGGCTTACTATGCATTAGGGATGACAATGGCTCCTTTGGGTATCGAATATCCGTTGTATGTGTCATCGTCCATCGCGCGATGAGGTATACCTATCAGTGTCAGAGGTTAACGCGAGCGAGCAAAATTCATGATTCATACTTACCCAGTGGCACAGCTGGATTCCACCTATCATCTCCACATATAAATCTATACATCATCGACTCAAATGAACGGACAACACACCTCAATAGCTCCTGAATGAGAGCTGCGACGTAAGGCAGCGAGTCGTGGTCGGAATATTCTGGTAAACGGTCTACTCGAATGATCGCATCAATTTCTTTCTGGGCTCGATGCTGAATGTTAGGGTAAACGGTCATAACCAGCAAAAAGGTCGAAAGCGTAATCCATGTCTGTGAATACTACATAAGTGAGGAGCTCCCCTGCGTCAACAGGGGATGCTGACCGTTTCATTCCCAGCATGAAGCATTGATCCAACTGCTTTCCCGACATCTATCAAGTCCTCGTCGGTCGTGAATTCTCTCTCCAACAAGCGCGATATCTCCTTAGAAATGATAGAAGGTATGATCCTTCCCTCTGCCTGATTTACCCTGGGTTTGAGAGGGAACGTCACAGAAAGACACTTGGTCTTACCAATTGCGCTTGGACACGCTGAATCGGAGCGGTGAACACTCTTTGGAAGAGCGGCCTATTTTTCCTGCAATATGTAGCGTCGCCAGTTCCCGGAAACCAAGACGGAAAGTACTGTACTAAGAATGGTAGCGAAGAGAAGTTAATAAATTTCCTCACAATATAACAGCGTTGAAGCCCTTACGTATAGGTAGAACGTCCAGCGGAGAGCCACCTGGACGGCCGACATGGTGCTCAATCTTGTTATGTGTTTCCATGATCTTGACCCATGGATCGTCAATGGAGTGAATCTGATCACCGCAGATAACACTGATGACAGCGCTAGTCGCGAACGTGTTCAAGCAGGTTTCATGTCGGCCTGGATGGTTTGACAAGTTCACTACTAGGGTGTGAGCATTCTGTCGCTGGAGAGGCATATACTCCGCGCAAGCTTTCTTGGTTAAAAAGGTATGGACCATCTTCCTCTGCTTCCTGAACTCATCTCCGTAATGCATGAATGGTAGGTCATCACTTCCAAGTCTGCGGAAGCAAATGAATGAGAGTCGGCCACATCACTACGCTCACCACAAGGTAAATCACTTACATCTCGGCCACGAGGATTCTAGGGCGATCGCTGTAGTTCGCACTTCGTTTCTCCAAAAGATCCATTGCGGTCCGGGCGTCTCCAATGACGATTAAGTGACGACCGAGAGCAGTGACGTGGATAAGATTGCCTGAGGCGCAGCGATTGACTCATGAGTACCTCGGCGATACGTGATACCCGCGAAAACCAACCGTATTGCTCAGACCATAATCGGAACACTTCAGCTTGGTTTTCGAGAGGAAGAATGCGTAGGTGACCTATGAGTGGATCTGCAGGAGGGCCTGGTGGGAAAGGTAGCTCCTTGGGTGGCCGAATCCATCTGAGCGCGATGTACGCCAGGGATCCGAGAAATGCGAGGGTAAGAGTGTTGGATGTCATCTGTTGTTGTCTATAGAGGCCATGTTTGCGGTACAGGTACTTATAGATGTACCTGTCAGATTTGCGTGTACCTGAAATCCTAGATGGCCACTGGATGGGACCGATCCCAGCCTATCAAATCCCTAGAATTCCTTAGGTGAGTGGAGCTGGGTTGGTGACATATCGCTACTACTGATAATGGAGCAATGACAGGCACCAAGTTAACCGGGCTCAATTCGACAGCTCGGAGGCATCGCAAGTCACCTAAACGGATAATATTTTGTTCTTCATCTACCGTACATATGTGTATCCATAAAATGTGCACCGAGGGGGGTTAGCAAATCAAAGGGGAACTGTTCCGCGCAGATGATCTTTGTTTCCCCGCGGAACCATAAGAGACTCTGCTAGATACTAATGTGAGACAAACCCTTTAAATCTCCGATAGAAACTCCGATTACCCAACATGGAAGAAGGAAAGCCAGTCGTCACTTCCACTACCTATCTAGCCCAGCTCCAGGCCGATGGCCACCGCGACCAAGCAACTGCATTCCAAGCCAAGGAAGGAGAAAGAGAAAGAACGCAGCGTACAAGTGATATCGTCTGCAAATGAGAGGCTGAAGACGGTCATTCGACGTCTTCCACCCAATCTTCCAGAGGATATCTTTTGGGGGAGTGTGCCGTCGTGGGTGTCTGAGGAGACGGTGAGCTGGAGGATATACTATCCTGGGAAGGCTAGCAAACGGTATGATCTACGGGTGTCGTCTGGCATCTGTATTTGCTCATGATGGCTCAGCTTAGGCAAAGAGAACACCCCTTCGAGAGCATACATCGCTTTCAGGAACGAGGAACTGTTAGCAACATTCAGTCGCGAGTACGATGGCCATTTATTTCGGGATAAATCTGGTATGTGTGCTCCCAGAGAGAGACCTTATCGACGCTGACGTTGGAGACGCCTGTAGGAAACGAATTCCGAGCTGTAGTCGAATTTGCTCCCTACGACAAGGTTCCTTCCGATAGGAAGAAGCCCGACGCAAGGAATGCCACAATCGAGAAAGGCGAGCGAGGCCAGGCTGTTGGTCATCGAAATACGATGTTAACTTAGGAACCCACCAGATGAGGATTATATATCCTTTATCGAGGCCCTAAATGCCTCCAAAGAGAAGAGCGAATCGATCTCTCTCGAGACTCTGAGTGCGCATATACCCCCATGCTCTTGTTCCTTCCTCTGATTATCCATACTGTATTCCAGTTGCGTCAGCTCAACCCCCGCCTGCCCCCACTACGACGCCCTTACTCGAGGCACTCAAAGCGGAAAAGTCTGCGGCCAAAGATAGAGAGGCCATCCTTCGCAACCATCCCCACTACAAAGACATCGCATCGAGAAAAGCCGATACAAAAAAGCAAACTGCTAATCAAGTGACTGCTCCGATTGAAGCGCCCAGCGGCAATAAGAAGAAACGGGGTGGTCCGTCAAAACAAACAGGGCCTCCGCCGAATATGCAAGGCGCTGCTTCTGGTACCAAGCCAGCTCCTGGACAATCCAAGCCCAACCTCGCAGGTAGTTCCACTTCGGCCTCACCAGCCAAACCGCCTAAACCGCCTAAATACCGTGGAAAGCAGACGCCTTCGACAGACGTTGTTTCTACTGCTTCGACATCACAGGATGCTGTTGCTGACAAACCGCCTGGCCATACCGCTGCTTCTGCTGGGCCATCCCAGCCACAACCTTCAAATGCAGCTTCTCAGCCTCCAACAGCCCCCCGAAGAATGCGACTCGGAATTGCTTCCAGGCAGTTTGAGGCGGCTCTCAGTGGAGTGGGCGTCAGTCGCAAGCGTGACAAGGATGACGCCACGATTGAGGTAGCCAAGGAAAGACCCGACGAGACGATTTCATCGAAGCTACCTCAAGATGATGCTCAACCGCCAACCCCAGTCACACCCACCACTCCTCGCAGCCCGAGACGCGACCGGCGACGTAAAGAGGGTGGTGCAGGTGCAGGTGATGCCACCCCGAAACCATCCAGCCTGGCCAATGCGCCTGGGGAAGTCCGCGTCCCGGGCATATTACAGCGCATAGATTCTCCGCAGGTTACGACCAACGATTTGATGAGTAATATGGCCGCGAGGATAGACGCTGCTCCTCCACCACCCAACTTCGGTCCGCCGCCTCCACCTCATCGAGGTGGGCCTCGAGGCCGTGGTAGAGGGCGAGGTCGCGGCGGTCCCCCACGGGGTGGGTAGTCATCCCACTTTGCCCTTGCGTACCCTCCACGCAATACCTCCTTCTAAGTTCTTCCGCCCCCGTCTGTTGTCCCTGATTCCAGGGCTCTCATGGTCTACGGTCACGTTTAAAACGCTGGTGTCGCAGTACACTTGCATACACTATCTACGTGTGGACAGACGATGCGTTTGCTTACCACACGTCAAATACTTACGACCGCGAGTACTACGTATGATCCGGTCACACCGAGCACGCTACGCAAGACCAACCAATATATTGAGGGCTACGTAGGCGAATGTACTCAGTTTCATTTGTAGTTTAGTGCTTGCTTCATGATAGTAGAACGTATTCGTACCTCGTTGCCATCTACTCTGCCACAAGTTTGATTGGCTGATGAGTCGCGAAGTCGTCGTGCTGCGCGGCTCGATTTACAGTGGTAGACACCTCCGCAGTTTACTATTACCGTCGGGCACATGGTGTAGTTGGTTTATCACGCCCGCTTAGCACAGATACATGTTGCGGGAGGTGTTGGGTTCAATTCCCAATGTGTCCAATATTTTTCAATTTTTTCCTATTTTTCCGCGGAATAGAATGTTCTTTCCTCTCTGATGCAATGCCTAGTACAGTGTAAGCGGCCTTAAAGCCTCCATTGGTTGTAGCGATTTTACAGGGGTATCATCATCGTATATGCTTACAAGGATAGTCAACGTCTCATTCGGCTACTATTCGTGCTCCTAGGCCAAGCCGACTCATCACCCTCTCTACACCTCCCATCCCCAGCAGTGAACTGGGTGTCTGAGGAATCAGTGCCTCAGACGGACATGGATCAACTATATGTAGACCGGTTGGTGGGCATACGATTGGTTTGACATTTGTGCTTAATTGTGCTTTGGGCGTAGAAGGTCCGAGATGGGGACGCGGCGAATTGAAGTGCGACCCGTCGCTAGCAACCCCATGAACGATGGAGCCCGTGGTGGTGCTCTGGACTTCCGAGGGCGAAACCGTCAAGCTTAGAGATGGCGGGGAAACGCTCAATCTCTCCGCGGAGGTAGATGGGACCGTTCTGGCACCAGGGGAGCCAGACGTAGACGAAGTGAAGCTGGCACTGATCTCTAGAAGCATAGATGCGGCGGAATCTTCGTCGGGGGTACGAGGACCAGGAAAATTTGTTCTCGAGGGAGACCCGTCCTTCGTAGAAGCATGAGAGGTATCTAGGAGAGCAGGCGATGAGCCCATACCCGGTGTGAGGGGGCACTGGAATGCCTCAACTCACCGATATCGTAAGCTTCGCCGAGGTCAAGAGCTGAAGGGGCGTCATGGGTGGTACCGTGTAGCAGGGCGGGGATTCGAGTGGATGGTGGAGGAGAAGGAAGGTAGGAGCTGTGCTGAACAAAGGAGGACATGCCTGAGTGGTGCCTAAGGGCAGATTTGAGAGCTTTTGAGTGATGGCTCTCGCTCCCAGGGGCGCGCAAAGTCGGATCGATGTAAGCATCTGGAGTGGCATGAAAGGTTGGTGAGGTCGGCATGATCACAGGGGAATCCAGGGGCGCCGTCGTGACGGTGCTAAGCCAGGATGATATGGAGGGCAAGCGGGCAGCAGCAGCAGAAGGGTAAGACGTGGATGCCTCTTGATCGTAAGACGGAATGATAGCGCCAGAATGGGAGTCACGTCGCTGGTATGAAGTGTTGAATCTAGGAGGGCCGTTCAAGAACTGGCTGATGCTACTTCGTGGGTGACGCTCTTCGAGAGGGGATGTAGTATCAGTTCGGAGCTTCTTGCGTTGTCGTCGTTCCTCGTAGTGATCAGAAAAATCGTGTTCGGAGCTTTCTTCAACCAGATGTTTCCTCTTCTTGCCGTCAGTCTTCCTGTCAGGCGGCTCGTCGAGGGTAGGTATCCCTTGCTGTGACTCCAAGACTCGAACTTTCTCCAACAGGTCCTTCATGAACGAGACGGTTCGCACCAGAATCTCCAGCTTAAACTCCTTCTCCTTCTTCTCCTTCTTCCCACCTTTCTTACCTGGCACATCGGTCCCTTCGTCCTCGTCCTCTTCCTCACGGCTCCGCCCGTAATCAGATGGTACAAGTTCACGGAGTGTAGCTAAAGCTTCATTGATCTTGGTGCGTCGGGCTTTCTCAATGATGGAATGGTTCAACTTCCTCTGAGCTTCACGAGCGCTTCTAGAGAGGCCACTCGGTTTGCGCCCACGTCGAGACGGCTGCTACTTCAACGTCAGTTGAAGTTGACTATGGCAAGAGGAGCACTAACCGGTACATTGCCGCTGGTGTCAGTCTTCGCTGCATTGGCATCTTTCTTTGGAAGGATGGGGACCGCACCGGTGCACGAATGGCGGGGGATACTTGGCATGGCAGGGTTCGAAGTAGCGGACGTGCTGGCGCCCCGAGAACGAGGAGAGGTCGTCTTGGTTGCAACAACGTCGAGGCCGGGGTGGAAATCAGAGTCACGGTCAGAGTCCTGGCCAGCTTCGGATTCTGAGTCTGACAAAAGCTCATCCAAAGGATGAGTAGAGGTCTGCTTTGCCCTTCGAGACGGGTTAGCACTACCGCTGTAGGCAGCTGGGATGGAGCTGCTATTCGGCATAGTGCTCATGGACAAACTGGGGGAAACCTACAGCGTGGTGGGACAGGTGAAATTAATATAGTGGTGGCGATAAGGAATGTGTGTCGTTGGACTCGAAATTGGATCGTCCTATCATAGTGTCCCGAAGACCGTGCATCAGTAAATTGCTCGTGTGCCAGCACGATAAACGTGCAACACTGCCGCGACAGGATTTCATTGTTTCCAGCAATGAGCCAATCAGAGCGGTGAATGCATAGTCGTGTGCAGGCATTCACGGGCGCTAATCATGGGCGTCATTCATGGAGCACTAAGGCGACGCACGTTCGAGGCTGGATGACTGAGGGTGTTCGTGTGCCGATATTAGCGAGGTTGGGGGCCGGGACTGTCAGGGTACTTGATGGGGAGAGCGGGATAAACTAGGGAATTATTAGGCACTAATAGCACATCGTGATGAGGAGGCACCAACCAGAGCGAACGTTCAGCCAAAAGGCACCACGATGATTCCTAGCAATAAAGGCAGCGAAGTGAAAAAAGGGCTGGGCTGAATATTTTTAGCAAGAGATGCCGATGACAAGAGTTCCAATGGGCAAGCGATGGAGTTTAAAGGAACACGGTGGTCAGTACCCTTGCAGTGTCGACACAAATATAAACCAGAGCCATGAGGAATCATCTCCTTATAAAGAAAACTACAACTAAGAAAGGTCAGGTGGGAGTCCACGGCCGCGAAGCTTACATCCTACTTACCAGTTTTGCGAGCAACGTTTGGTTGCAGCCAAGGTGACCTAATCCCACAAAACAGTCCGAGTGGGAAGACACCCAGCGGGTACACTTAATGGGCTACCGCATGGACTGATGCTATATGAACACGACGTTCAGCTGAGGCAGAACAATGGCAACTTGGGTGTTGGGCGTATGGTAGTATATGTAGCTTGGCACAGACCGACATGGGCAGTATAAGCCGGCGAGACCAGCAATCCCGTTAACCGCGCACGTTCATAACGATGAATAACGTTAATTCGCTTATCTCCTTCTGATAGGGTCTTCATATTCGCCGCTACCCAAGCTGAATAATGGAAGACGCTTCTAGTAGTTTCCTCTGATTCGGTAGTCAGCTCGATGGACCACAATGAATGGGTTCGCAGTGGTCCCATGATAGTTTCTCAGCGTCTTTTAGTGCGACCAGCGGCAGAGAAGAGGCTGGACCACTGGTGGGGTGCATATTCCCGCTGCCACAGAAACTGCGCACGCTAGAGACACATCTAGCCACTGTTTGCATCGCCATATATTCTGCAGAATCTTGGTGTCGAGGAGGGAATGCATCCTGCAACTGTTTGAAGGTGATATCGACCAATTGGCTCCATTCCGGATACTTGTGGAACCTCATTTCTCCAGCAAAATGCGCCTATGATGCAAGAACCCCCATGAACAAGGATTAGAAGCGGATGGAGTGGGGTGAGCGCACGGTATCCCATACAGCCGAGAGAGGTCCAGGACGTGCGAGGAATTCGCTCTTGATGGACAATGTGTGTATAGCTGGGAAGCCGGGAGCCAGGATATCAAGGAGATGACTATTGAGGAACCATACGACCAAGTGAAGCTCGAGAATCTGTGTAACACCGCCGGTCCGATCGAAGGCTCCAGATATGGTGGAGATATCAGGGGGCAGTAAGCGCGAGCCGTGGATGGTAAGGCAAGTGAGCAAGGGAAAGTTGGTGCTGGTAGGACCGTCAAAGAATTGGGGTAGCGGCTCCGTACTCATGGACGAGAGGGAGAGCTTGAGCTTGCGCAGTTTAGGGAGGCTGAGGCTACTGAGAGGCATGTTGAGGGTTTCTGTTGAGAAATCGACTCGAACGGACAGTTCTTCTATCTCGCCTAAGTGCCGGTTCAGAAAATCAATTGCATCCACTCCATTGCGTTGGTCAAAGGTGTAGCCGAGGTCTAATTGCTTGAGGTTGTCAAAATGGGCTTAGTGAATCCATTCGTGTTAGCTCATCGAAAGAAAAGTGACTGAGCGAACTCACGGGTGCATCTAAGCACGTGCGCATATTCCGCGCTGCTACTCGTGGCGTCGAAGTTGAAGCTTAGCCGCTGAAGTGTTTCGCTATGGGTGCTGATAAGACTATGTAGACCAGAGAGGTGTGAGTCGTGACCACAGTGCAGCTCTATCGACAAACACCGTAGTCTTGACAAGTCTATAAGCGCGGGCCACATTGCCTGGGGCTCACGTCCTGTAATCCGGAGCTGAAACGATCTGACGCTTTCGGAAACCGACGAACACAGAGAGCGTAAGAAAGGCAGGTGACGATCCAGAGGAGTGTCAAGACGAAGGTACAAGTGCTGAACGTTCGACATGTTCTTGATCGCTTCCAAGAGCATAGATGCGACTACCTCTGGTTTATGCCTGAAGTCAGGCTGTGGGCGTCTGACATTCATCCCGAATGTTACCGACGATTTGAATGGGCGCCACCACGATGTTTTCGCTCCTTTCATAGGTTCAACTTCATGAAAAGCCCGCATGTTTATTTCTATTTTCTTGACGCGCCTCGCAAGCGACGAGTTCCTAGAGTTTCGGTTCTTCAATGCATACAGTGATGATGGGTTGGCACAATTGATACCTCGCACTGCGAAATTTGGCTACTGCGTGGTCCGTCAAAGACTCCACCACAAAAGTTTCGTAGAGTTGATCCATAGCCGTTTCGTAGAATACATTGTTGAGATAGCGAAGCTCGCAGATTGTCTCGCGAGGCAGATATGTCAGGATGGATAGCCAGAGCTCGGTGGGAAGCTTAGGGCAAACCATTTCGTTCTGATAGATGGCGGTAGAGGTTCGAGAGTGTGTCTGAAGCTGTTTCCGACACAGCCTGACATATTCATTGGAGTGAACTTTGAGTGATCATATGATCACAGGCGTGACACAAACTGTATTTGGACAGGGGTAACAGTAGTACAGGGGTCTCTATCCTAGTCTCACGATGCCGCATTCACAAACGCCTCATCCATGAGAGCGCAGCGTCTCACATTCCGAGCAGTTACATTGCAGCTGAATGCTTTCGGCGCAATTTCGGCCCCAATCTAAATCCAACTCAACTCGAGAGACAAGTCCGAGCATCATAGAAACATACATGGTAGTTCTTTAGGTCCATGGATGCACTTCCCGACTTATCAACAAAGTTGAATCCCCATACAAGATACATGGTGATCATAGACTTCAAAATGCATAGGTCAGGATCAGATGCTTCCAGGATGAACTTGAATGACTCACAATAGTTCGGGTCCCCATCTCTGCACCAGGGCAGATACGCTGCAGGGGGTGATCAGCAGAGACATCATGACTGAGTTGTGTTTGATTACTCTTCCAGCTCCAAATGGCAAGGTGTCTCGTAAACCATCGGGATCAGCTCCCGGCTTCACCCCAAACTCCGATTCCAGATAACGCTCTGGGATGAACAAATCAGGTTGCTCGTACAGATCTAGTTGCTTGTCAGCTGCTGCCTCGGAGGTAGATTCAGACTAATATTACTGGGATCATGAAATATGCCCCCTTGGCATTGTTGAGATTATTGAGTCGGTGTATTCCGTTTAGCAGAAATCATTGAACTCACAGGTGTTCTGTATGATGATTGCATTCTTTGGAATCACATAGTCGCCGTACTTGGATGAGGTTAGCTTTTGTGTTGTACATCTGTGGAGGAGCGCGCACTCGAAGGTCTTTAGTAGCTACGTGAGGTATTGCACCTGGAAACATGGGCCTGAATCGATGAACCTAGATGGACGGAGACATGAGCATCCAACTACACGCCAGTTGACTACTCTCACCTCCTTCACAATAGCATTAAGGTAGGGCAGGCTGTCAAAATCCTCGATTGTGGGTAGTCTATCTTCTCCAATGATTGAGTCAATCTCCTCCTGAGCCTTCTTTTGTACGTCAGGATGGCATGTCAATGCCAAGACAAAGGACTGAAGGAAGGCGGCAGATGTCTCAATACCACCATCCATGAGAACTCTACCAAAGGACCTACAGGCAAGGCTCGGGTCGGCGTACAGATTCAAAGGGTCTAGATACTTACTTGACCTCGTTTCGAGACATGTCACATTGGGTAGGATGGGCAAGTATTCTTTCAAGGTATCCACCCGAGCTCTGCCCCGTGCGCATATTACCGTCACAATAGGCATCCAATTCGTCAAAGAAATCGGCACGGATAGCATTATGCTCTTCGCAAAGCCGTTTCCATTTGGCGAAGCGTGCGGGGACGTACTGAAGTAGGGGGAATTTATCAACGGGTGGCTGTGCGAAGGGCTCGGTAAGGTGGGTCATGCTTCTAACTCCGTCGTAGTAGACTCTCCATTTGTCGTTCTGCGGGTTGACGGCTGGTGTGCCGTAAACGAGGGTCGACATAAGATGAACCGAGGCAGCTCTAATATGATCGCATACCGCCTAGAATCGGGTTTAATTGCAGGGGAATCGAGGCGGACAATAATTCAGGTACTGACGTCTGGAGTATCTATCATGTTGTGCAGGAGCCGGAAGTACTCGAGTTGCTGCATAGGCCAATAGCTCGCCAAGTTCTGCGGTGTGAGGAATGAGTGAACAGCCTTTCGGCTTGCCTTCCACACTTGACTGTCTAATGCATTTCAATCAGTCGAGTCCTTCCAAGGGAAGGCGAATTGGGTACCCATATTCTCTAGGGCAGCATACACTCCCTCAGTGGCGGAAACCACATACGGCTTAGGTCTATCTCCTGAATGAAGCCCTAACTTGTCCAGGATTTCCTTAACCGCGCGACCACTCGTAAGGATAATCATGGTGTCGTTCAGGAGCTTCAGCTAAGGACAGGAGGTAGAGGTCAGGAGCGAGGGATAAGAAGGACAGGGCTAATTACCGAGTAGATTTCGCCGTATTCGGAAGCCCATTGACTGTGTCTGTTGAGCGGAGTCAGATGGGCGAAGGCAGTATGTCCCCGCGATATGGCCCTTGCATCGCACTCACTGAACAAAAGTCAAGGTCCTTGGATACTCCAAGACGTTCCCGAAGATGGTCCTAGTTGGGGGGCCAGGCGGTAGACCTGGCTCTCTGTGGCCAAGTTTGCGTAGCCATGAGAGGAGCCCTACGAGAGGGATGGCCACCACGAAGAGCGTAACTAGGATCATGGTGGTATTCAACTTCGCATGAGACCAAGGCCTCGATTTTATATACAGAGAACGACACCCTTAGCTGGCTATGCGGATTAGGGCGATTGACGATCGTAGAGAATCAGATGACGGTCTGTGGGAGCGAATTGAAATGGAACGTTCCTTCTTCGGGAGAATGAGGTGAGTTGGACATCGCGGGCTTCGTTGTCGCCTGCATGTGTCTTCACATAATGGATACCTACCTCTTGGTCTTACCACAAAGGGTTGGATTAGTACAAGCCTGCAATTTGTGTGTGGGAACAGATCGTGATGGTGGCGACTCGCTTACATCCCAATTGCATCCATGGTACTCCATGGGTATAAAGTCAATCAGGTAGTTCTCAACTTGATTGAAAGCTTGAGGAGGACAGAATCGCAGGGTCGACGTATGGCTCAGGAAATGACAGTAGTGCCTGGTGACCCACCCATTCTCCTATCATTCGTCGTCGGTTTCGAAACGTCATGACCAGATAAAGCGAGAAGATACCTGTGATGAGCAATCCTGATGTCCTACGAATCTGAGGCTCTGAACGTAGTCGGTGTCATCGATGCCATATGTCCCAAGTAGGGCAACCATTCCTTTCCACACACGAGCCAACGTATCTATCGTCCGAGGTACCAATAACTGTCCACCCATCAGACTCATGGTCAGTTCCACCATGCCACAGGTATAAGCGGCGCTGCCGTAAGGACGATGGTACTCGTTCTAGAACAGCATCTTGTGGTTGCCTCGGCGGAAAGGACGTTGCCTGGATGAAGGGAGCCGAGTAGTATTTCGGGTTCTAATTATCGACATCAGGCTTCCTCAGAGCGGTGGTAAATTGCAAAAATGGCTCCGTGAGACACCGATGGGAACACGAGACAAAAGCAAAGGATCGTCTCCATGTGTATACATATACCTAGGTCTTGAACCGATATCTTGGATCCGTATCCCAAATTTCCTCCGGACTGTCATCTTCAACTACTACCTTCTCACTGTGGGCCAAAGACGCCATGTATTTGGTATTCCTTTTGTTGAGCCATGCAAGCCTCGTCCTAAGCGCAAGCGCCGACAGAAATGACAACGCAAGCATCCTAAGACAGCCAAAGAGAATAGATATATGTGAGGGGCCCATGATCATGGGGAGCAGAACTTGCCCAGCAGAAATGGCATGGCCTTTGCGGAACTTGTCTTCCGGGTCGAAGTACACTTGAGGTGACGCGCTGTGGATAGGGAACAATGAGAGCCAAGATCGAGGCCGAATAGTCAATGCACATACATAGACACACAGTTGGATATCGAAACGATGAATGCGGTTCCGACGCCACGTTTTGACGTTGGAGAGAATGCATTAGCTGCCCAACTCCTAGATGGCCCCTGTATGAGAACGCAGAGATCATTGACCGATGGGACGGCGGACTCACATGACAAGGGGGAACAAGCTATAATTGCCGCCAACGATGAGGAACAGGGCGAAATATGATGCACCAACATTCTTGTCTGCAAGGTTTGCTAAGATGACATAACCTGTGAAAGAAATGGCACAGGAAAGCATGATGTGGTATCCCCGGTCTTTCGTACGATCACTATGCCAAGCTTGGCAGAATACCATAAACCACCCGACAACATATGGAGCTACCGTCAATCCTTGTGCGTTGATGTCAGAAAAGCCAAGGTCTCGTATGAGCTGCGAGATCAAGATTAGTGTACAATGTAAAGAGACGGGGATAATTGCTAGAGGGCTGACCGTTGGAAGGAAATACGAAACGGTGGCTACGCCAACGTTGACTAGGCCAGAAGCATAAGCCTTAGGAAGGAATACACATGGAGCGTACGAACAGCTCGCGTAGATAAGCATGAACAGCCAAGCGTTTATATCGGTAATAATGGCCTTGAAGCCGTGCCAGCCTGACATCCCACCGTGAGACTGTGGCCTATGGTCTTTGTTCAGTCTTGCTTGGGCTATTGCCCTCTCTCTCGGTGTAAGGAAACTGGCCGAAAAGGGGAAAGATGGTAAGAAAAGAAGTATGGCTATCGCCATTATCAGTGTCGGAATGGCTTCGATCTAAGAGAGTAACATTCAGGTCTAAACAGCTTGAGGAACGGGAATGCAGCAATACCAGAAAGAGGAACTGCCACCTGAAGAATGGGAGAAGATAAGTAGGTATTGACACACGCGAAGTCACACTGACCCAGTAAGGACTGAAGTATGGGCACGCGCGAGGCCGAATGCCAAGAGGCCCTGAAGAGGACAAGAATCGGTGGTAAAATCGCGCGCAAGGGCAGATTCGTACCCCAATCGCACCGGGGAGTGTTCCTGTCATACAAAGACTACGTAGACGTCCATTAGTACAAACGACAAGGAAAGGGGAAAGTCCCTGTGAACCTTATCCGAACGGCTAACTCAGATCTATAGGCTGGCGTAAGCATCCAGCATATCACTTGGAAAATCCCATATACCTTTTATACCTATAGACGATGTAAATCATAGAGATATTGAGACGAAATAGGAGAAGACTCACCAGAAGGAGAGATAATAGATCATGCCGGCATAATAGCCGGCTTCCCCGATGCCCAGTAGTACTCTAGGAGTAGTCAGTGGTGGACAGACAATGGTGAAGAGCGAATCCACCTTAACACCAGTAAACTAGCATAACCCTTGGCGTATGTGAAAGAAAGTGACACGATCCCCCAGAAAGACAAGGATAAGAAGAAGCTGGGGGAGACATTAGCCAAAGGCACTGAGAATAGGCAAGAAACACACAATCGGTTGGCACCAATGTAACGTTGAAGGACTATTTAGTTGTTAACTGAGTTTTTCATAGTTACTGGAAGAAATTTACTGTTGGCTGGGATTTCCAGAAGGCCTGGATGAGAGGCGCGGTAAGGGCTCTATCGACAAACTAGGCAGCGGAAGACGCACAATATCCAACGTAGAATATACTCAGCGCCACTGTCCACTTGGTATTGGTAGTAATGCCCTGGCGACGTCATTGAAACAGCGTCGTTCATGCGATGACTCGGGAACCTACAAAGTTATCATTGAAGGCCTTCAGGACGTGGGCATTTCCACTGTCAGGATTCGCCATCAAGAACTGATGGGAGGTTCGAAATGAATTCCTACATATTCGTTCGATCTTAACATGCTATTTAGTCAGAGCCTGATATCCTGATATCAATGGAAGATGCGAACCAAATTGATTGACTAGCAGACGAAACGGTCAGACACATCAAAGTGATCCAAAGCGACCTTACATATGTAACTGGGATATGGTGAGCTATGGAATGCAACATAAAGAGTGACAACATACCTGCATATCACCAATGGAAGAACCTGGTTGTCGATCTTACGCTTGACGATTTTCTTGGCAATTGTATAATTAAGCGTGAAATTCCACGCGAACAAGGGTTTATAGTACCTCCTCTGCTTCAGTGAATTGTACTGAAAGAGCATCACGATGCACAGCGTCCGCATAACTTGGATCCAGTGGTGAGAAGAAATGCTTCCTCTTCGGTTTAGGACCTAATTGGAGTTGATGGTAAGTCCCCTCCTCATTAACTTCAACCTCTGCTAGGTGGTCCGGTGAAGCACTCTTGGAAGGCGAATCCATAGCCTCGAGAGAAATGACCGATTCGGAGGAATCGGCGTTGACTAGGGTGTACATGACAAAGTCAAGGAGGGCATTAATATATAGGCAACGAATCGAAGGTGGGGTGTGTGAGCGGATGCTAACGTCAAAAGACCCAAAAGCCACGGCTTCCCTAAGTGTGAGAACGTCAAATGGGTCTGAGCGGCCTCCCGAGGTCAGGTGGAGAAGAACCCGGTTCGAAAGGACAGAGATCATGCGCCCATGGATGTGATGCGACACGTGAGGAAACGTAGCGTAATCGATACAGCATGGAGAGCATTCGATAGGTGACAATCAGAAATTACATGAACAAGCGTTGTACCGATACAGTGGTCTAGGGTCTGACTGGAAGAATCGATGAGCAAGGAAGAGAAAATAAAAGCTAGCCGACTCACCTAGGGGTAACAGAAACAAGCTTGCATAGTACATAGACAAGCTTCTAAAAGGGGTTCAACCGGCCACGTCGAACACGGTACGTAAGACATGATCTTGCTTCCTTTGAGTATGCTTGATGAAGCCCAGGTGATCTAGCTCATGCAGGGCACGAATGAATCTCGCCTGCACCTCCATTTTCCACTTTTCTTCGTCATCATCATCTCCTGTCTCAACTAACACCACACCTTTCTTCTTGGGAGAGCCTCTCACCTTACCATTACCGGACATACTCTTTTTGCGCGGGGATCCACTCTTATCCACCTTGTGTAGTTCCCATTGTTGTCGCTTCTCTATCTTTCGGAGCTCGCTCTTCTGTGTTTCGAGCACCAAGACGAAGGATTCGAACCAATCATATACATTCAACGTCTTCCCGCTGTCTAGGTATCGCCAAAAGAGGATACTTGTGTCTGAGAGTTGCCATAAGGCGTGATTGGTGGTTTCGCTTGAGTGGTCATCAGGTTGGAGATAACACCATGGTTGGAGTAGCCCTGATATAAGAGCAGCTCGGCTAGAAGGGTTGAGTAACTATAGATAGGGATTCAGTAGGTAGAGGGGACTAAATTGCAGACTTGGGCGAACCTCAGACGGGAAAGGGGTGTGCCCTGTGTACCATACATCCCATAGTTTGCTCGATGTTTCAGGGGCACCGAGGGATTGACTAGAAGAGGTCAGCAAGAGATGTATCAGAATTGGATGGGGCAGACTCACAGCCACTGCTGCTGCAACCAATCACTGAGGCCTTCCGCGATCTGGATAACGGAGCCAGTAGCATCGTCATCGTCAGGCATGCTTACAATCAGTGAAGCGCAATGCCGTCGAGCCTCTTGGACGCTATCTTGCCCTTGTGTTGGTAGCGCGACGAAAAAGTCGTTAATGTGTGCCAGTAGATCGCGGATTTGAGAACTTCCCAATTTCCTGCGCACGTATCAGCACATGCATCTCGCAAAACATTTGGTTGCTTACTGAACTGCTTTACTGAGATACTGTAGATCTTTGTCAAGTTCGCCGTTCAGAAGGTGAGACGTTATGTCGAGCAGACTTTTAGGTTGAGGCGCGCCGCTGATTTTCCCTTCTTTTAGAAGGAAACTCCGGACGATGATCAAGACATTGAACCATATTCGCATACACTCGACATGGGTGAAGAAGGCCGACCGTTCGTGCTGGAGAAGCTGGAGCAAGGAGTCGACAGTTTCATGTTGCCACTGATTGGCATCATTTGCAGCTGGGGCGTCAGATGGACCATATAAGCGCATCAGAATAGACTCGAGGAAAGCGAACGATGTTGGCTGATCGAGTATCTTCCTAGCTACGGACAAATCAGGGACTCCGAGAAGGTTGTCGCTGATAAGGGTTGTCAACGGATCAAGGAAATGCTTAATATGCGCTAGCTAGAGAAAACAGGATAAGCCAGTGTAATAGAGCGGAGAGGACCAGAGGGGGCGAGAACGTACCTGTAGTATATTTACGACGGCATCCACTCCAGAGTTGTACCGTTTGAAGTGGTCGACAAGGAAGTCGAGGACAGACGGGCCGATGAGCACATCGGGGTTGAAATCAAGGTCGAAGAAGGTCTACGACTAGGTGAGTGGCTATCTTGAAGCGCTACTTTCTATTAAAGATGTTACCTTGATGAGTATTTCTTCAAGGGCAGGCAGTCCATGAGATAAAGTAATATTAGTCACTCGTAAGAGGCGCAATGTCCCTCTCGAGTATGTATTGTGAAGAAAGCGGATGGATGGCGGAGAAGATAAAGCCGCAAGAAATATGAGGGGGAGATGGGGGATGTGACGACTGGAGGAAGGGTTGCCAATCAAATTCCATCATATCAGATCGTTTAGAGTTACCTGCAAATATGGAATACATCTTGGATAACAAGAGGGTCGAATTGTTCGAAGTCGTGTAGAACAACAACAAGGGGGATCGTTTGGTCTAAAACTAGGATAAGGTACTGCATTCGAAGACTGCGGAGGGTGTTACCTTTCGCTTCCTTAAAGGCGTCATACCACGCTACAAGATACTGAATACTATAATTGGGTAGTGATAGCGAGGCTTTGCACTTGATAGATGCTACCAATAGAATCAGAATCAGCCTCAGAGAGGACTATCAAAGTAAAACTCACCTCCGAAATTCGATTCGTTGATGAGACCATTAATCATAGCTTTCATGATGGTCATCACATTCTGGGACATGGAAGGCTGGAGGTGTGCGACAATGGCTAGCGCTTGGGCCTCTTCGAATAGATCGTCCGTGTCTAGAGGGGCTAGCTTTTGTGCAATCTCTGCGAGAGTTGCGGACTCGCCGGTTGGTTCTAAAAAGCTAAAGCCTTAATATAGTCATTCAAAACCATGATCGACGGGGACATGCCTGAGACACAGATAAGCGGTAATTCGGAATATGGCAGCCCAGGGAGAACATCAGTGTAGGCGCTACCGACTTTCTGGACGACCGCAGAGACAACTGGTGCCCTAAGTGCTTCAGCTATGCTCTACAACACATGAGTAGGTTGAAGGCTGCGGTTGTCTTTTCGTTCTGACCTGAATTCGGGCAAGGCATTTTGACCACGTCGCTTGGTACGCGCTCAATCTCAACTGGAGACCATCCGGAAGGTCGCGATCTTCAAAGAAGGAGTCATCCTGCCCCTCTCCGCCTTGTCCGTCTTGATCTGCATTGGAGCACTGAGCTTGCGCCACATCCAGCGTTATAAAGTGCGACTTGCCTGTTCCACTAAATGGAATGCAAACAACTTTCTGTGGAATCAATTAGAGCACAACGGACAAAAGCAACGGGTTGACGCACTTGGTTAATATCGTCGAGCTTGGAGGAGGCCATATATCGTGAGGGGAATGACCAAGGCGCGATGTGTGGTTGTGGTTGAACATTGAAGGATGTGGTCAATCCAGCGTTCACACAGTTTGGACCTGCCCTAAACGAGACGCGTCGCGACGCGACCCATTTAGCGATCGCTTCAACTCTTCCTTTGCGACCACCACCGTCTCCATCTCTCCCCAAACACACATGTCTTCTCCGCCAAGGCTTGATTTCCCATCGTCCGACATGGATGTCGAGGGCGAGCAGCTGCCTGCCGCCGAAGGCCTTTTCTTACCTGGCACACCCTCAACAAGCATGGCTACTCCAGCTCGCACACCGACGTCGGGAATGGCTGCACGAAGGGCTTTGGGATTGACTACACCGAAGTCGAAGGGGACTCCCCTTTTTGCTCGTGAGTCGTGATTTCCCCCAGTTTTCAGGTCTCCCTTGACGTTCGTTCATAAGCTGGAACATCATCGCCCCTCGCATACCCCAGCTCATCCCCTACGAGAACACCCAGGAGACGCGTAGGTGGTGGTGTCATGGACTCAGACCCCCTCGATTTCCCTTCGTGCGTGAAATCTGGCTCTGATCTGCTCGACTTGGCCTGCTGAAGTTTAGTTTGTGTAGGAGCCCTTTGCGTACCCCGGCGCCGAGGAACTTGCGCGGGGACATACACTCTTCTCTTAGTCTCACCCCTACCTCTGGTGCGCGCCGATCACATAGACCACCTCCAAGAGATGCGATGATGAGTGATAACCTCCACTCGGACGGTACTGCCCTCGGTATCCCAACTTCAGGCCCTGGCATGCTTTTGTCTGTCCCGGGCGTGCCCACCGACGAACCAGATGAAATTCGCGCCATCTGGGGTACGACCGTCAACCTATCGGAGACGATGAAATTGTTCCGCGACTTCTTGAAAGGCTTCAAACCCAAGTACCGTATTGCTCATGATCGCGAACTTGGTCAGCGTACGCGAGTTCTATCGTCTCCGGAAGAAGGCGAAGTTATTCTCTATGAGACGTATATGAGACGATTACGACAGACCGGCGAGACGAATCTCAACCTCGATATGACAAACTTGCTAGCATATCCGCCGTCCAAGAAGCTACACAACCAGCTAGTGAAGTATCCTCAAGAAGTCGTTCCAGCCATGGATCAAGTACTCAAGGACCTCATGCTAGAGCTTGCGGACGAAGACCAGCGAGCTGGCGCAGAGGACATGCTTGGCGATCAAGGCGACGAAGAGATATCTGAAATTATGACCCGAGTATACAAAGTTCGACCTTTCGGCCTGAACCCCGTCAATATGCGAGACCTAAACCCATCCGATACTGATAAATTAGTGTGTATCAAGGGCCTAGTCATTCGTACAACCCCCATTATCCCTGACATGAAAGTTGCCTTCTTCCGCTGTATGTCTTGCCACCATACTATCCAAGCCGAAATCGATCGAGGGAAGATTACCGAGCCCGCTCGCTGTCCTCGCGACGTCTGTGGAGCAATATCTGCCCTTTCCCTCATCCACAACAGGTGTACCTTCGCTGATCGCCAACTTATCCGTCTACAAGAGACACCTGATGCCGTGCCAGACGGCCAGACGCCACACACCGTATCATTAGGCGTGTACGACGAACTCGTGGACGTTTCAAAGCCGGGTGACCGGATACTGGTCTCAGGAATATACCGCAGCGTCCCCGTCCGAGTCAATCCTCGCCAAAGGGTGATGAAGAGTTTATTCCGAACATACATCGACGTCGTTCACATCAAATTTGGGGATGGTGACAATAGGTTGGCATTCGACAAAACCACGAGACCACTTGGTGGAGACCGCGTCCCAGGAATAGGTGGCGTCGGCGATGGCGAGAATGAAGACGGTGATGATACACCTTTTGATGAAAATAGCAGGTATCAGACGCGTAAAGCCGAACTCGAGGCTAAGCTGCGAACGCTAAGCCAACGGCCTGACATATACGACCTGCTTGCACGCTCATTAGCTCCCAGTATCTGGGAGATGGATGACGTAAAGAAGGGTATACTGTTGCAACTCTTTGGCGGAACGAATAAAAGCATCAAGCGCGGCGGAGGTGGTGGTGGACCCCGTTACCGAGGCGACATCAACGTTCTCCTCGTCGGAGATCCTGGAACTAGTAAAAGTCAGATCCTGCAGGTATGATGGGAAGATAGTCTTACGCCATCAAAGCTAACAACTTCCTATTCCTAGTATGTCCACAAGATCGCTCCCAGAGGAGTTTATACCTCTGGCAAAGGCTCCTCTGCTGTTGGTCTTACCGCGTACGTTACTCGAGACCCCGACTCGAAGCAATTGGTCCTAGAAAGGTACCATCTCATCAGCCTTCTTCCACTTCCTTCAAATATCTGATGAGTTTCTTCTTAGTGGTGCTCTTGTGCTCAGCGACGGTGGTGTCTGCTGTATCGATGAATTCGACAAAATGTCGGACGCCACGCGTAGTGTACTCCATGAAGTCATGGTACGTCGAAGCCCACTTTCCCAACATTCCTCGCCCGTTACTCATGCTTCTCACATTTAAGGAACAACAAACCGTCTCCATCGCTAAAGCTGGCATCATCACAACTCTGAATGCTCGAACATCCATTCTAGCAGCTGCCAACCCCGTAGGATCTAAATACGACACGGAAATGCCTATAACGCGCAACATTGACCTCCCACCAACCCTTATCTCGAGATTCGATTTGCTGTACCTTGTACTCGATCAGATCGATGAAGTACTGGACCGAAAACTTGCTCAGCATCTTGTCGGGCTCTATCTCGAGGACGCACCTCCAGGTGGTGGACAAGACACCCTTGTATGCATCCTACACAATCCAATCGCCATGCTTACTGATTTATGTCATTCACCCATAGCCCCTCCACGAACTCTCCGCATACATCGACTACGCACGCTCCAAAGTCCACCCAACAATCACCGAGACCGCAGGCACCGAACTCGTCCACTCATACGTTGAAATGCGCAACATGGGCGACGACCCTCGCGCCTCCGAAAAGCGCATCACAGCAACCACTCGTCAACTCGAGAGCATGATCCGTCTCTCCGAAGCACATGCACGGATGCGTTTCTCCGAATTCGTCGAGGTGGTTGATGTGAAGGAGGCATATCGGCTTATGCGTGAGGCTATTCGCACTAGTGCGATGGATCCAAGAACTGGCAAGATTGATATGAGTATGCTTAATACTGGTACTGGGCAAGGGCAGCGGAAGTTGAGGGACGATATGAGGAAGGAGATTGTGGCGATGTTGGATAGAGCTGGTGCAGGTGGTAAGAGAGGTATCAGGTGGACGGATGTTGTGAAGCAGCTTGGCGAGCAGAGTAGTATGAAGGTTGACGCGGCTGAATTTACGGAGGTGATCAAGGCTTTGGAGAATGAAGGTATTGTGAAGGTAATTGGTGAAAGGGAGAAGAGGATGATAAGAAGAATCGAAGGTTGATAAGGATGTATCAGTTTTGTTTTACTAATGGTTGTTACTTGCTTTCGTTTGCTGTAGTTGATGCGTGACCCGCGATGTATGCATAGTTCGCAAGGATAAGTCCGTGTCATATTACGGAGCTAAGTATGATAGAGAGGAAGCGACAATAGTCATTCAAACCGAAGCCTAGCACTGACCACCCTTCACGTCGATATTCGCCATACCCGGGATGTCAGCGTCTTGGAACACCCTAACTTTGTTGTCCGGTACACCTTGGAAAGCAGTCGCAAATCGTTCAGGAGAGTTATCGGCGCCGTCGACGCGTCGTATCCATATACATGCAATGAAGTCGGGACCGAATGCACGGAACCTAAGACCGAGCATTAAAACGTCCGTTCCACACTGGAGGTACCAAACCACTTACGCGTTGGCGTATGTCTCCGGATCCTTCTGTGTAGAATCCCCGATGGTCAGCCACCTCTTCCCGGGGTAAAAACTCTGTATCCTCTGAACCATAGACGTCTTATACTCCAAAATTCCATCACTTTTTGCAAAATCGAGTAACCCAGGAATATCGACCAGGGTAAGATTTTGGAGTAGGAGAGGACCGCGAGAAGCGGAATATGACGTCGACACAAACGACCTTAGAAAGGGATAGAGTTGAAATGGCGAGCCGGAAACGTAGATGAATTGAGGCGGTGACGATGTGGTTAGGGATTGGGACAGAGAGGCGTATAACTCGGGCATCCCGGGGACAGGTTTTGGGTCATCAAGCAGCGTCGATTTAACAACCGCGAGCGTGTCGAGGGTATTAGTGATCTTGATAGTGTCGTCGATGTCTAGATTCAATATGGTGAGCTGCGAATAAACAACCTAACATAGACGGGGAGTCTTACCAGATATAACGCCAAACCCATCCGACGAGGAGGGGAATATGGTGTTCGCGAATGATCTTGCATCAGAGAAGATCGATCCCGATACCTCCAGAGCCCCGTCGATCGCCCCACTCTGCCGTGTACAACTTCCCAGCGGTGCATTCCCAAGAACCATGCCTAGATCGGGTAGCTTACTGGTTTTGCCTACTGAAACGCCCTGCGCACTCGCAGCGCCTGAACACCCTGCCACCTTCACAGTAACCTCCTTCCCCGACTGCCCTATAGCAGCAAACAACCGCAACCGCTCCTCGACTTGTGTGATCTTATCACCCACATCCAGCTGGAATGTATTCTTGAGGATGGTTTGGACTCCAGAGAGGAGCGGCGAGATGTTGATTTGTCGAAGAGAAACGAAGGCTTGGACGCTTGCGATGAGATTGGATGGGTTGGATGGATCGACGAAGGCAGGTGCATCGAAGAGCAGAACCTCGTCCAACGCGCCGATCGAAGGAAAGATAGCCCTGGGTTGCGCGGGGAGGGCTAACGCAGCGGGGCAGACGAGGAGTAAGGACAGATAAGTTGTCGGATACATGATGTGGACGCAATGGGGCGAGGAGAAGGACCAAGTTGCCTATAGTATCAGCCACTCAGCGGTCTAAAAGAGCCCCAGTTAAGCATGGCAGACGTGACAAGGGAATGGCCAAACTCGCCGTAATCTATTCAACGCGTTGTGTCCTAGTCACGTTTGTCAGATAAACCGGCTAGCTCTCGTCACCTGAACAAGTGCTCCCACGAAGAAAGACAAAAGAGAGAGACACGGCGCGGCCGTATGCCTTGGAAGCTGGAACAGAAAAGCCAAAAGAACGAATAGGGAATCAACGCTCCTGAGCCATGCAGCATTTTATGTACGGAGAAGGTGGGCTCCTGAGAATTATGAGTGATGTTCGACGACGGCCACAAGGAGTTTCAGGACGACCGTATGGCCGGGAGATTCTTGGCAGTTGCGACCCCAGGAATCTTGCCGTTTACACGTCCGACGTGGCCAGGAAAGGTTCCTTCCAGTGCTTCAAGCTTCAAGGGTATGGGTAACGTAGGCTCTTCGCCCGTGTCGGGCATCTCAGTCAATGACGTAGATCAGAGAGAGCATCCTACTTCGGTCCTCCTTTCGAGGATCCAGCTACGGTGCAGCAGCATCAGTGCTCACGAATCGGCTGTCTGAGTACCAGCTGAGAACTGCTAACGGTCGTCAACGGTATCATGATATGTGCGGGGTCGTGATGGCAGTGTTTTCAGGGAAGAAAAAGATTGGCCGTCAAATGAGGTGATGCAAGTTTGGGAACTCGTGTACGCACAATTCTTATTCTTTTCGGTCGGTCGAAGGCCTTCATGGTAGTCGTGAGCGTATAAAGCTGCTCTAGCGTGGCGCTTAGTTTCAACGTCAATGGGGAAAGCTTGTCGCAGTGATAGTAGTTCTGCAAACGAGGACGCACTGGCCATACTGCTGCAGTGATTATCAAAGCTAGTGTGCCAATCATCCGAAATTCACAATAGATATCTCTGTAGAGTAGTAATAGCAGTAGTGCCCCAACACAAAAGCTTGGTAGTGTACAAGAGACAATGAGTGGAAATATGTAGCACAACACTGTAGGGGAGTAAAGACGGATGGTAAACCGGCGAGACGGAATGCGGTCAAAGGGCAGTCCCTCGTTCGAAGCTGGCACGTATCTCGGACGTGTACTTGTCGTAGTACCTCGCAATCTAGTCCGATAGTCAGCGCGAAACATAGACGTGACAGCAAGTAGGGAAAACAAACCTTCTTGTTGAACACCCGATTGTGCTCGTTGATGTACGTGATATCGCCTTCGTCCTCGTTGTTGCGTTTCCGCGAAAACTTGTTCTTCTTGTCCACACTTTTGAGAGTGAAGGTCAGTACAAACCAGGATAAGCGAAGAAGTAATGCAGACATACTCTTTGTTAATCTTACTAATAACACGGTCGATTGCCTCCTCTGAAGGCTTGTTGTCTCCGTATATAAGGGTGTTGGCGTCGCGATAGAGGTTCTCAGCAGCGAGTTGTTGCTGCTGCGATGTTGGTATGAGTTGTGATGAAGAGCCTTGCGAGGGGTCGAACCCAGTAAGGAGATTGCTACCGGGAGCGAAACCCATCGCTATTGCTTTCTGCTTATTATAAGCTTCCAGGTCAGGTTTAAGGTGATCCAAGTCTTTCTTATACCGTCGTCGAGCAGCATGAGCATCATCTAAGCCATACCGCACGTTTAGAACGAGGAGACTGATATGCGAGTCAACCAAACTGACCGTGAAATTCGAAATCTGCACGTCTCTTCTTTCTAGCCAACTTCTTCTCCCATTCATCGTTCTCCTCTATCGTATATTCCCAATTCTTTGCACGCTCGATATCATCGCCTCGCTCTTCAGCATCAGCTTTCAAGCGTAGTGTCTCGGCAAGTTTACGTTGTCTTTCCAGACGTGCGGCCTCCCGTGCAGAGACTTTCTGTTTGGCCGACTCCTCCACTAGTGACTGCCTGTTGGCTTTGGAGGATGCATGCTGCACCCGTGAGTTGAGTACAGAGCCAGACATTCATTAAGAACACTCACCATTTTCTTCCGTAGCTCCTCCAGCTTGGCTTTCCGCTCCTCCATCGTCATTGCGCTGACTTGCTCTTTTGATTCCTCAACCACCTCCTTGGTCCCGGGCTCCGCCACAGCTCCAGCCTCCACCGGTACCTCTTTGACAGCCTCTTCCATCACAACGTCCTCAACCTTCTCTACAACTTCAGGACCACCCCCACCGTTTACATGAGCATCTACGACTGTTGGTTCAACCCGAGGTGCTTCATTTGAAGGTTCTGGTTCTTGAGGCGTTGGAATCTCGACGGGAGCTTCTTTCGACTTCGCCGATGTCTTCGCAGTCTTTTTGGTTCGTTTCGAGGCTCTTGGAGGCATGAAGGACGGAGGATGGTAGTGGATGAACGAGAGCTTAACGAGCGCTAATTCGTCTCCGTGGCTTCGGTACACCGCCACTGCCACACGACCACATCTCAAATGCAGGTTCACCAACATCCTACAGCGACCATAGCGAGGCAGAATGCGCAGGGATTGCTGCAGATAGTTTCAGAGCATGTTATAGGCACCTAAGTTGATGGTTCGATTGCAGGCTCTTCGAGTCCGAAACTATCATAATTGACTATGGGTACGCGTTTCGCTGTACTCTTTGAACTACTGGCTGAATAACTTCTAAATTTCTGGGCTCTTCTGAGAACTTGGGTTGGCTCACGAAGAGCGATGCAACTGCTGCGTCTGGCGAACGGTCCTTTTTGCGTTAAAAACATAAATACCCATCACTCTGATCACTTAAACAGTCCAAAGATGGGGAACTGCTCGCACAGCAGGTATATAATACGCACTTTCCTCGCAGAGGACGCTGTGACGAAAAAAGATCCCTTGGTATGTTTGTGGAGCAACCTCGACTTGCATCGTGTTTTTGCCGTCGACCCTCCCCGTTTGTCTCAGGCTTGTTGGTCTCCCGGCAACACCACGTAAGTAAAGCGGCACTGGCCTCTTTATGCCATCCCCATTACCATGCACACTCCAATGTACTGAATCCATGACACCCCCAAGGGATGAAAGCGTCCGGTCATCGGCCTCGCCATCGCAGCCTCTTTGACAAACACAGTGAGTTGGAGGCTTCTCAGGATCTCACGGTTCTGCACTGATCCAATCCCCATACAGTTCATTGCAAATACGTATTGACATTTCTCTTCTGAACCCAGTCTCATGCGGTCATACCTATTAGGCGATTTCTGATGCTTCCCATGTCTAGATATATAACAATTGAACGTTGAACACGCACAATCCCCCCGCGTTCTCTTCACATACTATCATGACCTCCTCGGAACCCATCGACCTTTGGAATGAACCCGAAACCGTTGACATTGGAAAAGGGATGACTATGGTATGTGTCAACAGAAGTAGCTGCCCGTTCCGCGGGGTATTGATCCATCTATGTCTCTTCGCTAGACTTTCCTTCGTAATTCGGATTACTTGACGAGGATTATCATCACTCCAGAAAGTGCAGGCCTAACTGTGCCCCTACACTACCATGAAAGCCACGACGAAGGTTTCCGCGTCGTCAAAGGCCGTGTTCGGTATACGATTGGTCAGGCGGGAGCCAAATTTCGGGCCTTTTCTTTTCTTCGCGCGACTACGCGATGGTACACTGCCGAGGACGGCGAGATCAACATCCCCAAGGGAACCGCTCACGCTGTATATGTCGCTCCTGGGGAGGAGGTTGTACTTGAAGAGAACACAGCTCCAATGGTAGGATGTCTCCTCACTACTCTCTTAGCATACGACTCAGTGTCTTATCCGTGGGATTAGGATGAAGACAAAGAAGTATTCTTTAGGAATATCTTCGCCATTGGAGGGTTATCTGCTAATCCATTCGCCGTGATGCAAATATTTTACTATGGGGATGGGACTCCAGTCCTTCCAGGCGGCCCTCGCTTCTTGGAGAAAGCGGTGCGTTATACTCCTGTCTATCCTGTCAACTTAATCCTAATCCGAACCTCGAGTAGCTCGTGTCTCTCTTAGGTCGTTTCATCGCTCCATTACTAGGCCACAGGCTCAGGTACGACATCAGAAACTTGAAGAAACATCAGTGAAAGCTGTTAGCCAAGAAATTGAGTGAGAAGATGGCTACAAGGCCTACGTTACTCACTCGGCTCACACCCCCACGTATTGAGTTTTATCACTCTTCTTTCCTTAGGGTATTTGCCCCTTTGATATTGTTGATCTTGAACTCATGATGTATGGATATCTCTTGGACGCACTGTCATGTGTCCGATTTCTATGTTCCATCCCCTTGGGCGACTTCCTTATGTGTTCCAATTCTATCACACCACACATCCTGTAATGGCGTCCTTTTGTGCGAACTATTTATACCGATCAGGTGCCTCTGATAATTGAGTTTCTTGCTGTTGATCACCCAGGTTGAGTATTAGAGGACAGTCATGACCTACCCCCCTTCGCACGCCGTCATGCTCCGTCCACCTTTGGAATGAGCCTGATGCCATTACTATGACAAAGAGGATGAACATAGTATGTCCATTCGACCTCATTCACGGGCCTATGGGGACAGATATCCTGTCCTTCCTTGCGGCCCGCGACTGTTGGAGAAGGAAGTCCATCAAGGATACGGGCTATCTGGTGTGGTTGGGATTGGCGGTCTATTCCAACGAATCAACTTTGGTAGAGATGACGCACGGGTGTCTTGCTCCGATACTAGGCTGCAAACTCAAGTATGACCACAACAATTTGAAGAAGCATCAGTGAGCCCACTGGACAAGTCCGCCGAGAAGTTTAGTCTAGGACATGTAATGTCTTGGGTGATTGAAGAGTCTCCGGTTTTAAGACAAGTCTAAGAAGGGGGATCAAAGGGGCATCAACGAGTATAATCTAGGAGGCAAATGATAACTACTTCATCCCACCCGCCCGTCCAACAACTTCTTGCTTCATCTTCACCAGCCTAATATCCTCCTCCATTTGGCCAATAAGATCACTTCCCGCCCCACGCTCCCTCAATTTCATTTCTCTCAGCTGTAGCAATTCAAGGGCGCTTGACAGATAATCTGCGTAGCTGCCCGACAAGATGAGATTGTTGTATTCTGAGAGAGTCTGGCTTAATTCAATTACGACGGTACTTGAGGGCTCATTAGAGCTGCCATGTCCCTTAGAGTTTAAAGGTGAGTACTTGAGTGCGAGTGGACACGAGCAAAGTAGATTGAATTCAGCGTACCTGTTTCTGTGCGATGGCCGTTATCAAAGACTCGAACCTCGCAGACACTTGTCGGAGGCCGGCAAAATTTGACTTTTGATTGGGATGAACTATTCGCTCGTCGTGCCACTGGAAGAATTTATCCAAGGTACGCAAGGTCTTGACATAAGCGCGATTGGCTGTTTCGTGCATCTCATTCATGGGGTCCTCGTCGTCATGGTCTTTACGTGCTTGCTGATACTTGTACCAGTGTCTCAGTGGGTTCTCAATTGCCCAAAATATTGACTGGTGGAAAACTGGGTGCAGAGCTTCACGTTTGAAATTGAACAGGAGGGGGTGTGAGACTCCGGTGAACATGAAGCCAATGTTGTCCAGCAAGGAGCGGGGTAGTATACTTGAAACAATTGAGAGAGCGTGCCGAGTTCCTACAGATAAACGTGGCATTGTACCGTTGGCTAGCACGATCACAGAGGTGATGGTGTCTGGGGGGAATCAATGATGCATTGGCATCATTCTAGAACATAACATATTGTTGCATACCAAGTTCATGCAAGACTGCATCCACGACCGCCGCCTTGTGCTTGTCATCGAATGCCGGCCCGCGAGAATCAGTGAAACCTGGGGTATCCAGGACGCGTACAACAAAGCCATTTGCGCAGCCTAGCTTGTAAAGCATAGGTTTCTCGGTCTGCGCACCGGCCAGTGATGGGTCATTCTCGTTCGCAGGCTCATGGATTGATTGGAATTCCTCGAGTGGACGTCCAGCGCAAACGTTGCTCAGGAGATCCAAGAACGTGGTCTTGCCTACACCAGACTCTCCGAGGAGTAATATGGTGATAGAGGGTTCCTTCCACGGCTTCAGCGTCATCTTTGAATTGTCGACTTGCATACTGGGTATTGGTTGTTAGTCGGGCTGAGGAGGACAGCGGAATCATCATCATACATGCCTTTTTGTGATCTAGAACTACTTCGGAGAGTAGGGGTAAAAATCGGTGTTGTTGTTGTTCTACATAGTTTGTCCTTCTACTTAAACTGATGGCCTAGCTCACGTAGAAAGGCACATTGAAATGCGATGGGACTTCGCCGACGTCGAAGTGGTCAGCGGTTGATGTAGAGGATGGATGAGGGGATTTCAGAGACCCGATGCTGGGTACCTCGCCCCAGGTACCTAGGGAGGTTGTGTCAGTGCTTATCAACCATGTCAGAGGCACCAGGTCAAGGCACCTGACCGATGTGACATTCCGATGCCGCGGAAGCATCTGCTTCGTTCCACGGAACGGGCGCGTATTAACCAGCGGGCCTAAGGCTGCCTAAGGGTGTAAGGCGAAGAATTTGAGCCATTGAATAATAAAACGAATAATGTGTTGGGAGAAACACGTTGCGAGCCTGTGACTGTGAATAGTGAATACACTTCGAAATCTGGAGGTGTCACCAGTCACCTGGCATTATATTGCCATCTACACGACTCGGCGTGGTGAAATTTTGAAACCTCACATTGAGATACTTTGCCAACGGACGGGCTGGGGGATTCCTTGTTCATCCTCTTGTCATAGAGGCTGGGATTCGAACCTATGACGAGTGCACATCGCTGGTGCCGGACTTTATGGGAAAAATCGACGCTAGCGAATCACAAAAGCTTCTAAAGGCCAACGTTCCTCCTCCTTGATACGAACTCTACTGTGTCACGGGCACCTCCAGCAGGAAAGGAAGGTGACTCTTGCTCCATCCTTCTGCTCCCGCGAATTTCGTGGGCATGTACGTTTGCCTGTCTCGCCCTATTCCGGGTTCGACCTGACGGTCGATAAAGACTAACGAGGAACTTTCACGCCTCAGGATACTCTTTGGCCGTTTGTGAATATGGTCTTCTATGTCTCCTAAATGATCCTTACTCGCTGGAATCAGCACATCCAACCTCCTCCATCCATTGTTATCTACTGTATCTGTGGACCGTGTCGATAAATTTCCAGTTGTTCTTTTGTCAAAAGAATTCTGATCCTTGCCTCGAAACAAGTTGGCGCGACCTCTGCAATGTAATTGTATGTATTTCCGGTGTTCTTTTGATTCTCCAAAGCTACCATCACATTACATCAGCGTGGGTCATCCCGAAACAACCCGGATCGTATATCATGCAGGAGTGCTTCGGATGACTTCATCCTTCACACCAGAACGACGGTCTCGACGCCCATATTCTCAACTACCATAATTTCGACAACATCATTATGAACTTCATGGTCGTGCAATCAGCGTCTCGAACGATAACCCGCCGAGCCAATTTACCTAGGTCTTCTCGTAATTTCAGCTCAACGGTGTCCAGAGGAAAGCAACGGCTTGTTATTCTCGGCTCCGGCTGGGGAGGCTATGAAGTTCTTCGTTCGGTCGACAAGAAACGCTGGAGTACGTCCGTCGAAGTTTATCAATAATTCATGACCGCGTTTGTTGATCCTTGTTTGGTTCTAGATGTGACCATGGTCTCGCCGAATAATTATTTCAACTTTACGCCTTTGCTCGCTAGTTGTGCTGTTGGCACATTGGAGTTCCGATGTGCAACCGAGCCAGTTCAGTGAACCTTATTGCCATGATTGACCGGCGTGTGCTGACCCTACGGTATTTTTAAAGGTTCGCCGTTATTCCCCAGAAGTTGTAGGTCATGTTTCCCCTTCCATCGCTCTACCGAAGTTACCGATACTGCGGCCCTAGGCAGCATATCAAGCATGGTGCGACGATATCGGTATGTTTCGCTTCATACTATGAGTTCTTTGTAATTGCGTATCGATACCTTGATCTTCCAAGATTTTGCCCAAAAGCGAATGCAGTGTGTGCGTGCTCATTTGATATACGCCAACGAAGTGTCGATTCAGATTGATTAACTTGCTTAGATGCCTGCGACGCCGCCGCTGTCATTTGAGTCGCGATCAGCGCCCAAAGCTGATGCCACAACAACTCAATTTCCTGGAACTGGCACACCATTCACGCTGCGCTACGACAAACTTGTCATAGCTGTTGGGGCGTACTCACAAAGCAAGCCGCTTATACTTCTCCTTCTTTAACATTGTCTCACCGTCTTCGTCATCCTACTCTAGCGTTCGGTATTCCGGGCGTCAAAGAGCACGCTCATTTTCTCAAAGATGTCAAAGACGCTCGCGCAATCAGGACCCGAATTTTAGAATGTATAGTCCTAGTGCCAGAATGCAGTTTCAGATGAGCTCAATCTAACTTTAGGCTTCGAACAGGCCAATCAGCCCATATTGTCAGATGTCGACCGGCGCAAGCTCCTCAATTTCTGCATTGTCGGTTCGTACGGACTGATCATATCACAGTTGAACTTGAGCGCTGATGCGGCGCCTATCATTTTCATATCAAGGTGGTGGACCAACCGGGGTTGAGTTTGCAGCAGAGTTATATGATCTACTCCACACGGAATTGCAGCGCCACTATCCGTCTCTTACTCGGTTGGCCAAAATTTCTTTGTACGACGTGGCTCCCCAGATCTTGGGGACATTTGATGAGAGCTTGGTAAAGTTCGTGATCCTTGTGCCGGCCTATCGCCCATATGCCCCGGTTGAATTGACAATCCTCCAAGATACGCGGAGAAGACGTTCAGTCGTGATGGGATTAGCATCTTCACCAGCCACCACGTGGAGCGGCTGGAAGCGGTGAGCCCTTTTGTGGAATCCTCTGCTAGACCATTCAATGGCAGAGGTATTATTAGGGCAGGATGTTCGTAAAAGAACAGGGTGAAGGTACCTGCCATCCTTGCGTTCCTACACCTAGCAGGACTTACCCCCGATATAGTCCCCTTCGGCCTCCTGGTGTGGAGCACTGGCCTCGCGCCGAACCCACTCATTCAGTCCATTACAAACGTGAAGAAAGATACTAAAACCAGCAGGTACAGATCGCGCTCAAGATTCATAACGTTTCTAAAGATTCTTTTTTGTGCTAGTCTCATTACCGACGAACATTTGAACGTGATTAGAGAAGATGGTACCGTCGATCCGGACGTATGGGCTATCGGGGATGCTGCAATGACCGAAAATGCGCGTTTACCGGCTACCGCACAAGGTCCAGTACCTTTACACCGCTGAGCTTCTTGTGCGAGCATTAACGCCGTATAATCAGTGGCAAACCAGAAGGCCAAGTATCTGACAAAGAAGCTAAACAAAATCGTCAAAGACCAGGACTCGCCGAAGCCTTTCGAGTTCCAAAACCAAGGGAGTCTGGCGTATATTGGAGACTGGTTAGTAAAGAACGAGGCAACTTCTATTCAATAGCTCATAACCATTCATCTCTTATAGGAAAGCTATATATGATCGCCCAGGATCTGAGAATGGAGTCATGAGTAAGGAATCTGGTCGTTTGGCTTGGTTGTTATGGCGTTCTGCATACTTCACCATGACGCTCAGCGTCAGAAACAAGTGAGCTCGATTAAACGCGATTTCTCTTCATCGCACTAACTGTCGTCTCAGGATTCTGGTACCCACATACTGGTGAGTGTCACGTCGATGTCACTGCGTCTTAGGCTTTCTTATTCAATATTCATCCCCCAATCTAGGTTCATGAACTGTGCGTCCCCTGTTACAAGGTCTTTCGTGACTCTGATGGTTCTTTTACAGGGATCTTCGGTCGCGACCTGACCCGATTTTGAAAGTATCATGATTTCCGCAATGCCTACATCATAGAGGACTTCCCCATAGAGTACATAAATATCACCTAATAAATACATAGACAGTCTTTATTCGCCAACGAGCGTGCTTTTGTCCTCATAATATTGTTCAAGTCCTAGGCGTAGTTGGGAATCTTGGGTGTTGGGTGTGTTCCCTTTAAGCAGTCTGTTGCTTTGACCTCATTCGGCGAATTCGCCAGATCGAAACTATGGGGTGCATCAGCTCCGCGCTGGGGCAGCGAGGTGAGCAAACAGAAAACACTAACAACTGGGTTTCTTGGACAGCGTCGGCTTGCATCCGAGGGACGGCATCGTGAGTTCGGGCTGACTCTCGTAGCCAGCATCTTCCCTAGATCCACCATCGTTTGTCATGTCGGCTAGTATTGTGCCCCAAACAGGATCGAGATCCTTTGAGTGTTCCATCCTGCCTTCGGAATTCATCCCAATATGGGATAGGTGAACGAATGTGTTCGTTGTTGGGCTGGCGACTAGAGAAGGTGAGAGTTGGATGTTCTTGTTAGTGATGGAACGTTTCGGCCTGCGAGACGGCTGGCGAGTAATGGCTGGGTGACCTATCGGTGAGTTCCCTCTTACTGTGGTAGCTATTTACTTGTACTAACGGGGTAGATGGATTTGAGTCCTCAAGGCGACTTGTTGGGCAAACTTCGTTGCTTCATCATCCTCGCCGAAGAGGAATCCAAACTTCCTACTCTGCTCATGAGAAGTTAGTGTCAAGATCTAGGAAGAGATATTGGGCATTAGGAACTCACCATCCCTGAGAAGGCGTAGAAGAAGGGTCTGTCCTGTTCATATACAAACCCTTTGGGGATCTTGAATACCCATATTACTCTCTCGGAAACGCTGTCGATTAAGCGAAACCATAGTCCTTCCGTCGGGGGAGCCGCCTTGTCTCTTCCAAACGCCAATACACCGCGCAACCCAGAGTACGACCAATCATTGTGCTTCGAGGAGAACTGAGAATGGTATATGCGCGCTGTTGTCACAGCGAAGATCTCGTACAAATGAGTAGGGAGGCACGAATGAAGAAGGTTTACACTGGTTCGACGAGATTCCCGCTCGAAACCGGTAGAGGGCTGATGAGACATCTCTGAGTTTGCTGTGGTATGTCGAAGTGTGAGCGAGGCTTGTATCTAGGGCACAAAAGGCTTCACTGCAGCAGTGTAACTTAAAAACAGGGGGGTCGTGGTTGGGGCGTGCCCTGAAACGAGGGGGTAGTGCAACCTGACTTTACATCGCAGGAGTCGTGTGGCTAATCGAATAGAAACACTGGGCTGCGGGCAGAGTCCAGCTACTCCTCATACAGTTTCAAGCATCGCACCACAGACGCCAATATGAGTCAACAATTCGCTGACATCGTGGAAGGCGTGAGCAGACTACCCCAAGCCAACGTTGATCCAGATAACAAACGCGTGGAATTAACTTCGGAGGAGAGAGGGCCAGCCACGGCTGAGCCACGAGTCGAACGTGCGAGTCGCCATACAGAGATCGAGGGGAGTGAGAGACGCCACTGAGACCTAACAGACCAGCCCAGTGCATATACCGCGTCAACAAATCAACAAACCCCTTGACCGTTCGTCCAGTAGCACAAGCTTAGCTCCCACAAGGACCCGTACCTTTCTATTTTCGCCTTCGAGGTTATGGATGATATATTTCCAAGCATCAAGGACTGATCTGAGGCGCATTGCAATCATAGCATCATGATAGATTTTGATGTAGTCGACGTCGTTGATAGATCGCTGCTCGGAGTAAGACGACCGCTCGATACCACCGGGCGTAACATCATTCTTGCCCGAGGCTGTGGTGTCGGATGCTTGATTGCCTTGGTATATCGACAGCGACTTCCGGCCACCCTGCGAAGGATGAGGGGAGGCGTGGAACGAAAGACCGATAGAGCCCAGTTGTCCGGCCTCGCGAGCCGATTTCAAGAACTCCCAGAAGTCGATTAGGGATTGTTGGGTCCATACAATTTGGTTTGGTTCGCCATCGGAAATTTGCATGTTTACTGGTGCTGGAGAACTGCCTTGCGAAGATGAAAGGATAGTAGCTGAAGTACTACCTTCCCATGGTAAGGATCCTCGGACTGGGATGAGCCACGCGGTACGAGAAAGGGGCGACGGAGTGAAATCAGTGGACGAATTCGGAGGTATGGCAGCTGCTTTGGCTTTGACGTAAGGTTGGATGTCTGGGTCTAGAGTGGGGTCCTTCGGATGATAAAGAGATGGGAGCATATGGGGCTTGGGGCGATCAAGACCGTTATATAATTAATCAACAAAGGTCGACCTACTTGGGGAATACACGAATACAGTGAAACTGCTTCTAACCTTTGCCGCTTATGGGCACGTTCCCCCCAGAGGCGACGATGCGGCCGATGCGGCGAAGATTTCGAAGTAGATACCATGGGAGTGATATCGTTACGGAATTCTTCAAGGTCTCGTAAGTTGTATATTTCGTCGCTCTCGGCTTGAGAGCCCCAATTTTTTATTTGTTCCCGCCAACGCTTTCGATTGTTCGGGACTCGGGGGGCTGTCAGAGCCAATACGTAGACGTTGCCTATATTACTTTAATTAGGACGTAGTAATGTAAGAAAGTAAGGCTTCTTTCGTACCTTTGGTTACTACGTTGGGCTTAAATTTGCACCCTGGCGTTACAGTTTTCCATTGAGTGCTCAGAGACGACCTAGATGCCTCAACGATGATGCGGCCTGCATCCAAGATAGATGTGTGGTCTGACGGGGAAGGTTTATCCAAATCTGTGAAGTTATGCACAATGAAATCGACGTTAGTTGTATCTTCCGTTGAGAGCATAGCAACACCATTGAGCCCGAAATTGGCTCTCGTCGGCGATGGTGATGGTAACGGTTCAAGTTGTGCACACAGATAACCGTGACCGTATGCACCCCTGACCCAGGCTGTCACGTGGTCTTCCACTCGTGTGGTCAATCAGATCCCAGATCCCACTTGGATCCTGACCACCATCAACCTCTACAGTACCTCACCTCAGGGTGGAAGGCGGGCGTTGGCTGAAGAGATTCTTCTAAAATGTCACGGTCAAACAAAGATCCTCCTAAGCACGTCGTAATCATCGGCGGAGGCATCATTGGCTGCACTACAGCTTACTACATCACAGAGAGGGATTGTCCCAATGGAACATCAGCAAGTGGTTCGACGGTCACGGTCATCGAAGCATCTAAGAATGGGATCGCCCAAGGCGCTTCAGGAAAGGCTGGCGGTCTAGTGGCTAAATGGGCGTATCCAAAGGACCTGGCCAAGACGTCCTTCGAGGAACACGCACGATTATCCGAAGAGCACGATGGGGAGGATCGGTGGGGATTTCGGTATGTTTGGTGCGGCAGCTGGGAGGGAAAGCTCGACCCCGTGAGTAGCGATCCGAATGCAGGCTCAGAAGGGCCTACGAAGGTGAAGCTGGAGAAAACTGCGGGACTGGACGCCGCGTTGCAAGCGGTGTTCTCCAAACCCAGGGCTCAGAAAGGGTTACCGACGGGACTGAATTGGGTAAAAGAAGAGTGCACTGGCCGCTATACCCCCATGGAATCCTCTGGAGACACAGCACAAGTGCATCCCTATCTATTTACGACAAGCATGATGGACCTCGCGGCGGAGAGGGGCGCTAAACTCATAGCAGGAAGGGCTACAGCGATCAATCAGTCTGACGGACAGGTTACTGGAGTGACATACATAGACAACGAGACCCAGCAATCCATCACCGTCCCGGCAACGCACGTCGTTCTCTGTGCGGGTGCCTGGTCTTCTTCGATCATCCCAGAACTCCCCATGTCGGCAACACGAGCTCACAGTATCGTAATTCGTCCTAAACCTGACGTCCAGATCGCTCCCTACGTCTTGTTTACTGAGATTATGCTCCCCTCCGGAGAAACAGTTACTCCGGAAATATACGCTAGACCGGATAACGAAGTGTACGCTTGCGGACCAGGGGATAACACCCCGCTTCCTCCGACTGTAGACGAAGTCGAGGTGCACAAGCCGGCTTGCGATAGTCTTTGGGAGCGAGTGGCCGGCATCTCGACGGAACTACGAGAAGGCACCATTGTAGCGGAACAGGCTTGCTATCTCCCTCATATGGAGACTTCTTCAGGCCCCGTCGTTGGACCATTAAAGACGTTGATGAAAGGGCTTTTCGTGGCTACCGGCCACACTTGCTGGGTGCGGGGATCTCGAACTTTACCCTTCCCTGAAATATCATTTATTCCTGACTGGTGTGTACATGTAGGGCATCTGCAACGCGCCTGCCACAGCAAAACTCATCGTGTCCCATATCAATAACAATTTTCGATATACAGATTCGTTGTCACCAGAGCAAGTCATTCCTGGAATGAGCATAACGGAGTCAGCTTGATAACTTTGCGGGAAATGACCAAAGAATCAGCATAGCTACCATAAATCCATCTTAGGCATGCAGAGATCGAGAACATTCGGATGTCCGTCAGAGTAAGAACCCCGTTTCATCATAACATCAAGGTACTTGTAAAGTGGCCACCACTGGGTACAAATATGTCAGTAGTCAGGGGAGCCAAGAAGGAAATGTGAGTCGTTCGAGGCGACAGATAATCGTGTACGTTTGCGAGAGTGCGAACCCGGGTTGCTCGAGTGACGGAATGCCCATTCCAACTTCTGGGATCCTTCTTGCCTAAATCACAAAGACTCGCGTGAGACGAAATCAACCAAATGAGCTTGTGGCGAAGCTCGCGTGCGATTGTCAGGAAAGGGCATGAATCTAGCCGTTGCCAAACTTCAGATGACGAGATATCAGAGAATCGTAAGGTTGCTGTCTTCGCGTAAGGTCGGCGGAGAGGTCTGCGTTGTTTAAATAAAAGGCCGTAGGGGCGAATCTCAATCAAGCCAACTGGATCCACTAGCCACGGAAGGAGAGAGATAACGGAAATCACTCCTATGATGCGTCACCGTAGGCACAGGCAGACACGCACAGCAGAGATGGGCGCTGCGTTGGGGCAAAGCTTCATCTGAAAGTCTCGGTGACAGTATCATGATGATGAGAGGCCTTGTTTTTCTTCTCATGATCGGTGTGAATGACATGTCCTTCTTTTTGCAGGAACTTGATGCCACGTTCCCAGATCCGCTGCAACGAACTGGAGCGCCTTTGATGATTATCTAGGGAGAGCCATTCGTCCGATGAAGGGACTTGGAACCAGCGCCGAAGCGGAGTCCCTCAAGTGACAAAAAGCGACGAGGAAAATAGATTGGCGTTGCTGTAAACGAGATTCGACCCAGTCCAGGCTCGAGGAAAAAGTCTATAGGGTGTCTTCTTCTCCCCCAGAGTCTTTCGAGCATAATCAGAGGCCGACCGTCAACGTCATCGGCTCGGAAAATTGTGAGAATTGAGAACAAAGTGCCACGACTCTTTGGAGGAGAAATTTTAGGCCGACGCGTCGACGTTGATTAAACGACCAGAGAGCTCGTAATTATGCCTGCCAGATGTAACGTGTTCGGATCCGTTCGCGGCTCTATTCGTGTTTGGTTGGCATGCATGTCGAGATGTCAGAAAACGAGAGACGTTGTAGCAAGCAAAAACTGGGGAGAAAAGCGGGACTATAAGGTGTCCGATGGAGAGACTAAAAGAGAGATGTAAGTATAGGACCTTGAAAAATAGTGAACGAGGCGGTCATACTTGACGATGAGACCTGCGAGGGTACGGTCGTCATGCGAACGAGGGCCAGGCTAGTACAAAAAAGAATATATTAAGGTTTCACATCGGCGCCGCTGAGCTTGTATGCCGCTTCGGTACCTTAAATCTCGGACTTTACCGGACTTTGAATACAAGGCAATGAACCAACTCGATTCAAAAATCAAGAAACGGTTCATGACGCGCTTTCATCTCCAGTCGGTTCGCTGACAGTTCGAAGCCGTATACTACATCGGTTTGGGATCTTCTTTCTGCAGATCAGCTAAAGTTGATTATAACATAACAGCGGTTCGCAAACATTGATATAATTTTTCTCTGGCGAGATTGATTCGCAGTTCGCGGGTGAATGAGCCACCTAGGTACTCTGGACCCTGCACAATTTTTTTCACACAGCCAGCCCTTCCAGTGCTGCTCCTCATTTGCCGACCCATACTTGACCCATACATTCTTGGGCGTTGAGTGGTAGATCGGGGCAGGCTACCATGTGTACACTCCTCCACTACTAAATGTCTCTTTGTCGCCTAGCCGTTGTGCAATTTTCTCCGGAGCTCCCGTGTCCATTTATTAGTCAGTCTTTTCCTCCTGCTCCTCCACTCTGCCCTACTCTCCCCCCTCTACCTCGAGGCCCCTCCTTCTTCATCCGTACCGGTCAAGACGCTGATCGTACCTCAACCAGACCCCATATTCCCCCATGTCTCAATCAAGCTCCTCATCCTCGCAATCACGACGGCGGCGCGCAGGAAGCTTTGCTCCTTCGTTGCCCACAATGAACGAAATACCATCATCACAAGGGCGCCCTTCGCAGCGGCCGTCCTTGTTGGCAGCAAACTACGATCCGATAGAGTAAGCCAACTCTTATGCTCTCCGAGGAGCTTCCTTTCTTATTCAGTGACTAGCGCGCTGCACCAATACCTCAGCGTGTCGAGAGTTGCGATCAGCTCTGGTGTTCCCCCGTTTCCGCCAACCATCGACATGCCCGTTACTCGAAGTGGGCATTTACCGACTCACGCCCTCGCCCTGTTCGAAAGCACGGGTGCGGGCCCATCCCAATGCCACATCCTTCCCATCGACGCCCGCTCGTACTCTAGAGGCTTCTCCACTGACATTCTATCGCAATCTAGTGCAAGCAAATTGCCTCCTTCGCCCCACACAGTCCCCGATTCACCAAACCCCGTTCTTACTCTACCTCTAATACCATATCCCGTCCCCCATCTCCCATCCGCTGCACTTCTTCTGCTCTTCGGTATGGGTTTTGAGACGCAGATCAATACCATGGCGTGGCGTTTACTCCCACCTAACGTTATCGAGGAATTCCCAAATGCTGCTGCCATGTCTCAGGTGATGGTGCGCATGGGGGAAGAAGAGTTCTTCGGGTATTTGGGATACAACCAGGGTGTTTGGAAGAACGTCCTTGCACTAGGTCCACAGGATAAACAGTTGGTGGAAATGATCAAGACTGTTTGGAATGTGACGGCTGACGCACATCGTAAACGTCAGCGAGGATACACTCGGCGGTGAGCCTCTCCAGGCGCGCCCCTCTATCCCCTTCCTCCCTTTTCCATAAACACTCCAGCCCTTCCTCGCCAATCCATCCAGGCACATCGGGAGAGTCCTAAGCGATCGAGTCCAGAACCATCGCCGCGGAACCGTCTTTCGACCCTTCGCTACATCGCTTCACGTAATATTCACGTCCTTCAATACCTCACAACTCATTGGACTTGAAATTTACTCTAATCACTTGTATACTTCGTGCTTTTCTCTTCGCCTTTCTTGCCACATGCTTATGCTTTCCAATGCATTCATCTCTCTCTCTCTCTCTCCCTTGCATCCAAGTATTGTAACTAGCTTTCACTTTGCTGACAATGTACCATCCAGTCGAGTTTATAATTAGCACAGCGCATCTATCTTGCTCGTCGTTTTATACCCAATAACACACTCCCCATATCGTCTCCTTGCCATAATCTAGACGATACTTGTAGTACACGTTCATTAGTACAACCTTCTTGTTGCTTTACGAATCCATGTTACTTGTAGTCATCACTCAATATTAGTACACCCGTTGCCTCACGACCTCGCCATCCCCAAGCCCTCTATCTACTCACGTTCGGCGCAGTTATTCCAAGACACTGTGGAAGACTCGGATGTTTCTAGCCTAGACTCTGACACAAGCGCGTTGACTCGGCCGCTTTCTCATCTGTGGCCCTGTCGGAGAAGGCCTTGTCTACCCACCGGAAGGGATGAAAGCTTGTATTCCGCCGTGTCCGACATGGCGCGCTCAGCAAACCGCGGAGGGTTAGGAATCGGCAATACATAAAGTGTTCCCCAAGGAGGTACGATAATAGCTCGTCTACGATTTACGTCTGCGTTGAATATGAAGCGCTAGCGTATTGAACAGTAACTGTCAGCTGTCATTTCCAATTGCGTAGCTGAGTCGATAGGTCCTTGCGGGCACGCAGGAAAGGATCGACTGATTTTACGGCGCCCGGGACCGTCAGGTATTTTGGCGGGCTCTATGGTAATCCGAGAGAGCCAGGCCGAGTCGAGCTGACTGCGTAACCCAGTGTCGGGAAGGCTGTTGCGATACGTTAAATTCAAAAAAATTTAGTGGCGGGGGTGCGTAGTTGGTTCGGGCCGAGATAACGCATTGAATTCGTTCCAGGGGGGCGCCCGTACTGTGTGGACACACCTTACGGTGGGTGCGGGAAGACTAGCGCTGCATCCGCTAGCAACGGGGAATGGTCTAGAGCGGGACTTTTGCTGAAGTACAGGGCACCACGGTGATGAGCTACGGTTTAGCATTTTTGCGGCGCCGTATATGAGCTGGTTTCCAGGGATTTGAGACTGAAAGTGGCTAGGAGGATGGAATGGCGGGTGTAGAACGCTGAGGGATTGATGCCCAGATCGAGAGTAGAAGACCCACATGGATGTTGAATAGCGCGGTTGAAGCTGATGGGATAGGGGAGTAAGCTCAGGGATTGTAATACAATTCAGCGAGGATGATCCAAAAATTAAGCTACTAAATGATGAACAGGGAAGGACCCAGGAAAAGCGGTGCAGGTATTTGGAATGCGCCTGATGATTGCGAAGCTTACCTGAGCTAGGCAGCAGAACTCAAGCGTATCTGGACCGGACAGGGCAGGTCCTCATCGACATCTCCTGAGCCGTGCTTGTTGCCGGGATGGCGAACCGTGCATTAAATCCATATCATATCGGCACCGAGTCATGAAGACGGCGACAACGTTGGTGCAAACCTGGTTGTCCCCGGTCATCATTGGTACTACCGAGATTAAAAGTTGGTAAAATTACTGCGAGCGTATCTCCAGGTCCTCGGAGTTCGCGTGTTCGCCGACGATGCCTGCAGTGGATACCCCTATGGTAGTTGGTGATGAGGACACTGGAAATGGTGCAAGATCAGCTATTATGAAGGCCACAACACCAAAGGTGTCGAAGGTTTGATTGCCCAATGGGTATGTAAGTCGCACGGGAAGGACAAAGCAACTGCCAACAACCCTGGCACGCTCGTGGCTTTGAGTGAACCGCGCAGGGTCGAAGAGGGAAATCGGACGATCCCGAAGCTGGAAGTGAACAACGTGCGACATGCGCAACCAACTAACATCGAGTACCCGACTTAGTATATACCGAGTCCGAGGGACTGTTTGTGGCGATATCGATGTGACTTTGTCGCGGAGTTGTCTGGGTGAGCATTCGCATCACGGCTGACTGGAGTCGGAATGCAGACATACGGGAGCGGGGCAAGATATCAGCGACTACAAACGAAATAAACGTTGACCGTGAGTGCAAAGCCTCGAAATACAGCAGGTCGCGGATGCGTTCTCTTCTAGCATATTCGGCGGAATTATCATGCAAATTGCCGTACTCTTTCCAATCGACGAGGCCACCCAGTCCCAGCAACTCTAGGGCTTGTGATACGCAAATGTATTGCATATATAGCTGAGCGGGCCTTACCCAGGTATCATCCTCGCCCGACGTTGTGGACGACCTTGAGCAGCATTGAACCAACGACGAACCCAACGATCCAAGCGCTTGAGCGCCCAATAGGTGTGGCCGATCAGCGGCGGGATCACGTGGTCATGTTGATAGAACGCGACGCGCCGTCAGGGTCAAATCCGCTTTGCTTCGTACCAACAACCTTCGGCCTATGAAAGTAAGTCCTCGAACGCCGTGTTCAGAATCAGGGTAGAATCAGCAACCTCGAACCCAAGATCAACTTTAGCTCGTCATCGTCGGCGATGTCGAACACTACCCAAATCCTGTTCAATTCGCCAGCCCTTCATTCGCTCAAACGAGATCAGCTTGTGAAACTTTGTAAAATCCACTCAATCAAAGCATCTGGGAAGAACGTGGAACTCATAGAGAAACTCAAGCAGCATGCTCTAAATTTGCAGAATGCTGGCCATCAGGAGCTGGAGGCCGCAGAGGACGTCGAGAAGATAGAAATCTCGCGGTCGGACTCGGACCAGGAGGGTGCCCTGCCCACCTCCCGGCAGCTACCCCGTCCAAGTGAACAGTGGGAGGTCGTTATGGATAGCATTGACGAGGTCGACGAGGGGCCTGGGTCATCGCAGAACACCGTTTCATCCAAAGGGACGCTGCGAACATTAGGGAGTGGCAACAGTACCACCATGCCAGGAGAGTTTGGGACAGGAAGCTCGAAATGTACGTGTCCCATTGTGTGGCCCAGCTGCCAACCACTCATTCGCCTTTGTCTCTTTAAAAACGGCCGCATAGCCTCATCAGTTACCTCTTCAATTAAAGCCCTTGCCACTTCATTAGGGCTCAACCGCGTAAAGGCAAGCTCTTCCAAGTCCATCGCCAATATGTCAACGAGTGTGTCAATGGAAATATCCTTCGCGTCGGTCCCAACTAGCCTTCCGTCTCTACCAAATACCGTAAAGAAACGCCTTGATATGGACGAGGAGCTTATCGTTTCCTCTGTTCCGTATTCCTCGATTCCCGAATCCTCGGACCTACCGCAGACAGATCACCTAACCTTCCTCCCCCCTTCTCGTTTGCCCGGTGCATTCGGAGCGGATACCGATGACACCGTTGACGACTACACACCGCTTCCAGGACACCCCCTTCGTCCAGGACGTCCCGCACCTTCAGCTCCCGATGCTCGTCTGAGCCTTGGGCTTAATACGCCCGCAAGGGGCGCTGGACCAGCTACTACCATTCGCTTAGTGTCAGGATCGCTGTCGAACGCAGCTTCTTTGTTTGGCGACGCAGGTCAAGCCGACCAAACTAGAGGAAGTTGGAATGACACGACTTGGACAGGAGGCGATACTCCCAAGTTGAAGCCTTTCGCCACCTCCTTTGATTTGGTGTTGGGTAGCCCAGGTCCTATCTATCCCTCACTTCCGCTTGACGATTTGATCGCCTCTAAGAGAGCTGAGCCGTCGACATTAGGTTCTAGTTGTCTTTTTTCCACAGCCAGTAATACCCCATCCAAAGCAAGCACATCTAAAGCAACGCTATCCCCGCCCCGCCCTGCCCCGTTTGTCTTCGGCTCCCCTCTCCCTCAGCATCGGCTTTCCAATGCCCAGTTCCAAGACGCCGCGAAGAATGTCTTGGAAGAGATGAATAAAAGGCTGACGGAGGAAGGCGTTCAAGGCGTTAGCACAGATGTCTTGAAAGACCTCGATCCTGCTCGACGTGTCGATTTGTCCTCCGCATTCAAAGCGGCGTCAACCAATGCATCCCCCAGCAAGACCCAAGAAGCAGAACGTGCGAAAGTACGTCAGAAGTTCGAGCGTGCACACGGGGAAGCCTTCGGCAAGATGGTGGGGATAAATGAGCCAATTGGTGTTGGTAAGAAGAGGAAGTCCAATGTCCTTATGGAGAGGAGTGATAGACGGGCTTCAGCCGGAGTTAGGAAGCGATCAAGCGTCGGTGTTGGCGTCAGACAGGGTGGGATTGGCGTTCACAGAACGAGTGGAGTACGAGTCATTAGCGGGGGGCGGAGGAAGGCGGCGAAGATGGTTCCTGGTGGGTTTGGTGATGATGATGAGAGTGGAAGTGATGAAAATGAAGATCAAGGCGAAGTAGATGGCGAAGACCCCGAGAGGGGAGGCAAGCGCATAAAAGTTGCGGATGAAGAGGCTGCAAAGAAGGCCAAGGAAGAAGAAGAGGCTCGATTAGCAAGGGAACAAGAGAACGTTCGACGAAAGTTAGAGAGAAACAAAGCGGCAAGAAGGAGTAGTATTGTAGCTGCTCGGCAGAGTATGGGCCGTGGACGAGTAAGTATAGGTCGCAACGCTGCATTAGGTCAGTCCTAGCCTAAACGACTTTTCGTGTTCGGCGTTGACCCCAATGTACTACAGCTCAACCTAAACCAAGTCGATTCGGATTTCTCAGCTCGGCTAAGAGCCTCGTACAGGGTATGTGGAAAGGCAAATCTACCAAACCTCCTGCGCCTTTGCCTGCCAAGACTGGCAGCATCCCTGTCAAGTCGGCTCCAGCTACAAACCCCACCCGATCTGCACCCCCACCCAAAATTACTACGAGTAGTTTTGATTCGCACAAGAAGGCTCCCAGTGGCAGCAGTAGTTCACGGAGTTCGTCAACCCTTCTAAAGCCTACCGGCACCGATAAATCAAGCACTGTGCGATCGAATACAAGTGCTCGTTCAAGAAGTCCTATCCCATCATTCAGCACTGGTAACACTACTAGCGCTACGTCCTCATCGGATACGAAGGGAACCGGCACTCGGCAGAGCTTTGTGAGCACGCGAACGAGTGCAGTCGGTAGCACGGTCAATTCTGTTGGCACACGCGGCGCGTCAAATTCGAGGGTGTCGTCTATGGGTATTCGAGGCAGTCGTAACTCAACTATGACTGATTCTGCCCAGGCTGACTCCAGGAGCATCAAGAGCTCGTTGCCTCGGCCGTCCACTTCAAGGTTGATGGCTCCAACGGCGAGTTCGTTGGCCAAGATACATGCTCGTGGAAGCTCCGCCGGCTTGGATACGGTAAAGGAAAAGGAAAACGGTACCCGGTTGCCCATGAGTGTTGCGACGACCACAAGCCCGAAGCCCGGGATTTTCAGCAAGCATTTCTCGCCATCACCATCAGCTATCCCAACACCCATCAAGGCTAGTGCCTTTATATCTTTCGGAAACGCTGCAGCTACCATGGCGGGCCCTTCGAAGAAGGAAGTGGCAGAAATAGCGCCGAAACCCAGGTCATTGAACGGCAGGAAGCCTAGGATCTCGAGATCCAAAGTTATCGCTAAACTCGCTTCACAACGTGCCGCTTCCGGGTCTAGTGGCAAGACCTCGTTGAGGCCGAGTCTCGATGCTCGGCATGGTGCTGGGAAGACGAGGTCAAGTTTCGGTGCCAAGGCTCACCGGGAGAGTCTTGGTGGTGGATTCAAGGGCGGGAAAGGCGAAGCCATTTTAATGGCTAAGCGCAAGGCGAGAGCGAGTGAGTACATGCGGAGGAAGAGTATGAAAGATCAGACTCGGATGGACGTGGACATTTAATGAAGCGGCTGGAATCGTTCCTTCTCTTCTTGTGAATTATTATCTTTGCCTGTCTTATCAAGCCCCATCTTCTGGTCATCCTGTAGCCTGAAATTAATATTGTATATGTTACAATGTACTCAATTCTAAATTGATACGTTCCGTTGTGCAGATATGGTATAGACGCATCGCCAGCAAACCTTGACAGTGATGGTGCAACAGCACGTCCATCAAGCAGGGATCACAGTTTCTTGGGGTTCGGGCAATGTGAGTTTCGCCAATATTGCGACCATGTGGCACTGTCTTGGGGATCGCACCTAGGAAGGAAAGATTATTATTACATCTGAACCCTGCAACAAGTATTCGGTTCCTGGAGCTAAACGCTGTTCGGGAGGCGATGTAATATGAGTCAAGGCTTAATTGGATTGGCTAACAACAGTAGAAGGAACTAAACACCGGTCGCTATGTGTCGTTATGGTGGGACACAGTGGCCGCCGTTAGGGTGACACGATAGATAGTGGGTTGACAAGTCACTGCGGAACGCCCCGGCATTTGGAAGACTGCGAGGGTGCCGAAGCCCGAGTAAAGCGAGCCACTGGATGGGCATCAAAGGCTACTTTGCCCTGGCAATGTCGGCGAGGTAGGGTACAACAATATGGTTATTGATACTCGTCATCGCCGCCTCCTCAGTTTCAACTTTAGCTTGCGGAGACCCCTCGAAATCCCCTTCTTCAGACGCTACAGTGGTTTGTGTTAGCTAGATGAAGGAAGGAGGATAATGACAAGGTACATGCAAGACCAGCGAGAGCTCTCGAGGACTCTCATCGGCCCAGTATACAGGAACGTCTGGCAGTCGTGATTGACGAAAGGTTATCCTCTCTTGAAGTAAATCCTCTTGTGTGTTCATAGGCTATATTCAATCCCCTTAGTGGTGATGCACTGTGGATTGTAGGTGAATTACTCACGGGAAGCTCGCTGATCAGTTCATCATTGCGTGTGTAGTACGTTGAATGTCGATATGGGTAGGCCGACATTCGTCATTCGTGAAGCGGTAAAGGGAAGGGGAGTGTGATGAGGGCCGTGTAATCGGGATCAGGAATATATAGCCGCGATGCTGGCTACCTTCGGCTGGAACCCGAAGTTATAGGTTAGCCCATGTGAGGATATCTTCCCGCCGCTGGATGGTAAGAATCGGGGAGCAGGTAGGAATTTAGAGCGAAGTCTCGAGCTTAGGAATCAGAAAACATGCCATCACCGACGATGCCTATGCAGGTGTCTCTGAAGAAGCGGCGAAGCCTTACATACAGGGTACACGAGGGAGGTGGTTACCTTAATCCTCCTAATTAACTCCGCTTCGGCAACAAAGCTTCAACCTTGTCCTTGGAAATCACAGGCGATGCGAGGAACCATGCAACCCTGCTCAGTGGGACTCAATTACGAGTAGGCAACTAAACAATGCAGACCTACTTGGGGCAGCCCGGTAGCACTGTTGAGCCAAACATCATTAGAATCTGGACTATCTTATCGCAGCACTCACACCGCACCAGCGACCACGATAGTCAAGTATAACACATACCTGAATTGTCGACTTGAGGGAGCAATGGAAGTCATTGGTGAGTGATGCTCATCATTTGGTAGTTGAGTACTTCGCACTCCGACTCGGATGGAGCTACGCATAACTTGCTTTGACTCGGGGCGAGAATGATGTTTGTAGGTGCCCTACCGGAGTGCTCATTTTAAGATCACACCACATATGCCGACCCAGAAGCACTTACCAATATGGTGATAGGGGAACGCACCCACGGCGAGCTGGCTTTCACTGCGATGAAACACCCCGGGCTACAAGGTGACATATGATCCCTTCTTGGTTTCCCTTGATGGTGGGATTGCTGATAGAGTAGATGAACCATGTAAAACCTTGGCTTCCTAGCAGCCTGCCCGTCATGCAAAATAATGAAAAGTCCGTGCCTCTTTGACCAATGCCGCATTTCCAGGAGGAACGACCGATGAGCCATCGAGAAATGGAGAAGGGAGGACTCTGAAGCCTGTCATGGCATGGACGCGTGGTCCCTTTCCTTGCGTTACCTGATACCCAGGTTGCCTAGGAGTTCCGAGCTGAGGTTACATCTCAGTTATCGATCAAAGAAGCATCATAGCATCATTTACTCACAAGCTGTGCTATTTACAAGGACTTCCGAGTCCTTGCGGCATACGGAATCAATTGTCGATCCCCTAGCGAACAGATGATGGTCCGCAGCGTGCCATGCGGGCGTCCGTGGAAGCGTCATAGTGCCGCTGCTGGTGTGGGGAAGCTGTGAATAGAGTGGGCGGAGAACTCTAGCTTATGCATCATATCGAGTGTGATAGTAGTCAACCTGTGATCAGCACTTACCTCAGGCGGTGAACTTCGATATCAATCTCCAGGCCCACATTACCAAAGATAGAACCTCCATCTCGTTTCGCCTTTATTGAACATATTGCTGGAGCACGAGGATTGAACGCACCCTTCCCTAATAGGCTTTGGGCTTCAAACGAATGGTACCACAGGCGAACGAATGACGCTTGGAATGACGGCTACCAAAGAACCGAACCGAGCCCGGCACACTGTACCATGATCAATCCGTTTTGAAAGTGGTCCAAAAAGAATGCAATTAAGCAGACAAGTCACATCTCAGAAGGACCCTAATGTTTTAACCGGACAAGGTAGCGACTGCCTCTTTGATGAGGGCTGCACGCCTGCGCCTGCGAACATTGTCATCTAATCCGGAGCTAACTCAGCCCCAGGCTAGCAATTGTGAGTCGGACGCGGTCGGGCGATATATAGAAAGGACGCACTATGTATTTATCCTATTCCATATAGCACAGACCTGCCGCATCCTTGAAACTGAATGCCCACATGAAGTTCATTACGTTCATAGCCTTAAAGTGGTCAGATTCCAGTAGGGAGTCCTGCAGGCAAATGCAGAAGGGACCCACAATCGTCAGCGTCGCCAGATCTACGCCAGGGCAGATATGCTAGCAGAGAAGACAATGTAAGGACATCAGTGAAAGACAAGAATGGGCGGACTTACTCGACCAGCACCAAATGCCAAGTCATCTCGCAGTCCACCAATATCTGCGCCAGGTTTGACACCTAGTTCAGAATGCAAGAAGCGTTTGGGAATGAACGATTCGGGGTCCTCACTGGACAGATCTTGCACTGCATTTCAGCACGAATCGAGCGCCCTAATGGAAGTAACACTGACTTGAATCGCGGAAAATGCTCTCTGATCAAAGGGATCTCATCAATAAATGCAGTAGAAAGGCTACTACATCCGTAAGGAGTCCATAGCTCTGTGGCGTGCGCCCCCTACTGGAGAGAATTCTGTAATATACTAAGTTTATCAAGAGTAGAAGCATTACCGTGACATCCTTGGGGGCGACGTGAGGGGATACCAGTGGGAAAGACAGGCGGAACATGATGAACCCATGTTTTATAGATATTCATGCACAGTCTTAAGGCCGGAAGACGGTCAGAATCCTCAAGGGTGGGTATCCCATCTTCAATCACACGATCAACAACCTTCTCTTCTTGAGCTTTGGTTTAGCAATTTGTATGACAAACCAAAGCAAGCACAACGACTGGAGAAATAATGATGTTGTTTCAGCCCCACCATTGGTGAGGGTTTTACGAAAGGCTCTGCAGACTCGGAGGTGAGCCGAGAAGGAGGTGCGAAGAGAGGCACCCACTTTACTCCTTCTTCACCTGGATCAGAGCTCGGGTCCTCAACTTGAAGCACTCCTTTAAAATTGCTGTCTCGTCTGGAGCGCCATCTTTCCAGACGAGAAGAAATTACGCCATCAAAGAAAGCTACGCGAATGCCTTTAGCCTGCACATAGATCTTTCCAAACTGGGCGCCAGTACACACCGCAAGATGGGGAGCATGTCCACTAGTGGATGAGAAAAGGGGTCAAAGAGGTAGGCTAGCCGTTGTGCTCTCTCATAGAACAACGCTATCTGGCTGTCGCTTATCTCGCTTTCCGGAGTGCCGGATACAATGGAGAAATTGAAGGTCACGGAAGCACATCGCACGTCACGTCATCAATCGCTGAGAGATATGCTATATATTGCCATGAAGCACTTACCTCGGGTTGAGTCATTATGCGCTGGGGAAGGCGCATAAATTCAACTCGTTGCAGTGTCCAATAGTCCCCTGAGTTGAGAAACGGATGATATGCTTTTCGATTTTCTTTCCATAGTCGAGTAGCTAGATGGCAGTCGGACCGTGTGTCCATCAGTTGGACCATACATGTATTGTTCGCGATGGGATAGATATGTTCGACTCCGCGAGAGGTGATAGGTGGGCGATCACCCGTGGAAAGACCGTGCTTGATACTTGTCCAGGACCTCCCTTGACAGCTGAGCTACTGCTCAAGACGATCATTGTCTGGTTTCAAGATTGTTAGCTGCGAAAGCGCCCTCGCAATTAATGACATGAGTGAAGCCTCACAGATATAATTTCACCGTATTCCGCGGCCCAGCGAGCCGATCTGTATGGGGGGCTCGGCAGGGAAGTTTAAGCACGAATATCAAACGACGTAACTGGACATATGGAAAAGTCCTTGGGTCGGACGATTTTCAGCAAAAAGAAGAAGGCCCACAAGAGAGCAAGCGCAATGGCAGTCGAAGCAAAAGTTTTGTCCGAAAGGTACCAACAGCCTGTTGATTGACATAGACCGGTATACCTTGAATCTGGGTCCGATTTCGTGCGCGTTTGAGCGAAGAATGGAACGGTAGCTCGGCGGCCGAACTCGAAGGATCTACGTAGGAGAGATTGGCAAACGAAGCAAGGTGAACACTGGATTGTGATTGTCGAAGCTAGTTTGAGTTTCGAAGGTCCGTATATCCCGCTCGAGTTAGTCAACACCAGATGACCTCGCGGGGCTGCAGCATTAAAAGACGTGATACTTTAAAGAATATGGCTGTCAACGGCATGATTCGGGAGCTACTGTAGATTCTTCATTAGCCAAACGACACCGATCAAGATGAAGAAAAACAGATATGATCATTAGCGCTGTTGCTACCAGTCCTCGTTGGCTCAGCTGGTAGAGCGCCTCACTAGTATGTGATGAGGAGGTCAGTCGTTCAAGTCGGCTACGAGGAATCGTCGATCTGCGCGTGGTTATTGGTTTTGTTTTGCTGTCCTACAAACCTACACAACATGTTTGGTCTACGTGTTTAGAGTCCCTTGCATAGCGTCTTCCCCCTCGCAACTTGGGCCTTACACAGCTGTATCTCTGTCGGCATCGCCAAGATGGACGCCAATAGAATACCAGAGGAATCAGAGAATCCAATTGACCCAATTTTGAACTCGCGTTCTTGCCGGGTACGTTCTACGTCGTGGACGGTGTTCGGATCCGGTTGTTCTTGATTAATGCGGTAGAATACGTTTACGCTACATAATGGTAGATGTGCACGCGGTTGTTTGCAGCAACGGAGAGGAGTCAGTAGAAGTATGTGATGAAAAAAAAGCAAGGCGAGTTGACTGACTAAGCAAGACCACCACATATCCCTTCTAAACTGACGAGCAAGAATACCATCGTCACACTCAACCCTTCAGAGTCGTCGGGGAAGAATCCAATGGCAGCCTCAGCAGCCAGTGTGAAGAGTATTATCCCTTGGACAATCGCAGGTGCGGGGAGTAATTTCTGTGGCAGTGGTGGGAGCCCGAATGATATTGATGAACGGGATAGGAATACGGTTGATTGGTAGACGAGCTGGGAAAGGAGTTTAGGCTACGTCTATGTCGCTGACGAGGTGGAAGGGGGGGAACGTACCTGCCATAGAGGATAGTAATCTCGGACAGAGTGAATGATCTTGCTGAGGAGCCAGTATTTCTCAGGTGATGGGACTGGATAAAGTAGTGTGGGTGCAATCCCTTGGTTAATGGTGTACTCGAACTACAACATTTATATAAGTACCGGGTTTTGTTGAAAGAGGAAACACACACCAGATATACACAGACTGCACGCATACATTCAATAACGCAAATTCCCTCTAAGAATATAGAAGACTCACACAAAGGGAGCATGTACTTCATAAGCATCGGCTGAACTAACCTCCATTTATCACTACCTGTCAAGGCAACATCCCTCTTTACTGCCGTCAAAATGCTTCCCTCCTCTTCTCCTAATTGGTCATCCGTTGAAGCGAGAGGTGTATACGGCAATGAGGCAAAGCTGGTTGTTAGATCGCGTTCCTCGTATGAGGATGATATATCTGTGTCGAGAAATTCTGAAGGGGCGGGGAGGAGGAAGAAATATGTTATGGGGATAATGAAGGGCATTACCTGGTGAATTGGATGAGTTGATGAGGAGTGGGGTGGAGAAGGGGCGTACCGACGAGATACCAACGCCAATTCTGACACCCAGGCCTCTGACTTCCCACCAAAGAAATGCACCAACGAGACCAGCGGCACCAGTTCCGGAAGCGAAGTATCTGGAAAACAAGTTAGTTGAATTCGTGGGCGAGAAATATGGCGAACATACCCTACGCTACGTCCAGCTACGGAAGGGGGTGCATACGTTGTAGACAATTGCAAGAAAGTGAGCTCGCCGAGACCTATCTCCCGGTGAGCAGGGTACAGAACGGGTAGGCAAACCGCTCACCCGACGAAAAGGATGCGAGACATATCCCCAGTAATCTCATAAGCAGGCTATCAAATCCTGCAACGACCTATACACCAAGGTCGAATTAATAGAACACACAATACATTATCTAGGCGGCGTGGAACTCACCAGCATCCCTAACACGCTGAGCAGACAACATCCCACCAACCGCCTGGTATACAGTATCCGTCCCTTCAATATATACGGCCATCCTATCTTCGCCACGAGTGACGGCGCGATATTGCAGAAAGCTATTATACCCTTAGGAGTAGAAGGTGGTACCAGGTCTAGCGCAGCCGAGAGAATTAAAACATAGAGCACTATAGAGGGCCAATTGAATCAATCATGAAAAGCAAGTTCGAGCCGACTTACCATTGTTAATCAATCCAAAGAGAAAGAAAGAAGCAGCAAGTTTCTTCAGAAGACCCGTTTCTTGCCCTGGTGGTGTGTCAAAACCATAGTGTTACCCCACCGGCAAGCACAAGCGAGAGCTTCCAGAATCATCTTACCTTTCATGTACAGGCTTGAATCATCGTCCTCATCTAATAACGCCATTGCTTCCTCATTGGGATCTACCGAAGCTCGGTCTCGATGTCTCGTTTCGTGACCTGGCGAACCTGGAGCATATCTTGATGTCGGCTGCATTTCGTGTTGCTCAGTGTGAGCGTCCGTTGTCGGATGGGATGAAGTGAGGGGACCTAGGTACTGTCTAGGTTGCGACAACGAGGATGATGGAACTGAGTGGAGACGACTACCGAGCATGTGGCATACTGCCAGGCTGTTGGATATAAACTACCTCGGGTATGCGCCGCTTTGCAGCGGAGAACTAGACCAATGCGGCATCGGAACAACACTCTTAGGAGTCTCACGGGTGGAAGTCAACGACAGGGGTGCAGATACATTCTATAGACAGTAGTGTGTATAATAGCAGGAAAGGGTAAGAGAGAACAGAGGAGTAGTGAGCATACATGATAGTCGTGAAAGAGAGCCGAACTGTGTGTAGACTTGGTGATTAGGTACGGGTACATGAATGGAGCAAGCGAAAACCCAAACGAGGCGACGAAGCAGGAGAGATAGCAGAAGATTGGACATCAGAAAACAACTGTATTAAACGGCTTCAACTACCCGTCGTCGCGAAGAAGACGAAGCTGAAGAGCGCCTGGTTGACTTGGATGTTGATATCCCCGGCGGACCTGATGGCACACTAGGCAGGTCTTTCATGGATGCCGTACGCACTGGTTGCGCTGTCATGAGGTGTCCTACAGAATTCCCAGAGCGACTGGAAGCATCCGTTGAGGAACGAGCTAGACTTGCGTCCGACCGAGACGACGTGTTGGTCGCCGAACGGAGGAGGCCAGAGCTCGGTAGGGCATTAGTCGCTGATCTCATTAATGTAGAGGAGCTTGAGCGGTGTGAAGAGGTGGTTGACGACCTCGCCAGGCTTGCGCTTGAAGATGAATGACGCGAATGTGTGCTAGCGGCTGATCTGTCCGTGGATCTATTATGCCCAGCGCTCGTAGCAGATCGAGTCAATGGAGCACTCTTCCGTTCAGACATGAGTGGAGTGGATTCGCTGAGGCGACGTGGGTCGTTGGGTAGGAGCTTTTCGTAGATGCTCTCCGTATCCGACGGACGCGAGGTGGATATTTTCATCATGCCATTAACAACGCCGTGCATTTTGGGCATCGTCGCTCGACGAACGGCGTTGATGAATCTGGACTTTGGGTCTAATGAAGAACCTGACGAAGGAGTCGAGAATCTCCCTTCAGATAAGGGAGAGGCGGCGGTGACTTGGTCAGGCGATAGAATGTCAGAGAATGACTTCGGAGCCGTCTTCGTGTCGACCTTGAGATGTGACTTGTCTAGATTCAACAACAACAACAACAACAACAACAACAACAACAACAACAACAACAACAACATGGATATCAATTTAATATCGAGGTATAGGAAGGTGTAAAGAGCTCATTTACACACCTTTGTCAAACATAGGCCGCTGAGCGGATGGGTTTTGACCCTTAGGTACGAGCGTACCATATCGCTGATGGGGTAGTCCCTCATAGACATTGCCCGAGGGGTCCTTGTAGGTATAAATACCAGTGTCGGCATCATAGCCGATCCTGCTGAATCCAGCAGGAAGTCTGTATGCGTCCTATCCACCGAGTTACTGATGAGCTTCCTCCTGCGCGCAGTTGGTGTACACTCACTTCATCATATTGCGACCAGCGACCCATTGTGTGCGAAGATAAAAGTGACGAAGTAGAGAGGAGTAAAGGAGATGCGGTGTAGGTAGGATTGCTCCGGTTATATACGAAAGTGAGGCTGATTCACCACTTTTCTCCACAACATGCAATTGTCATGCAACAAACAGAAGGGCCAGGCGATTTCAGACCGCAGCAACTTACCCGGAAATGTGAATGCACTGCTTTCCACGATCAAGCAGGAGTCAAGGCAGTCGCGTGCCGCGTGCATCCACTTCAGGGGCGCGTGGCCGATTGATTTCCTTCCTATTGCTCAACTTTCCCACACGGCTAAATTTCCTCCGTTCTTTGAGACTTCGTTCACCTTTGACGACGACGATGTCGAAAGCCAGCTCGACGTCCGCGATGGCGGGCCCCTCAAAGCAAAAAACGAAACAAAAGAAGCCTTTGCTAAAGTCAAAGAAAGCTCGAAGGATAGCTGAAGTTCAGAAAGTCGAATCCCTGGATCAGCTCGCGATGTCCTTTGTGAGTCCTTTCTGTTCGGCCTTCAGATGCAGACTCAATGGTGTAGGTCGCATTTAGGAACCACCCGATGACTTGAAAGTCTTCACAGATCTTCCTATCACAGACCAGACTAAACGAGGTGCGTACTCCTTGGCACAATCTGAAACCAGGGATTTACTACATCATCATCACGTACAGGACTCAAGAAGGCATTCTTTGTTGATATGACGGATATACAAGCTAAAAGCATCCCTGTTTCCTTGAAGGGAAAGGATGTACTCGCTGCTGCACGTACAGGAAGCGGGAAGACTTTGGCTTTTTTGGTTCCAGTGCTTGAAATCCTGTACAGAAGGAAATGGGGACCGACTGATGGTTTAGGTGCTTTGATTATATCACCTACTCGAGAACTGGTGAGTGATGATGATGATGGCCACGTGTGATGCAACGACGTTGCTGATTATTGTACTTCTGCTGTCAGGCTGTGCAGATCTTTGATGTTCTCCGTTCAATAGGCGGATACCATTCTTTCTCTGCTGGCTTGGTCATCGGCGGGAAGAATTTGAAAGACGAGCGGGACCGTCTATCGCGTATGAACATCTTGGTGGCAACCCCTGGTCGATTGTTGCAGCATATGGACCAAACCCTCGGCTTCAATGCTGATAATCTGCAGATGCTAGGTAGGCGCCCTTAACGCGGTCCAGTGATCAATGATTGAACGGCCTTCCAGTGCTTGATGAAGCTGATAGGATATTGGATATGGGTTTCTCGCGAACTCTCTCCGCACTTCTTTCCCATCTACCAAAATCACGACAAACGCTCCTCTTCTCTGCGACGCAAACTCAGTCTGTGAAAGATCTTGCCCGTCTAAGCCTCAAGGATCCTGTTCCTATCGGGGTCGGTGATATCGGCGGCCCTTCTGCATCCGCAACCCCACAAAATTTAGAACAACACTACACTGTCTGTCCTCTTGACAAGAAACTTGACATCCTCTTCAGTTTCATCAAAACCCACCTTCAATCCAAGGTCTTGGTCTTCATGTCGAGCTGTAAGCAAGTTCGGTTCGTTTTTGAAACTTTCTGCAAGCTGCATCCTGGTATTCCCTTGCTTCATCTTCATGGGAAACAGAAGCAAGCCACGCGGCTCAGCATGTACACCAAATTTACATCGACGGCTCATGCTGTGCTGTTTGCCACTGATATCGCTGCTCGAGGGCTTGATTTCCCTGCGGTCGATTGGGTCATTCAAGTAGATGCTCCCGAGGACGCCGAGACCTACATCCATCGTGTGGGGCGTACTGCCAGATATGATAGCTCTGGCAAGGCACTGCTGCTTCTACTCCCTAGCGAGGAAGAAGGGATGAAGGCTATCTTGCAGGCCAAGGGGATCGATCCCCATCAAATCAAAATACGACCAAGTAAAACGCGTAGTATTGAGAATGAACTTCAGAACCTTGCCTTCAAAGACCCGGAGATCAAGTATCTCGGACAACGTGTACGTCATATCCTCTCAATGTCCATTATTTCTCATCGAGCTGAATGTTTAACCACCCTGTCTTCTCTCCCACAGGCTTTTGTTTCGTATATGCGCTCCATCTATCTCCAGAAGAACAAATCTATATTTAAACTTGAGGGGTTACCCGTGGCGCGATTCGCCGAGTCGTTAGGTTTGCCCGGGGTGCCGAAGATTAAGTTCCTCAGCAAGGAGTTGGCCGCACAGAAGAAGAATGCATCGAGGGCAGTTGCCGCCGCACGAGCTGATGCCCTCAAAGAAGAAGCTGGCGATGCTTCGAACGATTCGGACGCTGAGTCTACGAATGGCTCAAACGATGCTTCGTCTTCTTCTGACGCCAGTGAAGATGAAGCTATCGCTCAACCTACTTCGACAAAAGCTAAAGTTAGTGTTTCCTATTCTGCTCAACCCCCTGGTTGACCTGATTTGACCCAACCAGACGAACGGTGTGCGAACCAAATATGATCGCATGTTCGAAAGGAAGAATCAAAATATTCTTTCCAAGCATTATACTCAACTCATCGACCACGAGGATGGTGACGATGATGACGATGATTTCATCACATTAAAACGAGCGAACCATGATCTCAACGGAGACCCTAACCTCCTAGGAGGCGACGATGACGCCGCAGCTAACATGTCCAAACGAAAGCAACGTATGGGTCGAGCGAAGTGGGCTATCGCCACAGGGGGGTTGCCGAAGAAGTTGATATTTGATGATGCGGGGAATCCACATGAGATGTATGAGCTTGAGGATGCGGATGAGTTGTACAAGGAGAGCGGCGGGTTCGAGGGTGTCAAAGAGGAGGGAAAGAAGTTTGCTGAAGGTGAGAGGAGTAAGATGAGAGTAGCAGATGCTGTGGATAAGCAGGAGGCCAAAGAGAAGAAACGGGAGAAGAAGAGAAAGAGAAAGGAGAGAGAACGTGGTGTAAGCTTTGTTTTCATTGTTACCCTCAAAGGCATCGTATATTGATCGTTTGTTTTGAAGACGGCGAATGTGGATGATGACGACATCGGTCCCGCTGTAATACCATTGGATGAAGACGATGGCTACGTCTCTCCGGACTTTGACCTACCGGACGCGTCTTCAGATGAAGACGAGCACTGGCAGGACGCTCCACCGCCTGCTAAGCGAAGTAAAATTACAGCCAAACCTCTTTCACCACGGACAGACGATCTTGAGGCAGACGAGGAACTAGCCCTTCGACTATTGCGTCGAAATTGAAGTTGTATGTATCGTACTTGTCATATCTATTCGACGCTTCTACCTGCGACCAACTGATTGAAGACATCCTAAAGACATGGGCGCGGAAAGCAAGTGCAGATGCTGATAGTTAATTTTGCGCGTTCACGCGTGAATAGAACAATCGAGGTAAATATCAAACGAACTCCATGGCGGGTAACCGCATGAGAATTTTGCACCTAGGGCAGGTGATAAGCGGACGATTGGCGAAAGTACTGATTCCACGGAGGTGGGGAAGTAACGCATCGACGACACCGGTACACATTAGTGCGAATATCGGAGTAATCGAGTCAGCTTCATTCGAAGGTTCCCCCAGTGCGAGCTCGGGCCCGGCGTACCCTGTTTCAAACATTGGCCAGTCATACAAACATCCATATCAATTAGAATATGGATCTAGCGACACGACCGTATGCCTATTTGCACGGAGGCAGCCGAACATAATATCATATATGTACTCTATTTCCGATTTTACATGCCAATCAACCAGACCCAGTCGCCCTACAAAGAAGCACGGATGATAGATGTAGAAAGGGGTCATCGTATGGGTGGATCACTGAGACAGAACGGTGCCAAAGACAATTGAACAAAAAGGAATGCAAGGCCGGGATCAATCATCAAATAGATGACGTGATGCGCCCACTTGGTTCATATATGACAGCCAAGTTTCCTGAAGGCCACTATCGTCTGCAGCGATGCCTTGTAAGGCAGCATCTGGCGTATATTGGGTTGCATATGAGGCTCTATTGGGTTGTGTAGCTTGAGGCGAACACTGATCCGCATAATTTTGATACTCGAGGATGGAAGGCCAGTACTCCGTTGTGGCGGAGGATGGCTGAGACTGCGAGTCGGCTGATGACTCCGGTGAATGATGCGGGTCATAAGGTACTTGAGACGCATCGTGAGTAGTATACCGAGCACTGGCGGCGTGGTCATGGGCGTGTGTGGGACGCGGTGGGTAGTCAGCCTGATTGTGAGAGGTTCGTAGAGATTGACGCGAATAGAGTTCTGGCTGCCGATACTGACTAGGTTCAGGAGGCGAGTTGAATACGCGAGGATGAGATGCCGTATGTTGCGACTCAGACGGGGAAACGCTCTGGGTCACCCGTGGGGTTTGAACAGTAGGTTGTGTGACTTGGCTTGAAGGATATTGTGCAATATAGGCCGGGTGACCCGCAGTCGGACGTAACTGGTCCTGTTCGGATGGCTCATATGGTGGTGGTGGAGCGGATGGTTGAGGGTGACTAGGGAAGTGTGTATGGTGATAGTGATGATGCTCGTGTTGGTGATATGATTGTGCAGGAGGCTGAGAGACATGGTCCTCGGAAGGCTGAGATGGTGGTTGATTAGAATGGTGTTGGTATGACTGCGATGGTGGTGGTTGAGTAGTATCTTGCAGGTATGAGCGAGGTTGGGCAACGGGATGCTGATATGAGTGGACGGTCGGGTGTGGAGGGAGTCGCTCAACGAGTGCGGGCCCTGGGGCTACTCGTGATCGAGGGTGGGAGAAGCCGACATGTTGGGTTGGTAGATTCTGGGTAGGATGCATATGCTCATGCATAGGCTGCATCGGTTGAGGTGGTGTCGAAGGAGTGATCATTGACGTCTGACTTCGGAATGTCTGAGTGTAAGCTTGAGAGATTGGGTGTTGAGCAGAGGTTGACATTGTTTCGGATGGATAATGCGGCTGATCTCTGGCTGGCTGTGCTTCGTAGTGTTGATAAGGTGTGGCGTATTGCTGGGTTACCTGGATAGGCGCAGTTGGAGCTGCAAGATGCTGATGGGGCTCTTGTTGGTCCCTATACGCGCTCTGAATTTGAGCGCGGATGTGCGAATCGAACCCATGAAGTTGCTCGATCAAATTCGGATGCATGCCTGCGAAGGCCGGGTTTGTCACGATATCATCATCAGATGATGCTGGATTGGAATCAGGCCGAGAAGGTGAGGGAGATGCTTGACCGGAAGAAGGTACAGATGGGGAGGTAAGTTTGGTGACTACGTAGTGAGTCTTCCCACTGAAGATAGAGAGCTCATCATGCTTATCTCGAGAAGATGAGAGGCTGAATATGCCATTCGGTGCCGGATGATGAATCCCGTTATGAGTGTCTTGGTAGACCTTCTGCGCTTTGGCCCACAAACGTTGAATAATGGGCTGGGGTCATGAGGGTCAAGATCAAACAGATGAAAAAAAGTTAGTTACTCACATAGAACTTTACTGCCCGTCCACCAAATTGAGAGGCTTTCTCAAATAAATCATGGGCCTTCCTGAGCTCTATTAAGGCTGCCGAAGCAACCTTGGTCTTGGTGCAATGAATTACGACCGATGAAAGCATGACCTGTGCGGTAAGAGCAATCCATTAACATCTGATTAGGAGAGAAAGTATAGTCAGACTACCGAAGATGAAAAGGCATGGGTCCAGAGAACCCAGAATCTCGCTATCTGAGAAGGAAACATAGAGAACTGAGACTCCAGCCCTGCGATAAGCTCACAAGCGCTACGGTATCCTGCTAAAAAGGATGGAGCGTATGGACTCTTGATCGGGTCATTCGGATGGCTAGATATCGCGTGGGCGAAGAAGCAGCGGTGGATGTATAGTAGTGCTTTGTGTGGGTGTGTGTTTGAGTATAAGTGAATGTGCCTTACGAAAAGTAGGAGGACTCAACTCAGTTCCCGGTAATTGACGGGCATAAAATATTGCATCGTTTGGGATAACCCCACACCTTGTGGAGGGGGCCCCTGGGAGTATTTGGGGACCGCCATATCTCGAATCTTTCTGTCTAGTCGAAGGATGATTGAGTACTTGGGAGCACGGGACGTTAATGTGCCTTGGACAACCGCTGAAACGCACTCCGCACCGAAGCGAGCCTTCCAGAACGAGACTAGAAGCGGGATGATGGGAGTTCTTTGACAGCAAAAGGGGAGCTAGAGCTCACAGCTAGGTTGTATGGAACCGTCATCTGCCATGGTTTGATCCGAATCGTATGGAAGTTCGCAATCGACGAATGGAAGGGAGAAGGAGGGCAATCGTCCGGTGGCGAGGCTCTGAAAGGCGTCAACACGTTGAATACACAAAGCGAGTACAAAGTCAGGGGCTACCTGCCAGCAGTCGGTAATGAACAGTTCCCAGAAAAGAGCACGACGCTTCTGGACTTCTGAAGGTGGTAACTGGAATCGAGCGCAATCTTTATCTGCCAAAGAGGCCGTTCAGGCATTGATGAGGATCGAAAGAGGACAACTTACGCAAGCCAATCTGAGTAGCGACCCCTGTCAATGAGGTGAGTCGAAATGGTGTGAGCAGCTTAAGCTTACGCTTTGAGCCAATTTAGTTGCCAGACCCATGAGAGCCCAGGTCCTCTCGATGCTGTTTTCACCACTACATAAACCCTCATAGATAGCCATCAAAGATAATGTTTGAACAGTTGCGACGGACGGTGGTCGATCTATGATGGGCTCAAGCGTAAGAGCCGCCCTGGTCAGTTGGAAGTAATGATGGGCCACCGGATTATCTGGGGCTGGAGGAAGCGCGTTGTCCGTCAGCGCTCCAAAGCAGAAGATTACAAACAGCAGGGCAAGGTCGTGGGCAGTTCCCTTCGAAGGTGGACTGCTAGTGCCTGGGGCTACCTCGGATCCAGATGCCCGCGATACGGAGAGGGAAGGCTGTAAGGATGAATCAGGATGGGGTGTATCGGGGTACCACATTGGGAGGATCTCTTCGTAAAGCTGGCGCTTGGTGACGGCTCCGAAGAACCAAGGTGCTTGCTCTAGGTAGAATTCACATAACCGCCAGGCATCGTTCCATTGGGGAAGGAACCTATCCGCTAGGCTATCCAGCCCTAATCCTATACTTTGGGCAGTGAAGGGAAAGGACTCTGCCAAGCTTGTCACCGTATCCGGGACTGAAGCTTGCCAGCTGGGATTCGGTGGAGTATGGCTGTTTCGTTGAATGCTATCAGGGGTCGGGGAAGATCCCTCATCCTGGGGAGAGGTTCAAGGTGGCAGAGCAATAAAAATAGTTAGATAACATACTATGAGAAGACTCTTGTGCGTCGGAGGGTTAATAATCACATCATGCTCGCCAAGTGTCAGTACTCACCTCCGAGCCAGCAGATCTGCCGTAAAATGTCGCCGCACCATCGTCCCTGATTGCAAGTGTCCCGAAAGCATCGATATACTGAGATTCGTCTGGGTCCTCTGTTTCTACCGGCCCATCTTGACATTCAACGGCAGAGTGTAAGTCAATACTGGACTTTATGTGTAGCAATTCGCGGTCAAGGAGAGGGTGCGTTTCGTTGCTAATGGAAGCCTGGAGTACAAACAGGGCATCCTCAAGCTGGCGAATGCGATCACTCATTTGTGTAATTTTATGATGCAGCTTTTCGGTATCTGCTAGGACAAACCTGAACAAATGTAAAGGTTAAGAACTAGGGAGCTCTTTGACCGTATATGAACATACCTGGTTCCTTGACCAGTTATAAGGCTGCCGTTTGGGCATATTGATTCACAGCCCCGACGCTTGCAGCTACATAATATAACTTCAGCCAAGGGTTATTGATTGAAAGACTACACACCTCGAGCAGGGGACAGTCTTATCACATTTCAGCTTTAGTCTAGTGTCGAGTTGGTAAATAGACCCAACCCAGGGGTAACGTCGAAACCTCACCTTCGACACTCCGCGCAGGACATAACCCCTGCTCTGACGTCAGAATATTCCCCATTGAAGCGCTGCCATGATACCTCGTGCTCTCTTTGCTTCTTTATCCTGCATCTTTTGTGCAGTCGTGTTGTGGTTTCTGCTTGCCTGCGGCATTTCGAATATGCTGGACCAGGTGGTGAGTGGGGGTAGCTACACAGCGAGGGTAAGTTAGGATAAGCTCACCTCGGCGAGGCTTGGGCAGCTAGGTATTCATACATTCTGGGAAAGAAGCCATCATCTGGTAACCTGCTCCTCAATATGGCAGTTCCATAATTGAATCCAAACTTCGAAAATTTTATTGCCTCTTATTGTGGGCATAACGCTGCTGGGGGCAACACGGGGCGAACGTAAAAGGTCGCATATTAGTTACCTCCACTGGAAGGATTCATACTCAGCGGGTAGATTCAATTCTTTACGTCCTATCCTCCATCTAGCCCAACCAACAGAGTGGATAGAGGCACAAGATTGCTAGCATATTCCTGGCTCGCTGCCCGGGACAGCCGGCCCACACCGCTGTAACGTCAAATGAGAGACAAAAGTCATATGCAGCCATCGAGGCCAATTTGAAGGGTCAACAGTAAATCGCTGATGGGGGATCAAGCAATACCTTATTTTTAACCGTGTGCAACGAGAGGAGAGTAGTGGAGTCGCAGCGGGGGGTCGTATGTATATATTTGGTGCTGGAGCCAATACGAGCAAACCAAGTGAAAAGCACTACGGTAAGTGTGAAGACGCTGTCTGGACGCGAGGGAGCTAGATGCTGGCGCAGGTCGCCGCATGTGACCAGCCGTGGACGAGGCTAATGTATTAGAACGCTTCGAGGTAAAGGAACCCGCTTCGGAAATCGGGAACTGCGGCACGCACTCCCGCGATCATGATCGTGAGATGGTTGGGACTGGGATCGAATTACGCAAGTAATCGGTAACTGCTCGCTCAGTTTTCGCTTCCACAACACTGTCGCTCTGAGCTGAGTCCCATGCCGGGTCGGCGCATTGTCCATGGGGAGGAGCGAATACACAAAGGTGGATAGCACAAAGGTCATACATCTAAACCGCGATATGAAGCTAAGGTATCAACCAAAAGACGACTGCACCTGATTAAGCGTTATATCAAAAGCTGGATTTCCCCTTAGCTCATACAACATAGATACAAAGACACTATAAGAGATTCTGGATTAGTAAACTGCAAGAGGTAAGAAACCAGAACATACTTACAATAGCGACAAAACGGTAAGCAAACAATCATAGCGCGTCAGATTACGCTCTTGCATTTTGGGCACAGAAAAAGCGGGAGCGAATCTTCTACCAGAGCGGCGCTGGAATTGATCAAATCATCCCAGTCGTCGGTCAACTCCTCCCCATCAATCACCCCGTATACCGCTCTTCTCGCTTCTACAACCATCCGTACGTTACCAACGAGGTTGCCAGCTCCGAGTGCTCGACCTTTAACGATTGGTTGTTGAGCGGCTAGAAGCAATTCTTCCGGTAGTGAATCAAGACGCTGTTTTGGCAACGAGTCTTGAGCAGCACCGACTGGGATAATGGTTCTGCTCTTCCCAGTTCCTCCACGCCGCCGCTTAGCAGACGGCGAGGACAGCTCGGTAGATTCTGTAGGCAACGAGATAGCCTCGCCTGTGAACGGAGATGTTGAGAGGTACAGTAGGCGGGCGCTCGCATCAGAGCTCAGCGTGGAAGGACTATGAATTGATTTGATGCCTTTGAGGCACTTTTGGTGATACCAATGTCTACACGAAGGCCGGGGACAAAAGTGCATCAATACAGATTTGTTGGTGGGATTGTATGGGACCTTGCAGATACACGTATTTGCCCCAGGCCTTTCCTGGCGACAAAGCGTAAGAAGTCTCGGGCTGTAGTTGTAGGAAACGTGACGCACCGAGATTGTATCTTCTCCTTGGCTCTCATTCTCAGGGACTAGACGATTCAGACGCTTCAAGGCACATTGAAGTTCGTAACGATAGAAGAAATCGTCATCATCAATGTCAGATTGCTCTATACTATCTTCGTAGTACCGCTTGACCTTGACAACGCCTGGTGCACCTCTGGATCAATTCATGACACGGTCCCACTGATTCAGACTCTTACCTTCGAAGGACGAAGATGATATATAGTCATACGCGTCGGATAGGATCCGCTCATATTGTGAGCACGAGGCTGCGTCACTAGAAGGCTCGTTGAGCACAGACCCAGCGATTGAGAAACGAACGTACAAGGACTTGATGATACCCTTCGCGTCCTGTCCCGAATAGTACCATTGAACGTAAACCCAAACATCGGGCTGAAATAGGCGGGCATGAGATGACTTCAGGTATCCTAATTTCATCGCTTACCCCATCTTGTTGACGGCACCGCACATCTTTAATCTTCCCCACCCAGTATTGGTATTCATGCAGTCCTGCCAAGCCTTCGCAATTCTCCGGCAAAATCAAGGCACTGCAGCGAGTTAACGACACTGCTCTATAGTATATGGATAGAAGGAAATCAGACGCACTTGTCTCCAACTTTGAATGTAAATTCGTTCCCATCCTCGTCGATAACTAACAGATTTGCGTGAGTGCCCCTGTCTTCCTGGTCGCCAACATGGTCACTTCACCATTGAACCGGCCAAAGGGTTGCATTTTGTCCCATTCTTTCTTCGTAGGAGGCAGGGGACCAGCTTCCGCCTTCCTCGTAGACGCCTTCTTCGCCTGTGTTAAACGGGGCGCACGTCGTCGAGCCATTTTGGTGGCACCTGTCGTTTATTAACCCGTTAGTGCCACGTTCAAGTCACCTGTCGGTTTCGAGGGAGAAAAGCATACTCGCTGCAAAGACCGTCCCAGCTTTATGCCCGACGTGGGGGTCGTGCAGCAGAGGCGTATGTAGCCAAAGATGTTGAAGAAGGGCATTATGGTATCTTTGAGACAATGCCTAACCATCGCTCTTGATTTGGCATTTAGTTCGCACCAGGGTACCGTCAGATGCAGCGAGGCGCTCAATCCAACCTCCCAGCACTTCATCTGAGCCTTTCTTTCAAGTTTCCTTATAACACGTTTGATTCACAGAGATTCCAACAACTGCATGTTTTTCTACCTTACTTCCAGGATTGTCAGGTACGTGGACAAATCAAGTGTTTTCGACTTAAGACGAGTCTGACCAAGTGAACTACTTCCAGCTCAGTGGGGGCGTTTCTATATCCCGGTTACGCGTCGTACAAGACTTTGAGCCAGAGGCCAGCCTCTGAGGAGGAGCTGGAACGATGGCTGATGTATTGGTCGGTACTGGGCTGCATCGTTGGTGTTGAATATGTTGCGGAGTGGGTCATATCTTGGTGCGTCTCCTAGATCAGCCCGGATCAGTGAAGGCGAGCGAATACTGACTTCAATCCCCTTTCCTGTATGATGCATCCAACAGGATTCCCCTCTATTACACAATAAAGACGATATTCCTCCTCTACCTCGCCATGCCTCAGACACGAGGCTCATCCTATCTCTATATCAACCATCTCCAGCCATTCTTCCACACCCATGAATCACAAATCGACGCAACGCTAGCCTCTGTGAAGGCGAGAGCTTACACTTTCCTCCAAGAACGCTTCCGCGCGCTTTGGGACCACGTTGCCATTTCGTTGGGACAACAGCCGCAACAGGGACAGCATGCGAACTTTGTCCCTGCCGGTATCTCTGATATTAGCGCCAGTCAACCACCAACGATGGGTGATCCTGCTTCAGGGCCCCTCCAAGTCGTCTCTTCGTTATGGCGTTCGTATGGCCCCGTGATCATCGCATCTGGCGCAACGCTCCTAAGGCAGGGAGCAGCCACAGCAGCCGCCAGACCGAAATCCTCTGGACTGCTCAATTCACCTCCTGCCACACCTCCTGCAGCGCCCTCTAGGAAGCAGTCTATACTAGAGAGACGCCGGCAGCTAGAAGCAGAGCTCGCCGCCCTACAAGCTGACATACCCGACTCCCCAGCGCCTCCGCCCGTCTCACTACCGAGCACCATTACGGGAAATCAACCGTCGGCATCAAGCTCACGCGCATCATCTTCGTCGGACGTTCGATTGAGGGAAAGGACGATGTCGAGCTCTCGGTTTGAGGAAATCGAAGTACCCAGCGACATTGAAGATGATAGTGGGCCTGCGTCCCATAGTGATGATCAGGCAGGTTTTTCTACTGGTAGGCCGCCGGCTCAGTCCCGTGCCAGTTGGTTTGGCTGGGGAAGTGGTGGATCTAAGGAGGGGTACGAGCGCGTAAAGACAGATTAATATTGGAGTTTTCGGCATAACTAATGTGGTACATCCATATAGTTTCGGAACTCAAGTACTCACCATCTAACTGGATATCAATCTTATCTATGTGCACGAGAATTGAGAACAACGTGCCTATATCTCGCCAAATACTATCATAGGGGCTATTTAGGAGCATTCGCACAGCGCCCCTATCAGAAGGTCTTTCCACTATTGAAGTTATTCACATTTCTACGATTTTCTGCAGCCGCATCTTCCTCTTCTGACACCTCGTAAACGACCTGGTCAAAATTCTTGCTTCGAGCAACGATGTGAAAGAGGTCTGGTCGAGAGCTACAAGCAATCACTTGTCAGCGTCAGGTCGTGGGGCAGGGTAAAGACTCTCACTAGTTCCCCACGATGTCTCCGATTAGCTTAACCTCTGATATCTTATCCAGAGAAATATCTGCGTAAACGATTGTCTCCTCGGCCGGGCTGGTCGGCTGGGTGAGTGGTCTACCGTCTGGTGCGAATATCTGCGAAGCGACATTCAAATAGGCGAAGTCATCTGTAAAGGCAACTCACGCAAGAGAAGCCCCCTCCAGGAACCGTGACCCAGGGAAATCCATCAATCTTCATCTTCTCCGCCCCTGCCTGGCTCACAACTTGAGTGCTAATGATCCCATAGCACCCACCTTCTATCGCTACTAGCTGGGACATGCGACTGGCTGCCTCGCCGCTAATGCTGTAGAGTCCATCTTCATTGAAATTGAAGATTGGTGGCCAAGAGCCGACAAATATCTGCGGGTGCTGGGTGTACATGTGACATTTTAGGAAAGGCTTCAGAGGGTAAGACATCATTCAGCATGACTGGGCTTAAGAAGGTCGGGGAACTTGCTTACTTGGATGTGTTCCCAGCAGCAGAGACTTCCAAGACGACCCCACTCTGTTTGGACGACATTGTGGATGCCTTGAGCTAAGCATCCTCATTCAGCTTCAGACACTCTTATGAGTAAGCATGTCTGCTGACCTCCTCCATCACCGAAGACGACTTTCTCGTACCCGGTCGGCTACAAACGACAAATCAGTTGGCTCTCTGCCCTACCTGAATTCCACTGCCTTACTTTAATCTTCTGACGATGGTTAGCTATCTCCCCGGTCGAGGTAATAGTGACTTGAGAGATGTAAAGCGAAGCGCCATCACGCTCTGCGAACCCAAGCACCACTGTTGCGGAGGCATCTCTGACTGCCTCGCAGATCAGCTTCATCTCGGGTGAATGCACTGCTAACGCATTCGCTTGGTATTCCTTCAAGATGGGTAAGCACTCTATAGGGCTTTTAGCCCATATCGTCCACGGGTATCCTGAAATAGTCACAGGTATAATTGAAGCGTGCAAACTATCCAAAGACACACTTACCAGGAATCCATAGCTCCGGAAAGCCAATGATTTTTGCGCCCGCCGCAGACGCCTCCTTGATCAGTCCAATTGTTTTATCGACGCCTCCCTTCAAGTCTAACCAAACCCTGTCATCCAATTCCTTAGTTATAGTTGATATCAGTGGACCAAATGACCGTCTCTTACGGTTCTGCTTGAACGGCTGCTACTTTGAACACACGAGTGTCACTGTTCGAGGGGTTTAAAGTGACGGGCATGTCTGCCTGATCGTGCGACACACCTTCATTCTACTTTGTAGTTTATATACAAGCTATCTTACCCCGTGTTCTAGTCCGATTCCCTCCAGATGATGCGTTCTAATTGATCGCCTGACACATTGACCGTAACCTCTTGGTATGTGTGCTTCCCACAGGGGCACACGGTACCCACCTCTCGTTATGATATGGTCACGGTCATGCCTACAGTGGTTCCTAAGCGTAGTTTGGGAAGTTGTTTAGAAAGTTAGGGGAGTATCATAGGGGACTTCTCCGATGGCATGGGCATCGCGTCAGGCCCCCGAGATCTTCTCTGTAATTTGTTGTGATCTCCCCTGTGATGTCTACCAAGTACATGGGCAGCGCTCAAGGTGACGGTACAGCTTCGTGATGCGATGCTCCTAATCGAAGCAATCACGTTACACTCATAATTCTGTCAGCTATCACGCTGCTCTTAGACCATGAGGTACTCCTGCACTCGAACCACCATCTCCTTTACGAACTTCTGAACCTCGAATATGGCCTCTAACCCAACATTTGAGAACATCCAATCCACCGTTGAGGTGATACGCGGCTCTCTGCCAGACAACCTGAAAAGTCCTCGCGTGGGCATCGTATGTGGTTCGGGACTCAGTGGACTTGCAGGGAGTATGAAGGAGGTTGTGACAGTGCCGTACGATGGCTTGCCTGGATTTACAAAAAGCACTGTCCCGGGGCACAAGAGTGCCTTAGCTTTTGGTTTCATGGGGGAGACGCAGGCGGTTCCAGTCGTAGCTATGCTTGGACGGGTGCGTCAATATAGTTCAAAGTAAAAAGACGTCTGCAATGATGGGCTGATGCCGCCTAGCACCTCTAGTTCCACCCATATGAGGGACATTCTCTTGCAACAGTTGTTTATCCGATTCGCGTTATGGTAGCACTTGGGATCAGGGACATCATCAGTAAGGCCATCGCAGACTTGTCGACGACCTTATGCTGAAGCGACCTCAGTCACTAACGCTGCTGGTGCGCTGAATCCTGGTATCAACGTCGGAACTAGTAAGCGTTTTGCTTCTCACATTAGATGAGACTCACAGCTCCCAGTTGTGGTCGTGAGAGACCACCTCGCTCTTCCAAATTTGACTGGAATGAACCCCCTTCTGGGTCCCACATTCTCCCCTGCCCATCCAAGATTCCTTCCGGTCTCAGATGCCTACAGCCCAGCTCTGAGACGCCTGACCTTCCTTGCTGCGCACAAGCTATCGATTCCTTGGACTGATCTTGCCGAAGGTACCTACGCCTGGGTCAGCGGGCCAACCTACGAGACTCCCGCGGAGGGAAGGTTCCTTAGGGCAGCTGGAGCTGACATGGTCGGTATGAGCACGGTACCTGAGGTACTTGCCGCCCGTGAGGCGGGAATCGGTGTACTTGTTCTAAGTCTCGCCACCAATATGGTCGTCATTCCGGACAAATACAGAAGCATCAGAGACGAAGTCGAGGCTGAAGTGAGCAATCGTTTTCTGTCACCCCATACAATCGGCTACATCTCAATCCATCTTAGCTCCTTGGAAAGCAAATAGAGCTCCCAGTAGAGGATGTTGTCTCTCACGCTGAAGTACTCGAGATCGGGAGACGGAAGGGTGAAGTTATGAAGAGCCTCGTGGAAACGATTGTAGACATGATCCCTGTCGCCGTTCGCGACGCTTCCCAAAACTAAGATGGGTGTTTTTCAAAAGATATGGCCTTTTGAATGTTGACGATCCCCCAATTTTACCTGTGAATTGCCTGATGTGCTTCTTCGACGTTCCATCACGCCTACTATGATGCACGAGTCCCTTCTGCCCAGACCAACCTGCGCGGTCTGGTAACTGTATTGGTTGCCTTCGTAGATAGGGGCCTTACTGAGTGACTCCTATCTTTGATGAGAGACTAGCATTTGGGAGACACGGCGGCGGAATGAATTGAGGGTACAGAGAGCCTTGTACAGAATGAAATAGATCTACGCTAGAAGCTCCTTCCTTTCCTCGAAAGGCTTGACGTCGATGAGGAAACAGAAAGAACCATAGACAAAATTGAGGGTTGCTTCGTTCCCGTATGCAACATACGGAATATTTGGTCCGTCGAAACGTGGCTCAGTGATCCAGAATACTTCTTTGCCACGGGGACCATCTTCCTCATTTTCATCTTCGCGATAATAGGAAGATTTGGTCCGACAACCTTCCCAGCTCAGCTCGATGGCACCCGAATGACTCATTAATTCTTGGTAGAGACCCTCTTCGTAAGCATAGTCCCCGATCTCAGGGACCCAGTTGAGAGATATGTAGCGGCGATCGTCGTAATCATCAGTTTGAACGATGACTTTGGTCAATTTGTTCAACTTGAGGGCATGACAAACACGCGCGACATTCGCATCTTCACCCTTCAGGTTTTCCTCAACACAGTCAAGGTACCCATCTCGTTCGACTGCATATTGATATTTGAGGCCATATCCAAGGAGTCCGCCGTTAGGAAGGAATTCGGGCTTCTTAAGCGCGTCCGAGATGGCTATAGCGAAGGGATGTTGTAAAGGCAGAGTAGGTGGCAGGGTCATATCATCGGTATTATTTTCAAAAAAGAGATTATACGTTAACGTGACGCGGTTCCCGGATGTAACAGGGAGCACTTCGTGTTCGATGTCCCCGTAGAAAGCAACATACACGATGACGGGCTTCTCTTGGGAAGACAGAATGGCGGATGAGTCACAACGCGCCTCCTGTTGGCTGTTGGCTCGAAGTACAAGCTCGCCACCTTTATGTGGAATGGGCAGGACAAGAACGAGGGAACCGAACATTGACTTTCCTCGAGGGGTATCTTTGTGCGACTTGAAAAACGACCCAGGGCCTGATGTGCATGTCAGTTCGGCATCAGCGTGAGGAGCTTGTTAAAGCAACGCACCATACAAGTTCAACTTGTAAAGTTCCGCTCGGATGGGGCGCTTTTCCGCAAGCAGGTCGCCACGTATTCTGTTGAGGAGGCCAGTGGCCGCCAGGTCGATGTTGATCGCGAAGTCAGTGGGGTCCAACTTCCCAGCCTTACGATAGGTTTCATCCAGGACATTTTCGCTGTTCCTACCAAAAACAGCGGGGTCGCAGGCTGCAGCCAACAAGTCGAGATGTTCTTTAGTTGGATCCAATAGATCCACGGACCTTAATAGTAGGGTGTCAGGACAACTCCTATGGTAGACGAGTATTACATACCCCTCAGTTGGTCCATGAACGAAGAGTCGAGTGGCTTGAGAAGGGAGGTCGACGACACCACTGATAGAGGGGGTATCTTCTTCAGTCGCGTTGGCCAGGTCTTGGAGTATTGATTGCATGTTGGATTGTTGGGACAGGAAGTATTCAGGACTCGCTTCTATAAGTAGTGAGCGGGAAGCCGGACTCGACTCCCACTCGACTCGGTTGTGAGTCATTCACCCCCGGTGGTAATAACCCTTACATTCTACATAGAGCGGGCAATCTTTGAGAGTGTGAGTTGAAGGGCAAACGTAAAACGAGAATAAAACCCTGATCAATCGAGTCAGAGTCATGTATTATTGAAGGAGGTGACTCCACTCGAACCTGAACTCGCTGCCTTCGAATTTTCTGTGTTCGTCGTCTTCAGTATAATCATTAATCACGTCGGACCGAATGGAAGCGGTATTGTGGGTCCATCAATACTTTAAGACGGTTCAGCGCGTATATCCAACAGTGGAGGAGTCATGCTTCGAAAACCCTACGCACCAGGCTAAAGAAAAGGCACATATGAGTCGATTCGGTGCCCTCCTGAGATCAGGGTGATTGAGTCACAAATGCGGGCACATTACAGGTTTGCACGGCATACTCATTCGCCTAAAGATATAGCATGACCCTTAAAATCGCACTACATAATGCATAATGCGCTACGAGAATGCTCCGGCTCTCTCTTTGAAAGGCGGTACATTGATAAGGAAGCAGAACGAGCCATAGCTATGTGAGAGGGTACCTTCGTTGCCGTAGGCGATGTACGAAAGCTGAGGCCCATCGAAGCTCGGTTCAGTGAACCAGGTAATTCTTTTGGAATCGGGTTCATGGTACTTCGCATCGTCAGTCCAGTAAACGTCAATGGCGTTGGGTTCTTGCATGAACTCCGAATATAGACCGTCTTCGCATGGTGTTTCCTTCATCTCCGGTACCCAATCGAGAGCGACGTAGTGTATGTAAGCTGGATCGTAATTGTCATCTTGGAAGATAACCTTGGTGGAGGTGCGCAACCTGAGTGCGAGACCCACTCGCGAGACGGTCGCGTCTTCGCCTTTAAGATTGTTCCTGACGGGATCCAGGCATCCATCCCTATCCACCGGATACAGATACTTGAGGCCATAGCCAAGTAGTCCACCATCGGGAAGAAAATCCGGCTGTTTGAGTGCATTGGTCAGCGCGATTGCGAGGGGGTGCTGCAAGATAGATGCGGTGTCTTTGAGAGCAATGATTTTGTCGTCATCGGAGAAGAACAAGTTGTATGTCAATGTGATCCGATTGCCGGATGTGACGGGAAGAACTTCGTGCTCAATGTCACCATAGAAAGCGATATACACGAGACAGGGACCACCGCGCGAAGCGAGAGTCTTGGATGGATTGTAGCGTAACTCCTTGTCCTTGTTGATTCGGAGAACGAGTTCGCCACCCTCGTGCGGTAATGGGAGGACAACAACAAGAGAGCCGAACATGTTATGACCTCGAGGCGTGTCCCTGTGCGCCTTGAAGAACGAACCGGGGCCTGGTTGTTTGTCAAAAGGATGTTGCTCCCCTCTAAGTAAGCAAAGGTCATACGGTAGATATTCAGCTTATATAGCTCGGCTCGGATGGGGCGATTTTCCGAAAGCATCCCATATTTTATTTTATCTAGGAGACCAGCGGCAGCAAGGTCGAGGTTGATTGCAAAGTCTGTAGGATCCAATTTCCAAGCTTTACGATAGCTTTCGTCCATAACGTTCTCTTTATTTCTACCGAAGCTAGCAGGATCGCAAGCATTGACCAGCATGTTGAGTTGCTCGTCGGTTGGTTTCAATAAATCTAGGGAGCTATCGTTATCCGATTAATGAGACCAATCTTTCATAGGAGGCATCAGATACCTAGCGATTTGGTCTTTATGGAAGAACAGCTTGGTGGATTGGGGAGGGAGGTTGACAACGCCATCTATTTGAGCGAACGAATTGGTTGCGTTAATCGCCTCCTTGATGGCTTTAAGAGCGTCTGCCATGGCGACTTTTATCGTATGGTCGAAGCATTTCTATGTCATCTCCGCATCTCAAGATGATATCCTGGATAGGGGCACTTACTATCCCACACGTTCACGGACAATTGAGCAAGTGGATCCAACACGTCGATGCGTACAGTTTATATTTGTTGGGTTTGGCTACAACGATGGGTATACAACTTTAGTGAGCACAGATCGCTTACATTCAGAAATTCCAGTACACCACTCAGAAGTCCGTAAAATGAAGAGAGATCGACGTGTCTCGTATCTAAGCCTGACTACGCTGAGCCAACTTCTGCTTCAACTTTGCCTATGAGATATCGACAGATGAGTACAACAACAGAGTAAGAGATAAGAGAGCGACGCACGTTAACCGCATCCATGTAGACGTCAGTAACAACCCAATGCTCCCTCTTCATCCCCTTACCATGGATAGCCAGTGCCAAATCCTTAGTCATTATTCCATCTTCGTCAATGACCTCAATGCATGCCTTCTCCAGATCCAGACAGAATTCCTTCAATTTATCGTTCCCATCCAGCTTGGCACGATGCAACAACCCTCTAGTCCAAGCGAAGATTGAAGCAACTGGATTCGTTGATGTTTCGTTACCCTTTTGCCACTCGCGATAATGGCGAGTGACGGTTCCGTGGGCAGCCTCGGATTCGATTATTTGGCCGTCGGGTGTGAGGAGTTCGGACGTCATCATCCCGAGGGAGCCGAAACCTTGGGCAAGGATGTCGCTCTGGACGTCACCATCGTAATTTTTGCATGCCCAAACGAAGCCCCCTGAGGATTTGATGGCTTGCGCAACCATATCATCGATGAGACGGTGCTCGTAGTAGATACCTGCTTCTTCAAATTGCGCTTTGTAGGTTCTGAAAGGCCCCAAGCCTCCATTGAGCAGTGCGGACATGTTTGGATAAAGATATACGTACGATTCGTAGATTTCTTGGAATATATCCTTGAATCTACCATCGTATCTCTTCATAATAGTGTTTTTGGTCGACATGAACTAGCAATACCAAAATTGAGCTAACAAACCAAGCTGCGGTGAATTTATTCAACTTACCAAGGGCATTTTCTTAGCTAATGCCATCTTGAAGGATGAGTGAGCGAATCCTTGGATAGACTGAGGAAAAGATGAATATGTCATCATAGCACAGAGACTTGATACGGACAGACCTCGTCCGTATTGTACATGCTCATAGCGACACCGGGACCCTTGAAGTCGTAGACGTTGAGGGTAGTAGGTTTACTGCCATCTGTAGGCGTGTATACGAGCTGAAGTTTGCCTGGACCGGGTGCCACAAAGTCGGTGGAGCGATACTAGTCCCAATGAAGTGGTGAGAAAGATGGCAGGACACAAAAAGGAAAGCTACTGTACCTGATCACCAAACGCATGACGACCGATACATATAGGCTTCACCCATCCAGGAATAGGGCGGGGAATTCGCTCAAGAATGATAGGTTCACGGAACACAGTGCCACCGAGGATATTACGAATCTAAGGGTGGGCGACGTGGAACACAATATCAATGAGGATAGACTGATCAGACGTACGGTGCCATTCGGACTCTTCCACATTTCCTTCAAGTTGAACTCCTTGACGCGTGCCTCATCAGGAGTGATAGTAGCACATTTGATACCTACGCTGTACTTCTGAATGGCCTCAGCGGAATCAATGGTGACTTGGTCGTTGGTCTAGTAAAAGAATGGAAGCAATGAGCAACTTGTACGTGGTTTATTGAGAAGGTACATACCTTGTCACGATACTCCAGACCCAAGTCATAGTATTTAATGTCCAGTTGAAGGTAAGGAAGAATAAGCTAGTCATTCCACCAATATGAGCAAAGGCCATTGAGCCTTGAGAATGGGCAGACGCACCTCCTCCCTAATTTTCTTCCAGATGATCCTAGTCATTTCATCGCCATCCAACTCGACTATGGGGTTCTTCACCGCAATTTTCTCAAATCCTGCGGGTAACGACATTTCCGTTGAGCGCTTACGCTAGTAGAAGGGAGCGACGCGAAAGGAAATAATGTTCAAGTAGAGTAAAGAGAAGAGAAGGGGGCGAAACTGAGTGTCTCTGTTTATGAATGAACCCCTCACCGACCCGGCCAAGAGCGGTAGCGTATGGTTTCCGTGCTCAAATTGGGGGATGCAGCGGGATCGGAGTACGGGACGGGAACTATGTCATTCCGGACATGGACGACGGTAAACACCTGGCATCGATATACCATCCGGTGCCGAGAGTCCCTTCATTTCGCTCGCCGCCATCGCAAACTCGGAGTATGTTTTCCCCGCATGCCTTCAGCCCCGCATTTCATAAACAATGATAATGATCCTGGTAATAAATGGTGATAAACGAACAGAACGGGGCTCACGTCGCTGAAGAGTGCTGCCGAATGCCCTGTATTGGGGTCGCAGCATAAGTCGGGTAGTGGTCGAGGCCGTCTGCATACGGAAATTGCGTGCGCTGCGCGATGCCCACATTAAAGTCGACATGGTGGTTGTGGTTCAAGGAGAGACCGGCGCAGAAGAATGGGTTGAAGATGAGCCTGGGTGCGGGAAACAATCGGGTCCTAGCCGGTTGGTAGTACAAGCGCCCAGCCGAACAGCGAGCTCAATCGATTCGGAGCGAAGGCCGTCCAAGCCAGCTCACACCAAGTCCAAAATGCACGCATGCGCTACCTAGTACCTGGTAACGCGAATGATGTTGATGGATCCGGAACACATCACACGGTTCCACTCTTACCAGACCGAAGTTCCCCCAAATGGCAACAACTCATAGACTACGTAGGCTCCCAGAGTTATGCTCGCAGACCTCCCCGTGGATCATTGTCACGATTCGGAAAATCCACTAGATACCGACGGTAAGCTACGGCGAGCCGACTTTCAAGCTTGCACGATACAGGGGCTCTTTATATTTTATAGGGGTGAAAAGGGGCTTCTCCGATACATTCCTTAACGAGGGTGGGACTGCTCTTACCCAACCGTACTATTAAACTCCGGGGTACTTCATGAAGATACGACACAACTCTATCTGAGATGTCAAAGAGATGCTCCCTGTACCTGAGTATGTTGAGAAATCATACGTTCGCTCACTGATGGCCGATATTAGTCTGATAGACCTACCTTCCGATACTTGCCTTACCGTATGTATTTAGCGACTGTTCTATGAGGCTGCAGCTACTGTACCCGGTATCCTTAACCTTGACCTGTTTCTATCGAACTTGACACGACTAAAGGAGGCATGATGGGAGAGGAACTATGAAGTAGCTTGGGCAGCGCCGTGGGATGGAGAATGAGCTCGAGAGTAGAAGGATCATTGGAACCAACGCGCATCTCGCCTGATACCTCAACTCATTATTTCATTCCGAACTCGTCGCTTTGAAAATTCATAATATTGAAGTCCAAGGCGACGATAAGAGACACTCTCGGTCCCTCACTCATGGTGTGTTAAAGCGAAATTACTGCCTTTGAGATCCCTGGATTATTCGCTTTCCGCGAACCATCTAACGTACGTTGTAACTTGTCACGACACCACCTCGAGCCGTTATCTAGATTACCTTCCACCACCCCTCACTAGTCCTGCTCTCAAGATCTAGCCATTGAAATTCTTCTTAGGCGAGATATCTAGTATCTAAACGTTTAATTCAAGGATAGAGCCGAAGTACCGTTCGAGGAAGCCCTGATGACTGCGTCGATTACGAAAGCCCTACGATACGAGCTATACTGGCTCCACTTGGCCACGAAGCGACGGCCACTGACCTGGGCCAAGGCTTTTGTGTATTCCAAACGACGTAAGGAAGAAGGTTGGCTGATAGCAGGGTGTGGAGCCTGTCGCTCAGCGGAGATTTCTTTGATACGAGTGAGCGGCGTACGAAGACACCACTTTCCACAAACGTCAATAGAATCCTCGCACAAGATGGCTATCGATAGAGAGGGGCACAAGCTGCTCAACAATTCATAAGTATGGGTCACATAGCTCATCTTCTCCTTACGACAAAAGCCCATGACACTCCTAGAAAACCCATCACGAAGCTGTAAGCTTCACAAAAAAGCTCTCTGAGACCTATGGCACAATTAGCTCACCTCAAACGAGCCTTGCAATGGAGTACATAGACTCAAAACGTGCCTGGGAAGGATCATTAGGAGACGTCCCTAGGATAAGATTTGGTTGGCTTGAATGGTTCCCTTCTTCCCCGAAGTTATGGAGAGTGGGGAACGGACATAGAGTGTATCGATGCGCAGTGTGTACACTCAGATGGATCCCCTGTAATCCACGATTTTGGAAGTGGCGTGAAAACTCAAGGTTTGATGGTGATACTTGTGTGCCACCATCATACGACCCAGGAAAGGAGTCTATGAATACTATGAATACTCACGATAGGGAGGTGCGAAAGATACGCACACGGATGTTGTCCGGTGTTGCGACGTTATCACTTGGCACAACCATATACATGCCAGCACGGATGCACGTTGGAGCGAAGGACGATGGGCCATCGCTTATCGCCGAAGTAGTGTGGCACCAAAGACCATTGACGTAGCAAGATATGGGAGTATGGGACTCCAGGGTAGGCCAGATTACCGGATATACATAGGCAGCCATACCCTATTCGGAGTTGATGCCAGGTAGGGTACACTATCGGGGAAGCGACGGCGAGGCTTGCATAGACACCATAGAAATCCTTAGCGAACGCGCGTTGAATGCACGAAGGAGCAGGGCTAGGGTAGAACGCCCATGGTGTCGGCATGGTGGTGGGGGAGGACACGAGTCGAGCACCGTGGACTTGGTGTCCTGGTTATAACCACCTTGAACGTCAGTCACGTACGCACATAGAAGATGTCTAGATGAAGAAAGATTCGTACTTGGTAGTAAGCTTTCACGATCTCAGGTGACGTCATCCTCCTCTAAGCTGTGTAAAAACATACCAGGCTGAGTGGAATCTAATTCCGCAAAAGCAACACGGCTGGACAATAGATTCCAATGAATAGATGCGTCCGCGTTTTGACCAAGATGTACAAGGCGTTGTGGTCGCGTGCACAAAACGACCACCTTTCCTACGATGTTAGAAGATGTTATTTCTTCTGTGAAATTGTCCCTGGCCGAAGCTAAACTTAGCATACCCTCAACTGGGGCGTATACGTCCCCGCACCACGCCTTGGGCTCCCGTTGCGTCTGGAAAGGTGCCGAGGGACGAAGGCCGATAATGTCCAGAGGTTAATACGACGAAGACTGGGTGACAGCACGTTCAGAGTTCAGGTGGGTGTCTCGCCTGTAAGGAAGTGACCGTGCCGCCGGAGTTACTTGAGAAGCAGAAAGAAGAACATCGTTGGTGTTGTAGGATGAAGTGATACTCAGAATAATGCGACGTTTAAGAATAGACAGCTATAATGAGACGATGTTGGTCGAGGCGCAGTACATCGAAGCGACACCTCACCAACTGATTTCCGAGATGGATTGAAGAGTGGTGACAGGCTTGACTGTGTTAGGTCGTGGTAGATAAATTTAGGAGTTTCCGCTAAGAATAGTATCAGGGGCTATTTTTAGGAGCTATTTTGAAATTGGGACTTCATTTCGCATAAAACTGTACAACGAGTGGCGAGGTGTACTCAAGGATGCGGCGTTAGCTTCTTTAGCATGGGGAAGCATCGGCGAATGATGGGGCTCGGTCGATTTTCAGCTGGCGAGCCATGGTTCCGCGTGTGTGAAAAGATGCAGGAAGCGTTGGACTCCCCGCGAAAGGGTAGGTTGGTATGTGAAATTGGATGGCATAGTTCCGTGTCCACTACCGCGCATCACTGGCACGAGCCGTTGATTATCATCACACTCGGGGCCTTACTACATACACAACGTGCATCTAGCTTTCGTTATCAGCGCGGGTCGTAGAGCTAACGTTGGGGAAACTGGTGCAGACTGTACCACCAGAAGACTCCCCCCAACAATGATCAAGCTCAATAGCGTAATTGACTCTTCTCAGAAGGTCCGTCCAACGAGGATATCTGATTGAGGTCCATTATAGCAAGTAATGCTGTCTGAGGGGAACGTTCCTCGAGAAATGTGGGTTCATAGGTTATTGGGTAATGCTGATACCCCCGTGGCATGGTCTCGTGTATGTAAGGCTATAAATGTTTTACGCCACGACGTTATCGTATGTGATGGAGCGAGCAGCGTATGGGCGCTACGTTGCCCACGCCTTTTGCGGGGAATACTTGTACAGCAACCGAGGGAGCTCGCCAATACTACATCCGCAACGACATCGAAGCTCACGCGAATGACCGATGGGACCAACGCACCAAGGAAGCACCATAGCATATCGCTGATGGTGGAGAGGGGCTGGATGAAATGCTTTATAGGAGGGACATGCATGTCTTCAAGAAGATGGTCTGTGAAGCCCGGGGTGATTCAAAGCCGTGAAGCGCAGAAGTGGCTAACATAACGTGAGGAGAAGGAGAGAAGGCGATGTGCTAAAGTTACTGATGTGCTTAGGTTGAATTGTAGCGCCGACTGGGTGGGAGGCAAGTGGCGGGGGGCGAATACCGGAGAAAGAGAAGTCTGTCAAGCAAGGATGCCATTTGCAGAAGCGAGGGAGATTGATAGCAAGTGCGATGGGTCAGGGTCATCGAGCACTATGTACGCCGTGACAGATGGAGGGGTGCGAACGTGGTCCAGTCTAAAACCATAAATGAGAAATTAGGACACGGGTCATTGAGCTGATGGTGAACATATTGAGACCTAGTGATTGTACGATCATATGTCCGACGCCTGAACAGTGGAATCCTTGATTGTCCCGATTTCTTAGGCTAGCCTGCCTGAGAACAAGTGGCAAATCACGATTGCTGCGGATGACGAAAGCCACGATGTAAGACGATTTGGGGACGGTTCAGCGCGATATACAGCTCTGGGACAGGTATATCTGTTGGTGACCCATGGCGAAAAGCGCGCAGCGTGTATCGTCGCCCAGAGGAGACTTCGTTGGACACCATGATAAGGTAGCTGGGCTATATGGATACCCGAATGCACAAATCTCAGCTCAGGCGAGGAACCAAGTCCGAACAGGAGTTCTATGTAGTACACAGGATAAGATAAACTTGGGTAAACGATGAGAACCAAACTGCTGACCATTGAAAACGACTAAAAATGGGCTGGCATGTGTGCTCAATGCTGTTGAAGACCAGGATATAGTTGCGTACTAGGAGGCTGCAGGCGAAAGCACGATGGCAGCTCCTCCATTCCTCTGTCACTGTAAAAATGGTTCAGATGAATCTCGGACCGTATCAAACTCTAGGTCACGGCCCTCCATAAGTCGGATCTTCTGGTGGGATCAGATTATGGCTGGAAGGAAGCCGGTCGCTCAGCTGGAACGTGGAGGTCATGTTGGGTTGGCCCTTACAGTGCCCCCTGGTCCGTGCGCCGATCTCCCAGCTTAAAGAACCTTCGACGGGAGAATAGTCCTCCTCCAGACTTCATCTTCACCCCCCGTCCGTTTTGCAGATGATAGAACATATAAACAGCGAATCTCTCTTTGCCGTCGCTCCCCAATAACCCCAGCAGGTGGTCGCTGGCGACCGTGAACGCGTCGAGTCAATTTTCCACAAAACAATATCTGCAAAACAATAACAAAACCCTGATTTGGCTTGCTTACCACAATGGTTAGCTTGTTTCCTCCCCTTCATGCTGCGCAGCGAGGTCAGCATGATACCTTCGATCCAGGTTCTGGTTGACAGCAAGAAGTACGCCTGGTATGTCATTGGTCCCCCGTTAGGCGCCCTCGTATCTCTGACACCGATATGATACGGATAGTGAGACTTGCATTAAAGGGCATCGGTCGTCATCATGCAAACATACCGACCGGCCGCTTTTCGAAATCAAAAAGAAAGGACGTCCGGTCACGCAATGCGAACATTGCAGAGAATTACGCAAAACAAAACAAGTTCACGTCAAATGTATCTGCGAGCTCAAGGATGACGCTCTCTCTGATACACCTTTTAACCACCCTTCACCACCCCCTCCACCGCAACCTCGCAAGAAAGGTGTGTATCGCCATTTCATCCGTCTTGTCAATGGGTGGGCTTAGCCGTAAGGCGCGTCTATAATGCGTTAGGCAAAACAAAGGTCCCAGAAAGCGCCGCGTTTCCGCACGGCTTGCCGGGGGCCCTGGAAGCGTCGGGCGCACTACAGTCTTCTTCTGAGAGTATCTCTTCCGACTCAGAGCATGGCGGTATGCATCCATTCTATTAGCCCCGTCCCGTTCGGCGTTCATCAGAATGCTGAATATTCCTGTCAGGGAGCTGCTCGTGCAAATCTGGTGGTGAGTGCCACTGTTGTACGCCGCGAAAGAGCGCTCCCAGGAGGTCGGGTCATCCCTCGAGCGCACGTGGTAGCGCGGCATCAGCATCAGCATCCTCGCATCCCAAAGAACGCTCGCCAGTGAGGCAGTCAACCGCTAGCCCATCGTCACGTATGCAATCCCAGATATTGGCACGGATAGCGGAACTGCGCCCAGTACTCCCTAGACCAACTTCACACCATACTAGTGCAGATGAAGCGGGACCAGTCCACCATCCTTCCGCTGGTGTGCCGCATGCTAGTCGCCACCATTCTCATGATAGGAACGCATATAGCCCCTACAACAAGGCTTATGAGTCTATGTATAGCGACTCTGTATACGACATCGCTCAAAATACCAATCAATTAGCGCTCCATCAAGCTATTGATCCCCAGCTACCCTCCGATGGCTTCGGCTCTCAGTTCTCCACTCAGCAGCAGCACGACTCTCTGCAGCCCGAATCGACCTGGAACAGTAATCTGGCGGGATTTGTGCAAAATATCAATGACAGTAATCTTCTTCCGTCCTTCCCATCCGCTTGTGGATGTGGAGACTCCTGTCGATGTCCAGGCTGCGTTGAACATAACACCCAGCGGGCACCGTCCCCGTCTGCTTTCTCTTCCTGTGCAAATCCAGGAGCATGTTCAAGCTGCCTTGATTGCACCATCTTGTCTCTTCCGGCATCAATACCTCCCTCACACGACTCGACCACCCCCCCGACAGACCCCTACCAAAGCCAAGCACTCGATGACTGGTTCCGCCGCGTTTCAGGAACCGCATCTTCCTCATCCTCGTCTCAGAGTCAACATTACGGACAGTCACAACCTCCGAATGTTCAAAGCGAAAGTGGCCTCATCAACCCGTTGGAGCAGATGCCCGATTTATCAGAGAGCTTTGTCAACGCGATGAGCTGTTTAGGTGAAACGTGTAGGTGTCCCCCAGGCATGTGCCAGTGTCTTCAATGCGGCGAGGGTTTTCCTAGTACTCCCAACGTTACTTTCGAAACATCCGGGGAGCGTGGTAGCCTGCTATACCAGCAGCCTGCGGATTCCTCAGACTACGCTTCGTCATCATCACAAGACGCCGTTTCTTGGTCATCTCGTCAGGATCCTGGTGAGTCCCTCGCATCTTCGTCCAAAGTCCCATTACTGAGAGCCCGTATTCTCTTTAGGACGCTACCCTCGGCACGGCTCTCGACAAGCTGGCGGATCGTCCGGAGTAACCGGGCATACACAGTCGTTTTCGGCCACCGAGTCCGCGGAGAATGCTAGCGATTCATGGACGTTTAACACCACGTCACCCTATTCCAGAGTGCCGCCGATGATTCATACATCAGGCTACTCCAGAAGCCATTCCGGCTCCTCATCTTCGTTAGACGAGTCTCTTGCTTCAAATAGTCCATTCCGGGATACTCTCCGATACCAGTAATTATGTCTTGCGATCTTTTTCTTTCCTTTTCGATCTTGATTGTACTTAATATTACTCTTCCCTTTCCACATAGCTAAACGTGCCATGTTTTGATACCTATTATTGAGCGGGGCATTCGGCCTCTTTCACTTGTATGTAACTTTGCTCAGCTGCGCGTTCCGGTAACCATTCTGTTTACAGTTTCTCTATAAGTGTCTGATGCAGTAGCCATGTAATCAATAACATTCTTATGTTCTATCATCCACCGAGAGCGGCACGTACGCTGCGCGCAGTTCGAAGTTGCCTGTTAAAGCCTCCAAGAGTTCCACCCATCACGCTCGGCGTTCAATTGTTGATGGTACGAGTGATTGCTCAGGCAGCTGAGGGACACACAACCTTACATCCCTATCATCGGTTGCGTCTTTCGCATCTGCTCGGTCGTGACGGGTGTATACTCGAATCATTTGACTTGAGGATGGCATATAATATATAATACTCTGCAGGTCCATCTCCAAGGAATAGCGGTTTCCAAATCGGCCTTGAAGGGAGTACGAGTGGGTATAGTAACGGACTGTTATACAATGCACACATTGGCGCGCAGGAGGACGGATCAAGATTTATGATGCTGGACGTAGTTTCAAGTGAGGCATTGCGACATATTCCGACAGGATGGGAGATTTACGAATGGACGGTCGATGAACGCCATCATTGATGAAGAACGGGAAGATGGAACCCATATATAACGGCCCTTGGTGGGCGTTCATGTAATTGTTCTTGCAAGCACCATGGAACTGAAAGCAACGTACGACGCCTACGTTCCTTCAAACCTCAAGGAATTCTTCGCCCTAGCAAAACTTCAACCTAATTACGTTCCTTTCAAAAATTTCCGACTTCATACCTTGACGCCTGCTCAGCAATCTTCATTCGATCTCGCGCAGAAGGTCACGGTACCTGGAGCATTCCATCATTCCATCCGTTGTTTCTATTTCGCGCTCGCTATGTTGGGGAACGGATTTCCATCGAATACACCTGGGGCGCCGCAGATTAGCTCGACCGAGTTGGTAGAAAGGCTATTCCATGCGTGCATTTTACACGATATGGGGTTGACTCAGAACCGGAATGCTTTGAGGCATCCAGCCCATGCCATGACCTTCGAACTGCACGGGGGCATTATGGCATACGAGCACCTACAAACCATTGAACCGAAGCTCAGCGCGGAGCAGCTCGGGGACATCGTTCAAGGGATAATGCTGCATACTGTGCCGTTCAACAGCGGTAAACAGTCTGCATCGGCCTTCCTGGTGCAGCTTACAGCGTTCTTTGACCTACAGGGTTACGACGCACTCGGACCTCAATCGCTGGATCACATTCTGAACAAGCGGACCGTAGGAGAGATTGAGAAGACTTACCCTCGTGGTTCTCTATCCTCCGAGATTAAAGAGCACATCCATGGCCAACTCACGGCGAAACCAGACTGTCTCATGTCACATATGGTAAGCCACAGCTTCACATAACTGAGATCAAGGCTCACGCGTAGAATAAGCCTTTGGATTTTGCCAGCAAAGCCGCGGCCATCAAGTCGCTTGTAAACGGTTATCAGTAGTTCTTCGTTGATGAGAAGATCCTTGAATGTTGAATCTATAAAGTGTGCACCCCTATATCTAGTCCCTGACCGAACGCCGACTTGACATTGGCTCAGCAAAGCAATCACGTAACTTCCACTCGGTTAGCCGGATTTAGAGGAAACCGGATTTGCTGGTTAAATCTACGTTCCTTTGCGGGGTACATAGCTCCTGTCCCATAATGTCGCGTTTGTCCTCGGAGAACTATGTCTTTGACCCGCGACCTAATTATCCACTTCAGCTTGCGGTGAAACGCCTATGGGACCCGCAATCACCAAATCTCCACGACGGCGACGCGTACACGCTATTCTTCGTTCATGGTACCGGGTTTCATAAGGAGCATTGGGAACCTGTGCTCGATGACCTCTTTGAGCTGGCGGCCGGAAAGCCAGGCTCGCCGAAGATCCGGGAGGCGTGGTGCTTGGACGTCTATCACCACGGAGACTCTGCTATCTTGAATGAGGACGTTCTCGCTCGAGGATATGACGTGTTATGTGTGTGCGGCTTGAAATCGTCCATCCATGCGGGGCTGACAGAATGCCGTATGCAGGTTCTTGGGAAGAGATTGGGCGATGCGTGCATTTGGTACTTAGTGGGCTCGGTACGGGAATTGACATCGACTTTAGCACTCGCAAGGTTGTTGGAATTGGCCACTCTTCGGGTGCCGTAGCATTGTAAGGCCTTACGCTGGTTCCGCCGATGCTGGGGGGAGCTCATTGGCGAACACTTCAGGATGCTGTCAACCACATACTATCCGCCGTTAAAGTATAGCGTACTGCACTTAGTCGAGCCCATGATCCTCCCCGCTTTGCCCCCGGGCACGCGAAACATGCTTGAGGCTGGGTCTAGCAAGCGGCGAGATATTTGGCCGAATAAAGAGGAGGCCTTACAGGCCTTCCTCAGCCGACCATCCTGGCAGGCATGGGACCGCCGCATCCTGAACCTCTACGTGGTACGTATGATGGCGTGTCATGATGCCGTGATTTCACACAAATTCCAGGAACATGGACTGCGGCCTTTGCCCACGGTAACATATCCAGACAAAGAAGGCGTCACGCTGAAATGCCCTCGAGTTCTGGAAACCGTGAGTACCGATAGCTTCCAGAGTGCTGTTATAGCTAATATGTTAAATGGTAGGCTTCTTACCGCGACGCCATCTCCCGTACGCGCGCGTACCACTTCCTCTCCACAATCGTCAAGCGCATACCCATCCATATTCTTTACGGTGCCGTGGACGATTACGTGTGAGCGCTGTTCGAGATCTCTGATGGATTGTTAACTGTAACCTTCACCTAAAGCGCGGCGGAAATTAAAGATGACGTTCTAGACAACGCCTCTGGGGGAAGACAAAACTTTGCCTCAGTAGTGAGAGTTCAGGGTGCCGGTCACTTGGTAGGTTATCTATTTCCCGGCCACCACGGTGTTCGTGGGGTTTGTTCTGACCAATGTCGCTTCAATGCAGGTCACACAAACACATCCCAAGGAGCTTGCGCAAGAGATCGCAAAGGTTCTTGAGGCTTCTGTTCCGGCCGTCTTGAGCGCGAGGCTTTAGCCCAGAAAAAGGGTACAATCATTTCGCAGGACCTTCTTCCCCTAGATGTATTTTGCAGCGTTGGATCAATTCCACACGCTTAGAACCCACGGCGATCATCCTGAATAGGTTGTGTGTCAAGCATACTACGCATCGTCATGCCGAAACTTACAAGCTTCTACTCGTCTACGAATATAGGTAGTCTGTAAACATATGATGATGAGCTCAATACATGGAGCATGGTCGATCGTTCGCCAAGGGCTAACACAGTACAGCGGTGGAGTTATGCCAGGTATGTACTAATATGCAAGTCAGCGAGGTGTGTTTGGTGTTACATTGGAAGATCTCAAGAAGATGCAAGCGATAACTTATTGGAAATGAATAGGAACAACAACAACAAAACCCGAATGAATCGTTGAGTCCCTGGCGTCCGAAGTGTTCGATCGAAAGAAGGAGAGGGTGTATGGTTCCATGATGTGGTACACGGAAATTAAAACCATGGGGAGAGATGCTCGCCACGAAATGATGGAGAGGTTGTAGCTTGTGAGGAGGTAAGCTACAAGGTTAATTCCGCGGATGAGATGCGACGAAGCTTAAGCTTGCTGGCTGGGTGAGGCAAATTACTGCGGCCTCACGCTTTCACTCCTCGTCGCTCTCGCGCCCCATATCGCTCGCCGATTGATAACTTCGTTTTCTGCGCGGAGGGCTGGCACTATTGGCGTCCTTTTTACGACGCTTTCGTTCAGTTTCTCGAATGTTTAATCGAACGCCCCATCGAGCGAGTTGCTGTAATGATATATCATCGTTAGGGGCCTTTCAGACGGCAGGAGACAGACCGACCTTAGTTAATTCGGTAGATGCTTGGAGTCCAGGGAATTCCTTGGTCGAATACACCTTAAATCGCCCCCCGTAGCATTCTGCTTGAACTGCAGAGTGCGTTGAACCAGTAGGCAGATTGGTCAAATCGAAGAAACGATAACGAAGAATGAATGTGCCTTCGATTTTTATTGCTAAATCCTGTCAGACATAGTAAAGGAGCGTATCAGCAGTATGGACATTTCAATGATCGTTTTAGACTAACCGAAAATACGAAGACCAAGGACTTGCGGCCTTGATATTCCACAGTGGCCGGCTGAACGAACGTGGCACCGACTAATGCTTGGGTTTGCTTCGAACCTTCTGTAACGTCGAAATCTCCTATGCGATGTACCACCTCATTTGAGGTAGAGTGCGGATGAAGGCAATTTGCCAATGGAATAGGTTCGGATGGGGAAACAACCATGTTGGCTTGTCGAGCATAAGCCTGTGCAGTGAAGTAGTTCACATTCAAGTTTCCACCTCCAGGGCTCGATTGTGGGGATTGAAAAGCTATCTGTGAGGACGCAGAGCTTGGTGACTGTGGTGGGCCATTATTCTTTGACTTGTTCGCATCGGGCACGGGAAAGAGATCAACGGTGCAGAGAAGGCCAGGACACATAATTTCACTAAGCAAATATATCAGGAAGATTGCACAGGCGATAATGGAGATAGCCCCGTACTCGTAATTGTCTACTTCTTGCTCACTGTCTGTTTCACTAGAGGAGTAATACAGTTTGAGCAGGACCACGGGTGGCGGATCGAGCGGTCTCCGGTCGACTCTGGCGTACCTTCGTGAAATTTCAGGCGATATTCAATAACAGATAACCATCCGAGACGGAAACACTTACTTCCTCCCAAGGTCCGCTTTTTGAATTTCTATCAACTCTGCCCTGACATAGTAACCAGTGAATTGGCCTGTGGAAAAGTGGATTCGTTTGCCTATATGGTCAAGGCCGGCCGGCTGGCGACCATTGGACGCCGAGCCATGGGAGTTTACAGACGGCGATGATGAACTGTGAGCACTAGCGACAGGCTGAACTGGTAAAGACTGGTGATGCTGGAATACGCCAGTATGGTGAGCAGCCATATGCGTCCGGAAGGTACTACCTGGTAGCGTTGCGGATGTCAGACAGATTTTGGCGCAAGGTTATATAAGGGGAACACTGAAGCCAATGCGGGCGGAGATCGAGCTATCGTTGTGGTCGTGAGCTATGGTCCCGGTCGCAGGCGCTGTGTCAATTTATATGGAAGTTTTGCTTTCCGAATGTAGCTAGTGTCCTAGGTTTTTGACATGTCCGTTGTTTGGGGACACGCGGTCTTACGTCGGCTGCAGAACCTTAATCTCATCACCGAGTTCCAAGACTTTGGCAACCAAAGCTACTATTCGGTGGATATCTACATATCTCTACTGCGTCAGTCAACGTTCCACCTATCAACCTCAAGGGCAGAAGGTTAAAGTGTAATCGGCGTTGAGGGAAGAGTCACAGGTCCAGAGAGCTGTGCCACTGCTCTCATCATAAGCGTAAGCGTACGAATTGGGGCAGTTGCTCTCTGCGGCTGCCATGAGAAGCTGGTCAACAATCAGACAATAAGAGAGACGCACTGAAATAGCTGTAGTACTGAACACCAGATGATGGACAGGTGGCAGGGGTATTGTGGGAGCCAGAGCAGCAGTTGGCTGAGTTTCCTATAAAAAGACACAAGTTTGAGCAGGGCACACTCCTTTCAGGACAACTCGCCGCCTAAACCAACCTGGGTTTCCGTCCAAGTTGGCCTGGCAAGCACTGCGGCAGCCAACAGGGAATCCGGACGCATCGAAGGGGCCCTTGAGGGGAGCAGGGCCTAAGATCAATCTTAACAACATGTCCCTCAAAACGTGCCGAAAAGCTTAAAGTGACGTACAATTGGGGCCAAGGTCAACGGCACAGTCAGCAACGGGGCAACCCTTGTTGTTTGTGATTCTCATGGGAAGGTTGTAGCCGTCAACCAAAGAGACTGTAGATAATCTAGTTAACTGATGGTCGAGCAAATGTGGGGGTACGTTACCATCGTAGAAATCGCGGTTACCATCGGCCTGCAGAGTCCACTCCGCAACGGTAGCTGGAGGGACACCCTGGTGGCGGGCATGTAAGCCAAGCCCGGCATCATCATATTGGTAAGGAGACGCACGGTTCCAGTGTGGGGATCACATAGTAAGCCACCGTTGCAGCCACCGTCCAAGCAAGAGTTGGGCCCAGGGTTACTGCTGAAGTCGCAGTTACGCCTAGCCTGAAATGAGAGTCAGAGAGGTGATCCAACATGATAAGCATCAATACCTACCCAGATTCGTCCGGCTTTCCAGTTGTCCGGGACATGGAATGTTGCTACGGACCAAGCAGGAGCTTCCCAACTACGTGGTAGGTGATTAGCTCAAGCGCTAAGTACTTAGAAGGTCATCCCGCATACCCAGTCGCGTGGTCAGGGACGTTAGGGGCAACATTCAAGTCGGTGAATATCTAGTATCAGCATTGTCAGGGGGGAAACCGTTCGGAATTACGGGAAACGTACAGCAGGCCTATAACGAGAAGGTCAGTCATGGAATTGATCGACGTAGGCGACCAGAAATCACCAGATAGTGAATGGACACGCGTTGTACACGGTGAACGTGCGAGCCTGAGCACTCAAAGCACTGGCAAGCAAGAGACCAGTAGCTTGAAGGAATTTCATGATTTGATATCGACTAGAGCAGAGATGGACCAGCGAGCTGAGGAAGTACATTCCACTTTTCTCCGCCTTTTATAATCTACCGTGTCCTGTCCTAAACCAGAGACTGCGCGGGCATAGTCCACCTATCGACTACCCGATTCCCAAATGTGCCGAGACGACTGCGTACCGACATCAGGCTAGGCTAAGCCGATGGAGGAGGTTCTTCAGCTGCCCATGAGGTAGCCACCGCGTCTGCAGATTCGCTTCTGCGTCATACGCCACGTGAGCTATACTGCAAGGATCAAAAGGTCCGAATATCAGCGAAAAAATACGGAAATTGGCATGGCGCTACTTGTGGAGGCGAGCGTCGGTAGATAGCTTCCACTTGTCCATCATGAAATACTCCACCCACATGCACGCTTGTTTCCAGGTTAGGCATCGTTGCTAGTCGAGAAGCAGGTTGCATGTGTCCTATTGAGTATCAAGTGCGGTGGTAACACATACCAGTGACTCACTGATGCGAAATATTTGCGTTGTGATATGTCCAATAGGGAGGACCGAGAACCCGTGAACACAACCCGTGGTGATAAGTGATGAGAAGACTAGGAAACACCCCGACGGCGATGTCTGCATCATCATTAGTGCGGCAAAGACGGAGTGTAGAGTTCGAAGCAAAAGAAATGGTATTGTACTTTGTTCATAGGCGTACACTAGAATAGTCCAATTAATGCGAATGTCCAGATGTGGAATGACAGTAGTCATGAATGGCTAGCAAACGTAGTTCGTTGGTCAAACCACGGTGTTCTATAATATATGGGTCGTGAAAAGATAGTCCATTACAAGTTATCGCATAATGTGCATTCAATGTGTAGGGCAGTGCGGAACACGGCAGCTGATGCGAACCAAAGTTAGTCATGGCCTTACTGAGATGGTAAACGACTTACGAAGCGTCACCAACAGGACGAATAGAGTAATGGCGAGGACGTAGATGATACCGTAGCGCAGAACCTTGATTTGTGGACGAATGAGAAGCGAAAACGTAGCAGTGGAGATAGAAACTTACGATCCAGCGACGATGCTTCTTCTGTTTGATAGAAAATAATGGGGCACGAATTTGCTTTGAAGGTCGGAGCCAGACTGTTGATTGTGTAAGCTTGACTCGTCTACAAAGAGGAGAAATGGTAAACTCACAGAGCAATGTTGCATGAAGCCGATCAAAGTAGGGGATCAAAATAGGTGGAGTGAGCATGAACATCAACAAATGACCGAGCAGAAGATCCGAGGTCCACAGTGACAACTCAATGATCTTGACCACGAACTCTCGGGCAGGCTGCGACATAGCATGCGAACCAAGCCCTCGGCCATACCATCTACCACTCCACCATGCTCGGTTGGTTTCATCGTGCTTAAACTCTCTTGAGAGGAAGACGGATATCAAGACTTTTACGATCGCACGCTCAACAGCGATTATAGCAACCAGGCCCAAGGATGCGTGACCCGCATTCCAGCGCTCGAGGAACCACTGAGAGGGGATTTGGGTCAGCTGCCATTAGCTGCGGAAAGCGACTGGACTTACGAAGAATTCGAAGAAGCCAATTGCTCCGATGACACCAAGCGCGTGGGCGATGAAAGCCATCACCGAGCCGAAACGAGGATACACGGGATCCAGCATCGGTCCGAGGAACAACGAGACCAAAAAGAGGACGAGTAGGACGGCAGCGTTCCAGACAATCGGACCAAGAGATATTACCGCGATACGGATAAGAGGAGCAGGCGGTAGTCGGCCGTTCTCAGGGAAGGACTTCACAAACATATACGCGACGACGAAAATAACGGCCATGATAACGGGGAAAAGGATTTCGGACCAGATGACGGCCCGCCAACCTGCTCGTGGGGTATCGGCGGACAGTTTCTCGGAAGGATGTCCAAGCTTTTTCTTCTTGTAACCTGTGATCATGGTTCTTGACAGCCGACAGTAACCGATCCAAGAGTTGATATGCGAGCGTGAATTACCCCTTGACATCCACCGCAGGAATTCCCTTCACAAAATGTCAGTATGTGGGCAGCGCGGGGTATTTGCGCCAATCCTTACCGATAGTCAATGATGAAGTCGGCAAATACGAATTGATGTGGGTTGAAGAGGAAGGGCGCGACACACAAGGCCATGATTGAGAACCAGAAGTAGATCAGGTATGGGGTCCATGCTGCGATTGTGATGTAGAGCAACATAATGAGTGTGCGCATTCCTAAGTAGATAGAGGGACCAGCAAAACGGGAGAATAGGATATTGAAGTTGATTCTTGTCGTCGCGAATCCACGACCAGTGGCGATGTAACGAGCTCCACCGAACGTCAAATTGCTGAGAATGGAATGGGTATAGATCTGCGTCGAGAAGACTTCAAAGACGGGTGAAAGCGAGCCGAACTGTCGACCAAGGCGGAGGATAGCTTTCCAAGTGCCACGTTCGACAAGTTCTGCAGGAAAGATAAGATGGATGAGTAGGAACTCCGTCGTAACCACTTCTAAGACTTACCCTGCAAGAAAAGTGGCAAAAAGGCAATCATGAAAACCAAGAAGATACTGATAATGCAACGGTGAATCCAATCAAAGACGAGGACAAGGTTGTAGCATCCTGTCTGATTGCCGATGAATTGACCAGCAGACGTATACCGGCAAATGTCTAACTCGGAGCTCAGTGTAGCCAAAAACACCACTAAAAATCAAACATCAATAAAGGACGGATGAAAAGAACACGGATACATACATGTCACGATGAACAAGTGGATCGACAAGATGACGAGCATGTTGTTAATTTGAAAACCAGGGTGGCCATAGTAGAAAGTCAAGAATCGGTCGATGGGGAGCTGAGTCCCGAGGTAGTAATACTCTCGACTTAACATTTGCTCTCCCATACCAGTGCCAAGCTTGGTCTGGAAATTGAGGATAGTGCCAAACCCGAGGTCACGACCTTTACCGCACTGGTAATATTCGGTGTGCTTGATCCGCCCACCACGACCAAAAGCATTCATTCCGGCAAAAATGTCTTCATTCAAATGCAGACCCTTCTGTGCCTTTGAGACGCCGCCACGTGTGTTCATGTATAACCCGTTTAGGAAATCAGGATGTCCATAATGCAGCTTCCCTCCAATCCATGCCATCGACCGTGCCGACAAAGTACCAAACGTTTGTTCCTTTCCGGCAGCGAGGTCACCAAGGATACCAATATTCTCCGAGAAGATGTACTCTCGAGCGCCAACTATTGCAACTGGAGTCTTCTTATAATCCTGAGCGCCCCACTGGGCATAAGGACTTTGACCAGAGACGGCATATTCTTCAAATTCGCCGAGAACGTTACGAATCTTCAGACATTCCTCGAGATAGTTGTCCTGGTTGGCATCAATGAGCTGAAGGTATTCGCCGCGGTAGAAGATGATCGCATGGTTCTGGTTGTCGGATTTGCCATCACCGAGAATAGGATTGCCAGGGAGTTCAATGCGGAACTTTGGCCGGCGTCGACCCGTCTCGGGTATGAACTCGCTATGCCCATCAATGAGAGACGAGAAGATCCTTGAATCTTCACCGTCCTTTCCGGGAGCCTCTTCCAAATACGCGATTTGTAGATCCGGATAAGCCCGTAGCAAAAACTCTGCGTTCTCCTGTTCCTCCTTGTTGAACTTCGAATAGCGCTGCATGGACACAACGAACTTGAACTTCCTTCGCGCCATGCGCTCCAACTCGCGTTCCAGCTTGTCCGTATTGCCCCCGAAAACCTGTACAACTTCCGGATTTTCCACGCGATACAACAATTTGATTGCCTTGGAGTAATTCATCATACCCGAGACAGTGCGATAGAGGGTTTGCGCCCTTAAGGAGGCCCAGATACGCGTACGCAGGGTGAATTCAGGTGCCGCGCTCTTGAACCCAAAGAAGTAGAACGGAAGATCGTAGGCCCGACCTTTCTCATCTCCAGCGAAGGGGTTGGGTCCATTGAACATATCAGATTCTTGAGCAAGTATCTTGGTGTCTTTGACAAAGTTCTCCCATTCAATAGGATGGAGTTGCTTCAGGTATTCAAGTAGAGTAACGCGAGTACTCTGATCCTCCTCACGGATGATTTCACGGAGTGAGAGAAGAATCTAAGATAAGGCACATAGCTATCAGAGAAGGCGATAAATGAACAACATGGACAACATACCTTCTCGCTGTAATGGGGTGTAAGAACCGTGAACGTTGGCATGGCATCTACAGGAAGTGGCTCCGGAATATCAAGTGTCAAGGACTGGGCAAAAAAGGAGATACGTCGTTCCGCCTCGCTGCCTGGTGGGAAGAATTCACCCTTGAATCCTTTGTCGCCTTGTGACATGAAGAACGGCGGAGCACGAAGGCTACGGCGACCACCTTCTACATCAACCTGATGGTACAGAAGTTTCTGGACGTGGTCGATAGAAAGGAGATGTTCGCGGTACATAGAGATAATCACGGCGTTCCAGATCTGCGAGACAAGAACCTAATGTATATGTTACGTCAGACTGCTGACGCGAAAGTAGAACACACAAGTGAAGCGCACCTTGGGCTTGTACTTTACTTCCATGTCTGCATTCGCCAAAAGCTTGGCGTAGATGCGCTTCGGCAGACGAGTGAAAATATCCTTCCAAGGCGTCCAAATCGACAGGCCAATAGCAAAGGATCGACCAATGCTGAGCACTGTATTCCAAATAATGTACCAGAGGAAAGTGTCGAGGAAGAACAAGCCTAAATCCATGATATACATAATAGTCAACGTGAAGGCGGCATGGTTCCTGCATAGCGCGTTCCCGAATAAGCGGTCATCACAGGCTTGTATCTTCATCCCAACCATGACGCTGATGGGGTCACGAAACGACAGCGTAAGGAAGAAATAGGACTCGGTGAACTTGCAGCCAAATACAAGGAACCAGAGGACGAAGGAAGCTACCCGACTCGAACCAGGGAGCAACGGATAACTGGCGGTAAAGGTCTGGCTGGCAAGATATTTACGGGACTTTCCAGCGACACGATCACCAAACATTCGACCAGACGGCATGATGGCGAAAAGGAGGGTGGCTGCCACAGAGATGAAGAACTGGACAATACCCAAGATAAGGGCTAGCGAGCCCCCTGTCCCATTGCTTTCGGCAATCGCAACGTAGAACGTAGGGCCGCCAGTTAAACCGAGAGTGATGAAGAGGAAGACGAGTCGGCGAGCAAGATGAGAAGTGTTGTTCCACGTAGTCGGGATGTAGGAGAATTCCGTGAGGGTGGCTAAGATCATGATGATGGTAGCAACGGCCCCACCTAGGGCGGTGGCACTCCAAGTCATTGCGGCGGATGCGCGTCCATTAACAGCGTAAATGGCAGGGGAATTGTAGGCTGTGTAGAAGTAGTAGACACTGATGTGAATAACCCATATTCTGTTGAAATTGACGAGGAGATGTCCAAAGGATCGCTTCTCGTAGTATGTCTTGAAGAAGACGCGATTCCAGTCGATGCGGTCAAACTTCATAAACCTTTGCGGAGGTGGAAGGTCGATGAGGCGAGTCTGACACATGAAAACTCAGTAGATGAAGATCATGGGTTCATCATTAGTTACCTTGTCCGTGAGGATGATCTTCGCTATACCCTCCGGATACCAGAACAATTGATTGACATCGTCATATCCAATGATATCCTGATGATCCTTCTCAGTTCTCACAAATTTGCCATCGACGACCTTGTAGCCTTGATCACGTATGAATCGATACAAAGGTTTGATGACAGTCTTCAAGTACAGTCCTTCCGGTACAGGTTCCATCCGATTTTGGCATTCCGGCGACCGATAATAATCGTCGGCACACTTGAAGATGAAGCACAGGCATTCGGGAACGAATCGGACTTGCGCAGCTTCGCCCCAACACAGCAGATATAAAGCGACTTGCCTTAGTCGGTCATATTGGCTCATGCTTGCCATTGCTAAGCGCCATCGCTCCAATGCCGTGTTAAGCGACTTTTCGTGAGCAGGCGCCTTGGAGCTGGCGCCAGTAGCGTCCTTTTTGCTCCGCGTTGAGCGAAGGCGATTAAGCCCGGGGTTCAGCGTCTGCCCTACTGCGTCGTCGAGATCCAGCTGAGCCGCAAAATACCACTTCCGATAGTTAGCATTCTGACCGCCGATATAATCTGCGTGGACGGTCAACAACGCTTGATTCGGGGACATCCGTGAGGCCCGACTATCCAAAAGTTGCATAAGGAAATCGAACTTGGGCGCTTAGTGAGTTGTTTAGGCAGTGCTGCAACATGAGTTCCACACGCACCATATTCCTCATTGAATCCCGCTGAAAACCAAACTTTTGCGTGAGGTCGAGGAAGACATCTTCTATTTCCTCCTTGGATAGAGGCATTTGTCGCTCTGCCGTCCAAGCGGGGTAGTCTTCACGGATGCCGGCAGAACCTACGAACGATCTATATATTGTCGACAGAATGGAAGATGCTGCACATACGTGGTGGGGGGCCCAAAGACTCGGCAGATGGAGCGTATCGCTGTCCATAGACGTCACCATCTGAATCGGTGTCTTGGGGGGCTAGAGGAAGTAGAGCAAGTTGATATTGCACGCAAAGGCGCTGTTTGTATTATAACTCACGATACATGTCGTAGTTATTCTGGTCATAGTATCCCTGTTCATTGTGTTCATTGTATCCAGGATTGCTTGTGTCCGAAGCATAAGTATCTCTGCGGCCATAGTCTACATTGTCGGATTCATTATCGTAGTATCGTTGCTGGGCATTGAAAGGATCGTTAGCATGGGCCTCTGTCGACGGCGACGACGAGTAGCCCTCCTGGCTTGATTTGCCCGGGCGGGCAGACATGGATGATGGTGGTCAGAGGAAAAGGAAGCGTGAAGAGGATCGAGAGTGGGAATGACGAAAGAACTAACAGGCAAGTCTTCGCCGTCCGCCTTCGCCGCTTACGTAACTCAACAACCAGTTTCAGCCTGGCTCCATAGAAAGCAGTTGCCGTTCTTTTTAACGTTTTCGGGCCAGTGCCACCGTCAAGCTCACTACATTCTCCTGTGTTCGGTACAAGTTTTCCCAATTATGCAGCTTAGCGTCATGTCAATTCCTTTGATACCGCTCCCGAGCTGGCTGCCAGCGAGTCTGATGAAGCTTAAATTATAAAGGCCTTCTATTTCTGGATCCTAACGTTGTCCTAAAGACTTGGCTATGACGAGGATGAGAGTTCGCACCTTTTTCGACACGATTATTTGCCTTGAATCCAGCTGACCAGACTTCATACGGTGCTTTGATCGCCAATTATATGACGAGAGCAAGGCTGAGTTGGGATGCAGACTGCCAACTCTCCGAAATTTCGTCTGGAAGAAGGAAGTCAGGTATCTTCAATCGAATCAGTTCTCGATATACTGCATCCTCTTATTCTGCCAAGCCCTACTGACATTATCTTGTGATGCTCTATCAGAGGACGCACGGTCATCCTATGATCCAATGATAATCCGCCATGTTACTCGACCGCGCAAATGCTTGCTCCTCTCAGGGAGTCAGCTCAGTTACCTAGTGTTTATCCCTCGGTAGTGCAGGCTGCAGCCGATTGCCCAAGTCTCTAGAATTCGAATCAAAGCTCTTCTCTCCCCGATAACCCACTATCCCGCCGGTCCCCGAAGTTGATACTACTTCACCTTCAGATACCGTCGTAGGGTTTCTAATCGTGATTCTTGGCTGCGAGCAAGATAAGCAAGAAGATTTTGCTGGCGACTTCCAAGCTTGTGAAGGCTGGAAGCCCCGATGTCCGCTATGCATCGATACAAGCTCAAACGTCTAATTTTGTGGAGATACCACCTCAAAAGCCCTGAAAATCGGTATTCGGCCCATCTCGCCCCCACCACGCATCGTATACACAAGCCATCCCCTTGCGAGTCTGATGGATCAGGCTTCACCGAACAGATTGAGCAATATTTTCCTATCGGGTAAGCACTTCTTTGATCTCTCGTCCGATTTCCCCAGACTAATCGGCCTTATCATATGGGAGTACGGACATTGCACGCCTGTAGCCCAATGAGAGTTTGCCAACATACCCGAGGCGTTGGTCTTCTGTCTTCTTTGAATTCAAGCAATGCATCTAGGTACAAATAACATTCCCCAGCAGACCAACGACGAACTCGAGGTCACAATGACCTCATGGCTACAGGCGCACTAGAGCGTCAGCTGAGGTGCACATTGTCGGCTCTGTGAGAATCGTATTGGGGTACCAATGTGATACCTCGAGACATTTCTTGATTTCTGGAGGTATAAAAGCCATGTTGATGCTCATGTCGTTTTCCAAATCACAGGAAAATGCAGCTCTCTATTGCATCTGTATTGGCCTTGGTCGCTAGTGCATCCGCACGTACCTTCACAGTTCGAAATGCTTGCCCTTTCACTATCTGGTAGGAGCCATTTCACGGACGTACCGAATCATGGACTAATCATTCGCTTTACATAGGCCTGCTGTATGTTTGCCTTGAATGCACTCTACACCTTCTAACAAACGATAACGTGTAGATATTTACTGACTTGAACGTTGCGCCCAACCGACCCAACTTTCAGACTGGGTACGTTGAAGCATTTATTTGGGCCATGCGTTGTTCATCGCGGAGTCTAGGTGGGAAGCCCCTGCGTTTTCTCAAGTCTCCTTCAGCGTACCCAACGACTGGAAGGCCGGGAGGATCTGGGTTCGTGGAGTTATTTATATCATCGCCTACCATCTTGTAACCCATATGACTTGCAGGCCCGCCGTAACTGCAACTTCGCTTCCAACCCCGGTCCTAATTCTTGTTTGGATGGCGGCTGCAACGGTGGCCTTCAGTGTGATCCCCGCACCGGGACGGTATGGAGCCGCTCTAGTCCTAAGCATCTCGGTATCGGCTGACCTTTGTGCATCAGGGTGTTCCTCCCGCTACCGTAGCCGAGTGGACCTTGCAAGCTGGCGGCAATCAAGACTTCTACGACAGTATGTCGCGTGCCTCTCTACCACATATGAACCCCCGGATCTAATGTTCTCACTCTCAGTTTCTCTTGTTGATGGTTACAACCTTCCTGCGAGGATTGACAACAACAAAGGCTGTCCCGTGGCAGATTGTCCTGTTGATCTCGGTCCTAATTGTGCGGTCTATTTCCCATAAACTGATGGCAGAATATGTTGCTTACTGGCAGCGTTCGGATTTGATTAATGTTTTCGGCTGTGTAGGCCCACAGGCCCTCAAGGGACCCTTCGACAACGTTGGCTTCCCAGTAGGGTGCAAGAGCGCTTGCGTCGCAAACCTAGATGGAAACCCAGGTATGGACCAAACCTTCCCGAGGGCACGTGAATTATGAGTCCGCGGAAGCAAACTCTACCTATCGCCTTCGCATTTTGCATATGATGTCTGACCACAATGTCTCCCAGGGAACTCTGCTAACTGTTGCTCTGGAAGTCACAACACCCCTGCCACTTGTCCTCCTTCTGGAGTCCAATTTTACAGTTACTTCAGTCAGTCGACTCTTGTAGAATTGCCATCTTTTTGTTGACCATTATCTATAGAGAACAACTGCCCACGCTCGTACGCGTATGCCTTCGATGAGGGCTCTGGGACGGCTTTGTGGACCTGCCCGTCCAACCTCAACGCCGATTACACTCTTACGTTCTGCCCATGAGAGAGAAAAGTTAAATGGTGGATCATTATGTAGTCTTTTGAAAAGTGAATGCTTTAGTAAGGTGTCCTTGAATACAAGTACTGTCTTTTGGTAGCGATTTGGTGTGGAGAAATAACCCCGCGTGAGTGAAGATGCATGTGGTCAACGAGTACCGCAAGTAAGACGAGATGGTATGCCCCGTGTTTAAAGGAACCAAACGTACACGATCGAGTGCATGGAGTATCACTGGAACGTTACGTCTGCAAAAACTGGACGATGGTCGCTAGCCAACACTCCATCGTCTGCCAGAGCCGAGTCCACCTTGTAAGCGTCGGCCGTCCTACAAACATGCCAAGTCAGTCCATACGATTGAACCCATCACCCACATGCAGAACTCACCATCCCAGATTACTCCCTCCAAACACGAAGTCAATCCTTACCCAGTCTGAGGAATCATTCGGCGCACTGAATCCTGTGAAAGTAGCGAAATTGGACGAGACGCTTCGTCGAGGCGCTTGACTTCGCAGATCAAGCATTTTAAAATCCGGGAGCTGGTCATCCGGTACAGAGAATCTGGCTGCGAATGTAGCGTTTATGGCCACTGGTGGTATGGCACCGGTGATGATGGAGTATGCACCGGAGTCCGTCCCTGTGGAAGCGCTGAAGTTCGAAAGGAGGGGTTAGGGGCAGCTGGTTAGGGATTATGCGTTTATCAACGAACCTATTGAAGTCTCCTGTGATGATCACAGGATTCCCAGTAGTCGCAGCCTCAAAACGGGCTCGAGTCAGTAGAAGGGATGCTGCAAGCCTCCTCTGAGCATCAGACTGATCATCCATATGAGTGTTGAGGTAAGTAAAGTCTTTGGGACCATCGGGCGTGGTTAGGGTGAGATGGGCAACAGTACAGATTCGGAATGAGCCTGCACCGGGAAATCTAGAAGGCTCAAACGGTGTGTTCCTAGCGAGTGTTTTCTTGTAAGATCTGGAAATGGTGGAAGGAACATGGGACTTACGAAGTCCAGAAAGAATCGTTGGAACGAAGTGTAATAGCCGACCTAGTGGGTCGCGTCAGATAATAGACACGGAGAACGTATGATTATTCTTACTTCTTGAAGAAGATCGGACTGAACTCGCCAGCCTCGATGCCATTGTCACGGCCAACTCCGATCTGCGAGATCAATGAACGGACAGTAGCATCAGAACAGGGCTTGACCCTTACCCATGCCCATTCATCACCAAATAATTCTGCCAGATCATGGACCTGGCGTACTAATGCTTCCTGAAATCCTAGGATGAGTGTAAGCGTCCGAACCATCGAAGCCGATCGAGGCGAAGGCCAGCTAACCAGCGAGAACGATCCCTTCGCTAAGCAAATGCTCAGCGACGCGTATCCTCCTTGTGCTCCAAGGTCGCTCCTGGGAACCGGCTAAGAAAGCTGGTTCCTGAAGAGGATCAGGTAGCGCTGCAAGGGACTGTTGCACAGTGATGTTATTTGGCTGAGAGTCAAATCGCAAGTTCCACGACGCGACGCGCATTCCGGTCGTGAGGAGGGGAAAGAGGAAAGTTGCTCCGAGTAGTGCTAACAGCATGGCGTCGATTGTTGACTAGCTGACCATGCGCCATGGTTTATATATGATTCGAGCTTCAAGAAGCTCATAGCAAAATTGGATTGATATTCTCAGGTCCGAGTGGATATAGCGAATGAGGGGTGCTTCGAATGCACATGCTCTCTACGTGAAGATCCTATCGTCGTAGTTGAGTCGAACTCCATCTCTCAAACGGCTTGCTAATTGGGTGATCTTGTATTTATACTGAGGTGCGCTGGGCTGCTAAGATCCCCAGCAAGTGAGACCTAATTCGGGGGTCAACTTTATACTGACTAGGAACTGTATGCATTATAAAATGGCAAGACGAGGTACGTTCCATACTGCCACGCATACCAAGTAACGTGTACGGCACATGAGATGGAGAACGTGAGAGGAGGCAACTTCGGCGGAGTGACAGCAAGGATCAATCGCGAGTGATACTTAGGAGATCATGCGGTGCTCTTATAATTACTCGTCGATGACCATAAGAATAGTAACATTAGAGGCTGATTCTACTTGAAATTTTGCTACATAGAATTGGCAACCCAAGTGTAACCAGAATGGTGAATCCATGGCGGTACCTAGAGATGTATGAGTGCGTAGTGGGACGGAGCAATGAATAGCATGAACGATAAGCTAGTACTGGGTGGGTGGTTGTCCAGTTTCATGACTGAGGGAGAGAAATTCCGGGAAAGTGAATACCAGAACAAGGAGTTTATCACTGGTTGTGATCGTGGAACAATTGTACTGATCGTGGGAGAGCCGATGCAGGTTTGTATCCCATGAGGAGAAGCACTGGATGATTCCAACCTACTCCCATCCTCCTCAAACATTGCCCGAATATGAATATGAATAAGCTGAGGAAGCCCCCACCAACCAGCCACACAATGCGGGCTTCGATGTCAACGACATCGATATCTATACCAGCTTTAACCGCAAAGTCCGCTTCAGTCTGGAAATCAACAACCACCCAAGTGCAGCCAAATCGTGAACGGTACTGGGCTTCTCGTGCGCTAGTAGCAGAGACCATGCTAGCGGCACGAGCATCGCATCAGGCTGAAATACAGGGAGTGTCGTATAGGGAAGAGGCAAGGCGAATGGTAGGCGTTCCAAGTGCATATGTGCATGGGGTCCCGCTGATACGTCCCCAAGAGAGAGCTCGCTGCTGCTGCTCAAGCTAGTGAAGCCAGACATGCAATCATGCAAAGAACTATTGTGCGTACGCCGAATGATGCAGCGTCTACCCCAAGGATTGACACTGACTCCTTACGATGCTAGTTCCTATTGGTGGGATGTGTTGCCATCCTCGTTTCTGTCATCATTTATCTGGCCATCTATACACACCATAACGGCAAGCGACAAAACTCTTGGGTAGCTCTTCCTTCTCACTTTACGATTCCAATTCTGTCGCCCTTCACTTCCGTGGTGAGTACGCCCCATCCTGATTTGGCTAGGAGTAGGATGTGCTCACTTTTTCATCGAGACTGAGCAAGAATCCTCCGTGGTGAACTCTCGAACAGTGGCAATGATCATCCTAGCATCCACTTGCCTGGTGTATTTCATGTTCCGTCATTGGCTTCACAGACGGACAGCTGCCCTGTGACTTCCATAGACAAAGCACGTCACTAGTGGGTCAATTCGAACGTGTGGTCCACGCTTGGGGTTCTCCGTATGCATGGGAAGTCGCCCATGTGTACTAGTATAGTGACGGTAGTGAAGCCAGAGGGCTATAGTACGCACTCGGCAACTACCACGGCCGTTTATCCCGATTGTGGCGACTTTCAACAAACTTGAGGTGTAGCCCTTCTTCCTCACGATTTCAGTCGTGCTTGATTTCCGCAGTGAGTATATTTCACCTTAGGTTGAAACAAGCGCGCCATATTCACGCCACATTGCCCAGCGGGACCAATCGACACCACTCTATGATGAGGGTCGCGCCAGCTATGGCCCTTCGCGCCGACCGCGTCACCCACACCAACAACACTTCAGTTAACATTACTTGCCGCCCGGACGCACAACCTGTAAGTTGGAGGTCATTGGGTGCTGGGCACATCTGGCTATGATTCACAACTGTTGATGCTTGAGCTCGAAATGGAGATGATTCAAAGGAACTATCCAGCGACCCGTGCAACAGCCTTACGCGTCCCCCCGAGGTCATCGTCGACCACCACACCCGCATTCCATTTTTCTTGATCCTCCATGAACGATCCGAAAAGCACCGATTCCTCTGCCAACAAGGGGGAAGTGGACACCTAGTGAAGGAACTTCAACTCTAAACTCTAACCTCAGGTCCTTTTTATTGAGCGTTTCTGCCATGAGGGTTCCTTATTAATACTACAACCAAATATGTCTTGCACGGGCCGAGCTATTTACGCCAATGGTGCCCGGATCATGTCAAGTGCATGTTTGAGCGAAGCAGCTGCAACGGCCTGATCTCTACCACATTATGTACATAACTTAAGTGCCCTTCCAACTTCACCCTCCTCCTTCCGCACCCACTGGAAGTCGGCTGATTTTGAGTTGCCTTGCCAGCTATGCATGCCCCTTTGGCTGTTTATATATATAAACTAGGGTAGAGATGTGGTTACGGTTGCCTTCTCAGTCCTCCCCACCAGCTTTTCCGCTCCATTCATACTCTGTTTGTGCATAGCGCCCGGAAGAACGCTCGCTTGCCTGTAGCCACGTTCTGACATTTGCTTGTTCCGGCCTTGCGACGCCTCGACTCTGCCCAAATACAAAGAGGGGCACTTCAAATGATCGGACGTGGGCTCTTCATCCCATCGATTTCCCCACTACTTCACCTGCGATCCAAGTTCTCCAAAATTATCATGCGCCCCCTCACAGCCGACGCTCTCAACCCAGCCGTGTTGAACGTGCAATATGCAGTTCGCGGCGAGCTCGCCATCAAGGCTGAAGAACTACGAGTCAAATTGAAGGAAGACGATCATGGGCTCCCATTCGACAAGGTCATCTCGTCAAATATTGGCAACCCTCAGCAAAAAGGCCTGGATCAACCACCGATCACATTCACGAGGCAGGTACGTTGCGGTGTGGGGATTGCGAGTTCGATTTGACGAGATGCTGACATGTTGCTCGTCGTAGGTCGCAGCGCTGATGGAATGGCCGGCGTTGGCTGAGCTTGCGCCCAATGCGTTCCCGAAGGACGTACTTGCACGCGCGAAGGAGTTGCAGGAAGAGATTGGGTCGATTGGTGCTTATTCGCACAGTCAGGGGGTACCATTTATTCGCAAGAATGTCGCTAAATTCATTGAAGGTGTGTATTTTCTCAAACTAGTTTTCAGGTTTTCGATACATACTTGAGTAGAACGGGATGGCTTCCCAGCGGATCCGAACCACATCTTCCTCACCGGCGGTGCATCTGCTGGTGTATCCCTCCTCATCTCCATGCTCATCTCCCAACCACACAAGTCCGGTATCCTCATCCCTATCCCACAATACCCTCTCTACACTGCAACCCTAGCGCAGTTCAGCGGTGTCCCTGTCCCCTACCACCTTGACGAAGATTCCGATTGGTCTACGTCAGTGCACGACATCGAAGCTGCAATTGAGAAGGCGCATCGGGAAGGCGTCGTTCCTAAGGCATTGGTTGTCATAAACCCCGGCAACCCCACCGGTGCTCTCCTCGACGAGCACACCCAAGATGCGCTCGTGGACCTCTGCGAAAAATACTCCCTCGTGCTGCTCGCAGACGAAGTCTACCAGATCAATCTCCACAAGCGCGACTCTCATCCGTTCACCTCGTTCAAGAAGGTTGTTTCGCAAAAGCAATCGCCAGTCCCCTTGGTATCGTTCCATTCCATTTCCAAGGGTGTATCAGGTGAATGCGGACGTCGCGGTGGATATTTCGAATGCACCAACTTCTCAGACGAAGTCCTCGCTTTGATATACAAAATGGTTTCTGTGGGGCTCTGCCCTCCCCTTTCTGGACAAATTGGCGTCGACACGATGATCCGGCCGCCGAAGCCTGGAGAAGAGTCGTACGAGCTTTGGAAGAAGGAAACGGACACCATCCATGCCGCTCTCGCCCAGCGAACCCACACAATGGCCGAACGACTCAACGGCCTTCCGGGCGTGTCATGCGTGAACTCTCCAGGCGCACTCTATCTTTATCCTCAGATTAGGCTTTCAGACAAGGCAATCGAGGAGGCAAGGAAGGCTGGCAAGGAGCCCGACGCGTTCTATGCCCTGCAGTTACTGGATGAGACAGGTATTTGTGTTGTCCCCGGAAGCGGGTTTGGCCAGAAAGAGGGCGAGTGGCATTATCGATTGACCTGCTTGTGCCCTGGTGTCGACGAATATGTCAATCAGTTGGAAAACTTCCACAAGAAGTTTATCGAGCGATATGGAGCTCACAATTGATTCGGCCGGGGTTGAGGGATGGTTGACGATGAGCGCTTTCGGTGCATTGGATCTTTCGTTTCGACATCCTTGTAATATCATTCATACAACTTAGATCTTCGAGGTCTGCATAAACTCTACTCATACTCATTCATCTACTCGCCACCTTGAAATGTCCCGCTCGCCGTCACTTCGATATGCACACACTACTCAATACAAATCTGCATTCCATCCCTTTTTGTCAGTATATTCCGCCGTACTAGACTACTCGAAGTGCAAGTGAGGAAGTGCCAAGGAAGTGCCCTTTGATAGTGGGCGTCTATCTTCAGATGAACCTGATCCGCTGCACTCGCGGCCAACTCGCGGCCGCAGGTTCGATAGCAGCGTCCTTGCCATTTCTCTCGGATATCAGTATCCCCAAGGAACCGTAAACTGCGCGAATGAAACGGCGTTGTCTAACTTGAATGCTTCAACTTTCAATTGAGCTATACTTGCCTTCGCAAGTCGCCGTCGCCTGTCATTAGCCAACTCGTTGGCGTTCGAACGTTCGTTCCGCTGTGTTGTTTCGCTGAATAGCGTATAGGTTCGTCAAACTAAGACTGTTGCCGTGAATGGTATCCTGATAACGAGCACGCCATCCGTATGCTGTAGCTCATCACCGCGGAAGTAAGAGGTAGTATAAGATAATCCTGTTCAACCGAGTGTTGCCTCGAAACTTTGGCAATCCTCCCCCGGAATCTACCCTCGCTGTGCTTGTACTACGGCGCCTCATGAAGCCTCTCCTCCGTGACTTCCCTGCACAGGCTTCTTCTACTCGTGATTCCGGTCGTATCTTTCAGGCGACACGCAAGCGTATCTAACGCTTTGACTCCGCAGATGGATCGTACAACTTCATGTCCAAATCTACTCGTTCACCTTGTGCTCATGCGGAACACCCGGCTTCTGAGACTCATCTACTACACACGTGGACGGTGCTCTCTCCATCTTCCGTCCACCGTGCCGCGAACGATCCTGTAACATTTTTTTGATTTGCGGGCAAAGCGTCCTGCGCGCGAAAGTCGTCCCGGAACATGTATGTTCTTCCTTGTCGGTTCGATCTGACATTTCAATAGCTACACCCACCTCTGCGTACGCGAGGACGTTTGCATTGTCGATGGTCATTCAGCCGGCCATTTGTATGGGCGAAGTCCTCTCGAGCTGATCACGACCGACAGCATCGCTCCTCTTAGCCGACCCCATGGAACTTAGACCTAAGTCTAAATGAAAGACGGTTCATCTAGCCGCAGCACTGTGCCCTGGAGTTCTCGTTCTACCTAGTCCCCGGAGTAATCTTTCGGATTTTCCAGGTCGACACAACATGCGCACCTTCAAAGGGGGTGGCAACTGCGAATACGGCACCCCGTACATACTCATGCCAGAATAACTAACGTGCCTCCTATAAGTACTCGCCCGAATGAGATCCTCTTCCCCCAGATTTGCAGCGTCCGGACACTGGGGAAGAACCACCTGCTTATTCTATCTCAAAGTTGACTTATCGCAACTCCCACCATGTTCTGCAACAAGGGAGTTTTACGGATAGCTGGGCGGAGATTCCTGGTACCGTCAGCAGCTCAAAAATCTCTCTTACCGACGCCTCTACGTCCCAGATTTTATCGCCGTCACCTCACAACAGATGCCATCAATCCAGCGATAATTGATGTACAGTACGCTGTATGTGGCGAGCTGGCGCTCAAGGCTGAGGCTCTCAGAGTCAAGCTGAAGGGGCAAGATCATGGCCTACCCTTCGACAAAGTTATCTCGACGAATATCGGCAATCCCCAGCAAAAGGGACTCGATCAACCTCCAATAACCTTCACCAGGCAGGTAAGCATTAGCTCAAGCATCGTGGCCCTTCTCCCTGAATAATCGTACTGACTTTGTGGCTGTAGATCGCAGCCTTGATGGAATGGCCAAAGCTGGCTGAACTTGCGCCGGATGCTTTCCCAAAGGATGTAATCGCTCGGGCAAAAGAACTACAAGCTGAGGTCGGTTCAATTGGTGCTTATTCGCACAGCCAGGGAGTGCCATTTATCCGTCAAAATGTTGCCAAATTTATTGAAGGTATGTATCACCACCTGGTTGATGGTGTATACGTAGTAATCCGGCGTGTAGAGCGCGATGGATTTCCGTCCAACCCGGAACACATCTTCCTTACTGGCGGCGCATCTCCTGGGGCTTCACTTCTCCTCTCCATGCTCATCTCCGAACCACACAAGTCCGGTGTCCTCATTCCTATACCTCAATACCCCCTCTATACCGCCAGTCTAGCTCGATATCAGGGCGTCCCTATCCCTTACCATCTTGATGAATCTTCGGATTGGTCTACATCCGTACAAGAGATTGAAGAAGCAATCGAAGATGCCCATCGAGAAGGTGTCACCCCGAAGGCACTGGTCGTTATTAACCCAGGAAACCCCACGGGTGCTCTCCTTGATCGACCAACTCAGGAAGCTTTGGTTGAACTTAGCGAGAAGTACTCGCTTGTCATACTCGCAGACGAAGTCTACCAAAGTAACCTCCACAAACGCGATTCTCATCCGTTCACTTCGTTTAAGAAGATTGTCGCAGAGAAGGAATCACCTGTCCCCTTGGTGTCCTTCCATTCCATCTCGAAGGGCGTGTCAGGTGAATGCGGACGTCGCGGTGGATACTTTGAATGCACCAACCTCTCTGAGGAAATTCTCGCACTCATCTATAAAATGGTCTCGGTGGACATCTGCCCACCTCTTGCAGGTCAGATTGGACTCGACTCTATGATCCGGCCACCCCAGGTTGGTGACGAATCCTACCCGCTCTATGAGAAGGAGGCGGAGGCCATTCATGCTGCTCTAGCCCGACGAACTCGAACAATGGCCGAGCGATTGAATAGCCTCCCCGGAGTATCCTGTGTCAACTCACCTGGTGCTCTCTACCTTTATCCTCAAATTATACTCTCGGACAAAGCTATTGAGGAGGCCAGGAAGGCGGGGAGAGAACCAGATGTGTTCTATGCACTGGAACTGTTAAATGACACAGGCATTTGTGTCATGCCAGGGAGTGGGTTCGGGCAGAAGGAGGGAGAGTGGCATTATAGGTTGACATGCCTGTGTCCTGGCGTGGACGACTATGTCAGTCAACTGGAGGCTTTCCACAAGAAATTCATTGAGCGGTACGGTGCACATAACTGATGGTAACTCCTGGGGGTGCGTTTAGTATATGGGAATAATTATGTAGTAAATGTAGGTATTTGCATGCACAGAAGCCTGGCAGCCCACTGGCGACGCAGATAATCATGTACAATAGATAATTGATGGACCCCTTCGGCCGAATACCTCTGAGTCTATCGTCATCGGCCGATTGCACTCGAGTTTTCCATCGACGCCAACGAGATGCGCATTGAGGATGGCTGGGGCATAGAAGAACACACAATGATCCGGAGAACGGCGGACCTCTCGACTCATCGGTCGTGAGATGGAGTTGCAGCTTAACCGGAACTAGAAGAGATCCCGTACCGCTGTCCCTCAACATGTTGAATGCGCGAGCTACACGATTATCTTCGCAGCTAGCACGCAATGCATCAAGGAGCCATCGAGCCTACGCTACACCGGCGGCTTCAAACAAACTCGTCAACATCGTCGAAGTCGGCCCACGAGATGGTTTGCAGAACGAAAAGGGAACAATATCGGTGGACTTGAAGGTCGAGTTGATCAACAGGCTGGCGAAAGCAGGTTTGAAGACCATCGAAGCTGGTAGTTTCGTGAGTCCGAAATGGGTACCACAGGTGAGTTTCTGCTAGTACTCGTGAAGGTGAATGTATTGATTTTTCAACGCATAGATGGCCGGGACAGCTGAGGTCCTAAGCAGGATGGAACGACTACCTGGTAACCACTACCCTGTGCTCGTGCCTAATCAGAAAGGCCTCGACAATCTCCTTGCCCTCCTTTCGTCCAACACTGCAGCACCACCGCTCACGGATGAAATCGCCATATTCACGGCGGCAACTGATGCATTTACCCGGGCTAATTTGAACACCACAACAGCCGAATCGCTTGCCCGTCTAGCACCTGTTGCAGAAGCAGCTGCGAAGAAGGGGCTGAGGGTGAGAGGGTATGTTAGTGTGGTTATCGCATGCCCGTATTCAGGCAAGGTGGACTACAAGAAAGTTAGGGAGGTATCGAAGGCGTTGTTGGACATGGGATGTTATGAAGTAAGTTTGGGCGATACGGTGGGTATGGGTACGCCAAACGAGGTGGCAGAAATGCTTGAGGAGGTGAAGAAGAGCGTCCCGGTGGAAAAACTCGCTGTAAGTCTATGTTCTCTTTGGCTCGTCATAATCACTCATGCCTTTCCGCAGGGTCATGTAGGTTTCTTCAGATTCTCAATTCTAGACAATGTCTAACTAGACATCTTCAGTTCCACGACACGTACGGAACCGCAGTGGCCAATGTTTTGACCGCGCTCTCACACGGCATCCGAACAATCGATTCCTCTGTTGGTGGTCTAGGTGGATGCCCATATTCTCCTGGTGCGACAGGTAACGTGGCGACAGAAGATGTCCTTTACGCCCTCCAAGGCTCACAGTATCATGTCGTCGGCTCACAAGGGCCGGATGAACGTGTCGACTTGGATGAGGTGGCTGAGATTGGTTGGTGGGTCAGTGAACAGCTTGGGAGGGAGAGCGTTAGTCGTGCAGGGCGAGCGATTCGGTCAAGGAAACAGAGAGAAGCGAGGAAGTCAGAAGCCAAGCTGTAAATTCATACACTCAATGCCTCATATCATACGGATGTCGCATTCCTTCCTATCAACATCCGAGAGCCTGATACCGAATGACTTTTATGAAGTTATTTCAAAGTCATTTCTGAGAAATCGTCCTCCAGGCCTCGGGGCGCTAATGAATGGTCGGGCGCTAACATGCCTGGACTTCTAGATTTGACGATACCAAAATTTTTGTTGCTTGCCTTATGCCAGATTCCTTCTTTTCCTCATCAAAGCCTCGGAAGCGCAAGCGGACTACATCGTCGAGTGCTAATGATGATTCTTCACGGTCCTCAAAGAAATTCGCCAGAACGCCGCTAGGATCCAAGGGTAAACGCGTCAATGGCACATCAAAATCTGCTGGTGCACCAAAAAGGCAGCGACATGATGAGGAATTGGAGTCGGATCGTACGGACGAGTCCGCTGCAGGAGATATAGATGACATGGATCTCCGTGTAGAGTCTGAGGAAGAGCCGAGTGGGGACGAATATGCTGATGAAACCCCCGCGGAGAAGAGGCTACGTCTCGCAAAATTATATCTCGAGTCGGTCAAGGAGGGTCTTGGTAATGTATACGTGAACCATATATGACTACCTACTGACCATCTCTATGTAGCTGACGGGGAATTCGATGCTGCAGAAATTGATAAGGAGTTGATATCTGCGAGGCTAAAGCAGGATGTTTTAGAACACTCAGGAAAAGTGCATCTATTCATCGCCGATTCCGTGCGTTTCCGTTTACTTTAGCAAGGAACGGTACGGCTAACATCTATACGCAGTTTGATTTCAATGCGCCTCCTGAATCCTCAATTCGCCCACGAGGACACCGTTTCTCCGTAACATCTGCTGTAGCAGCCGAGTCGGGCAAATACCTTTTCACGTCCGGAAAGGAAGGTTCAATCATAAAATGGGACCTTTCTACTGGAAAGAAGCTCGCCACGTTCTATAAAGTGAAACCCACCGGGAAGGGGAAAGGGAAGGCTGTCCAGGTTGGAGATGTGAAAGGGCATACTGATGAGGTTCTTGCGCTGTCTTTGAGCTCCGACGGGATGTATTTGGTTAGCGGAGGAAGGGATAAGCGGGTGGTCGTATGGGACGCTGAGAAGGGTGAGTGGATAAAGTGCTTTATTGGGCCAATGTGTCACCGAGACACTGTCGCTGTGAGTGAATACATTCAGTTTGCACTGTAGTTTGCTCATCGAGTGACAGTCGTTGGCATTCCGCAAAGGCTCTCATCAGTTGTACACTGGGTCGTTCGATCGAACGGTGAAAGTTTTCGATCTCACGCCCTCCGTAATGGGCTACGTCGAGACGTTATATGGCCACCAAGACCATATCCTATGCCTCGATGCACTTCGGTCTGAGACGTGTGTTAGTGTAGGTGCGCGCGACAAAACAGCGAGGTTCTGGAAGATAGTGGACGAGAGCCAACTGGTTTTTCGCGGAGGTGGTAAAAGTAAAATCAGGGAAGTCTTGGAAGGAGGCCTGGGGGTGGACGATGACAAGGCGGATAATGAGATGAATGTGGATGGGGCGAAGCGGAAAGGAAAGGAGGCGCAAAAGTACATCGAAGCTAGCTTGGAATGCGTAGCCATGGTTGACGAGACGACGTTTGTGAGTGGTGGAGACAGTGGGTAGGTGTCTAACTTCCTCCCTCCGGCTAACGATCTAGAGTTCCTCATTTCCTCTGTGTAGATCGATATGTTTGTGGGTCACAGGAAAGAAGAAACCGATATTTTCCTACCCACTAGCGCACGGCCTGAACGAAGCTCACTCAGAAACAGAAGGTGTCATCCACACGCCGAGGTGGATAACATCTCTGGCTTCTTTGCGTTATTCGGACGTGATTGCATCAGGTTGGTCCAATACCTGGATATCCTCTCTGTATTTCTGACCCGTCACCATCTAGGCTCTTGGGACGGTCATATTCGACTATGGAAACTCGACTCAAAAATAAAATCATTTGAACCCGTTGGCACTATCCCTGTCCACGGAGTTATTAACTCCCTCCAGCTCCTTTCTCTTCCAAGGAGTTTCCTCTCCGGCGCTTCGTGGCTCTCTTCATCCCAAACAAAGGATGCCATCGCTGGATCACATTCTCGACACAAAATCGGTACGCCGGAGGTCATACTGGTCGTAGCTGGAGTTGGCCAAGAACATCGCCTTGGTAGATGGATCTCTGTAAAAGACGAAGGGACCTTCAACGGTTCTTATGTCGCCGCATTCTTGCCACGGACTTCTAGTTCGTAGGTTCCCCCCGTTTGTGTAGCATCTAGCACGAATATCTATGGTGTCTCGCTGTAAATTACAGTGTCATTATCGTTGCTTTGGCTTCAGCATCACTCATTGACAGCCCTTTGCGAGCTCTTTTGTAGGCACGTTCTTTGCATAAAGAACATGTTTGAATGGTGAGGGGATGTGAGTAGCAGCTTTCAACTTGCCTCATGCGCGTAATGTTTATTGAACTCTGAGAATCTTGATCTAAGCCTCCCAGCCCTCAGAAAGACGTGATATCTTTACTCAAGAGTGGCAAAGTCGTCGACTTGGCACATAAAAGCAAAATCATACATTGGTGAAACGCCAGCAAGACAAACCAGCAATGAGTGGGGTATGGCTACAAATTGATCCTATGATCCCATTACAACGGCCTTGAAGTTACTGACAGCATTGCTGAAGAAGCCCCCTAAGCTCTTCTTCGACTCCTTGGCCTTGTCCTTCATCGCCTGTTCCACGACCGCTTTCTTCTTCTCAAGCGATGCCATGCGCTCCTTCATCCGCAAAAGTGCATCGGGCTTTGCGCCTTGTTCGACCATCGTGTCGTACCTCATCTGCAACAAGGCAATCGCTTGAGAGATATACCCCACGAAGCTTCCAGACAAAGCAAGCTTGTTGTAGTCGGTGCATAAACGACTCAGCTCCTCTTCGTCTGCTTCCGTGCTCGCCTGAAGTTCCTGGATTTTCTCGTCGATACGCTGTTTGAGAGCAACAGCGTCGCCTTCCTTTTTCTTGGCTTCTTCGTACCTCTTTCTGGCAGCCTCGTCGACACTAGTCTCTTTCTTCTCTCGTACGACCCACTTCGCTTTGTAGTGTTGATGGAGTAGGGAAGAATGCCCGCATTTGATGCATTTATAGCCGGTGTCTGGCGTCCTCTCGCTACCAAAAGCCTGGCATTGCCGCCCAAGGATATCGCGATCCAGGGTGAAGGTGACCTGGCAAGTCTCATGACAATTGTTGTAGCAGTTGGCTGCACAACACAAGGTATTGTGGACGTCGCCTGTCCCTTCGTGCTCGTGGAAGGGACTATCGATGATTTTTTTGAACTGCTCATTCACTTTCTGGATCTAAACAAGCTAGTTTAATACTTTGTGCAGAAGGAGAACCACAGACTCACCTGCTTCTGCTCATCGATGTCAGCTTGCATCTTGAGTAACTCCGTCTTCTGATTCTCGGTCTGTGTGATGCGGGCAAGAACGTTCGTAATAGAGGCTTCGATTTTGGTAGACATTTGGTAGAGATCGTTGATGGCCTTCGTTGGTTGGACCGTTCGCTCGTTCTGCCATTTGAAGAAAGCGTTTAGGGTGAGGATAGTCTTATCGTATGTCCTATAAACAGTCTCGCGCATCTCCTCCAAAATGAAGTCTTCTGGGGGTTCTTCGGAGGCAAGCTCGCCTTGGTACTTAAACCAACCAGCCAAAGGATTATCGATCGTCCATATCCTAGCCTTCTGGAGCGCCACGGGCAATGCGGCGCGCTTGAAGTTGAATTGGAGGGGGTTTGAGACCATGGTGAAGACGAAGCCGACATTGTCAACAATGGAGTGCGGGAACATTCCGGAGATGACGGTGAGGGTGTATTGTGTAGCGACGCCCAGTCGCGTGTTGGTTCCATTGGCAAGGACGATGACCGAGTCGATCATTTCTGCGAAAATAAATTTGAATGCTTTGATACATGTCTTGCGCAGGAATTGAGCATACCTATCTCGCTCTTGATTGCCTCCGCGATCGACTGCTTATGTTGATTGTCAAATTCTGTACCACGGGTATCGGCAAGTCCTGGCGTATCCAGGACACGAACTTCATACCCATTTGCACAGGTGATCTTGTAAAGCGACGGCTTGTTGGTTTGACTTCCGAGTTCCGAGCCACCAGCCTCGTTGGTTGTAATGTGCGCCTTTGAGAAGTGCTCCAGTTTGCGCCCCGAGCAAACGTTAGCCAACAAATCCAAAAATGCGGTTTTGCCCACGCCAGTCTCGCCGATCAGCAGTATAGTAACAGATGGCTTCTTCCACGGGATCAGTGTCATCTTCGAGTTGTCCACGTCAGGTGGGAAGTCGGGCTTGGATGGAAGGGGATCCGCCACAACTGGGGGAGGTGGCTTTGAGGGAGCGGGGGTGGGATCAGGGTCTGCCGTTGAACGACTTTCGTCCAAAATGGTAGCGGGGTCGGCTTCTGCACTGGTGGTGGGGTCAATTGCTGGGGGTGAAGAAACGTCGAAATCGCCAGCCGTAGCGGTATCGGGGCCTTTCGAAGGGACAGCATCTAAGTTAGTATCCGAGGCGCTCTCTGTGGGAGTATTGACGACGTCGGTGCTGGATGCACGAAATCAGGTTATCTTTTCGAGAGTAGATGGACACTGGTCAGGCTTACCTGCTCATGGTGGCTTCTTCCTTGCGATCTTGCTTTACTACTGGTAGGAAATATGACCTCAATCGAATGCCTATCCCAATCCTAGATGGGCTATTATTATATACCCAAACGCCATACGGGATTTAGCTGGATGTTGGCCCGTCCTACGAAAGAACGTTAGGAAGTGTGCCTTGCTCCGAGTCATCCCTAGCGGCCTAGCGGTGGACATAATCAACTAGACCGCGATGCAAGTTGGAGAAGGTAGGTACGCGTGATGTGTCAGTCAAGAGGCGAATCGGAGGTACAGGAACGTGTGAAGCTTTGCATGAGCGTGCAAAGCCAGATGAAGTCAAAAGATATCCTCGGCCATGCCAAAGAGCCGGAGTGAAGTGCCTAAGAAGAGGTACAAGGAACTCGACGCACGCAAACTATCTCAGGCGTACAAGGACGCAAGCATCATGAGAAGGACGATCGTTTGAGGAGGCGTGGGATAGGCGGCCGCACAGCATACAACCAAAAATAGTAGGGACGCGATCGATCATGATCAACTTCGTCAACAACTTCTTTGTCCGTAGTTCGCATCCACGGACTACCATCACGACGGCCGCTTTCGAAAGTGCTGAGACTACGACGAAGGAGAAAGAAAAGAAAATGGTCGGTCGCTCCGATGTATATTAACCCATCCAACCGTCCAAGTGAGTGACCAACATAGGATAGTACATAATGAAATGATTGTTACTGACAGGCACCCCGGCCTAGACATTCTACGCGCTGCCTTTCTAGGCACCTATATCCCCTTTGTACCCAATGCAGAGGCTACGGCTACGCACCTTCTTTCTTCAAACACCTGGCTTGAACCTAGAGTTGCTTGCGGTCAGGAGGATGTCGGGCACAGGCACCATCCGATACCGACTGAGGAGGACAAGTCACACCATGGACCGCTGCTTTAATAGCTCACGGCTCGTACAGAAATTGACACTATCTCTTCCTTCACATCGCATCGCAAACTCCAAGTATGTGGTTTTAGCTCCCCTCTCAACTTGCCAGTTGCTAACCTTGGAGTCACAGTAACCATGAGTAGCAAACAGTTCGAGTTCAGTATGCCCGCATTGGGTAGAGCTGCATTTCTCGGTCAACTCTACAACGGCAAGACGGAGCAGCTTCTTAACACGCAGCTATTCGCGAAAGACGTCCTGAACGGGAACGTCAAGGAGGAAAGCATCGCCAACACCTCTATCTCCTTCACCGACGTCAAAAGCCAGTCTGACCGATCGAAATCCCTCAAAATCTCAGCGGAATTATCGCTGTCCATCATGGGTGGCATGATATCCTTGGCTGGATCGGGAGAGTACGTCGATGCTAGCAAGTCGAACGTCTCGTCTCACGAAGTATCCGCCACTTGTACCGTACAGAACAAGAACAAACGACTTGAACTCGGCCAATGTGTCACTCAGCAACGATGGCTGCAGGTCAACAACATGGGCGCCACCCATGTCATCACTGCCATGCGCTTCGGGGGCACCCTCGTTGCCAATATAGTCCAGAAGAGCTCGACATCGGAGAATGACAAAACCATCAAAGGTTCCTTTTCCGCCTCGATCATGGAGGGGATGTCCTCACAGTTTAGCGCTAAGGGATCCGCTAGCGTTGACTCCAGCGAAACCGGAAAGGATTTAAACACTCACTGCGAGTTCAAGGTATTCGGGGACTGGGCATCATCTGACCAAACTTTGCCTACGACTGTGGGCGAGGTCTTCGAACTCATCAAAAAGTGGCCATCCCTCGTCGGCGATGGCGTCCCCTGCACCCTCACGCTCACCCCGATCGCGCAGTTCGTCGATAGTTCCCCCGAAGCGATGGTTCTCTACGAGCTTGAGCAGCACAAGATGCTGAGCATATGTCAAGCATATGATGACTTCTACCGCTTGAGCGGCAGGCGTGCGCGGCTAGTGTCTTTATTGGACGACGGTGTCGGCGACTACTGTCCCACGTTCCTAAACGCCTGTCGGGACAAGAAGTTGGAGGTGGATCAGGCGCTTGGCTTAGCGCGAGAGGAGCTCACCAAATATCTCATTGCATTCCGCCAGGATGGCGCTAGCTCGTTGGAGGGTGTAGACAAATTCCTTACGAGGATCAAGAAACACTTCAACGATGGCATTAACACTTGCAAGAAGGACGAGGCGACATTAGATCTTCTCACCTCCATTAGCAAACTCACATCCGCTCAGAAGGCCCCTCTGGCTTCCGTCGGGAGACTACGAACCTTCATAACGGGGGTAGGCAGTGGGGCTGTTGGTGTCGTCATCATTCCTCCATCGCCCAACCTCAGTAGCGCAACCAACACGTTCAATTTGCTAGTGCATAGCATTCGCACGTGGCGCGAGGAAGAGGACAAGAAAATCAAGAACGTCGATGGGTCGAGTCCTAAAACCAGTTTCTCCGCATTTTATGCCGACCCAGAGTTTGACGCAGACTTTCTTAGCTTGGAAGGGAAACGGGGCGTCCTCAAGCGTGGACTAGAACAAGCGAAACTTACCGGGGAGTCGTGTTTCCTTCACTACGGATTGTTGCCGGGCCAAAGCTTTAGCAAGGAATACGATTGGTCGCTTCTCAACAACGAGGGTTGGGGGTTCCTGGCAAGCGAGAAGGAGAACTACTACTACGTTGGACAAGTCAGATCTGGTACGCGACATGGTCGTGGATCCGTCACATATGACGACGGGTCGGTGTACACGGGAGATTGGTGGCAGGATGCGAGGCATGGCGAGGGCAAGCTTGTCGACTCGGAAGGAAACGTTGAGAATAGCGGCGTCTTTATCGACAACATTTACCGACCTGACGGTGTCATAGTCAAAGTGGCGATACGCAAGAAAGACGAGGTTTTGCTCACGTCGCACAAAGTTCCGTTGCGAAAATACGACTCCACACCTTCGCACATTCTACGGATTGGAGAGATGCTTGGCTGGGCTGACAAGGATGAGTTCCGCCTGGAGGTCTTTTCAAGGACGAAAGTATTCCCGCCGCTGAAGATGGAGGTAAAGGGGAAGATGTTGATGCCGGGCTCCAAAGACGAGCTGTACACTGCTAGTTGGCCTTTGGATCAAGGTGTTGCCGAAGTAAAGGCGACGATTATGTGATTTTGGATGACTGCCTGTATTAGTACCAGTTTCTGAAATGATTTCTTCGGTATCCAAGACTTTTCCTAAGGCATTCGGGGAATTAACCAGACCAGCGCCTGTCGACTTCGCGATCCAAGCTCATCCCCAGCCGCCGTTTGATGGAGAACCCAAGAAGTCAAGAAGTCCCATCCACGCGAAATCGATATGCGAATCCACAGATTATGCCACAGAAGCTCTCGAGAATGCCTTCCGAGCTCTTGCTTCCATCTAGCACTTCCCGATGTTCGCCCGACCGGGTTTTGAATGACCTCATCTTCATAGTTTACGCATTTTGACCGTCCCTTACAAGTCCCACCGTGCCAGATGACCTTGCGCATACCGACGTCTTTCCGCCAAGGCAATTCGGTTCAACGCCGGGGTTTTCAACCTAATTAGAGGGTCGTCAAGCTGTCCTCGACCACATATAAAATGGCCACCGAATTCTACTCAAGTCTCCATCAGCACATCTCTCTTCGTTCAGAGCAAAGATGTTCAAGTTCTCCGCCCTTCTCGGGTTGGTTGCCCTCGTTCCAACCTTTACTCTTGCCGTCTCCGAGTGGGGTCAGTGCGGTGGTATCAACTATAGTTAGTCCTCACTTTTCCTACCAAATCACTTTCTCAATATCATTTTCAGCTGGGTCTACCACCTGCGACGCCGGCTTAGCCTGCGTGGAGATCAACGCTTACTATTTCCAGTGCCTGTAAGGCTTTCTGGACTCACATTTCTACCTATGAAACTAAAGTTATTGGTTGGATTAGCCGTTCTTCGAGCACTGTCGCACCTACTTCCTCGTCTTCGTCTTCTCCATCTTCTCCATCTTCCTCATCCTCTTCGTCCTCTTCGCCTCCTGGTCCTACTCCCACCGCCGACCCTGGCAACCCATTCATTGGCCACGATGTAAGATCTACGGCCCTTGTACCAGTTACGACCACACACCTACTAACGGTTCTCAGATTTACTTAAGCCCATACTACGCAGATGAGGTAGCCGCAGCGCTCCCTCTCATTACAAACCCCACCACTCGCGCCAAGGCAGCCACGGTCGCTGAAATCCCAACCTTCATCTGGTTCGACGTCGTCGCCAAAGTTCCTACTCTCGGCACCTACTTGGCCGAGGCTCAATCCATCCAAGCCAGCACTGGTAGACCCCAGCTGGTTCAGATCGTCGTCTATGACCTTCCCGATCGTGACTGCGCTGCTGCTGCCTCTAACGGTGAATTCGCAATCGCCAACAACGGTCTTAACCTCTACAAGGATTACGTTGATCAAATTGCCGCTCAGATTGCTCGTAAGTCACTGCTGACTGTTCCTCCCGTTGTAACAAGTTTTAACCACTTCCCCTCAGAATACCCTGATGTTCGCGTTGTGGCCGTCATCGAACCGGATTCGTTGGCCAACATGGTAACCAACATGAACGTTGCTAAATGCCAGGGCGCTGCTGCTGCGTACAATGCAGGTATCATATACGCTCTCCAGAAGCTCAACGCTCTTGGAGTCTACATGTATGTTGATGCTGGCCATGCCGGATGGCTCGGCTGGCCTGCCAACCTTCCTCCTTCCGCTCAACTCTTCGCCCAACTCTACACCGACGCTGGCTCTCCCGCCTTCTTCCGTGGCCTTGCTACCGATGTTTCCAACTACAACATGCTGTATGCTCCCTCTCCTGATCCTGTCACTTCACCCAACGCCAACTACGATGAAATTCACTACATCGAAGTAAGATACCAAGCGAACCCTGTATATCTCCGAATATTAATTGGTCTTCTAGGCTCTTGCTCCTGAACTCACTTCCCGTGGCTTCCCCGCTCACTTCATTGTCGATCAAGGCCGTGCTGGTGTCCAGGGCATCCGTGATCAATGGGGAGACTGGTAGGCTTCACCGCTTCATTCCTTCTGTTGTATCCGCTCATGATTGTCTTCTAGGTGCAACGTCAACAACGCCGGCTTCGGTACCCGCCCCACCACCAACACCGGCTCTTCTCTCATCGACGCCATTGTCTGGATCAAGCCTGGAGGAGAAGCTGATGGTACCTCCGACACCTCTGCCGTTCGTTACGACCACCACTGCGGCCTTCCTTCTGCCAAGAAGCCTGCTCCTGAGGCTGGTACTTGGTTCCAGGTCCACATTTTCCCCCTTGGAAACCACACTCATGTTACTCACCATCCTTCGCTCTCTAGGCCTACTTCGAGATGCTTGTCGAGAACGCTAACCCTCCTTTGTAAAATGTTATACATCCGAGTGAAATGTATAAAAAGGCTTCTGAGAAGCCATAGCATGTACATTCATACCCTTCGTTGTTTAACTACTTATTACCCATCAATATGAGACTTGTCACATTGTATGCGTCTGGAATGAAAGTTTCGGCAACCGCACCAATTCCGCTAGAAATATTCAGAACCCCACAAATACCCCATAAACCCTTCTTCTCGATGAATTCATTTGAGCGCATATTGCATCCGAGGCCATGTCTTCTGATGTCTCGCTGCCAAGTAGAGCTGAGATCATACATCGTCGGATAGTCAGTTGTAGTGAACTGCGCGGATCATGCCTCGGCGAATCGTGGCGGTCGAGGGTTTTAGCCATAACTTCCGAATGGTCTGTCGGAGGTCGGTTACTAAATGATCTGCCCACCTGTCCAGCAAAAGATGCCGCAAGAAGCATTCCATGAAGGGCGATTAGAGGATTTTTGAGATTTTCCATATAGACTCCACCTGACTACACCCGAGCGGCTCTAGTACAATGGAAGAGAGCATATGGTCGAAGTTTACGTGGCGAGCGTTTCGCGGCGTTAAGACAGCCAAGAGCGCTGAGCGAAAGCGTCGCGAGGTTGGAGTTGAGCGCTAGCTATAAAGTCCAACTAAGTCGGGCGCTACTCCTAAAAAGTCATTTTCGTCGAAGTTTGTGAGGGTAGCAGGACTGAAGACTGACTATATATTTTGAATGGCATTTGTGAAACTCGGGACGATCAACGACTGACTTCACCCGGACTTTCTGGCATTTCTCTCTGACGGTTGACATGTTTGATAGTATCAAACATGTCAACCGGTATTCAGTGAGTAGTCATGGTTAGGTCGTTAGGTCCGAAAACACCATTGTGAAGACATGATGACTTGAGATCACCAGAAGATGACTTTTGGTTAGTCAAACTTAAGTCGCCCAGTAGCAGGCACCAGTCACAGTCAAGTCGTCAGGTCCAATGAAGGTCACTTTGATGATATCGGGACTTGACAAGACCTTCTGGTGACTTTACGTTGCCATTGGTCGGTCGGACTTGAGTCACTCAGTGGCAGGTGCTAGTCAAAGTCAAGTCACTTGTTCCAATAAAATTTACTCTGACAACACAGCAGCTTGAGGAGACGTTGCGGTGACTTTACCTTGCCATCCTCTAGTCAAATTTGAGTCACCCAGTTGCGGGCATTAGTCACAGTCAGGTCAACAGATCATATAGTGAATATTATGACAAATCAAGGAATTCGTGCAATGATGGTACATGGTATGGTTCAGAGACTACATACAAGGAAACATATGTAGACAAGTAACAAGAAGTAGCAATGCGACAAAAGGGGGAGGGGGTACAATATTAATATGGTATTTATTTGAATTTTTTTCATTTTGCGCTATAATAAGGACAGTGTGAGGTGGGAGAGAGGAGGTCAGAGCAGTAAAAGATACTTACTTCCACCACGATTTCGCTAACACGCTGATCGACAGCCATCTTGTTGGCATTGTTGTACATGTTAACAACAAACTCAAACACTATAAATGGTAGGTTAAAGTCAATACAGCCAATTGAAATGAAAGCCTTACCCTGGGGCTTTTGGAAGGTTGCATGCACCTGGGTGGTTGTCTCGACAGGACATCCCATGACACCTAGGATCAAGAGTAGTTGATCGCGTGTAAAAGGTCACATACGCTTTCACAATTCCTAAGGAAGTATTAGTGGGGGGAAGTGAGCAAACAGATCAATAATTACCTTGTCAGTTCCTGCGGCGGGGACGGTGGCCGCAGTAGCAGTGGGGACGACAGCGGCAGCAGTAGCAATGGGGACGGCGCTAGCGGCAGGGGCATTTGTGGAGGAGGGTTGAGCCTTGCAAGGGGCATGCAGTTTTGGCATGGGCGGCTGTGGCAGATCGATGTGACCTTGGACAGGAGTGAGCTTTAATGGTATCTATAGAAAGGTATTTAGCCAGTTTGTGAACAAAAAATGATTGACTTACACCACCGGATATCAACCAAGCATTGATGATGGTGTCAGTCATGTTGCCAAGGTACATATGCACAAGAAGGGAGCCATGTTGAACTTGATGCTGAGAACATACAAACGAAGCGGCTTCCGCCATTCAAATACCTCCAGCGAGTAACGAGAGGGCCGTTTTTGTGCATCCAATCACATCCCAAATTTTCGTTGCTTGTTCCCATGAACCAGAGAATTGTTAATAGCCCCATTGTGCGTTGTTGTTGTTGTCGTCATCAAAATCAATGGAGTTAGGATCACTACAATGGAGGGCCTGGATAAAGGCACGTGTTTGCACGAACAGTGCACAACAAAGATGTCTGGGGGATTCGCCCATGGCATTGACGAGGCTGGCGATTTTCTGGGTGATTTCGGTGGGTATGGTGGTATGTTGGGTTTGTAGCCATTCTAAGATGTAATTGTTAGCGAATGAAGACTTAGAATAAGGTGACTTACCACTAAGACTGTTAACTAGTAATGTGTCTATTGTTAGCATAGAAGCAGACAAGGGGATGTGAGTACTTACAATCGGCCTTTGGGAGCTGTAAGCTAGAAAGATCAACAACAAGGTGACCTGAAGGGAGGGATGATTGGGGGATGTGGCCATAGAGGGCGGTGGTTGCGAACCTAGAAATAGCTGTTGCGCTGTTAGATGGAGGTCCTCTACTTCCCCGGTACTACCTTCAGGAGCGTTGATATCCATGGCATCCTGGGGGCCGCGTGATATACGTGTTGCAGTGGAGGAGTGGCCAATTGTTTTGTTGGAGCCTGAACTACTCGTTTGAGGGTCACTACTGGGACTGTTTCTTCGGGCTCTGCTGTGGCCACTAGGTGTCGGGCTGGTTTCGTTTGGATGCTTCACATGTCTCTTCATAGGTGAGGGAATCTCCCCTTGCATTCTCCCCTTCCCCTTCCCCGAAGCCATATGTAGTGTGGCATTAGGTGACATATCCACCGGTGGAGTGGAACCAGAGCTGATTGAGGGTTGTTGTTGTGGCCGCTGGTGTGCACGATGTAGGCGGGGAGCAGTTGTTATGGGAGCGCAAGGAATTTGGGACCTTGCTGTTTGTAAAGGCGGTAGGATCTCGGATCCTTCATCCGCCAAATCCTGGTCAAATTCTGCGCGAAGGGTAACAAAGGCCCTACCAAAGAAGTGGTAGGCCTTGTGATGGTTGCCGCAAAGCTGGAGAGGGGGGTGGAGTGCTTCAAGCAGCGTGATGGCGCCAACTAAGGCTTGTCAATAGTACTTGTTGAAAAAATTGATCCCGCGGATGATATTCCTGTATTCAGTATTTTGGAAGAGGACACAACCAATAAGGTATGCGTCGCTGGTAATACCCTTCCCTATGCCACTGAGATCGGCTGCAAATGTACCATTGAAGAATTGAAGGCATTCGGTTTTTGATTGACGGCTGGCATTGCTATCAGATGCGGGCTTGTTTTTGTCTCGATAGTCCGAATTGAGCCACTTGACAGATGGGCTCATTCCCTCAAATCTCTCTGGGTTGGAATTATAGAGATAGGAAGGGGGGGTAATCAGTGTACCTGGATGGTGGGGTAGACAGGGTTGATGAGCCAATGATAGATGGAACACAAGAGGACCGGTTTGAGAGATACCAAAGGACAAAAGAGACGATGAATCGGGGGAGGCAGCCTCAAGGGCAGCAGTAAAGCTGGCTGGTTGGTCGTCCATAATGCGAGCAAGAGGGAACACATACGTCAAGAGGCAATACACAAAAAGGGAACATGATCACGTGCTCAGAGTCCCTGTATTACCCCTGTGGAATGGGGAATTTCAGAGTTGCTCATGTGTGCTTGCTTGATCCAGCCTCAATTCAACAAGATTACTGTGCCCATCTGTCAGAGGTGCTCATGAGTTCAGTACACAGTACATCATAGGCTATTACAAATAATATTATACTGTTACCGCATCACCAGCACCTGCAAGACACAGCTCCGACAATTTGCTCTCGAGGTACTATTCATGATCATTATACTGTTACTGCATCAGTTGCCAGTGCAAGACACAGCTCGACAGTCTACCCTCGAGGTACTATTCATCATCATTATATTGTTACTGCATCAGTCACCAGTGCAAGACACAGCTCCGACAGTTTGCTCTCGGACTGCTATTAGACATCATTATATTGGTACTGCATCATTCAGCAAGCCACCATGTTTCTTGAGAATCAATACTGGGTCACGGTACTCCCATACTCCTATGAGTGAGACAATAGTGCCTGCATCAACCACTGAAATGCCTTCTTCCCAGTTGCCACAGTTATACACTCCCCACATCTTTTTCACATTCTCAATTCTATGATAAGCCACTAGAATTTGTCCTGACTCCTCTACTCTGTAGAAACCAAGTGCTTCTCCCCACAGTGGTACATTATCCACACATGCTTCAAAATACCGGCAAGACCAGTTAAAGCCCCTTAAATTTTCTTCACTTATATGGCTTCTTAATGTTGTTACCCCCCCTTTGTGGTGGGGCACACTTAGCTTGCCCCATCTAGTGATTTCCCCACACCTGAAGTTTAAAGTGTGCCCAATTAAACCAAATATTGCATTCAGCCCCATACTGCAGTCACTCAATGGATCTGAATCTCCTCTCCAAGGCTGGAATTTCTGCATGACTGCTTTAGGGATACTATTAGGCTTAGGCTCAGCCTGTTCAGCCTTCAGCTCTGGATAATATAGCAGCAAGCATTTTATTGTCTCCTCTTCCACAATCATCCTGGCCAAGTTTGCATCTGGATTTTTCTTTGATTTTATTTTATGGGTGAGCCTCCCAATCATTCTCTCACAAGTAGCTTGGGATGTTGACCGATAGGATCCCCACGGCTGAATCATATATGGAATATGAATCAACTGAAATGTGGTAGGCTTCATCCAGTCAATATCACTACTCTGGTGGATATAGAGTCCCTCATGCATAGTAAGGTATCTAACAATTAGAGACTTGAGATCCCGAAGATCAGAGTCTGAGAAAGACCTTGGTGTAGTAGCAACATTGGCAATATGAACCCATTGTGCATAATGAGCAACATATCTACTGTCAACGCCAAGTTCAGTCATGAATGGAACAGTGTACCAATGAACCACAGCCATCCATTCATAGAGCTTGTAGCTTGTATTGAGTTTCTCAGCAATGTTGCGCTAAACACAGCTGGTAAGATCTTCATTGCACCAACTAGCCATTTTCCAAAAAGCTGATGCTGCTCCATAGACATTATACCCATGACCATGTTGAAGCAGTAAACATGATTGGCATGATTGGCATAAAGATGATGAAGGCAGTCCAGAGGAAAGAATGTTGGATATGTCTAACCTAAACTTGCAGCAAACATAGGTAAACGGGCCACCCCTGTGTCACGTGAAAGGTTCTGCTTCGCTGTTTCATCAGTCAACTCTGAAAGCAGCTTGACTGTTTTGAAAAAGGCTTCCTCAGTTCAAATGGGAATATGGTCATAGTCATATGTCTTGCGATGAGGATTAAGCTCCTTAATATGTTCACTGACTATGATAGGATAATTCTGCTTTCCTTTGCTTGTGGCCCTTGCACCAAAGATATCAGAAAGTTCATCTGGAACACATCCACCTGGACCAGTGGTTCCACCAATTTTGACACGTGCCATCAGGTCACTAAGTGAACCAACAAGATAGCCTTTGAAAAGGAAATTTTGTGATTCATATGCATCATACATCCAAATGCCTTCACTTGCTTGGAGCATTTGCACAAATGATGTGTAGAAGAATGTTTCAATGTTTCCTGGTGCATTGGGTCCTGGAATCACAAACATAAGAATGATATTTGCTAGTTGATAGCAAATTTCAGGAGGAAGATTGATAAGATCAAGAGAGCAATCCAAATGTTTGACTGTTTTTGCATTGACAAGAGTGCACCATCAGATGATGAGCCCATTGCACATTCTCTGGCATCAGAGAAATATCCCTTGCCCAATAGCTTCATTTGGATGTCTGAATTTCCAAAATCACTGTACTTCCATACACTACCATTTGTAGCATTATGCAAAGCCCGAAGGGCTTCCAGCATAACTTTGTTTCTATGGTGCATATGTGTAGCTGTGTCCTTGTTGGCATACATTGCTTGAATCACTTCAAAAATAGGAATAACAGACATTTCACGATAAGGTTCTGGACTTGTCTTTTTGCCAGATCCACGATGTGGCTGGTTCTTCAAATGCCCACAGACACTGCCTTCAGTTCTTAGTCCCACATTAGGATTGATTGCATCTTTGCGAAGAATACCTGTGCAAAATGACTTGCTTGCAAGGCTACCTGTGAATGCCAAGCAACTGCTTGGACAAATGGGAACTTTTGCTGGAACAATGCCAGTCAAGTCCTCAGCAAGCTTTTTCACATTGTGCAAGGATAACACCTCAGTCTTGGAGTGCTTCTTAAGCAAATTTGCATGCTGAGTATAAGCCGCAATTGTACCATTTGTTCTCTGCCAGGTGATAAAATGATCAAGTGAGACTCTCTCAGTATCTGATAGCTCTCGGATACCACCACCATGGCGAACGGGCTGATTGCTTATATGATACTGAGTTCCTGCAAGAAGCTCCTCACACATTTTATCTATGGTGTTTGGAAGTGGATGTGCATCTTCCAAGGCTTCCAAAGGAAGTTGCGCAGGATTGTCTGCATCAAGCAAGGGATCAGACTCTAACCCCCACTGATCTTCCCTTGGGTTTCTACTTGACAAGGAAGGCACTGACCCCCAGGCTAAGATATCAGGTACCATAGATGGTAAACAAGCCTGGGCATCAGTGCTTGGCTGGCCAGAGTCCTCAGACAAACTGTCTGGGCCAGAAATACCAGCAAGAAACAATGATCCATTAGAACCATCCGGCTCATCCAATTCATCTAGAGATGATATTGGTTGATTGAGTGGACCCATCTCAATACCATCAAGACAGGAACTATCCTTGTCTTGAGAGGGGAGAGGCACACCAGAGCTGGTATGGGGTAGGTAACCATTGTCATGCAGTAAAGTCCCAACATTCTGTACATGGTTCACAGGATGCTCCAAGGCTGATCCTGGTATTTGGAGAAATTAGAATCAAAATGTATTGGAAGGCATAGACCATACAAGAAGAGGGCTGACCTGAAGTTATGTGGTCTGTGTTCATTGGTTCAATATGCATGACATTTGGAGTAGCCTCCAAGTCTATGCTCCCACCTATAAGGCAAAGAAAACATTGGAGGAGTTGTGCTGCCATATTGAGCAGGATTGACATACCTCTGTGGTTAATTTGGTATTGTAAAGCATCTACCAAATTGCTTTCTGAATCTGTGACACACATTGGATTAGTTTTCCATCCAAACGAAATGTATTTGCAATATAGTGCCAACCATGGCAATATGTTGTAAATACACTCTAATATTACACCCACATTCACCGGAACGATCCAATGGGGGCAACTCCACTTCAAATGTGTCAGCTTCATTGGTGTCACTCTGACCAGCAAGTTCTAGGTTGCCTATTTGATATTCAGGGGTGGCGGATAGGAGCAAATCTGTATTGTACTTGCCTCGATTAGCTATTTCATGGTCTTGCTCTGCGAGCTTCTCTTGATTGATTTGGGCCAACTGCAGAAAGCAAGCAATAAGGTAGTGTTCGCCCTCTAGAGATGGGTCCAAATATCTCTCAGCATCCCGCTTCTCCTCACGGATATGATTTGTCACAGTGCGCCGGCTCATGTACTTGTGTCCCGAGCACTTGATACAGTAACAAATCCATTTATCTAACATATAGGCAGCCTAAAGAGAATAGGATGTGGAAGGGGAAGAGTGGGGTCGGAATTGAGCCTTGCACCTCAAGAGCTGCACTTATAGGCAACCACGGTGTCGGTGCAGGGCCATGTGCACATGTCATATTTCAAACTCCGACCCGGAAGTTCTGCAACCGCAACTTATCTCTTGTCCTTCTCGACGTACCCCAGGCCTCCTGCGCTCCTGCATTCAATGTGGAAACGAGATGAACGTGGGCTCCGGGTCACGTTGATGCTGGTCTGTGGTTACAGCCACCTTGTAACACTGATCGAGGCTGTCTCAGTTTGGCAGGAATAGTGGTACGTACCTTATCTCCTCTACACTTTCCACCCTCCTAAACCAATCCAAAAGCCTACATTGCTCAATCTCGCTTGGATTCACTGCACCCCTCATATACAGCCGCTATAACATCTGTCCCCCTTTACGTTAGTGGCATTCAATATTGCCCTACCTTTCATTTCACCTCATATGTCCCCATGTTTCATCTGCATGCCTGGTATTTATTCAAGGACTTGGCCCCATCCACACAAAGCTGCCCGTCTACGCCCTCACCTTCCAATGCAGACCAATCATTTCACGATCAGCTCTTCCACTCCCAAGCAGACAGTGTTACAACGTCTGGACAGAAAGATGTTTGACTTTTGTATCATTGATGGTACGCAGGTGAGCTCCCGATTTTCATTCGCGAACAGGCGGCCATCATCTCACCAAACCTAGAACATTGTCCAGGAATACCATGTGATATCAGTTAGTCTCCCCCTCGACCTACATTTGGAGAACAATTCCTGCACCCTTGAGCTCCGTCGTCACAGTGCCGTGTTGACATACACCCCGCATTCCAGGGGTCAATCTTGGTCTGGTAAATCCCAGCTGCTCCCCGTCACTAGCATTTGCCAAAACCCTTTGTAGTTATCACTGAAGGGGGGTTCCGTGTCAGTCCAGATGGCCGCGAGCTCAGTATCATTGCTTCTGCATCTGAACTTTTCACATACAAGGTACGTCATTGCCAGCACATGTATGGCTCCGTGGGTTGTTGACGCCTCCGTCAGCACATCATGTACTAGTGTGCATGCGCGCAAGCCATTATTGACAATGGTGGCACGTATTTCGAAGTTGTAGAAGCTGAGATGAATGTTAATCATTGGGAGGGGTTACTTAAGGACCGGTATCCTGAGGGATAGGTTTTGCACACTTGGTAGCTAGCTGTGGACTTTAGTTTGAGAACTCGCAACACTTTCTGTCACTGCACGTCTGCTCAAATCTATAAAGCGCTTGCATTTAAGTCGCCGGGTTTCTCAGGTTTGCCTGACCTTGGGTGTGTTCACCCAGCGCCCGTGGAACACTCCAGCACTCAATGAACACATTGTCGGACGATCCCAAAGTTGCCTATCATGGTTCACAACTGCACGTGCATGCCCAAAGCGCACATGAAGCGCTCTTCTCAGGGTGTCAGGCAGCCTGGCTTCATTTCCATGCGCCAGCGCACATGAAGTGCCCAACTTGAACATCCAAAACATCTGTCGGCTGTGGCCGAACTACCCTCAACAGTGGGCACCCGTGAAGCGCGCATCAATTGAACCAACACAATCTCGATCTTTCCCGTCATAAGACTTTAAATCAACTACTAGGCATTAACAGCTGACTTGTTCAGCCACTAAACTAGGTACGGGAGACCCTCGTTGAATTTCTAGACTAGTAGACGGTTACCCTCAGACCTCCAACTGACACATCCTTGATAGCTCCGCGACCTTCATACGATTTCTTGAACGTTGAGCCCCTAATCAAATGGCGAAAGGAGTCTCCAGGAGGAAAAACAGGAGCTTCGGGGGCTATAATAGCCCCTATGTAGACGCATGGATACACCGGCCAGCCTCACCTTTCATACGAAGCCTATGCCAGCTCTTTCAGTAAGCCTGGGTATTTAAAGCTCATTCGATAAGGTGTACTTACAATCTGAATAATAATGAAGGTTTAGATTGATCGCGTTCTTGAATGGCTTTGATAGGCCTAGCTCGAACTACCTCCTATCGAGTCAGTAATGCCTCGTGGTATTTTGGGAATACAAACAATACTCCAAATAGCGAGGGTCGAAACCCAAGCCTCCAGCAATTTCCTTTGTAGCCATTGTGGCAGAGGAAGCTGCGGGTGACATGATTAACAGGTCGGCCACGTTCAAAATGTTGTGAACAACTTCTGCATGCCTATGGTGTCGATGGTCGTACATTGGCAGCTATGAATCCACTTTCTCATTGTCATGAACTTTGGGCGGTCATTCCTCGGTAAAAGGCGTTACCACTCATGCGAATATATTTAGATATACCCAGGATCCTAGTCTAGCGTGGTGGTTACTTGAGCATGTTCTGGGGAAGTTTCCTCCCATTGCAAGGAAAGATTAAGCTTTCCTTGCGGAGGAACCACACACACCCAGTTCAGCTTTCCGTCCCTCCCAAGCGCCGACAAATCGGTCGCCGGATCGGCAGCACGATCCCATTGCGCTATGACACCATCACCGACCCGAAGAGATGTTTCTGGAGCTTTGGATGCCCTCAATTTTTTCATGACCGAGTCGCCGGAGGGTCCGGAGGAAGGTAACGAGAGCGTTGGACTAATCAACTTGACACTAATCTGCGAGTCTTTAGAGACGGGGATGCGGTCAACAATCTTCAGGCTGTCAATGGCCGTAGTTTTGGTATTGAATACGCTGATTCGTTGAGTATAGGATTTAGTCGAGATCTTGGTGGTGTAGAAGCCAGACAAAGATGCCTTTTGTGAAAGCGGGTGGTAGGTGACACGAACCGCGGGGTCAAGGCTGCGGCGAACCGTCAATTGACAATATTTAGTCGGGGAAAACAAAATATACTTACCCAAGAGGGCAATCGAAGCTCTCATATGGGACGACTGCTGGTAAATGCAACTGAGAAGTGAAACTACCGTCAACATATACATGGGCCTCCCCAGCAAGAAGTGTGTATTGCGAATCGTTCTTCACTTGGGCCTGTCAAGGGAGGTCAATCAGCCAGCGGGAAGATAGATGAAAATCCTAATTAGAGTATACCCTCAAGTGCACTCTTGTGTCAACTCTAGGAATCGTCACCCAGAAGAAGGATGCATCAAACTTGAGCTCAGCGATTGTTACGTTGTGATTCTGGCCGTCGCTGGGGATGTTGATGAGACCTGGTACATCATACATCGCGCTGAAGCCTCCAAAGTTTGATACAGGGATCGTGACATAATTCATGGCGACTCGGCGAGTTGGACTGTGACGCCTCGTACGGGATTCAGGACTACGCGAGCGCGAGCGACTACGTGAGTGCAAGCGACCACGTAAGCGCGAGTGACTACGTGAGCGCGAGCTCCGACGGCTTGAATCGGAAGGACTGATTATGCGTTGGGGGGGTGGAGGCGTTGTAAATGACTCGACTAGTTTTAGTCTGCAAGCTCGAAGTAGTGGAAGCACCACATTAGAGGTAGGAGTCACTGTCTCCAAAGTTAAAGGGATGTTTTCCCAAGTCTACCATGCGTGAATTCGAAGCGCGCCATTGATTCTGTGAAGCATGTCACTAACCTCACCCGTAGCCTGGCATATTGAAGCCTTGTAAATCAAGGTAATTTCCCTGGACTGCAGGACAGCACGAATGTCGTAGCGAGCTTTCCAATTTGCTTGGGACACGGCTATGCACAGTATTAGCCAAAGCACCAATATGGTTAAACAAAACAAACCGTAGGTGAGGGTAACCTCAGCTTCGCCGCCACTTTCAGCGAAGACGACGATGATTACATTATGATTCAGCTCAGAGACTCCGTAAGATGTCAGATCGAGACGGGCACGTTCATCCTCAATTTGAACGTGAAGTTCTTCAAGCCGGTTTCCCAACGAAAGAAGGCGCTCATCGATCTTCTTGTTCTCCTGCTCGTATGCCTCCATGTGTGAGCCGAGGTCCGCAACATTCACTTTGCTGGGATCTAGTGAATGAAAGTACTTTTCTAGAGACGTGGCCGCGGCTTTGCATCTTGCTACGGCCTGTTCCACGCGTTTCTGTTCTTGCAGTAGGGAGTCCAAAGCCTCAGATGTTGTTGGCTCGGACTGGGTTGGTGCTAATGACACGGTAACATCGTATATAGTGGCTGCGCCGCGGCCTTCAATCCTGTCGGTGGGCCCCGTCAGGCGTCGTGCAATGTCCAATATATTGTATCAACTCACCTCAAGGAACTGGGCTCAAGTACCGTAGGCAACGCAGAAATCTTCACTTGATTGACTCCTTGCTTCAACGACAAGCTGAAGGTGCGAGTGACCTCTGCACGTCCTGGGTACAAGGTGACCCTCGAAATCTTGCTGTGTGTAGTCGATACAAGCTCGACGACGTTGGGCTTGAATTGGGGGGGCGGTTCCGTGGTAGTCGACATTATTGAGTTGGTTTGAGAGGTCGAGTCAAGTTGCGTAATCTATTGTCGACTTCCGATGATACGCTCATGCCTTGAGGTTGATTGGAATCCTCAAAGGGGATCGAATTACGAACGCTTTGTTCCCAAAGCATTACTTATCCAATGGGCGCCGCATGGTCCATCAATTCTCTTCGAGGGGCCCATCAACGAAAGAGGTCACCGGTCACGAAGCATTCACCTCAACTTACCCGGGGTACCTAGTACAGTGATCCACCGCCCAATGATACACTTTTCTTCCATTATTTTCCGATTTCTCTGGGACATGCTTGCCTCAATAATTATACTATACTATGACTCACATATAAACTATTGATACTACCACTGAAGATGCTTGTAACCCCCACATTACATAGCTACAAGGACAAGGCTAATCGAATGAGGAGGTCACTTGAACATTTGCTGGACAAGATTCCTCCCATTGCAAAGAAACATCGATCTTCCCTTGCGGGGGAACCACACATACCCAGTTCAGTTTTCCATCTTTCCCGAGCGCAGACAAATCGGTGGCATCGGTGGCGCCGTCCCATTGCGCAATGACACCGTCGCCAACTTTCGTAGACATGTCAACGGCCTTGGAAGCCCTAGATTTATTTGTCCCCGAATCGCCAGAGGGTCCAAAGGAAGGTAGCGAGAGCGCCGGACTAATCAACTTGACGGTAATCTGCGAATCTTCGGAAACTGGGATGCGGTCGATAATTTTGAGGTTGTCGATGGCTGTAGGCTTGGTGTTGACTATGCTAATATGCTGAGTGCAGGCTTTGGTCGACGTCTTGTTGTAGAAGCCAGAAGAAGTCTTCTTCTGTGAAAGAGGCTGGTAGGTCACACGAACCGCAGGATCTAGGCTGCAGTGAATTTGTGAGTACGAACATGAAGGCGGATGAAAAATGAAGGGATAAACCAACCCTAGAGGGCAATCGAAGCTCTCTTGTGGACTGACTGCGGGCAACGTTGATGTGGAGATAAAACTACCGCCCACATACACATTTGCTTCTCCAGCAAGAAGTGTATACTGAGAACTATTAATCACTTGGGCCTATCAAAAATAAGGTTGGTTGCTGGAAGTCGAGTCAAACACTGGGCGCACGCGCCTTTAGATGAACTCTTGTATCAATCTTAGGAATCGTCACCCAAGCGAAAGACGCGTTGAGTTCGAGTTCAGTGATGGTGACATTGTGGTTTTCGCCATCGCTCGGGACACTGATGAGGCCTGGCACTTCATATGTAGTGCTTAATCCCCCGAAATTCGAGACGACCATCGAAGCGTGGGCCATGGTGACTTTACGAGCGGTGGACATGGAACGAGATAATCTACCTCGAGGTGCGGGGGAGCCGGCGATGAGAGAGAACTGCGGTGCGACTCTAATTGGCTCAGGCTTGTAGATCGATAGACGGCATGCATGAAGGTAAGGGAGTCCAACGCCGAAGGTAGGGGTCACTGTCTCGAGAGTCAACGGCACGTCTTCCCAAGCCTGGAGTGCATCAGTTTAGCAAATAACTCCCCAACCGCAGCGTATAGAACCAACCTCTCCAGTATTCTGGCAAATAGAAGCCTTATAAATCAGAGTAACTGCCTTCTCTTTGGACTGTAAGTCAACGCGAATATCATAGCGAGCCTGCCAATTGGCGTCGGAAACAGCTATGCAAACCCGGTTAAGCTGGGGACACCCGTATGGTGAAGAGGACGGCGAACCATAAATCAGGGCAATCTCAGCTTCGCCTTCATCCTCAGCGAAAACGACGACAGTCGCGATCAAGTTCAGTTCGGGCACCGTCAATGAGAGCGAGTCGAGGCGTTCGCGCTCGGTTTGGATTTCGGTACCAAGTTCCTCAAGCCGCTTCTCCAACGAGAGGAGGCGTTCGTCAATCTTCCCGTTCTCCCGTTCGTATGCCTCCATATGTGAGCCGAGGTCCGTGACGCCCACCTTACCGGGATCTAGCGAATGAAAGTACTTCTCGAGGGATGCGTTTGCGGCTTTGCATCTCGCTATGGCCTGTTCGACGCGTTTCTGTTCCTGCAGCAGGGTATTCAAAGCCTCGGATGTTGTTGCTTTCGACTCAGCTGGCGCCGATGACACAGTAACGTCATATATAGTAGCTGCACCATGCCCCTCGACTCTGCCAACAGGCCGTCAGCAACTGCGCATTGTTGAAAAGTTTCAGGAATCACTCACCGCAAGGAACTGTGCTCGAGCACCGTGGGTAGCGCCAAGATTTTCACTTGGTTCACCCCCTGCTTCAGCGACAAGCTGAAAACGCGAGTGATCTCTGCGCGACCCGGGTACAAGCTGACTCCGGAAATCTTGCTGTGTTTAGTTGACACGAGCTCAACAACGTTGGGCTTGAACTGAGGAGGTGATTCCGTGGGAGTCGACATGGTGTTGGGGAATTGTGAGTCAAGTTTGGTGATGACTCTGGGTTTAAACGTTTATATACGTTTATATGCATCATACACAGCAGCAAGGAATTTAGCAGATCCGAGTCCCTGGGCATGTCATGGACCCTGAACGCAAATGCATCGCCCTTGGACCTTGGACAAAATGTATATAATACAGAGACTTGCAGGTCTCTACTACCCTGGCCTTGACAATGGCCTTGAAAGACTCATCGTCGCCCCCTTCGTTTGACCCCATCAATACCATCAACATATCCAGCACTAATGAAAGCACAATCACGAAGATATGTCTGTATTCAGGAAGGGCTGAAATTACACGTTCGTACAGGTTGGTCGTCAAGACGGGTCAAAACCAGGTCAAGATTGATGAACTGCCCAATGCAATCGACCAGAATTCCTTGAGGTAGGTCACTCACATTGGTTGCCTTTGAGAATCCTGATAACCTTGTTGATAGGGTCGAAGGCTATGGAGCAGCGACTATACAGGGAGTCGCGTTTGCACGCACCCCAACCCAGCCTACTTTCACTCCAAGCACAAGCGAGATCCTCAAGGACCTTACGAAGCAGAAAGCCCTGGCGGAGAAAGCCCTTGCTCGATGCCGCCAATCAGTCAAGTCAATCCATGAATATCTGTCCACGGTCACCACCCATCGCATCGAGCCGGATAAATTAGGCCCAGCACTGCGCAGCTGTGAAGTAGAGGGAGAGCTGATCGACACTCGAATTATCGAGTTGGAGGAGAAAATCAAATCCCTTGACGACGATATACAATCGGAGAGGATGTGTCTCCTTGGATCGACGCCTCCAACGAATGAAAAGCTTCGGATGACGGCGAATATAGGCCTATTCGCGGCTAAGGAGGGAGATGCCGAGCTCACTCTCATATACGGTACGGTCCCAATAATCTTCTGACAATGAGTGCCCATTGACGGAGTGCAACAGCTGTGAAGTACGCCTCCTGGAAAGCCGATTACGACATCCGCGTGAACATGCAAGCAAACGAGAAGCCTGTGGCTCTCGTCTACAAAGCCATAATATCGCAGACCACTGGCGAGGTAAGTCTTTTTTCCTTCATGCCAGAGAATACAGATCCTTATACTACAATTTACGTTTAGGACTGGAAGGACGTTCCGTTGACGTTGGAAACTGTGGCCCCAACATACGGTACTCATGTCCCGGTGTTGCTTCCGTTGAAACTATCCGTTTATCGGCCACAACCTCCGTCTCCTTCTGCCTCCTCCACTATGTTCGACACGGCGTCTGTCCAGAAGAAGTCGCGCATGGCGCCCATCAGGGCCTCCCAATATCTGATGGCCGCTGCTCCTCCACCTCTCCCACTCCCACTCCCACTCCCAGAAATGGACGTTGCACAAGCTAGCGTTGCCTCTCAAACCAGCCTCAATGCAACCTTTCAAGTGCCTGGAGTCATCAGCATCCCTTCTGATGGAGAAAGTCACAGTGTTACCATCGCTGAACTCGCTCTCGAAGCGAAAATGTCTTGGATCACCGTCCCAAAACTAGATAATAGAGTTCATCTCAAGGCTAGGATCAAGAACGCATCTGACTATACCCTACTCCCTGGCGGTCTAAGCGTCTACGTAGATGGGAGCTTCATCGCCAAGACCGATATGCCCCCGTGAGTCCGGAAGAGAGCTTTGATTGCTCGCTTGGGTATGTCGCTCAAGCAGTCACTCTCGTGCAGTTGGCTAACTTCAACGTAGCATCGACTCCGCCCTCCGCACCACCTACCATCCTCTTTCCAAGAACGCCTCGCAATCTGGCTTATTATCCAAGACGAATAAACGTGTCTACATCCAGCGGATCAGCGTTTTCAACGCGAAGACTAAGCCTGTCGACAACCTCAAAATTATCGAGCGTTTCCCTGTCTCTGAAGACGCTCAAATCATCGTTAAGCTCGTCAGCCCCTCACTTACCACGCCTTCTGCTGTGTCCACAGGGAGTCTGTCTCTGAAGGGAGGAAAGGATGCCACTGAAGGCAAACCGTTGATGGCTCCCGTAAAGGTTAGCGACGGGGTTGTAGCACAATGGCACGGAGGGGACGATCCTACTGGAGATATCTCGTCCCTTGGAAGGGAAGGCCTATTTAATTGGCTGTGCACTGTTCCTCCTCAGGGTACAGTGAATGTAACGTTGCAATGGGAAGTACAGTATCCTTTGGACGTCACTGTGTCTGGACTTTAGGTTGCATAATGTAATGCTAGTGTATGGGGTGCAGTAGTGACATGTCAATGGTAGTTGTGCGGAACCGACCGGAATGTCGGTAATATGTGAATTGGGAAGACCAAGCGACTACAAAGAAAACTACTTATTGATGATCAGAAATGGACTGGTACAGCAGGCGTATAAGATGCACAAACAGTAACTAGTAACTGGCAAGCACAAAGCAAAGATCGATACTACAGATAAGAAAAACTCTTCACAACCTCCCCTCGGTACATACGGTAGAGTTCAGGCATCAACTAGCTGAGAAAATTCAGAGGACCGTTCGCTAATGAAGCCTCTATTTCAAATTAGAAACCTTCTCATCCAACGACGCCTTGGCGAACTTGGATGGAAGGTCACTGACGTCTGCGGGGATCTCTATCTTCTTGAGGTCGGGACTTTCAGGGTCACCGAGTTGATGTGTGATGGAGGCTTCCTAGATATCATAGAAGAAAGTCATTCATCGGAATTCAAGGGCCAACTTGGTGAAGGTGAAGGAAAGACTCACCTCCATTATCTCCTTCTCCGACTCTTCCTTGTATTGCTTGACATTTGCTGAAAGCACTGCGGCCTCACCGGTGAGCGCGCCGCCGGCGAGCATAGACATCCTGTTCAAAGCGCGTATGCTGAAGGCAGCCTTCTTCCCTGAGGACAGAGAACAAGCCATTAGTAATCCCCTTCATGAAGGCGCGTGTATACAATACTTACACAACTTCTTAGCGTTGAACGCCTTCTTGACATGTGGCAACAGATCAGTAGGTTGTTCAGTACCTTCGATAGGTACGAAGTGTGGTTGCTCGTCCGCAAGCCACTGTAAAGCGACTATTAGCCAAGGTACCAGCTTGGGTGCAACAAGAAACGAACTTTGTGCTGAAGTGCTTCAGCAGCCGTCGGCCGAGCCTTAGGGTCGACAGTCAGACACATGGTGACGAAGTCACGAGCAGTTTCTGAGACGTTGGCCCAATACTCTTCGGGTTCAAACTTGTAATCTCCTGCGATGATAGCTTCCATCTCTGCCTGCTGTGAATCACGATCGAAAGGGGTATAGCCTGCGACAAACGGTTCCACCATTGCTTTTCGGCAATTAGCGAGGCGGGCACATACCGGCAAGAAGGAAGTAAGTGATGACACCCATGGCCCAGACATCGACAGGTTTTCCGTGCCCAGCTATCGTGATCATTAGCATACGGGAAGCAGGCTAGCAAACGACCGACGTACTCTTCTTGAAAATCTCGGGGGCCATGTACTATTAATGTGGTCAATCAATGCATGGATTTCGCAACCACGGTGATGTAGAGCATCTTCCTCAACGAGTAGTGCGTAGGGCAGGGAGGTGTGGAAGGCGAATACGCGGGACGATGACTCACACCAGGTGTACCGCAGATTTCCGTAAGTAAGCTCAATTTCTCTTCCTCCATGACTCTACTAAGACCGAAATCGGCTATCATGATGTCGGCATCTTCAGCGGGGGAACGGAAGAGCAAGTTCTCGGGCTTGAGGTCTGTTGTCAGGGGTTACAATTGCGACGCAGTTAGGGGGGATGTGTGAGATGATTTGGTACCTCTATGGACGATCCCAGCTTCGTGGATATATTTGACAGCCTTGAAGATGGTGCGCACAAGGTCTGACGCGTCACTAAGTGGAATAAAACGCAGTCTTGATCACAGAACGAGAATTAGACCTCGAACACATACGCTTCGTAGTAATTTCCTTTGGCACATATCCTATCGAACAACTCGCCGCCGGTGCAAAGGTCGAAACATAGATATAGGTTGTGCGTTGTCTAGTTAGGTTCGTAGGTGTCAACGAGCGGTCCCGGATTTGGCGATAGTCATCCCCTCACCTCAAAGTAGTCGTGTAGGGTGACAACGTTGGGATGCGAAGCTGATATCCTCTTGAGAACTGCGATCTCATTGCGTACCTAAAGAAAGCAACGGGAACGCGTTATCAATGCCCATCGCATGACTTGATCGCCCAGGTGTTGCCTCCGAAGCAGCCATCGTGACGTTAACATTCGGAGAAACATACCATATGTTCCCTGCCCTCCATGAGTTTCTTGTTAATGACCTTGCAGGCGTAATATTTGCCCGTTTTGATGTGGATCGCCTCTTTGACGATGGCATATGTCCCACTTCCAAGTGTTCTGCCTGTACGATACTAGATTCGAAGTGAAACAAGTCATCAGTTCGGCGCTGTTATCAACGGTGATCTCGACGTTTACCTGGCAGGGAACGGTAGTCTGCGGAGGCATGATTAGGTGGTGGTCTGCGCGATGGGCGTGCTACGTTTCGAGTCGAAGCGAATTAGCGAAACGCAAATGGAATGGCTGAAGCAGGCAAAGGGACTTTAAATTATATGGGCGCTCTGATAACAATTGTTATGTTCCAGACACAGCCACCCCTGAATCCCATCTCCATCTGCCAGCACCGGAATGAGACACTCACCGCCGCTGCTACTGGGGCTGAAACCTGTGTCCATGGATGACTTCCTGGATCGCCCCCAGCCTCAGAATCTGTGCTTTCCCCGTCTTGGTGATCCTGTGCAACGGCAGTCGTGGAGGCCAACGTCATCGATCCAGGTGGTTTCTGAGGCTGGACATCGTTCGACATAGCCTGGCTTGAATCGGTCGACCGCTTCGAGTGGGCTGGCGTAGACGCTCGACTGTCGTCTCCCTTGCGATGGAGGTGTCCACCACCGCTGCTTTGAAATTGATAGTGCTGCTTCAGCTTGTTTCTGAGGCTGGTTCGGCTTGATGTACTTTCCGATCGGCTTTGTTGGGCTCCCATTAGGTCGACAATCGCTTGGAGCAGTCGGAGAAGCAGAGTTGGTGGCGAAGGAGCCCTTGGGGGCAGGAGGCAAGGTGAGCTTCAGAATTTGAGCCTTAAGTATTTTCGCGATGTCTCGCTTCCCTCAAGGGCCCATGCTTTCTCGGCATGTTTACGCTGAGGTCATAATTCGGCTTACGGACTCGCAGCATTCCTTCCACGATGTTAGGAGACATACGAACAAAGCTATGCTTCATTATGCACTCATGCACCGCCTTTGACCGTTATCTTGCCACACCGATGTGTCAAAGGGGCAACTAATCTGCCGAAGAAGTCAACTTCGTGCCTGCAATTGGGAACAGAATGGGGGGGACCTAGGCAACACAACCTTCAAGGAAGCTTTGCAGGCCTGTTCCACGTTCCAGCTCTTTCTTCTCCGCATTCAACAGAGCAGATGTCAGTTGGATTTGATGCAGTTTCCTTCAACAGACAAATCCCAGGCTAATATACAGATAATCCCTTCGACTTGGAGTTCACTCTAGCTTTGCGTGGACCAACCTATTTTCACACGGACTCGTAGACCGTTGCCGATGGGTAATGAGTACTATTCAAATGTTCAAACGTTCAACCCCTCTCCTTCCTCTACTAGGACCAGACTCGGACTGCGCTGTCACTTGTACCATTGCTGTCACTCAACCACTTAGCTCTTGACTGAACAATAGCTTCTGCGCTATAAGCTACTTTCTTTAGTCCCCTGGATTGGCTCACGATACTCATCTAGCTACACAATAACATCACCTACTCACTCCTGTAACGGTGTAGTCCTGGGGTTTTGTGAGTGTGGTGCGAGTGAAGCGGACCTTGCTCTAATATAAAATGCGGGCCTGTTGCCCTTTAGCCCCGTCTCCCCTACTTCTCGGTAAGTACACATTCGTTCTACAGAGCAGCGCACATTTGACCTGGTATTCCGTACGTAGTCACTATGCGAGTCACCTCACTCATCCTGTCCTTCACGGCCCTTTTCGTCCTTGCACGACAGCGTTGATAACATTGACAAGACCCGGACAAAAAGCGCTTTGAAACCTACTTCGAAAGCTAGCCCTTACATGATGGAGAAACTTGCGCCCGGAGCGAAGACCGCTTTGATGGAGCTCCTTCACCAGGACGCTAGTAAAGGCGCGTCTGAGCTGACGACGAAGGTGGCCAACGCTGTGAAAGGAAAGGGGGAAGGGGGGAAAGCAGCCAATTAAGACTTCTCCAGCTCCTGTCCCAGCACTAGCTAACTCAGAACCCACGAGCGATGGCGCTCCCCCTGCTGATGTACCTCCTACCGACGCCTCACTCTCTGATGCCGCTCCACAGTCGTGTCATTGTCATGTAATACTGGCGAATCATAAACGCGTCTCGGAATTCGGAATCCGTTAAATAGGGTGTTTTGTCAGTATCTCCCTGTCCCTGTCGATGGGAACAAACCTCTTTTTAGTGCACGTTGCTGCATGCTTTAAGTTGGTATGCTTTGATCATCACCAGAAGGCTGGGTCAAGGGTGAGTGATTTCGGACTAGCTATACAAGCCTTAATGGTCGGTGGCAATCTCCCTTCTAACGTGCAATACCGATGTCTACATCTCAACGCCCCCCATTTGCCGCACATCGCATCGAGCTTGTTTCCAAGGACGGAGCAATCGAAAAAGTCAACGTTTACCCTGGATCAGCTGAAGTAACTAGAGTCTACAGACTTGATCTGAGGCCGGGAGTCAGCGAAGTGAAGATCTCTGAATTACCATCTGCTTTAGATCGTGAATCACTGAGGTGATTATCATTTCACTTGTGTATTGTGTCGCTCAACTTTGCATCGGCTGATGCAAATACAGGGTCGAGGGCCTCGGTGCCGCCACCATCCAAGATGTGGTTATTGCAGCCCCAACTCCGCCTTCGGAGCCCGACAAGTTATCCTCGTTACTAAAGGAGAAAAAGCACATTGATAACGCTCAAGCTCGCTGCGTAGAAGCTTCATATGTCATCCAGCGCCTCTTCCGTCATATGAGTCTTGATAAGCTAGGCGTGGATCAGATTGGCCCCCTCATGGAAACATTTGAACGGGAGAACGCGAAGTTGGATGAACGAAAGATCGATCTTGAGGAACAGAACAAAGATATTGCCCGGCGCTTGGAAGAGGAGCGGAGACGCTCTGCTCGTGGGGTAGCGCATTTACCATCCAGCCTTACAGCCACTATAAGTGTTTTCGCTGGCTGTGAGGGAGAAGCCGAGGCCCTCCTGACCTATGGTAAATGTCCTTCACTGGATATAGTTCGCAGATTTTGCCTTAATTTTATTCTTCCATCATCAGCTGTTAGAGGTGCAACCTGGAATGCCCGTTACGACGTCCGAGCCAACATTCAATCTAATGAAGAACCTATGATAGTCGTTTATAAGGCCACTATATCCCAATCAACAGGCGAAGTGAGTTGAATTATTTCTTGAACGTTTCTTTTCCATGGAGGAATTAAATGCTCTCTTCAGTCCTGGGATAACGTAGCTTTGACACTGGAGACAGTAACACCAACATTCGGCCTGGGTCTTCCTACTTTGGAGCCATACCACATTTTAGCAGGGGGACCCTCTTTGCCAGATAGGAGAAGCGAGGGGCCGCCCCTGCCACGCAGCAGCGACCACACCCGTCGATATCGTAGCGCAGTCTCCCCTGATGCTAGCGAACGGTCTCGATCTAGGTCATACTCACCACGCCCTCGCATATACTCTCCTTCTCCTCAGCGTCGATCCCCGCCACAGGCTGTTCATCGTCGTAGACAGGTCCCTGCCGTAGCGCAAACCCTCGAACGGTCTCCTTCTCCCCTAGGTGCCATGCCTCACCGCACTCTCGGCGCTACTAACTTTGGCGGATTGAACGCAACGTACGAGGTCCCAGGACTCATATCTATCCCAAGTGACGAGGAAGCCCACAACGTTACGATCGTCGAACTTGAACTTAATGCACAGTTTTCTTGGATTGCTATACCCAAGGTTGACTTGAAAGTTCACCTACAGGTACATTGCTGGTTCGACTCCTTAATGATCACTGATATTTCACAAAGGCTCTTATGAACAATGATTCGGAGTATACCCTCCTTCCAGGCCCGGCAAATATCTATGTGGATGGTAGTTTCATATCCAAGATCAACATGTCTGTTGTTAATCCGCATGAAGACTTCACATGCGGTTTAGGGTAAGCTATCTCGGCTATTATAGATTTCGGGTCACCCAAGCTTACCATAACATCCCTCAACCTAGACTGGACCCCGAAGTCCGCCTTGTCTATCACCCTCTCATCCAAAAAACTTCTCAGTTCGGCTTCGTAAATCGAGTCAACGTCACCAGATATACCCGACGGATAACGGTCCACAATGCCAAACCCGTACCAATCAACAATGTCACTATCACCGATCGTATACCTGTTTCCACAGATGCGCAGATTGTTGTGAAACTGGTCACACCCCCGCTCCCACCCCCGCTCCCACCAGTTCATCCAAATGTAGACTCTGTCACTGGCAGTGCTAGATCGGATTCCAAGCCCTTGATTGAGGTCGGGGAGGGTGTACTCGCCACGTGGGATGCGGTCGGGGCAGATGCTGGAAGGGATGGCAAGCTGAATTGGCTCTGCTCAATCCCTCCTCAAGGGCGTGTTAGTATGATCTTGATATGGGAAGAGACTTGTCCGGCAAATGCACATATGAGAGCAGTCTTTTAGGTGCAGAGTAAGTGGCGTAGATGGTATGTAGATTACAGAGTATGATTGAAGCCTGATTAGTTGATCCCAACATAAGTTGCAAATTTGTTCATGAATCCGCCAATCACTACCTTCACCGTGTTACGCTTCGTCGCCTCTTCAACGATCCGCTTCTTTTTCTGGAAAGACTCGATAAGAGTACTCGTCCGGACGAGTGCCTCAGACTCAGCACCTTCCTTCTTCATCTTCTCATACCTTAACTCCAGTAGACGGATAGCTTGAGCGATAGAGCCGGTAAAACTCCCCGAGAGGGCAAGCTGGTTATACTCCAAGCACAGACGACCGAGTTTTTCCTCATCCTCGTTCATACTCTTCCGGAGAAGCGCAATTGTCTGGCCGAGCTGTTCCTTGAGGATGGCGATACGTTCTACTTCGGATGTAGCTCTCTCGTATCGACGCTTTGCGTTGGCATCTTCAGATGTCTCGATGTCCTCCTTCTGCACCCATCTGGACTGATAGTGCTGATGGAGCAACGATGAATGCCTGCATACACTACATTCCTGGCCGCCATCCGGAGCTCTCGGGGACGAACGGAAAACGCGACACCTCCCTAGCTTAGAACGGTCTAGGGTGAATGGGACATGACAACCTTCATGACAGTTCGAGTAGCAATTCCCTACGACACAAAGAGTATTATGTTTCGGAGTAGCCTCATGCTCGTAGAAGGGTTTCTTCATGACGGTTCTGAACTGTTTATTGACTTTCTGGATCTGTGCGTTGGATCAGATCAGAGGCCCACGGCACAATACGAAACCCTCACCTGCCTCTGAGCATCGATGTCGTTCTGCATCCCTACTAAACGCTTCATTTCGTCTTCTTGCTGATCCATGCGTGCGAGAATGTTGCTAATTGATGCTTCAATCTTCATTGACATCTGGTACAGATCGTTGATTTCCTTGACCGGTTGAACCTGCCTTTCATCTTGCCATTTGAAGAAGGCGCTAAGCGTCTTCAGAGTCTTGGTGTACGTTGAATACACAACATCATGCATCTCTTCCAACATCTCTTCATCAGGTGGATATTCAGAAGCGAGATGTTCCCGGTATTTGAGCCAGCCGGAAAGAGGATTGTCGATGGCCCATAGTTTGGCTTTACGGAGGCTGGGATGTAGGGCTTCGCGTTTGAAATTGAATTGTAGAGGATTGGCGACCATGGTGAAGATAAACCCGATGTTGTCGATGATGGAATTGGGGAACATTGCAGATATCACGGTAAGAGCGTAGTCCGTCGCAACACCCAAACGCTCCTGGGTGCCATTTGCGAGTACAATGACTGAATCAATCGCCTCTGAGGAAATGTCGCGTCGATATCATAAAGGGGGATATCAAAGGGAACTCGCTCACCAGTCCTGTCTCTGATAGCTTCAGCGATCGCGGCTTTGTGCTTATTATCGTATTCGATGCCTCGGGTGTCAGCTAGACCAGGAGTATCCAAGATCCGCACTTCGCAGCCGTTGGAACAGGTGATAGTGTACAATTGGGGTTTGTTGGTTTGGCTACCGGCTGCTGACCCTCCTGCTTCGTTTGCTTTGACATGAACAGTGGCAAAGTCCTCTAGCTTGTTACCCGCGCAAACATTGCCAAGAAGGTCAAGAAAAGCAGTCTTGCCGACACCAGTCTCTCCGATGAGTAGAATAGTCGTGATTGATTTCTTCCATGGCTTCAGAATCATTTTTGAATTATCCAGTGGACATCAGATGGGGGGTCCGGCTTAGTGGTCGTATCAATCGTATCGTTCTGGAGCAGTGTGGTCGAGGTGCTCGAGGAGAGTTCGATTGGAGAATCTGTTCCGGGCTGATCATCGTCAGGAGGACTGTCTGAATCGGGCTGAGGGCTGAATGGAGGAAGTAGAGTCGGGAAAAGGGACGGTAGGGGGATAAAATAGTTGAACTCACGAAAGCTGGGGCGTAGTCGGCGATGCCACTACTATGAAATCATCCTCGGGACTAAGTTCGAGAGCCATGGTGTCGACCGCGATGAGTTTACCTGGTACCCTTAGGGGACTATATGAGCTCTGATTCAAACCCTGCTTTATGAAGCCCTGAAAGGGTGGGCATGTTGCTTGATCCTCAAATTTCGAATTAGGCGGGCTGAGATCGCAGCGGCAACTTTTAAGTCAGGGTGGACAAGAGTGCACGTGAATGCAGGAACATACAGAGTAGTAAGAAGCTGAAGAAACTGCGTTGTCCCTGGCCGGCGGCTGCGGTCCTGTGGACGCGTAAAGTTGACAAGTTGAAAATGGTTTCTGAATTAGCAGTGAATTACTAACTGCAGTTGAGACTACCGTTGAACCTGGTTGTAAGGTGCCGATGAAGTATTGGGATGACATAATGCTTACGACTTCTCGCTACGAAGTTATAAACGACACAGCGTATGTGTGCGGCGTTCAACAATTCTACACGCCTCCCAACAGCTTCTTCTAACCCTTTAAGAGCTATACGTACCCATTGAAGAGTACGCTCCTTCTCCAAGCAGATAACATTTGCTCTCGGGCACCACGGATGTCCTTGGCGGATCCGTCCTGCTTCCTTTCCTCATACTTTTGTCTCGCAACCTACATTGTCTGCGTAAGCGAGCCAGTGAAGCTACTAGACAATGCAAGGCTCGTCAAATGCGGCATCCCAATCTCTAAGAGCCTCCTTCAAACTACCGCCATCTAGTTCAGCACGGAGATTTTAGACGAGCATTCAATCACAGAGGTGGCATAATGGTAACGAGACTCAAGTTGATGTCCAGCACGTCTTTATGTTGAGCAAGGCAGATATTGTTATGCATAGCCGCGGTGTCTCGTTCGAAAGTCGCCTTGCTGACTCGTTTCATATAGGTAATTCTGGTTGGCGTCTCTGATTTGTGTAGACGAACTGTATGAGTATGAGTCGGTCTAGATTATGTTACAGGCTGACCTTCCGCGAGTCGATGCGTGTCGCGTAGAATGGTAAGAGGCGTCTCTGCATCGGGTGGCGGAGAACAACCCGCAATGAGAATATGGAGGGAAATCCCGAGGAGCAACAGATTTCATCGCTGGGCACGATGGACTGAGGAATGCACCCATCTTGCCACTGTCGATAATGTCTGTGACAGTCATGTCAATATGAAACCATGTTTGCATCCTTACGTTGGTTCTCCCTCATCGCCTGGCAACTTGCTTTCCGTCATCATCCATCTACAAAGCCACTTGGTGTGCTGTGGTTGAGGGCGTCAAACACGTAGGTCGTGGTTATCATCGGAGTGTTTCCGTTGATTGTGGGATACCCAGTCTGACTGTGAGAAAGTACTTCCAGATATGGACCCATTTGTCGCGACGTGTATTCCTCACATCGCTGACGTTGAGCACATCTCCGAACACGACGACCAATCGCATAGTTGGCTCTGCGCCGTCTATATATCTGAATTCAACCACCGTACGCCTCGTAATCAACAATGGTGAGCTCAAAGCACGCGCTCAACAACGTTGATGATGACCACGTATTACTCTACAGGTTGTCTTAGCGGCGTCGATATGCACCAAAGGCGGAAAAGGTGCAGTCATGAGCCCATCTGGCAGCATATCTGACTTGCTGAGGACTGACGACTCTCAGCCGTTCTTTCTCGCCAGTTTCGTGATATGACCCGCGCTCGTATAGAATCCCTACTGGCTTCATTCCCAAAGCTTGTCCCAACAAATACGCAACACACGACAGTCGAAACTGCTGACGTTCGCTTCGTCTATCAACCACTTGAGGACCTGTATATTCTTCTGATCACGAACAAAGCGTCCAACATCCTGCAAGATAATCAAACTCTACACCTCTTTGCGCGCGTCGTCTCTGACCTCTGTAGGGGGGCCATCGATGAACGAGAGATCGCTCGCAATTCCCTTGAACTACTCAGTGCTTTCGATGAGGTCATCAGCTATGGGTACAGGGAGCAGGTAACTCTCATGCAGGTTAAGAGTGTGTTGGAGATGGAGAGTCACGAAGAAAAGATCCAGGAGATCATTGCCAGGGTAAGCCTCTCCTTGGAAGCCACCATATATATGCCTAACATCATGCAGAACAAAGAGGCGGAGGCTAAAGAAGAACTTAAAAGACGTGCCAAACAGTTGGAGATGCAACGACGTGAGCAGCAACGACGGACGGCGGGCTCCAGCACTGGTGGAGGTTACTTGGGCGGTGGTGTTACAGGCTACTCACCCATCCCACAACCACCTCCCGAGCCCATTCGTGCTACACCTTCACCTTCCGTTACCCAATCTACCACCCGTCCACCCGCCTTCAAGGGCTCTGGTATGAAACTAGGCAGCAAGAGGACGAAGCAAGCTGAGCTCATTGATGCCCTCGGTGGCGAGGCCCTTGCAACCACTCCGTTGATCTCTGAGGTGTCCGCCCCACCAACCCCGTCGGTTTCTTCGCCCCCGGAGCCCAAGAGTGAACGCGGAAGCTTACCTGAAGTCGAGCAAGAAAGGTTGGTGTCTAGGCTCCCTGGCATACGCGCATATGTTGAACAATGTCTGCTATCTAGTGTTCACATTGTTGTCAAGGAGCAAATATCACTCTCCTTGCTACGTGACGGAGGTGTCGAGTCTATGGAGATCAAGGGTGACATGAACCTCAGCATATCTGATGCCGACAATGCACATCTGCGCATAACACTTGCTCCTCCTCAGACTGACGGTATTCCCGCCAACGCCTTGCAGTTCAAGCAACATCCGAATGTAGCGAAGTTCGCCCCTGGTCAAGAACGAGTTGTGGCTCTGAAAGATCCCTCAAGAGCGTTCCCTGTTAACCAGAGCTTGGCTGTACTGAAGTGGCGGTATGCAGGAACCGATGAAAGCAATGTGCCATTGTCGAGTGAGTAATATTTTCTAGCCTTCTATTGCAGGGGGGCTCATGTGTTTTGCACAGTCAATTGCTGGCCATCTCCATCGAACGATGGAACGTGTGAAGTGAACATCGAGTACGATTTGGAAAACAAGAAAGTTGAACTTTATGATACCATCATCTCCATTCCCCTGCCGTAAGCCCTTTATTGCTATCGTTTGACTTTTGTCGCTTATGCGTACGTTATCAGTGCTGGATCATACCCCACTGTTTCCTCCTTCTCTGGTTCATGGTCCCTCGACCCCGATTCTCACTCCCTCGCATGGTCAATTCCCCACATTTCCGCCGATGAGTCTTCCGGTTCGCTGACGTTTACCGTCGGTGGCGATGATGTCGGTGCCTTTTTCCCTGTGGAAGTCACCTTCGTTGCAAAAGGTAGCCTGGCTGGTGTCGAAGTGGCCAATATCACCAAAGTTGGAGACGGAGAAGCCCCACTGTTCTCGTTGGATTCGTATGTATTGGTTGATCAGTATCTGGTTGTGTAAAAAATGTGGGACTCGCGCCTTATAGCATCACCTAAATCCTCTGAGGCTTTTTGCTTTTCATTTCACGGCGATCACCACCATTTCTCTGAGGTCGTTTAGTAGGACGCTCTCGGAGATTACGTCGCGAACATGAGCTTTGGCTTCTCAATGCCTTGAAGCGAATGCTGACGTAGGAGCGAACTATTTTGAGTGGATGTTGGTTTCTAACCCGTACTTTCCCCAACCCTTCTCCTATCACTCGCAATCACTGGATGTCGGCCCTCATGACCCTGCTGTAATGCCTTCTTACGATGCAATGACATGACTTGGGCGTTGACTTGAAAGCATTTCGACATGCAGTCATGTGCATCACCTCCGGCGTGGGTAACCGTGGGCGTCGGTATGCCTTATTTAGGCAAAGGCGGGAATGTTGATTACTACACGTCGTGCTCGGCGTAGTAAGGTGGGCCGTAGCTTGATCATGCATACCATATTCGAATGCCTAGTTCCCATACATTACACATATAAAGGGGACGGCGTTTTCTTCACTGAATCCCCATCATCGTCTTCAGAACGTATCTGACCCACATCACGAACCGTATCCGCTTCTCTCGCTATCTTAAGTCTCCCCAACTAACTATACACACAATGCCGAGCCTCGCACCCATAAAGTTCATTGCTCGTCGCAGTGAGGATCGAGGTCATGCAGACCATGGATGGTTGAAGACATTCCATACTTTCTCGTTTGCCATGTATGTGTCTTTGGTTGTAATCTTGGGGTCGAGTTCCTCAGACCTTGCTTTCTAGGTACCAAGATGTGGACCACAACCAGTTTGGCGCACTCCGTGTCATTAATGAAGACCGTGTCGCCCCAAAGACAGGTTTCGGCACCCACAGTCATAGAGAATTTGAGATCTTTTCCTATGTCGTGTCGGGGGAACTTGAACAGTATGCATCCTTTCCGTCTCCTTGAAATTCCGTTAGTTCTCATGTCTGCTTTCCACGCACAGTAAAGACTCAATGGGCAATACTGAGATCCTCAAACGTGGCGATCTCCAGCTAACATCCGCGGGAACTGGTATCAGTCATAGCGAGAAAGCCCACGGCTCGAAACAAGTGCATTTCCTACAAATATGGAGTCTGCCCAGTATCAGAGGGTTGAAACCTAAGTACTTCACGAGGCGAGTCTCATCCCTTATTTCGTTTCGGAAAGCGAGGCTAACGACATATGGCGTGTAGACACTTCTCCGATGAAGAGAAGAAGGACAAGTTTGCTCGGATTGTCGCTCCTGTGGATGCAGATGGTGTCCTTGCAGACTCTCGCGAAGGCACCGGCCCCGCACCCGTTCAATCACCATTAACCCTCTTCGCCACACTCCTATCACCGACTAAATCCATCCCACATACCTTCCTCCAACCAAGCGATCCAGACTCGCCTAAGCGTCGCAAAGGATACGTCCATGTCGTTCAAACCTCCGGATATCAACCAGGGAAGGTATCTGCGTCGTCAAAAGGGGCTGTGGTGAAAATTAAAGAAGCGGGTGTTCAAGGCGGCGAGGAGTTGGTATTGAGGGAAGGTGACGGTGCGTATATTTTGGGAGAGAGCGGGAAGGAGTTGGTTATTGAGAACACTAGTGAGAAGGTTGCGGAAGTCCTGCTTTTTGATTTAGAGTAGATTGGACTTGTATCGCCTGGATCTTTTCGTGCGTGTATGATAATACGTCCCGTAGATAATTATTGGAATGTATCAGTACCGATAAACTTTCATAGAGTGGTGTCAGCTTTGTAGAGCGCTTTGCGCAGGTTGTCGCACAGTTCTGAACCCCCAGAGAAGTGCCTAGTTGATCACGATCAGGGCCAGGGCCGGACAGATTCCGGAACCATCTACTACTGCACTCAGAGCGAAGACTTTACTTCGTACATCCGCTAAGGGCTAGATGTCTTCATAAACGAGGGCCACCAACATTAAGGTACTTTAACGCAAGGTTGAGGGCATACCAAGGCACCACTGTCTTCGTATGGGACAAGTCATCAACAGTTTCGACCGAGTCGTACGCGGGCAGGAACTCGGACTCAGGCACCCTCCGACTAGTTATCCCAATGAACCAGTACACAGATGAAGGCAACTTGGCTCTTCGAATTGGGGACCGCTTCCCCCTCATCTTTCGGACGCGACATTTCAAACTACTCATCTACAGAACCACCGAGTATCCCATTCTAAATCACATCTAGCAAACCCAACAATGAACACTAAGAAGAACGAGTTCATCATGCCTGCATTGGGTAGAAGCGCATTCCTAGGACAACTCTATAACGCGCGAACGGATCAGCTTCTAAACACGCAGCTCTTCGAACAAAAGGACCTCGACGGGGGTTTCGGAGAAGAGCGGATCGGGAGTACATCCCTCACCTTCGCCGAAATCAAGAGCCAATCCGATCGATCAAGAGCCCTCCATGCATCTGCAGAGTTGTCGGTATCCATCCTCAGCGGTTTTGTGTCTCTCGCCGGCGCGGGAGAGTACGTCGACACAGGCAAGTCTAACGCTTGGTCGCACGAGGTGATCGCTACTTGTACGGTACAGAAGACGAACAGGAGGTTGGATGTTGGTCATTGCGTGGGCGAGCACAAGTGGAATCACGTCACTGGAATGGGTGCGACCCATGTTGTCACCGCCATTCACTATGGAGGGTCGCTGGTTGCGAGCGTAGTCCGGAGAGAGTCAGTATCGGAGAGTCGCAGAGATATCAAAGGCTCCTTGCAAGCGTCGCTTTTGAAAGGCTTTATCTTGTGCCACGCCGAGGGATCGGTTAGTGTCGATGCAACTGACATAGGCCATGATTTCAACACAAGCTGTAGTTTCAAAGTCTATGGCGATTGGGTACCAAAGGGCGACGAGCTGCCCACGACCATAGGCGAGGTCCTCGAGCTGATTAAGAGGTGGCCGTCTGTCATAGGCGACGGCGTACCCTGCACCATCACTCTTTCACCGATCGCACAGTTTGTTGATACCGCCCCAGAAACCATGATCTTGCACGAACTCGAGCAGGACAAGCTAATGAACATTTGTCGAGCATACGACGAATTCTTCCGCTTGAGTGCGAGGCGCGCGAGGTTAGTTTCTTTGGCGAAAGGAGGCATTGGTGTTTACTGCCCAACGTTCCTAAAGGAATGTCGGGATAGGAAGCTAGAGGTGGAGAAATCAGTTGGTAAAGCTAGGCAGGAGCTTAGTGAATATTTGCTTGCATTCCGAAAAGGCCGCGCGAGTCAACTGGAGGGTGTCGAGGAGTTTTTGGTGAGGATGAAGAAGGACTTTAACGCTGCCGTGCACGCATGCAAGACAGATGAGGCCCGGCTAGATCTCCTCGCCTCTATTGGCAGCCTTGCCACAGACCAAAGCGCACCGCTAGTCACCATTGAGCAACTTCAAACCTATATGACCGGTATTTCCTCTGGGCCTATTGGCGTCGTCATCATCCCTCCCTCACCCAATCTCAGCAATGTCACCAACACATTCGGCTTGCTCGTGCAATGCATCCGTTCATGGCGCGAAGAAGAGGACAAGAAAGTCAAGAATGCCGACGGGTCGCCCCAGAAAACCAGCTTCGTCGCATACTTTTCTGATCCAGAGCTTGATGCTGAATTCCTCAGCCTTGAAGGGAAACGAGACGTCTTGAACCGGGGACTTGAACAGGCCAAACGCTCCGGAGAGTCATGCTTCCTTCACTATGGTTTGTTATCCGACATTAGCATCCAAAAGGAGTATGACTGGCGTCTGCTCAACGACGACGGATGGGGCTGGATGACGAGCCAGATCGAGAATTACTATTATATCGGGGACGTCAAAACCGGAAAGCGACATGGCCGTGGTACCATCACTTATGCCGATGGCTCGGTCTACGCGGGAGATTGGTGGCAAGATGCTAGACACGGCAAGGGCAGACTCACTGAAGACGACGGCAATGTGATAGAGGGTGTCTTCATTGACAACATTCATCGTCCCGATGGCGTCGTAGTCGAGTTGACGACCTTCACGAAAGACGAAGTCCCGCTTGTTGCGTACAACATTCCGTTACGAAAGTACGATTCGACGCCCTCGCACGTTCTACGGATTGGCAACATGCTAGGATGGTTGGCGAAGGATGAATTTCGTTTAGATGTATCGTCGAAAGCGAAGCTATTCCAGCCTATGACGGTGGAGGTGAGGGGCAAAATGTTGAAGCCCGGTTCAGACGACAAAGCGTATACTCAGCCATGGCCATTGGGCGAGGGTGTCGTTGTGGTAAAGGCGACGATGATGTGACCCTATGTAATTCCTATAACATGTTTGAGCATTATCGAGGTGTTTCCAACAGAGTCAATATATAAGGACGTGCTGCAAGTTGCGGAATAAGTGCGAGGATTGGTCGTGCATACAACCTATACAATTAAGCCCAGAAATAGGCCAACAAGATATTAACGCGAAGTAGGCAGAATATCAGACACACAAGAAGGAATAAGCAATCATTCCGACCCTTCCAAGGCTTTGACTATTCCAAACGCTGCTCCAGCCGCTAAGCCACCTACCATCAAGGTGCTGATTGCACCCCATATGTATCCTTTGGCTCCAGCACCTGCGCCGGTTACACGAGCCTTGACGGCGCCGAATATGAGCAAGATAACACCCGTGAATATGCATGAATAAATGAGTGCGATGTGCGCACGTGGGATGAAGAAGTATGGGAGGAGAGGGATTAGGCCGCCGACCAAGTAGCCCAAGCCAATCGTGAAGGCGGAAGTATACATTCGTATGGTGGGGATGTCCTCTACGCAAGGTCGCGTTGGTGTTAAACTACGAAGAAGTGGAGGAGCGGAGACGTACCGAGACCAAGCCCGAATTTAAGCAAGAAAGCGGTTAGGCCAACATCTGAACTCCATTTCAGTTGGGCCTCCTCCTCATCGGGCACACGGCCGTTTCCGTTCAAGGTTCCGTTCAGGTCAGTTTCCACAACCTCAACATCTCTCAAGCACTTGGCAACAGCGCTACAAGTCTTATCATCTACACCCACAGGTCCCAGTACATCTCGAACTTCACGTTCCATCTCGCCTTCGCAACTGCGTATGACGCGGGCCGCAGTGTGATGTTTGAGATACCGGTAATGGTCCCGCTCGGCTTGTGAAGCGAGGAAACCTCCAATACCCATCGAGATAGCACCAGCAATCAATTCAGCCACACCGCCGAGGATGACGAGCCGCGATTCACCGAGGGATGAGAGGCCAGCGGTAAGTGCGAACGGAACGGTCAACCCGTCAGAAAGTCCAATGATACTACGAAAGCAGCATGGTGAGTTTAATTGGACAAGGCGAGAATATGCGAAGCAAGGGAAAATAATGGCGGCTATGTCGGAATCAGAAGCACGAATAGTGGCTTATATTTATCCTTTGCCATGTCATTGCGGGCACACGGTGCAGCCGCCAAAACCCACAATTTCTCGCCAGCCCCGAAGCACTCGGGAGATGCAAATTCCGCCTTGCGCAATGACAGTCCAAGCATCCTCCAATCCCATGTACTTGATAAAATTTTAACAACGGACACTTACACATCGCGAACGACGTCTGGATCGATAAGCGTTCTTTCATCGTCGTCCTTTAACTCCTTGCAGCATACGCCACCCGCCCTTGAGTTGCGTGCACATTTCGACGGCAAAGGTGTCGGATGCAGGGACGAAGCTTCATCCAAGGGCCAGACCGGCGGCTTCGTCTTGATTATTGATGTTGGCCTGTTAGGTAGAGGAACCGCAGCCACTGCTGGCTGAGAAGTAGGATTTTCGGCGGGCGAGGACATTTTCGGAGAAAATGGAGGATAGTGGTGGTAAGGATGAAAGAAGTGGCCCACTGTGGAGGTAAGGACTCAGTCAAAGTAGATCCCAGCCTTAGGTAAACCAAATTATGTCATTGCACGTGGTAACTAGATGATGCCTGGAAAATTCGTGGACTCGGGACACCGGCTCTCGAAAGTGTCTTGATGGCAACTAGATGTCTATAGAGTGTGCTAGAGTATGCAAAGCGAGATACAAAGCCTAAGAACATGTTCAAAAGTCCTAGAAGGTCCTGATGCACTGGGATAGTTGAGTCAAAATGTCTACACAGTCCTCATGAAAGCAGGCATGAGTAAGTAGTGATCATGACAGCCGTGATCAAAGTATGGGTCCATGATAAGCAGTAAAAGTCCAAGGAAGAGAAAGGCCAAAGTCCGAAGAGAGATACAACAGCGTATGGTTATCATGCGTTCATCCTGATCCAACAAGCGAATTCCTACGAATTGAAGGCGCAGCGTCAGGCATCAAGGTATGTCCAGGATACCTCGGACCCACGCCCGTCGTCCTACTCGGATTGCCACCCGACATCGGCGTGCTCACGGTGCGTGGTCTCTGGGGAGAACGTGGGCGACTTGGGCCCTCATCACCTGGATTTAGACGAAGCTGCCCAAGTTCATTAACCAACGGACTGCCTTGATTGGGTGAATGCGACAGATATACACTGGAACGAGGGAATTGGACGTGAGGCAGAGACCTGGATAATTGCATAGGAGTGGACTGCGACGGATCGACAAATGGCGATAGGGCAATCTGAGGGACGAACGGTGTGGGACCAAGGTTTATCGGTATGCCCATCATATTCATAGTGCCTGGATGGATATGATGTCCTGGTCTACCAATGCGGCCAGTCTTGATACTCGGTGGGATGGCGTTTTCCGGCTCAAGTAGCATTTGCATTGCAAATAAACACATAAACGCGTCATTGCCTGCGTTGTGAAGAACGCATCCAGGCGGGATAATGGGACGCATGGAAGCGACGGGTCCAGAGAGCCCACTAGGAATAGGATTAGGTGATGTTGAAGGGGACCCAGTAGGAGAGCTGCGTGATCGAGGTGTTAAGGCTCCATTTGCTGGAGGAGTAGAGGGTAAAGGCAATGCTAAAGTATGAAGGAGGATATCAAGGGGAAGGGAGGAGCCCTGTGAACGGGGACGTCCGGTGTGTGGATCAGGCATGGATGGTCGAAGCCCTAAAGCATAGAGGGTGCGTTCGTAGGTAGCAACGTCAATTACAAACACGTTGTGCGGGATTTCTGTGATAGGCAGGCTAATGAACGGGCAATCCTTCAATGGAAAGTGGGGAAGCTCACTGATGCCCAGCGCCTCCATCCGAGCAATGTCTCCAAAAATACCATGCCCGACTAAAACTACACTGTTGGGAGTGGCCTCCGAATCTGGGCTGGCAAAACTACTGTTGGGGTTTTGAGTATCGCTAGGAAACAGACGAAGCGGCAGGCGTACCTAATAATTGCTTGGATGATGGTAATAAGTGTATTTTTCGGAACCACTTGGCTTTCCCCGAACTACTCGAACGAAAATCAGGTAACATGACAAACGCGGCGTCAATGGGTACGCACGGCATATAACCATGGGTTCGAGGGAATGTGCTTATTGACGACTTTATCCACATAGTCCGATACAATATAATGACCTTTCCTTCAACCACAAGCATCAGAGTCAGCCAGCGAGCCGGCGCGAACGAGTCCTACAACAGACTTACATATAATTCTTGTCGGCTACAGGTGGCCAATGCCCCTGTACCTCTAAATAACCACATCTCACAGCAGCGTATCCCCACTCCAGCAAAGTCTTGTCATTTCTCTCACTCCACTCGAAATCAAGCGCCAAAAAGGTCCTGTCGCGTTTTGCCCATAGCTCATTGATCGTCTTCAACCCAATCCCCGCTTCGCATGTACGCACACGAGACTTGAGCGCGGTGAAATGGGTCGCGGCCAATGTTTGGTGGAGTTTTCGATATGATGGGAAGTCGGATATATTTCGTAGAGGTCGGGAGGACGTTTCGTAGGGTGTGACTCGGAGAATATTGGGCGGTACGGACAGTGTCTCACCGAATCTTATTATAGAGTAAGTAAGTAGATCAGATATTTATAAAGGACTATGCACTCACCTTGTCTTCACCATCTTCAGAAATGCGTTGATAGAACTTAATCGAGTTACTATATGCGCTCGACCCGACCAAGTATCCGTCACAGTGATAACAGGCCATGAAAAGGCCAAGAACTCTTCAAAAGCAGAGAATACATGTCCCCAGGTGCGGTCGTACCACGGCACCGCATGAGCTTGGAAGAAACCCATCCAAGCCGAATAAACCTACAACGTAGATGCGAGCGTTTATTCTCCGTTTCTTCGGTGACAAGCAGATACTAGACGTACTGATTGGAGGTCGTACTCCCATCCTTTGGGCTCTACCAGGGTGAAGTTGGACATGCTGGTATTGGATATACAGCAGTGCGTGTATGCCGGGCGGTGCAGTTCAGCGAGAAGCCCCCAAAATGAAGCTCTCCTTCTTTCAACGTTGAGCTAACGTTAACGTAAAAAGGACCGAAGATGGGGTTCTTCTATCTTCACTCCAAAGCCGCTGAGCGCTGAGCCAGGTACGGGGAGGTCGTTTCTTTAGCAAGAGGGAAGTCGAGAGGCCGTCGACGAGTCTTGACTAGAACGAGACTGGGGCCCTTCGGACCTGCTAGACCGCTGAGCGTTTGGTATTTCCTATTCCACGATCCCATCGCGCTTAGATGTGATAGATGAGACGACGGTTGCCCAACACTGAAAACCCCAAGAACCACGACGTGATGTAAAATGAAGGCATAAATAGTTCTGGTTCAGGTACACGGCCCTGAAGAAAAGAGGATGCATGTTTGGCCTGCCGACGGGCTCAAATAAGAGTGAAATTATGTATTTCATCATTGATTCTCTAATTACATTCGTAGACGACGAGGTATGGAATGCGATGCCTGCAGAAACTGACCACGTATGAGAGATATGAATCCTGCAATTACGTACATGAGGTGAGGTTGATGGAGTTCCAATCACGCCCGACAGCTTACATCTGCCAACCAGAATACCAGAGCGGAGGCGCTTGACACGAAACATACGCCCAGCTCCGAGTGCGAAGTATAGCAACATTGGGAACGCAAACCCAACTGTGGAAGATAAAAAGTCAGAAACGATGCTAACATCCACGAAGTAGACCCAAAACAGTTCAGCGACTTGAATGGTTTCCGAAGAAATCCGTCCATGGTGCAAGCACGTCACGGTTTGCAGATATTTTACATCCTATGACAAGAAACGAAAGGCGAAGGGTACTGACCAAGAGCCTTCGCCTTTCACTTGTGAGTAGTCGCAGCAATCAAAGGGCCTACGTTCACATCTCCAACACAGGATTAAGCCAAAATGTCCTGAAGAAAACTGCGGGTAAGCTCGCGGTCGCAAGAAGGATAAGAACCAAGAGTCAGCAAAAACAATCGTGTTCTTCTCATAGCCTTTTAGGCCTCGAAGTGAGCTGAGTTAACGAAAGAATCTCATCAAGCAGAATAGAGCGGAGAAAGCTCAAAAGATTGGCCAAAGCACTGACCACTTCTGCCGCGTCGATATCCTACGGGTCCCTAAGCTTGATTCGGTAGAGATGAAGCAGAGACGTAACGACGTTCAAAGTTCGAACTTCAGACCAGTCGAAAAGTCACCTGATCCCGTCGAAAGCCTGCCCTAAACAAGTGAACTGTACAGTTGTTTCCCACAGTCACCCTCTCCACCAACACCACTAACCGTATCGACAGCCAGCCAAAACGTAACTCATCGACATCGGCCACGGTGAGCTCGCTCCTTTTCACCGTCGCAGGCTCTGTTCCTCATTTCTGGCCTGCTTTAGATGCAAATCTTCGTCAAGACCCTCACGGGGAAGACCATCACCCTTGAGGTGGAATCTTCCGATACTATCGACAATGTCAAGGCCAAAATCCAGGATAAGGAAGGGTCAGTATATGGGTCCTTCTCGCTCAATGTCGTGTATCTGGATCTCAACCTGAAACTTGCTTGAAAATAGCATTCCTCCCGACCAGCAACGCCTGATCTTCGCTGGAAAGCAACTTGAAGATGGCCGCACCCTCAGCGACTACAACATCCAGAAGGAGTCCACCCTTCATCTCGTTCTCCGGTGCGCACATACTCGTAGTGGATTGCTGTACCCTAGCGCGTCTGACATTATCCATGTGTAGTCTCCGTGGTGGCATCATCGAGCCCTCGCTCAAGGTCCTTGCCTCCAAATACAACTGCGACAAGCAGATTTGCCGCAAGTGCTACGCCCGCCTCCCCCCTCGTGCTACCAACTGCAGAAAGCGATCGTGTGGACACTCGTCACAGCTCCGCCCGTGAGTTTATCAGTTCTTACTACTGGCTTTGGGAATTTAATTCCGTGTCTTTCCAACAGTAAGAAGAAGTTGAAGTAGTGGTTGTGCGGTTTACGGGATCATCCTGGGTCTGCTGTGGTCGTCATCATGCCCCTGTATGGATTTCGCGATACTACATATGCCTGATACACTAAACAAGTCAAGCGAAATATATTTTACTGCGAAACCCCTTTTGTCCCCGTCTGTGCCTTACTCTAGAAGGAGCAGCTGAAGCTATACTAAGCGAACGTATCAATGAAGCTCCAACCTCGTTAGTTTTTGTCTTATGGAAGAAGTGAGGGAACTCCGTTAAACGAATCGGATCACCTTCGCCTTCGAATTTTAAAGCTTCAACGTAGAAGTGTACAGCACGACATCAGACCATGCATGATGCCGTGCCAGTGAGAACCTGCGCACCACGCGGAATCTTTTTACCTCTGCACTAAGTCCCATCCTCTTTTTACGCAGAGTTATAATGCAGATTACCTGAACAGAAACCTCTTTTATATGTACACAGTAAGGACATAGTCTCAACGAATGAGACGAGCATGAAAAATTTAGAACACAACAGACCGAGAATAGTCTGAATCGAGTTGTGCGAGTGGTATGAAACCAATACACATACCACGAATTACACTTAAGGACGGATTCCATTAATTCCTCAAACCACACAATAACCTCCAACGCCGACGGGAGAGCTGTCTATAAGCAAACAAGATAACACCACACGAAATCTGGCCAAGAAGACTGCGGGGTTATCCTACGTCCGCATAGTCAGGTCAGGAGCAACTCGACCGCTACTCGGAGCGGGAGCGCAACCCCATTATACGACTCGATGCCCCGGCGTGCCAGTATGTTGAACATCACTGGCGAATGGCCATCTCATATGTCCTCCGTCCCTGCGCACAAGGGCGATGGGCTTGACCCAAGGCAACAACAGGACCGGACAAGGCGACGTCTCACCGGATTCCCTATGAGAGCCATTCTTCCATCCTCATCGCAGCCCAAAGAGACAAAAGGGGGCCCACCCCGCCATTGACGTGAGAGGATGAGCAGTCTCGACTGCATCTAGCTGAGCTACAATGCAGGAGCTCCGGCGCAAAATCCACCGGGACATTGATACGTAAAGTGACGCGGAGACCACAAACGCCGCGGGTGATCGCCGGTGGGTGCGTCAAACAAACGACCTCTGCTATCAGTAGGCCAATTGCGAGGAAACCCCCCAGCGCGCCGATTAGGGATTTGTGCGTGCATGCAGATAGAGACGAACAATGGATAGATCCGCCCGACCCTCGTGCCAGTTCTCAAACCAAGACATCCGCAAGGCCCTCCCCGAAGATCTTCGGGCGTATACGAAATTTGGTGTGTTTCTGGTATGACACGTAGCCAATTAAGGCTTGGTCTTGCTAAGACCCATCGTGGAGGGTGAGATGCTCAGACCTTACCCGCTCGCAAAAGAGACTAAAAAAGTCTGTACGAAACGAGCATCGTGGTCTTCGACCTGTTGTGGTTCGAGTTTAAGAGGCTGCTCGTTCGTTCACCTTAAGTACCGTATGAGCTCCTTGTTTGGCACAGCCAAACATGGGTGCCCCTGATCGGTGATCGACGATGCTTCCGTCTCCCTCAAGCAGCTTCAGTCCTGTTTTTTCTTCTTATTTGCTTAGCCGTGCTCGGCTCTGAATTTAGGTAGGGCTTCCAGCCAACAATTGAGCAGACTCATTTCTCGCTGTTAGAATGGCCATACTCTCATTATACACGTAGGGTGCAATGCAACTAGCTCAGGCTGAACACAGTGCCACCAGGGTCAGGCGATGAAATTTCAACTTGTCAAAAACAGTAGGCTGTGTGCCCAGGCTTTCTGACGTACTTATAAATGAATGAGCATCCTATGTCCTGACAAACAGCTACCATGACTATTCCAGAACCAGAAATCCCGCAATTCATCAACACCATTGAACTCGTCTCGTCCGAGAGTAGCAAGATTGAGAAAGTCAGCTTGTATTCTGGTCGAGCTGAAATCACGAGGTCGTATAAGTTGGCTATCAAGACTGGCCAAAACCAGGTGAAAATATCAGGCTTGCCTGCGGTGCTGGACAATGACTCGTTACGGTGCGTTTACTTCGGGTTTTTCGCGCCTCCTATCGACGGTGGGTTGATCATTGGCTCTGGCAGTGTGGAAGGACGAGGCGCTGCTACTATCCAAGGCGTCACTATTACTCAGAAAGATTGGCTTCCCCCGACCACGACGTCTGAGGCCCTTGAAACCCTTCAACAGACTAAGGAGGTGACCGAGAAGGCCGCAGGACGTTGCAGGAAAGCCATTGCATCTTTGGAGTCGTACATCTCCACTTTGAAGACCGACACGGTTGGTGGAGATGGCGCCTGGGATCTTTTGGACAAGTACGAATCTCGCGGCGAAAAGCTCGATGCGCGACTGCTGCAGCTTGAGCTCGCGCTCAAGCAAATCAGCAAGAATATCGAAGAAGAGAAGAAGCGTTTAGCAGCGCTTAATAAGACGGACGACAAACTCACTAACATTGCAACTATCGATATTTTCGCAGATGTGGAAGGGCCCGTCACCATCATCCTTGTTTATGGTTCGTTGGGCTCATCCCATTTCTTCATTCTTTTCTGACCACCCTCCATGTAGCCGTTTACAATGCTAACTGGGAAGCCGTCTACGATATTCGAGTCCAAATGGACGTAGCGGATACGCCGGTCAAGCTTATATACAAAGCTGCAATAACCCAAACTACCGGCGAGGTCAGATCCCGCCTGTTCTTTTTTAACCATTATTCTCACCGGTGCCATAGTCCTGGGACGACGCCTCGCTTACACTCGAGACCGTGACTCCGACTTTCGGCGTCCAACTACCGCAGCTTCAGCCATGGAAGATAACCGTGTATCATCATCCTTTGGAATATGCCGTCACATCTGCCTCATCCAAACGTTTGCTCAGTGTTAGTGCTCTGGGATCGCAGCGCAAGCGAGTTTCACTGCCATCCGCCCCCGAATCGGAAGACGACATGGGCTTTGAATTCGAACGTCAGGAAACTGTCATTGCAAATAAAGGCAATCTCAGCACGTCATTCCAGGTTCCAGGCTTGGTTAGCATTCCTAGTGGTTCGGACGCACGCAGCGTTACTATTACTCAGTTGAATCTTGGTGCAACCATGCATTGGATGACAATACCAAGAGCGGAGGCCAAGGTTCATCTCAAGGTACGTTCACCGCTGCCTTTCAGCGTGACGGACCGGTGAATCATTCATCTTCGCAGGCGAAGATCAAGAATGCATCTGACTTTCCCCTTCTACCTGGTACAGCAAGTATCTACGTCGACGGCAGCTTCATTTCCAAGACCCAGGTACCTGCATCAAGTCCCCAAGAAAGCTTTGACTGTCCTTTAGGGTATGTAACACCGCCGATTCTCTGGCCCGATCGTTCATGAGACACTATTTAGCCCGGACCCCTCTATTCGCGTGACTTACCATCCGCTATCCAAGAAAGCATCAGAGAGCGGGTTCTACTCCAAATCTTTCAGTACCATCTACACGCAGCTAATGACCATCCACAATACCAAGACGACCCCGGTGAATGACCTAACCGTCATCGACCATATCCCCGTGTCGGAAGATTCTCGAATAACGGTTAAACTAGTCGATCCTGCGCTGACCCTTCCGACTGGGTCGGGCCTCAAGGTTAGCAGTGGCAAAGTCGAAAAGCCTCAATCTGTAACTATATCGAAGGGAATAACTGCCAGTTGGGATGGGGTAGACGATCCAGAGGCCGACATACGGTCCTTAGGTAGAAATGGGCGAATCGCTTGGAAGTGTGCCGTCCCAGAACAGGGCAAGATCAACGCTACGCTGGTGTGGGAAGTTAGTGCACCGTCAAATGTAAAGGTCACAGGGTTATAGGCCTATATGTACTCGGTTTACTATGTCACATACACAACGGCGAATACCTACGAAAGCCCCGCCCTCTATGGTCTACTCTTCTCAGCAGCATCCAAGGCGATTTTCATCCACTGAATCAATGTCTCCAGAGGTTCGATTCCAACACTAATGCGAATAAGCCCCTCTTCTACACCCTTCTTCTGCCTAATCCATCTCGGCAAAGTGAGCTAAAATGGTGTACGGGCACGACAACGTATAAGTCGTCCCTAGACTTGGCCCCTTGCAACACGGTAGCGAATCGTAGAAGGCTCGCGATGCAGACTTGCTTGTAAATGTCAGGGAAAACAGACCGCCATATCCACCCGCATCTGTTCCTTCGACTGAAGGTCGACGGCATCTGTCATAATGCTCTCGAGTAATGTACTTTGGGTAGTACACTTCCTTTATTACGGAAGATCCAGGCGACCTGCCACCAGCGAGGGACCGAGAACGGAGGAAGTCGCAAATATGGTCAGCATTGTCATTGATAATCCGCATCCTTTGCACAAAATCCCTGGAGTTGAGTTCCATGCAAATGGCGTCTGGAGTGAAGTATGTGTCAACATATCGCTCGTGGAGGGCTGACTTCAATTTCTCATAATGGCGAGCACAAGGCTGGGCAATGGTGCTTCGTCAGCTGAAAATATTCGAAGAGGCAAAGAGAGCCACGTATAGCCACCTTCCACCCATCACATCTGCATACCCACTGAAAAATTTGGACAAAGTCGTAACGATAATGTCCGCATACGGGAGGATATCCGCATTCACAGCAGTAGCGACCGTGTAATCCACAACCAGGAGGAAGCCGTACTTGGCTGCAAAGCCTCGTAGTTGTACGAAGTCGAACGATCGGAGCAAGGGGTTGGAGGGAAACTCCGTGAAGAGTGCAGGAATAGGTGGCAACCCGGCTGCAGCGTGATTTTGGCTCAAGCTTTTCAGGAGGGCTTCCAGTTCGCTGGTGTCTGGGTCGATTCCACGGCCTAGATGATGGCATCCTGGTTCCCATTTCTGCGATACCTTGAGAGTATCGATGTAGAGGAAGCTGCTTGAATTGGAATATCAGGGACGTCTAGTTCAGGAGCTAGGATGACTCACCCGAAGCAAATACTCTTCGCGTTGGCCACGGTCGCCATGGATAGCTGGTGGGCGGTCCATATAGCTGCCATACCTGTTGGAAACAAGAACACATCCGATTCTACTATTCCCGGGTGGGTGCTTGGACCACGCTTTGAGCTTGAGCCAGTAGAAACCAAAATGCAGCGATTCTTGTGCTTCGCGATGACACTAGCTTCGTCATCGATGTTAATATTAAAAGCGACAATGTGTCTCTATCCGGGTGGGCATATCGCTCGTTCTGAGGTCATGGACTTCTTCATCGTGCTTCTCCGGTTCGGATACACGCCCCAAATAACGTGGCTGAGGCTGTTGTAAGGGCACATCTGCCCGCGACGCAAGCATGTTCAGGCAGAGCATGCTTAGCCTTGTGGTTATGCCAAGTCCTGTATGTTGCCAAAACTGCTTGGCCACGGGGAAGGCGTCGAGGGGGGAGATGACAATGTGGAGGTCGATGAAACGGTCGTTACTGGACAGCAGGCGTAGATGGGCGAGGCGGGCTTGGACTGCAGCATCGTCAAGGGTCGTACGCCTCTCGATGAAGAGTCGGAACTCGTCGCCGATGCGTTCAGTGGGGAATATCAGACATGACTGAGTGTCGGCCACGCCAAACTTCTCAAGGCAGAGGGTACTGAGCTAAAGAGAAGAGAACTTAGGCGTCAGCAGAGGCAAGTGTATACAAGAAAATGATTAGGCATGCCTTCCTGATACTTTGGTGCACTAAGAAGCGAGGGTACCCGCCAACCAGCACACCGGTGATGCGCTTTTTGTCCTCCTCGTAGTCTAGGTTACTTTGCCAGGTTGGTAAGGACACGGATATCCCATGCTCGGTCGGGGGGATTGGGAGTCCGCACTCGATGTCCGGGTTGAAGGGATATCATTCCATTGGGCTATAGAGGTGCTTGGTTCATGGAAAGAGGTCGACACCCTTTATGTATGTGAAACAAGCCGCCGGTGAACCGAAGAATGATAATTGAATTTGCTCATGCTGCATGCTAGTTTTAATATTCCCTGAAATCGAGGTAACGGCGAGTATGTACCAACCGTATTTGTCACTCCTCTTCCTCCTTCCGGGATCGATTCGGTACTATGTTTTTTAGCAGATGAGCTCATCTTGATCACCTGCACGCAGCGTCCGTTGTCCGTGCCCCCTTCATTCTCTAGCTTGGCAATGAAACAGGAACGTTGGGGCCGACAAGGGGCGGTCCGGCATCAGGCGCGCCTTCACGGTTGACGCCGATTTGTGGTCAATCTACACAACAGCCAGCCATTTGGGCTTTGGCAGTGTAGATGCCTGAGACTGGGACCAGACATGGACAGCTAAGTCAGTTCTAAAGGCGCTTATATTTGTCACTTGAGGTCAGAAGCGCCTCCCACGAGATCTCACTATTCTCCCTAGATCTGTTCAGCCATGGCCGACACGAAGCCGATGCGTCAAAGAGTCGAAGAATACATCAGATTACTTCAGGATGAGATTGTCACGGCGCTCGAAACACTGGACCCCAGTGCCCCCAAGTTTAAACGCGATTCGTGGATTCGTGCTCAAGGGGGTTCAGGACAATCATGTGTATTCGCAGTACCTCCCCCGTCTGAGACCACCGCAAGCCCAAGTACCATTTTGGAGAAAGGAGGCGTAAATATCTCTATCGTCCATGGGACGCTTCCTCCCGCTGCCATCAAGCAGATGCGTGCCGATCATGCCAGTTTACCTCTCCCAGAGGAGATCAAAGACGGTAGCAGCCTCCCCTTTTTCGCTGCCGGCCTCAGTCTCGTCATACATCCATGCAACCCTCACGCACCAACGGTGCACCTAAATTATCGGTATTTCGAAATAACGGAGCCGGTGACGGATGGTGACCAGTCTCCGAAGGTCCTGGCATGGTGGTTTGGCGGAGGCTCTGATCTCACGCCATCGTACCTATACGAGGAGGATGCCGTACACTTCCACAGAACGCTAAAGGAAGCTTGTGAGAAGCATGGAACGGCATTACATCCTTCCTTCAAGAAGTGGTGTGACGAATACTTCTTCATTCCCCACCGCGGCGAAGCTCGTGGTCTAGGAGGTATCTTCTTTGACGATCTCAGCGATGCGCCACACGCACGTCTTCCGTCTGAATTGGGTACACGTCCTTCCACTGCGGACTCCATCTTCGAACTTGTAAAGTCACTTGGATCTGCGTTCGTACCTTCTTATATCCCCATTCTCTCAAGACGACACGACATACCCTATACGCCGGAACAGCGACGATGGCAATTACTTCGTAGGGGACGCTATGTGGAGTTCAACTTGGTATATGATCGGGGGACGAAGTTCGGGTTGATGACTCCGGGCGCACGGATTGAGAGCATTCTGATGAGCTTGCCGGAGTTAGCACGTTGGGAATATATGAGTGATATGGGGGCAGAAGGTACGGATGAAGGGAAGTTGTTGCATGTATTGAAAGAGGCGAAAGATTGGGTGTAACCCTAATAAGCCTACTCTGAGTGCGAAGAACTGTAGGACCATATAATGACTTACCATCTCTACTTGGCTCGCTGAGGTGACTGGCGTTGGCAGCTGTTGAGGGTTGGCAACGTTCGTGTAGTGACGCCGTACCTTCACTCCTTCAGAACTGGAAGAAGACGATCGAAAGCTCTTTGAATAGGCCGATACGCAAATAGGAATCTGCGATCCTCTACATTGGGTATGTGTGTATCATCCGAGAATATTCTACAACGCAAAAAAATGCATTGGCCGGGTAGCTACTGAAGCAAATCAATTGCCGAGAGATGCTACGAGGATTGAGGGTGCAGTGTAGTTGGTAGGAGTCGAAGGGAACGTGAGCGACAGGAGGTGACAAAGGAGAAACTAGAATAAGTAGATCGACGAGTAACAAAGAAGTTGAGATACTGGTACACATTACACATCACAACGTCAGATAAACCAAAAACCCAAACGCCGAATATATCCATCCGTTTAGAAATTCTCTGTACGGACAACTAGGTCAGCAGACCAAACCGCAATATGGAAAAGGATATGCGTACCCTTGCCGAAGAAGAAACGAGTACCCTTAGGATTCGAGTACTTGTTGGAGAACTGGTGCAGTTGCCTGGACAATACCGCCGGACCACAGAAGAACTGGAAGGCAACGAGTTCGGATGAATACCACGAACGCGAAACATATTCCACACTTACCACGCCAACATCAGTCTCAGGGTGCTTATCAACGATAGACGAGAAAACACGATCCCAGTTTGGTCGACCGAAGTGGGTGGGAGCACGTAGAGATGTGATAGCGTCTTTCTCAGCACCAACATCCTGAACCTGAAGCATACGAAACAAAGCTGTTAATCCATCACGATTTGATAGGATGCGATCGAACTTACGATGATGTTGTTCATATCATCTTCCTTAATTCTGGCAGTAAGGTAGATGTTAATTTCGATACGGTTCTGAGTATCTTGCTCTTCAATGGCATGAAGGAGCGAGTGGAACCATTCAGCACTGCCAAAGTCACGGATGACCCAGGTGAAGTAGACCTGAGTAAGATCAGCGTCAAGAGAAAAACTAGCGGAAGAGTCAGGCGGTACTAACCTTGGAAAGACGAGTAGGCTTGGAGTTGTTGAAGTTGTTCATTCGGTACCAGATAGATTTGAGGATGCTACGAATAATCAGCATCATCTGTGCACGAATGCCACAGAGTACCACTCACGAGGCGAACGGTGTCACACCAATACCAGCACCAACAAGGAGAATAGTCTCATAGTTCAAGAAATCCTCACTAGCGCTGCCGAATGGGCCGTCGACCATGACACGGGGAAGGGTGCGGTTGATAGGGGGGTTTGTACTCGTGCCAATGACCTTGCCACCAGCGGCAGCGGCCTTATCCTTCTCCTTACTATCGAAGTCACAGCCAACGGCTTTGGAGAGCGCCTTCGTGAAGTCACCAACAACACGGATGTGAACGGAGATATAATCTTCCTCTGGAGCGCTAGGAATCAAGGTTAGCCTTCAACATATCGGGAGAAATTTACCGAATGCACAGACCTTGTCAGGGTGAAAGGGTGCCATTGGAAATAAGAGACTTCAGGGCACGAAAGGAAAATGTATTGTCCTGCACGGGTAGTGGTCTTCTCCTTCTTGATTTGAAGCTCCATGACATTGGAAGGGTGCTGGATGACCTTGGAGATGTATGTAATGTGACGGGAGCGAACTTCACGAAGGATACGCTCGAAGATCCAGATGACACCGCCAACGAGCCAGTAACGCTAGAAAAATCAACGTTAATGGTCTAAATGGTCTGGAGTATGCGAGGCTCGGGCTAGACCTACCCAGAAGACGCCGATCGTATTGAATGAGCAGAAAGGCGGTCTGTCAGGCTGAATCATGCAGAACATGCCGTGGAGCTGCCAGTTGATGAAGAAGACGATAAACAGATGGTGAGAGTACCAGAACCACTCGAAATGGGCACGGCGTCGTTTCTCGATGGCAAACCACACCATAATACCCAGAGCAACGGTCATGATCCAACCAGTAGCACCCGGACCGGTAGCGAAGTTAGCTGCCAAGAAAGCGACAATGACTTGGCCCGCATTCTTCGCGTTGGGATCAAGCATGGCGAGTTTGGCGAAGTTAACCATGTGAGCGATGATATGAACAGCCGACCCAACGACAATAGACCAAGCTGTCGCTTTATGGAAGGTAATGTTCTTGTCGAAGGGGATGATATCGTTTAACGCGGTTCGTCGGAGGAAAGAGATGAAGTTTCGGCAGACGGGTAGGAGGATGAAAATGACGTCGATGTGTAGTACCAGAGCAGCCGTACGAGCAATAGCTAGGCAAAATGAGCTTCATATGTTTGAAAAATTGCTGGTAACTCACCAAATGTAATCCCAAAGGTGGTGCGAGCACCGTTCAGGTTATCCTTTAATTGGTAGTGGAAGAACCCGAAGATAGCGACCAGGATATGCAAAAAGATCCATACGCCAAAGAACAGCTGCCTGCCACCCTCATTGATCATCCATAGGTCGAATCTCTGCTTCAATGTCTTGGCCACAAAAGGTGCTGCTGCACCACCTGTCCTGGTACTGTTCGAGCGTTGAAGGCCCTGCAATCTTCTTCTCTCGGTCTTGTTTCTCTGCAAGAAACTAGGCTGGGTATTTGCAGGAACATCTGGTCCAAGAGCCGGTGCTGCATCGGAAAAGTCGAGTCCTGAAGAGCGGTTTTGCATGATGTCCGGCGACGACGACGTCCAGCGCAAAAAGCAAGTCTTTTGATGAGGAAAAGGGAGCGCGCAAAGACCTGCCTGCGTCGAAAGGATGGGAGGAAGAAAAGGAACGGAAGGAGTTGGGAGGGGAAGTGTCTGAGGCGTCACCTAAGTGGCAGTTCTTAGTCTCCGTTGATGTGGCTGATGGGAAAACTCCTGTGCATCAACCCCTGCCGTGGCTCGGCCTCAAATGCGGTTTCCATAGTTATCATGACCTTTGTTGCCAGTTCCATAGGCATCCAGACCGCTAACATTTCTCATTCTGACTTTGTCATATCAGAAGCCAAGGACCTCAATTACCACAATATGTTCCTCTTTGTTTCGTTTTTCTGCTCGTCGGCGCTGAGCAGTTGAGCTTGGAAAGGCTACTCAGCCCACCACTCACTAAGTAGTGCTTGCATGAAGCTGCAGCTTGCATGTTGATGGCGAAGATTGAACTCTTGATGACCGGCCGGCCGTGACCAATTTCTGACAGCACTTGCCTGTCGCGCTGGTGCACGAATTATTGACGCACTGACGACACATGGTCGCTATCACGGTCATATCAAGTATCAAAAGTAGTCTTTCCATTCACTACTGCGATTAATCAGTATATCGCTATTATCCGTCTAGGGAAGCCCAGTGGAGTTACAAGGGGCTGAAGAAACAGGTCAGCTATGTAAAACTCATAGGTTATCGCGGAACGCCCGACTTACCCCCCAAACCAGATAAATCGCTGACATGTCGACAGATAAAGCTCGGTGCTTGCCCACTAGGAGCTGGAACATCAAAATCCTCGAATGTGATATCTTTGCAGCCTACCGCCGGACTGCATTCAATGTCGACAACTGTAGGTCATGGGTGTTAATCAAGATCATCGCTATAGCACGGTATCAGAGGAAACGCAACAGCATTCCTTGACTCACTTTTATTAGTCGATGCCGTTCCAGACCAATTCTTGAAATGCAAGCCGCCGAATGTCAATTGAGATGGAGCATCACTGCTAAAAATAACTTGTGGTGTCAACATCATTACGGCTCATCAAGGTATTCAGCTAACTTACGAGTGCCCGCCGTTTGTCTGATACAGATGAATGGGTCTGTTGACGCGGTCGAGCTGGACGTTGCTTATGCTGATGTTATCAACCAGGCCTAGGCAGCGTCTGTCAGCCTTTCCAGAGCGCTCTTTGCTCCAAGTCCATGATGCCGATACATCGCACAACATACCTGGTCCCCCGCCTCCTCCAGTTGGCGGTACGCCAATAACCGCTCCGGTCCATGACTTGAAATAGACCTAAACAAGCATCATTTCCCCACTCGGCAACCGCTTGTTTAATCCCTTGGGATAGATAGAGTAACTCACGCCGTTATTCATATTTGGCTGGATGTTTGGGTCAATGCGAATCAGCTACAGATGGACACATGGAATCAGCGATCAATCGCATTCAGATCACCGCATCATGCAACAAATGGCCTCCACATCACCCCGACCCTCGCTTACCTTGAGGTCCCTCATATCGACGTTCAGCACGTTGTCAGACTACCAACCCCCACGTAAGTAGATAATTGCAATCAGATGGAGAGCTGCCGACACTAAACTCTCGCTGCGCACCATATTAGCGTACTGGCCCAATGAGCCGAACGCAATGCCATTCCCACCATGGCAAGTTACGTTGCGAATCGTGAGATCAGTGGAGTTCTATCAGTTATTGCCGTGAGGTTCAGAAGGTGTATAATCAAACGCAGTTGCGTACGCCTTTAATTGCGAGGCAATCATCCCCGCAGGTAACATCCCAATTCAGGAGTGAAATGTTCGAACTCCTATATGAGTTGATCCCTACAGAGTCAACCTTCCGTTCAGCACATGGAAGTACCGAGGTTAGATTGAGCCCTACCATCTGTGTTCGGGACGATACTACACAATCGTATGCCGACACCATCAAAACATTCGAAGTGAGTAAAAATATCCACATATCATGGCCGAAAATAGCTCACTCACTTCTTTCCAACGAAGTTAGGATCGGTATTCGTAGCATTGCATTTCATCCCATCTCCAAACGACACTCATCAGATATCTCATCCAATGGTGAAATCATCCCGTAGAGGGGAGATTATTCTTACCATAAATAACTCCCTGCGACTCAGCAACGGTGTTGCACCAGAATGGTGGTGAGTCGATGTGGATGTTTTTAATGACTGCGTTCGTAGCTCGCCAGACGGTGAAAGAGATGGGTCTTCCGTCTCCGTCTGCGCGAGTCTGTGTGGCGAAGAAGGACCACCATGGCTATAAACCCTATCATCAGCACATGCAGAACACCCCAAGCACACGGAGGAGAGTTTAGAAGCACCTGGCCGTTACCGTTGATACCGCCTTCGTTGTGTGCATCAATAACGAAGTTCTCTCCGGTGATGACAAACCAAGATGCCTGGCTTTGTATGAAGACCACACGGTACGTGTTCGTCGCATTCAACCAGAACTGTATGTCAGGCTGAAACTGCATATCGCTTCTTAGTGACATTCTAAACGAAGGTTCCACAAGATCATGACTTACGCTTAGAATCCCATGTAGCTCCACTCTCGAATCTCTCAGATCCCACGTCATTTTCCTATTCCCCAGTTAACCTCTCGGGAATCTCAATTAGTTGATGGGCTCACTTGCCTGGTGATGTTAAACGTTCCGGACTCTAAGATAGTCGTGCCGGAATGCCCGCATCTCGCGATAGCATTAAGGACCTATATTTAGAACATGTCTGTATACAAGCCAGGGTGAATGAACAGATGTCACTTGCTTGCTTTGTATCATCCCGTCCGGGACCGAGAGGACGTACAGTGCATGTACGTTCTACTCGTGCTGCAGCGACCTCGCCCTGAGCTGCACCTATGAATGCATTCAACCAAAGGAGAAGTGTCAGAAAATTCCAGGAGAGCATCTGGGCTTGGTAGAACGCAAGATTGTGATGTTGTTTCAACTTCCTCGCGTTTATATGATGATGACGACTGCATCTATTTTCACATCCCTTGGAGTTCACGAGGCTTCGTTAGTGTTCGCAAGATTGTCGAACGGCCCGCTCTGTGTTCGAGTGGGCCGTCACCGGCCAGTCAGAAGTGGCGTTGCTCCGCCTCTGGGGTATAGTGGAGTAAGCACCTCACGCGGAAGACAGCTGACGTGCATCACCAGCGTAGGATGAGGCTCCGTGTATAGAAGACGGTGTACATTCTGGAAAAGCTAACTGTAACGGTCGCAGATATGCCATCAAGTATCATAAAAGCATGAACGGAGCGACCGCATGACGCTCTCATAGTCCCGGTTCCGGTCCCGCAATTCTATTTATGCTTCATACGAAGGAACGCCCCAACGCACAAGGCACCAACCACAGTGCAAAGTAAGATTGCCCATATCACAACAGCGTAAGCCTCTTCCGTTTCTCCCGAACTCGTCAAGATATTCCGTCCCAACTGGGCAATTATCAGAGCAATTTCGCCGCGAGCTGTCATAGCCAGACCAATGAGTGCAGCCGAGTCCAGGCGTGAGAAGGATATGAACTTCGGCGTGTTGCTCGAAGGCACGGGCCATAGGAGAATGACCAGGCCAACAGCGGCCTTGGCAAGGAACATGACGAGGGAATATACGATTCCTCGCCAAACGACTGCGCTCGAACCATCCGCTATACCAAGCGCACGGATGGGGAGCGCAGTACCTACAGATGCGAAGAAAATTGGCGAGAGAAATTGATGAAGAGTCGGGGCGATGTATTTGGAGAAAGTAGTCAAGAGGAAACCGTCTTCCGCGTCACGAGTTTGAATTTGTGCGTGATCAGAGGGTTTAAGGTCATCTATCACAACTGCCTCAACTTCCATCGGATGTGCTTCACCCTTTTCAAGCAAGTTGAAAAACACTCCAGCGAGATACGCGCCGAGGAGGTCACTTGTCCCAGAATAGTGCGCACCCGCTACAAAGCCCGAGAGCAAAGCAACGATAGCGAAGAGGAGCAACTGCTGCTTATACCGTCCCGGAGCTACTCGACACACGCGTGAAGTAATGGTCGTCCAGTTGAGCAGGTAAGTGACCATCGGTACGAATAATGCAAAAGCAAGGGAGACCAGGATGGGCTGAACAATACTGCGCCATGTGATAGAAGTCGAACCAGAGAGGTCTTTGATGATGGCAGCGATGACTAGACCAACCACATCATCCAGCAATGCAGCGCTCATCAGCACCGCCCCAGCTCGACTCTGTCGGTACTCTGGCTTGAGGAGTGCTAACGTCGTACCAAGAGAGGTTGCACTCAGCGCCGCCCCCGCCGCAAAGGCCTGCAACAATGTGTACCCGAAGCCCATGTGCAAAAGTAGCATTGACAGACCTATAGGCATCACGATCCCGATTGCAGCTGCTACGGACGACAGTAATAGATTGTCAACAAGTAGGCGTGTGTTCGTCGTCAATCCTGCTTCAAAGACAAGAATGATGAGGCCGACATAACCCAACATGATGATTGAATTGATGAACTCCGCTGGGAGGATATCTGCTACTTGAGGCCCATAGATTACGCCAATGAAAAGCGACCCAATGAGGCCCGCACTGATCATCCGCTCGAATACGGCATCAGCGACACGGATGAAGAACAGGAAAGACGAGAGGGTGAGCAGGATTGTAGATGTAGGGGGCTCATATATTGTTGCTGGTTCCATATCTCTGAATACAACTCCATCAAAGATTGACGATGTAAGGTGGATTTGGTGTTGAATGATGGTGAAAACGGTGTGAAAACTTTGTGGTGAAGTTACACTGTGAAATGCATCTGACTCCGGTCCGCTGAGCGCCGCCGGCACGGGATCCAGTGTTGGCTTAGGAAGTTTCATAGGGGCAAGGAGTTCGTGCTCGTATGTCGTGCTTGCAGAGGTTAACAGGCGTTTCAATGTTGAAATCAATGATGTTCGATTAGTCGCAGCCTTCAATAATTCTAAGTCAGGGCTGAGCAAACTAGCATCAAATCTAAGTAGCTTAAATGAATGATAAGTTTAACAACGGAGAGCATGGACATATGGCATAAGCATAGGGCATAAACATGTAGATGGGCATAGGTTGATGAAAAGAGGCAATACTTGGGCGGAAGAATGGAGTCAAAATAATTCAGCTGTTGTTGAGCATTCGGGTTAAGACGCGAGCAACCTGGCCAGCAGTTTCCATGGTCAAATCCTTGTCGGTATCTTCCATAATGGTTAAAACTTTGGTGTCGAAGCGATCGGGATGCCAGCGAATGGCCTCAGCTTTGAGAATTTGACGGGGCGACTTCCCGGCATTCCCAGGACGGTTGAGATGGAAAAAGAAATTAGTGAGGACAGATTCTGTGATGTCGTCGGGACCAGTGACATTCAGAAAAGAGGGCCAAGGCAATTCAGCGAAGGCAAGCTTGCGCTCGGTATAACCCGCAGCGAGTTCGGCCCATTTTCCATCATACATGTAAAACTTGTACATGATGGAGTTCGGGCCTTCAGCGAAAGCTGCTTGTTCTCGTTGCTGAGCCGTTTCCTGCTCGGCCTTAGCCTTGGCCTCGTGCTCCTGGCGCTGACGTTCCTCCTCCACCTTCCTGGCCTCTTCTTGTCTCTGCTGCTCAAGCCTCTCGCGTTTCAATCTCTCTTCCCGCTCTAGTGCTTCGCGTATCAGTCGCTCTGCCCTCTCTTGTTCCTCGCGCTTCAACCTCTCCTCTCGTTCCTTCGCCTCACGCTTCAACTTTGCCTCTCGTGCCCTCGCCTCACGCTCCAACCTCTCCTCTCGTTCCCTCGCCTCACGCTTCAACCTGTCTTCCAGTACTTTCGCCTCCCACAGAAGGCGCTCATTTGCACGCCGAATCCTCTCTGCTTCGCGCTCCTCGCGTTCCCGCTCCTCCTTCTCGGCCTGGGCTTTTCTCGCTCTCTGCTTGGCGAGTAATTTAGGACCAAACTGCTCGACTTCCGCTCGCCTGAGAAGCGCACGTTGCTCTGTAAGGCCCTTGCGCCACTCACTGGTGTCCTTGAGCGCAGCCATCTGGACGTTGAATATAGCGTCGTCGTCGACGTCCATTCGGTCAGGAATAGCCGCCGAGTCATCCTTTCCAAAAAACGGGCCGATTTTGACTAGCCTTGTGAGATAGTCTCCAGGAGAGAGGAGAAATTCTACTTCAGTTGGCTCCCGTCGTGGTGGAGCGGGGGCAGGAGCAGGAGCAGGAGTAGGCTGAGCGTTCTCGGCGGGGGCAGCAGGATCAGCCGTACCAGAAGGCTGAATATCAGCCGCGCTAAGGACAGGTCGCAGTCCACCGGGCATACACCCAGGGCCTTTAAGCTTACGAATACTCGCCTCGCGTTTCAAGGCGGCCTTCTTGAAGCTTTTCGATAGCAGGGTCTGTTGGCGGCGGAGGGACCTTTCATTCCTCACGTGCGGAGGAATAGGACCTTCATTGAACTTGGGCTTATCATTGGCTTGTGCAAAGGCTGCACTCGACGGTGTGGGATGACGGCGAGGAAAGCGGGGAGGAGGAGGGTACCAATAGCGAAGAGGAGGATCAGGTTCCGGATTGAATCGACGGTTGGGTCGAACGGGAGGCTGCGGTTCGAACTGGGGACCAGGATGCCTAGCATGCGGTGAGGTGTTGAATATGGGGTTGGGTCGGTGAGAAGTGTATGGTTCGAATAAGCCACCGGGGCGCTGAGGACTTTGTGGGGTAGAAAAGAGGCCAGGCTCAGGCTGCGGTCCAAGATGAGCACGGCGAGAGGGAGAAAGCAAAGGAGGCGTATTGTATCCGTATGCGGGGCCAGCACGATAACGAGGGGGAGTCTGAGGCGCGTAGAAATTAGGCACAGGACGATAAGGAATCTTCGGGCTGTTGTTGAGACCAAAGTTCATAGTTGTCGAAGAGTTCTGAAGACTACGGAAAGGTTTGTTGGGTTGGGTTGGGTTGCTTGAGGTTGAACGTTGCTTGAGGTTCGAAGGGCGAGACTTGCTTGCTTGTGGGACGTGGTAAGGATGAATAAGAGAGGGATCAAAAGCTGGACCGTCTAGACTTTATGCTGGTCTAGTCAAGGGCCACAGTACTAGTGACCGCACATTGTTCGCCAATTCCGTACTTGGATCTCTGTGGTCAATTGGAATAGTGTACACACAGATCCACAAATAGATCCCACATGATTCAGAGTTCGTCCACGACCCTGTACATCCTCAGTATCAATTGAGTGGCTCAGTGGAGTGGCTCACACACCGGCAATTTCCCAGGAGCTTGCTTTGTTCCCTTTCCACTGCGTCATGCTTAGAAGCATCGCACGAATTGCGTACCTTATTATTTACCATGTATGGTAAACCGAGTCATGACAATGGCTTCTTGGCACCCAGTCGAATAATGTGATTCTGGATCGTGGTTAATTTTATACAATGTTATATCCGGGCTGCCAAAAGTGCTAAATGCTAATCAATCGTCCGTGGTTTGAAAAAGTATGAGGTTTGGGGACGAACGACAGGCGAAAGCGAATACGATGGGAGCGTCGAGGCGATGAGGTGAGTAGGTAGGTTCGAAGCTGAACCATGTGAAATGATAATAAATACCAACCCAACATCTAAACTAACGAGGGTCATTGCATCAGTACGGGACGACCTGCGTCTAACCCTGAGAAGCCCGCCCGACTACGATGGACGCAGCATCAAAACAATGGTCGTCACTCAACACTACCGCGCCAATGGGCTAGTTGGGATGGAGGACTTGATGGCGGTGATCGTCGCTCCACCATTTGTCTTTCCAACTGGAATTGCAGGAGGTTTCCGACGTTTAGGGGGTGCCGGAGGTGGAGGTGCGGTTCGGCGTTGCTTGACCGTCGTCCCCGGGGCACTAGTGCTCTCGGGTCCGCTATCGCTGGCATTGCTTCCGTTGACATGATGTCGAGTTACCGGGGAGATGGGTAAGCTCGAGCCGGAGATGGGACTCGGCTGTGGAATTACCGCTGGAGGAAATGGGTCACCAACTATTGAGTCCATAGTTCCAGGACGCTTCGGAGAATATGGAGTCGATCGAGGGGTTGACATGGTGGCCGAAGCAACGCCAGTGAGACTGATTGAACTAGCATTACTTGGTCGACGGAGGGTATCCGGACGAACGAGGGAATATGAAGAGGATGAAGTGAGGGGTGCCTTAGGTGTCGACTTGTTGTTGTGAAAGTGTTCAACACTTTTACTCGACTTCAGGGTCTTACTGCCTTTACTTTCCGCTCGGCCATGGGTCAATTGGGATGTCGTAGTGGTGGTTTGTACGTCACCACCACTGCTAGTCGGACTCCCACTTCGCGAGTCGCTAAATAGGGACGAGGGTGTGGGGGACTGAGGCTGCGTCCTTTGGAGCTGTACACACCAGTCACCACTTAGACAGCGTTCCACCAAACGCTTGGTAGTAGGGTTGACCTCCCTGATGCTGGAATGGCCAATCAATCCTTCCAAGCAGCGCATAATTTGAGGGCGCTTGTAAGGAGTGGAGCGGAGCTGGGTTTTCGTTAGAAGGGGGTGGAGCACGCGCAGATAAGTATGACGCAGCTAGGAGGGGATGTCGGTCAGCAACAGCACCAAAAGAATGGTACTAGGCACCTACTGAATCACTCTCTTCGTCTAGATCAACTAGCTCCCGTAGAAATACATCGACTAGGACGCATAGATCGTTCGTATAGAAATACTCGGACGTTCCAGGGGTCGTAAAGAGCAAGTACAGGATCTTGAGGACAAGTAGCTGCATGCACAGGTCCTCCGGTGTGCGTTCTGCGGCCTCATTTATGAGCAAGGGAACGGACAAACGGGAATGGACGATACGAACGGGCTCTGTTCAGCATAAAAATCATGTTCTCGCCAAATGTCTTTGTAGAATTGAGACGGCGCATTAACACCCTTAGGACTCGATTCTTGATGGAGGAATGTTGCACCGCATCGCCCTTCGGGTCGACAAGTTCCGAACTCTGAGCGCTCAAGGAAGCTACCATGAACTGCTCATTGAGTGCAACCTGTAAAGTACTCTACACGTCAGACTCCATTGCCTCCGGAGACCCTGGAGGGTTTGCACTCACAATAAGTTTGATGACTGAGTAATTGAATGTCTCGTCGCTCATGTCCCGGGTCTGTTCCACGAGATCAAAGAGGTAATCGATGAAAGTGTCGTCAAATATCCCTGCGGACATTAATTGTGAGCATGGTTGCATGCGTACGTAAATAATAGAGGTACTCACGTAAGTCCTGCACCGAAAGCTTCTGAACCCGACAGACTTCATACAACAGCCTCACCCCGAGACTTCGTAACTTCGCTTCAATGGGGACGGGTACCATGACTGTGGAAGACGTCCCGATGGAAGATGTATGCGACCCACTGTAAACATCCTCAGTGTCCGGGTCTATTTCCACGAGAGTATGATCCATCAAAAGAGGCATGAGGGGCTGCCATCGCTTATGCGACCGAAAGAACTCTGCTTTGCGACGACCATAAGCGAGGAGAACGTTGTAGAACACGAATTGAGAGTGAGGGTCAGTTGACTCAAGTGAGGGAGTCAATACGTTGTGCAGGGAGACTGAGCGGGTATCACTCACCGACCGAGTATCTTCCACTAGTATCTCACACATTCGCTCGGAATGGAATGCGAACAGCTCCGAGTTTAGTAGCATCCCGCAGGCATGTTCCATCTGTAAATGACTCTGCAGGTATTGTTCTGAGATGCCTTCCGGTGAGCAAGCGGGTGCATGCAGAGACATCTGGCACCCACCATGGTAAGCCGCACACAATGCTAGGTAGCGCTTCAACGTCGAGTCTAATAGCGAGAGCGTCGGTATCTCATCCTTAGGAAAATTTATCAGATCTTCGAGTTCTGCATGAGGCTGGGTCAGTATCGATATAAACAGGGGGGACGTGACACTCACCGGACCAAAACTGCTGGGCGTTCCCGACGTGGTACACGATGCCAAACTCATCTTCCACCGTTATCGCTGGAGCATAGTTGATTTGAGTCGAGCTCATTGCGGTGTTGCTGACATGGATTGGAACGATGTGGATAAAGGTAAGAGGACCGGGTGTGGTTAGTTAAATAACTGCAGTGGGGCGTGGAGGCGCGTTTCTAATCGTGGAAACTAATTACTAGATCTGTAGTGACTGTCGAATTGTGCCTGGCTTGGATTTCATCATCAAAATCCTCTCCTGCTCCGAGCCATACATCGAGGCTGTTCGCACTCAATTTATCGGTATGCACCAGCATTTATCTAATGGGACAGTTCAGTATTCTCTTCATGATCGCTACGACTTGGCATCCTATTACGGCCACATCTGAGGCTGTGATACTGCAATTCTAGGCGCACGAATTTCGTATCAGCATATCAGTTGCTTGTACCTGCACTGTGCTGGCTTAGACCTATGGCCATGCATGACGGCGATGGCTGCTAGGGGCATAGGAGTCAAATAGGAGCGTGCGAGCACAAACAGGGCCGAGTTCTGTCCCACGGCGTACATCCAGCTCGCTTGCACTTTGCGTCTTGTGCTCGGCACTCTGATCTCGCGTTCCAGAGGACTGGCCAAAGACTAGAGCACTCGCCTGAACCCGAAGCAACTGAGCGTGGATCCTCGGCCGCCTCCTGCTGGGCTTGTGCGACCCATCCCACGAACGGATTAGGAAGACTGCGAATGAGCTATGCATCACCGGTCACCTGTCATTGCCATCTTTTTCATCGATGTCAAGGATTCTGAACATCGCTGACCCATGATTGGCAGCCGCCGGGAGTGATGCTCACTTTACCCTCTCTTGACATCCACCACTCTAATATCTTCTTTTGTAGGAGGCTTGGACGCCTGAGGTATGCCAGCGAATTTGGCAGTTTTTATAGTACCTGTAGGCCAGTTGCTCTATCCCAGGATCTCTCCCGACTTCAATGTGCCTCATCGCCAGAAGCCGGTTAACCTCCTGCTATTATGAACAACCTCTCTGCTTCCCTGACGAGACGCATGTGGTGCAACCCCGTCACAAGGCATTCAAAGCGCCTTTTGGCCACAAAGTATCTAATTTGATTGATGTCAGCGCCCAGTTCCTCTGTATTCTCCCGCCTTTCCCATCATTCATGGACCTTGTTTGTCCTGACTTATCCCCAGTAACTTCTTCCCCCGCCTGCTACCACTCCCAAATTATGGTTAAGGCAATGCTGCCTTATTGGAAACTTTGGTGGAACGTATCCAATCCATCACGGTTCCCGTGCTTTGATCTTCAGTGTGCATCTGTCCCGCTGGTCTAGTCATTCCGCGGACGGCATGCCGCCACGGGCATCAGCTTGCTTCGTTGCCGAGCACTGCAGATGTCAAACTGTCATTCACTAAATATAAACAGCTCCTCTACCCAACGTGCGCAGGAACGGCGCGTCCCCCGTGCATGACTGAATGACAGCATCGGAGCATAAGTTGCTTTAGTATTCGGTCTCATTCTCCCATGCCCATCCGTCAATCACGGATAGCGCGCGGTATAAATTCATAGCGTTCTTAGGCTCAGAGCTCACTGGGGCTCTGGTCTTTCCTTTACTTTCATCCGGTATCGTAGCAGCGTCTAAGCTATGGTTAACCTCGCGACGTCCGGATTAATCGGCGCCATCCTTCTTTCCCGTCATGGTGATCGTCTGGAATTTTTCCAAGACCCGTTGACCTATACCCCATCCGAGACGACCTTGACGCCGCTCGGAACTGTACGTCCTCACCTCACCCTTCAAGTCAATATCGATTTCCTGACGTCACCAATGATCAGCGTCAAGCCCATGACCAAGGATCCTTCTTTAGGAACAGATACCTCAGACCTGGTCCAACTCAAATCGACGGTTTGGAAACAGATCTTGTTGACAACAACCAAGTCCTCGTTCGTGCGGACGCCGCAGGCGAAGGAAACATTATATTCGAGTCTTGTATCGCCTTTCTACAAGGGCTCTATCCGCCCACGTTGAAGGATACCGAAGTCCTTGCGAATGGAAGCAAGGTTGTTGGTGCCTTGGGCGGATACCAATACGTTCCTAGTGAGTCTGGAGATGGCCTCTGATCGGCAATGACACTAATCCATCTTCCTTTCTAGTTGAGTCTGTCGAACCCAATCAAGACATCTCGCTGAACAGCTTCACTTCATGCCCGGTATGATTCATAACTGCCTTATACATTACTTTATGTTCTAACAACTTCATCTACAGAACTTCGAGTTGCACACCTCTGCGTTCTATACCTCCCCCGAATTTCTTGCTAAGGCAGCAGAGGCAGCACCATTCTTACAACAGCTGAAGCCCTTCTTGGAAAACCGTGACGTCAACTTCACTAACATGGTACGCTTCCGTCAACCTCTTGTTCCCCTGGATGGCCTGAACTAAAGCCTTGTCCACCACAGTTCAATGTACGCCCACTCCAACGGTAAAATTACGCACAAGTTTTCCCACTCACCCCATTTTATGACAGATCTTCGACTTCGTCAACGTAAACATGATCCATAACAAGACTTTCCTCCAGAGACTCCCGCCGACGTTCGCAGCCCAAGCATATGACCTCGGAAACTTCCACGAACGAGGCGTTTTCTCAGATGCTTCTCCGTCCGGAATTGGCAACAGTCTGTAGCACATTTGCTCCTGGTGACCCGCGCAATTGAATACTCTGTTTCCAGTTGCGATTCGAACGGTTCTTCCGTCCATCTTCACCAGTCTCCAACGTATCGCAAGCCCCACTGATCCCCTCAAGTTCATGCTGAACCATATGAGCTACAAACCATTCATCAGCTTCTTCAACATCACCGGTATTCCCAATTTTACCCCGGGTGTCTTTGGTATTGGTACGTACCCTTCCCGTCCCCCCTTAGTCCACCACGCCTCTAATGAAGCAAAACATGTACAGTCGACTATGCGTCTGTTCTGGCATTGGAAGTTAGGCAACCCGCCAGCGGAGAAGCTACCGTTTCTTTCGTATTCAGAAATGGAACGACCAGAGATATCCAGTCATTGCCCATTTTCAACAACCAAACCGCAGTTCCTATCTCTCAGTTCATCTCTACGCTATCGGTACGTATATTGCCCATAGGCTTCTGGATATCATGGCTGACATAGTTTTAAACCTAGTCGGCGGCTGTCAATAGTACGGCCCAATGGTGCAACGAGTGTAATCAGCACACGTTACGGGGATGTGCAGGTTGCACCGCCTGAGCTTTGTAAATTTCACACTGACAAAAGGTAGCATGTTGGCGGTGCTTCAATAATGTATCTCCTCGATTTGAATGAACCGCTCAGCGCTGGCAGTTCGCGGCACTATACCCAATAAGTACCCTCTATCCAAGTCGTAAAGCTTTCAAACGGTAGCCTCAGATGTTTACCAAGCATCGATTTAGGACAAGTCTCAGCCCTCGTCTCTATGCGGAGAGACGCGCTACGTGAAGCTGCTATATATAGTGTGGATAACTTCCAAACCTCGAATGTGGACTTGTACTGTGATTTCACAATCGTAGCTTAGCGTCAGTAACAGGCCGTGTTCCATAGATCAGGTGGCATCAGATCATGCAGCCTGCAACCTGCTGTCTAGGACAGTATCTCCTCGTACCTGTGACTGTGCTAGCAACTTCTTGTCGAGTCCCCCATAACTGCACCTACAAGCAAACAGTGACTTAGCCCTTCCGATGTCGTTGAAGAAGTGGAAGAAGCCGACTGTGACGATCCTCCTGATAGGTCCCTCAGGGGTAGGAAAGACCAGCTTTCTAGATCTTCTCTCCAACGTTTGCGCTGGACGCAAGCTTGAAGAATTTTCTTCTGCAAGTCATGAAGGCGGCGAAGGAACGAATATCAGCGGCAGGACTCAGAAATCTTCACTGTATACGTTCAATTGCTCTAACGGAAACTCGCTGCGCGTGCTTGATACACCAGGCCTCCTTGACTCGCAAGCCACTGGTGCGAGTGACCGAGCATACGATATTTCTCAGGCCATCTCCACCGAATTCGGTGAGCTCCATATAATTCAATTACCATGTTCCAATTCAAAGTAACCCCAGAAACCATCGACGGAATCCTCCTTTTCGCCAATGGCACCCAACCACAACTGGAACAAATGGCTGAGTTCACACTTAAGACCATAGCACCCTTATTCCGAGAGACCATCCTAGATAACATCAGCATCATATACACGATGATTTCCAATCCCATGCAACTCGTCGACAACAGCCACACTCTACCCAACGGGCTTCGTGATGCCCGGACATGGGTGCTCGACAACCCTCTTCCCAATCAACTTAAATACCAGCGGGCCATCAAAAACACACATCCGCCTTCACAAGAATTACTGACCGACTTCACCGACGTCATTCAAAGGGCCTACCGAATGTGCTCCCCTGTCTTGGACGAGTTGATGAAGTGGCTTAACGACAGAAGTATTCAGCCGCTGAAAGCCGTCTATGATCTTTACCAGGCATCAGAGAAAATCGAAGCCTCTATGTCCAATACAATTGCGCTAATCGATCAGACGGAAGATATTTCGAGACAACTCATCCAACTCCAGCAAGAGCTCGAAGTACAGAAACAGGTGGGCATTCAACGTTCTGCGTTCGACTTGCGATGTATAACGTTGTCGATCTCAACTTTACTTCAGGTCCAGAAGGCTAACGAGCAGTACCGGTCTATCATCACGAAACCTTACTTCGAACACGAGGCTACACTCGTTCACAACACGTTATGCGTAGCGGGAACTTGCTACGCCAACTGCCATATCCAATGCTATGTCCCGTTCACCTTTGATCGTGGAGTGCTAGGGAGAAGCTGCCAAGCATTCAACCGTGTCAACCAAACAGAAGACGGCGGTTATAGTTGCACCAAATGCAATCATTCTTCCCAGCTTCACCAGCACTATATGGCCAAATGGGTGCAGAAGCAGCGAGAGGAAACCGTCGAAGACAAGGCGATTCAAGAACGCTACGACCGAGCCCAGTCAGAAACCGAACACCTCACCATCCTCAAGGAACGCCTCCAGAAGAAAGTAGGGGAATTTCACAACACGATCGCGGCTGGGGAGCAGAAGCTCAGTGATTTGTGCACTGAGTACAGCAATCTTGCTTTCTCTCGGAGTTTCGTTGGCTCGGTCTCGCATGCGATTAGACTACTGGATATGAGGTTCAAGAGGATGGAACAGGCAGGTGCTCATCCCGATGCACTTAAGATGATGCGAGACCGCATCGTGGCTTTGGAGGAAAAGATTACCGTGACTCAGACCGTCAAGAGCGTTGCAACTGCACCACCTCCACCACCACTGCCTCCCCTTCCTGCTCCCCCGCTTCTGCCTACACCACCACCGACACAGCCCTCGCTTCTGCAAGAATCGCCCAACCCACCCCCGCCCACTGCACCATCGTCCAGGGTCTCCAGTCCTCCTCCTCGAATGCCCCATGCGACACCAATACCTACCACCAATAGGCCTCAATATCAGGGCTACTATCTCTGTTGGGCACCACTGCTGTTCCAACCCGTATTGTGGAACCCGGCGTACGGAATACGGCCATAAGTGGTTGCTTTTCGTTGTCTCCTATTATCTCCTTTTGTGATCTTGACTGTTACGATGGCGTAAAATTAGCATTTGACTATTGATGGTTGGATCCATTGCATACTCAATCCGCTATATGTATGTATTGTCCGCCCCTTGCAGTGTAGGGGAGACCATGAGACCATGAGACGCCAATGACCGCTCAGAGAAGGAAAGGGTGAATCTAATGCGTTAAGGTCTCAGCGCTCAGCGCTTTACACTTCAAAAGTCTGCAAATCTTCTGGCTGCGTGATGGTGGCTTCCGCGTCTCAAGCCACCAATTTGACGGCTTTACGACTTGGATGGGGGATAACTTATCGCGCCGCGAACGACCAGCGGTTCATCAAATCCAACTTGCGAGTTGATCTTATCTTATCTGTCCAGCCCCACATATGATTGCCGGCGCCTGTCATTGCCGTCCAATAATCCGGCTATGTAAAGACGTTTTGTCCCGGTGCCCTCCACTATGAATGCTTTCTCGGTCTTCAAGGCCCAGCGCGTTGTACCTTTATGAACTTGCTTACTATATAACTTATCACCAACAACATATATCCACCTCATTTAGAGTTATCCCAGGTTACTTCACTCCCACCAAGGTTCCACCTAGGATTCAGCGTGTCCTGACCACCTCCCGGTCGACGACGATGGGCCCCGCACAACGTCGCCTGAATCAACTTCAGAAGGGTCTGACCCCACCACGACCCTCAATCGGCCAACTGAAGCTTGGTAGCATCACCTACGATGTACCGGAGTCGAATGTACCGTCGAGATTACCCCAGACTAAACAATTATTGGATATCTATGACCCCGTTAATCTGGACAACTTGCATTTCATACTGCAGAAGTATTTGCTCGGACAGGACGTATTTTTGGTATCGCAGCCCGGACCGTACGCGCGACGGCTGGCGCTGACGTTTGCTAGGTAAGTCGTATGTTTCTCTATGCTAGTGTACGTGCTTGACGTTTGCTAGAATGATCAATTCGGAATACGAGTATATTACCTTGCATAGAGACGTTGGTGAGACGGAACTGAAGCAAGTATGTCCTGTCCATGGCGACGACTTCTCGCATTCGTGCTGATTTACCGATGTGACCAGGGCAGGGAAATTAGACAGGGAGGAAACCTTCTCTATGTCGATAGCCCTGCTGTCTCCGCTGTCAAGCACGGCCGCTTACTTATATTAGAAGGAATAGAGAAGGCTGAGCGAGGCATAATGCCAGTTTTGAATAATCTTCTAGAGAATCGCGAAATGTAAGTCTATTACTTCCTTCATGAACTACCGCTAACCTACTGCCAACAGGAACTTAGACGACGGAACCCATATCATCCACCCCCACCGTTATTCACTTTTAGATACGGATAAAGACCTTACTACAGGCAAATTATTCATACCAGCCCATAAGGACTTCCGTGTGATTGCCATTGCTGCACCCGTTCCCCCATATCCAGGTTACCCTCTTGATCCTCCCTTCCGAAGTCGCTTCCAAGCGCGCTTCGTGGACCCTCTAGGTGCTGCGATGGCCCTTCACAAACGCATCAACCCTCCTCCTCCTCCCTCCTCCCTTTTCATAAAGTTACGAGACTTAATACTGTCCACTCAGTATGCGAGCGAGTCCCGACATGCCCTCGAAGCTATCTCCCGGAGCACCCTTCCGCCATTCCCGCAAACAGCCTTAGCAAAACTTAGCGCCCTCGTTTCCATGTTTCCTCCGCCTGAGGCGCTTACGCCTGGCCAGCTGGCTCGTTTGATCCTAACCATCCATCCGGCGCTGATTCATGCTCAGTTCCAGGCTTGGGCTATTTTGAGCCGGCAAGTCGAGGAAGCTGGCCTGGGAGCGCTCGGTGCGCCGTCTATGTTCGACAGCAACGACCGTATTGGTCTGCTTGGGTACCGTCTCGAGCGCATCAGGCGCATCTCCGCAACTTCGGCAGAAGTCACCTTCAGCCCTCCCCACAATGCCTCTCCCCTGAACGTGGCTGTCCCCGCTGGCCCGAAAGACTTCAAACCGTACCCCCTCTCCTCTGGGCCCGGATTCTTTGTCACAGAACGGTTTATTGGGTTGTTGACGTGTTTCCTCCAAGCCCATGCCTTAGGCTGGGACATATCGTTGATCCCACCCGCTTTACCTTCCACGGCATCGTCTTCGTCTACGACCCTCGTCAACGTTTTCGGTCAGGTTCTCGGGTATGAGAGCGATGTGGTTCATATGTACAAGGAGCTAGGTGGTCGTGAGCTTGTTATGCGAAGGTTGATCGAGGATAATGGAGCCACCAGGTGGGAGCCGAGGTATGTTTTATATGAATCAACCGCAGCTTCGGGTCTAATTCTAGGTTTCTGTTAGCTCTCTCATTGAATCGGCATGGCAAGGCCGCCTTGCTCACCTAAGTGGTCTGGATGTTATCGGCTCGACGGCTGGTTCCCTTTCGCGCCTCTTCCAGGACCGAGAGATAGAGCTTTGGGAAGGGAAGCGTCTTGTTGCAGAGAAACCGATTGACGTGAGCAATTGTAACTACACTGTAATGTCTCCTTCTGACAACCATCCCCTATAGGTTTCCGATGATGGACTCTCCGTCGCGCACCCATCTTTCCGAGTTGTTGCTACCCCCTCAAAATCGGTCCCCCTTCGTGATTGGGTATCGGACGAACACGCAAACATGTTCCTCCCCATTCCCAGCCAACCTATGGATGCCAACGAAGAACGTGCCATCCTCCTCGCCACAGGATGCCCCGAGGCAATCGCTGAGAAGATGCTCACCTTCGCAGATAAGTATCGAACGAGCTTGTCTTCGGATAATGTTCAGAAGAACAGGAAGCTGGGTACCAGGACACTTGTTAGGATTGCTAAGGGTATCGCTCTGTATCCAGATAACCATGATCTTCACTCGATTATTGGTCGTTCCCTTTTGGCAGAGTTCTTGCCTGCTGTTGAGCGGTTGAATCTCTTCACGTTGTTGGAGGAGTCGGGCGTCAAGAGGGAAACTCCCCCTGTGAGCTCCTTATTGTCCTTATGGTGAGATCAAGCTGAATTCCTTGGTTCGGATAGTATTATCCTCCCGCCGTCCTTCAACGTGAAACTCTCTATTTCCCGAGGCCCACAACCGCAACCAACAAAGTAACCCAACCGACTTCAATACTCCGATTCGATCCCAAGAACGATCCTGAAGGCGTTGCCACTCACGTACCACATATGGATCACTTTTACGACAACAGTCTACAGAGCGGGCTTATGCGCGATCTTGCGGTTGATTTGGAGCTCCTTGGAGAGCATCTTGTGCTGCTTGGGAATCAAGGGGTTGGGAAGAATAAGATTGTTGACCGGTACGTGATATCTTACCTCCATACTGTCCTTGTACTTAATAGCTTGCTTTGTAGACTTTGCCAGGTTAGCTCTTTTTTGGAATGGCATCGGCTCGTACACTAATGCATCCCAGCTACTTGGAAGGCCACGAGAGTACATCCAGCTCCATCGCGATACGACTGTCAACCAACTCATGTTCACCACCTCTTTGGAATCTGGTGTCATCAAGCACACAGATTCTCCGCTGCTCCGTGCCGTTAAATATGGGCGCTTTATAATTATCGACGAAGCTGACAAGGCTCCTGAACACGTTGTCGCCGTATTCCGTAGTCTTGCTGGCCAAAGCGAGATGACCCTTTCGGATGGTCGTAGAATACGTCCGGTGAAGGAGAAAGACACTGACATCGCTGTCCACCCCAAATTCCGTTTGATACTTCTCGCCAACAGGCCTGGATATCGTAATTTTCTGTCTCACTCATTGAAGTGTAGCATGCTAATAATTGTGATCAGCGTTCTTGGGCAATCATTTCCTCCAAGTCCTTGGGGAAAATTTCAGCGCGCATTCAGTGTCTAATCCTGATCAACTCTCAGAGAGGAGATTACTTGGACAACTTGCTCCCGAAATTGATGAGGATTTGATTACAAGGCTTGTTGGTGTTTTCCAGGACCTCCGGAGAGGCTACGATGCTGGAACACTAGCATACCCATACTCGTTAAGAGGTGAATCAAAACTAGCTGCTGTGCTGTGCCAAACATTAATAATTCCTGGTTCTCAGAGCTGATCAACATTGTTCGCCATCTCCAAGCATATCCTGACGACACACTGGGCGAGGTCCTTCGCAATGTGTTTGACTACGACATATATAAACCAGAAACCATTGACAAGCTAGCGGAAATTTTGGACGCCCATGGGTAAGTTATCTTGTGATTCATTAGGTAGCTACTCACTACTCTTTACGTCTAGCTTAAAGGTACCGCACCTCGGCCTTGATGCTGCCAGGGAGGCGGCCAAGAAGATTCAAGATATCCAGTTCAAGCCAGAGAACACGGAACTTGGCGAGCCTAAAGAAGGGAAACACGATCCGAAAGGCGAGCAGCACTCGGGTGGCAATACTTGGGCTGGCGGAGTGAGTTACTGTTAGATCACACGTCCTTTACACCTAACCTTCCCTTGCTTTCTGTAGACAGGTGGTCGTGACACTGCAGGCCTCGGAGGGCGGGGCGGTTATAAGAGGCTTTACAAGCCCGGTGACGACATCAAGCAGGTATCAGACGAACTCAAAAATGATGTTCCCGATCATATTCGAGACAAAGCTCGCGAGATGGCTCGTCAAGAACTTCAACGTCGGCTGGAGGAGCTTGATATGACCATTAGAGAGGCAAGTGGCTACGGGGACCTTTTAGCTGCAACGCAGGCCCACATGCTCGCGCTGTTTGATTTACTCGAGCGTACGCAATTTATGATATAGCCAACAATTATGCACTAATCGATGGTGTAGATTTGGCCGCCAAGGAGGAGGAGCGTGTTTGGATCAAGCGCCAGACTGATGGCGAGCTAGACGACACCCGTTTGACGGAGGGGATTACCGGAGAAGCCACTGTGTACAAACGGCGAGGCTTGGAGAAGCCCGAGTTAGGACGACCCCAGATGAAGTATGTTCTCCTTTTTCTTCTCCTAATAAGGATGCCGCTCAATGTTTGCACTAGGCCCAAACGCATTCGCTTTATCTTCGATGTTAGCGGGTCCATGTACGTTACAATGGCGGTTTTTCTCTCTCTCTGCACTGGAAATTGATTTGCCATCTTAGGTATCGCTTCCAGTACGATGGGCGGCTGCAGAGAAGTTTAGAAACTGGTAGGTATCTGATTTGTTCTTGAAGGCTTCGTGACTGAGATCGCTACAGCGGTTATGTTGATGGAGACCTTTGACAAGTTGTCCAGAAAGGATAAATACGTATGGGATGTAAGCCGGATGATGACTTTCTCATATGCGCTCCCCTGACTAACTTTCTCGTACCAGATGTATGGTCACGTAAGTCGTCGGACATTGTGATCGCAGACTGTGACTCTGACGTCGTTATGATGCTGTATGCTTAGTCGGGAGATGGTGCAGACCTGTCTCTAGTAAACGCCGAGAACCCACCTTTGGAAGTCAAAGACCGCTGGAAGGTCGTGGAGAAGATGAACATGATCCCCCAGTATGCATTCTCTGGAGATTATACTGGTGAGTCTCATTGGTGACCTTTTTGTTGTTGCGGTTACTTATACGTTATACTAGTTGAGGCAATCGAAAAGGGTGTCACCGAGGTGGCCAAGTTCGATGCTGGTGAGCTTTAGCTTTGTGGTACCACTCACCGGATATACATGACATGTTCCACTAGACGACTGGTTTGTCATTGCCATAACAGTTCGTCAATGATCCATCATAATAGCTCCCTTGTATTGACCTGTTTGTAGGATGCAAACTTCGGACGGTATAATATTACTGCTGAACAGCTCAGACGAGTTATGAACCTACGACCTAAGGTGCACACGGCCTTGATCTGTATCGGAGAAGGAGCAGAAGCAACCTGGTACGATTCCTCGATGCGTCGTTTACATTCATTTAATGACCTTTGTGGACAGGATCACCAAAGCATTGCCTGGGAAGGCCTTCCGAGTAGAGAATACGGGTGACATACCTAGCGTGTTGCGAAGTATATTATCGACAATGGTGGATAGATGAAGTTCTATAGTTGCCTCTAATTGATTTGACGAGGGAGTAATTATTGTCGTGTAGTACACCAATGGCTCTATGGAACTACATCCTAAACCTGCTCTTACGCGAGTAGAGTACTTAGCCTGAACCGAGTTGCGAGTTTGGTAGGGGCTTAGGGGTTTGAAGGACTTCATGCTCCACCATTTACGCGCAGGTTCGATGGTCACCAGTCACCGGTCGACTACAAACTACCACAACCCCACTACAACTGGAGTCTTAGGGTTATCCTGCTCCTCCGGTTTCAAAAATCCCAGCTTCTCATCCAGCCCTTCAATACGCGCTTGGAGCCATGCAGTCGTATCGGAGAGGGCATGATTCTTGATGAGGATGGCCTGAGCTCGGCGAAGCATTTCGATAGCTCTCGATATCCGTTTTCGGGGATTGCTAGGCGACAATAGCTCTCCATGCCTTATACACAGTTGGTAAAGCTCATCCCCGAGCTCCTTGATCTGTTTCTGCATTAATTCAAGATATAGGTCGAGTTCGCTTTGCAATTGATTCTGAGGGGAAATAGTCTCAGTTAACGAGTCAGAATGGGGGGCATAGCGAACGAGGCTTACTTTATTTGACTGAGGCTCATCGCCGATCCTATGAAGCATTTCCTTCTGTCGAAGTGTGACTTGGGAAGTCCGAGCAATGATCATGGCAATTTTCGACTCAATCTCCGTGGATACAGTGTAGATTTGATTTACGGGTTTAGTAGGCTGCACTACAGCTCGGTCTTGCCAGCTAAAGAAGTCATCCAGAGTCTTGATTGCCTTCTCATACGAAGCGTGAATAGATTCGCCCATGTCCGCCAGGGTTTTTTCATCCGGAGGATTTTTGGATGTGACGGCTTTCTGGTACTTCACCCAGCCAGCGAGCGGATTATCGATTGCCCACATCCGGACATGTTGAAGGGCAGGAGGGAGGGACTTCAGATCGAAGTTAAAATCAAGGGGGCTTGATACCATGGTGAATAAGATTCCGAAGTTCTTGGCCATGGTGTCAGGGAACCCCTCACAGATACTATCGAGGGCGATCCTTGTGATCGGTCCAAATGAGGCCGTAGTACCATTTGATAGTATTACCACAGTGTCAATAGCATCTGGCATCATTCAAATAAGCATAGTTACGAGTTAAGTGAGAGAGGCCTCACCTATTTCGTCCCGGAATTTATTTGCCAGAAGACGGTCATGCAATTTCTTAACCGTCTGGGGATCGTCTCGGGCTCTCGGTGGACACGGGAGAGTCAGGACGTGTAACTCGTAGCCATTTGGACAGATAATCTTGTGGAGTGAGCCGGTCGTATCGGGATGCCCGGCGTGCTCCTCCGGGATCTGAACTTGATCGAACCGCTCGAGAGTACGACCTGCACAGATATTGGACAAAAGGCCCAGAAAGCTAGACCTGCCTGCACCGAGTTCGGCAATCAACAGGATTGTGATGACGGGTTTTCTCCATGGTTTGAGGATCATTTTGGAGCTGGTACTCATGTCTAAGAGGATCTGTAATCAGCGCGTGACAAGATTGGAGAATATATTAACTCGCTTGTGCTATTATGCTTGGGGAGAGGGGGCGAGAGGTACTTGTTGTTGAGCTAGGAGGGACAAAACTACTCCTCTGGCTTAAATGCGGACCTCTCATGGAGAGGCCTTTAAGCTTTGTCCTTTATCGTCAGAGAGGGTGCCTGTTGAAGTCAAGGGGTATGCGGTCGGCGGATGCCGAGATCTTCCGCGGACAATAGTCAGGAACTTCCGTGGAGCGTGCGCGTGAGTTCTGAGCGTTGGTTCACCTAGCCCGGTCGCAGGCAAATACCGATCAAGTTGGACCTGAGAGAGGCACGTCGATTCAGGTGAATGAATGAAGAAAGTGCCCCAACTAATGTACACATACAGAACCAAGGGGTAGGTCACTGACTTGTCCTCGACCACCAGGCACGTTCGGTCCTTCAGTGCAGCCGATTGTAGGCATTCTGAGAGATGTCGTGCGGAGCCACATGTGGTGTTCAGGCCACGAATGCTTGCCCATTCAGTATACGTCCTTGTATTTAGGCCGTATAAGCGAGGTTCACAATTTCCCTGCTAGAGCAGCTTTCCCTCTCCAATCCTTGATTTTTGCCTTGATGGAGAGCTTGTAAGTGGCACCATCAGCTTCGAGGGCGACGCCATGATTAACTGTCAGACCATTCAAAGCACTGATACACCGGCTCCAGATTTCGACTACACCGCCAATGCTGCCGTACTATCCGATCTGGCTGAACATGCGCCGACGTCTGTAGTACGCAACCCCTGCAGTTGTTCATCATCATATCCAATGTCCGACACCCCATCAAAAGCGACAACACTGAAGTCATGGAAGAAGCGTTCCACGACGATCCTGCTAGTCTCCGAATCAGGCGTTGGAAAGACCGCGTTTCTGGACTTGTTGTCCAACATATGCGCTGGTCGTACGCTCGAAGAATTCCAACAAGTGCACACAGAAGGCGATAAACCTGTAGAGACAAGGGGTCAATACAGCAAACCTCTACTCCATACGATTGCTTGTGCAAATGGGTGTGAATTACGCCTCCTGGATCTTCAATGCTCTGTGGATTCCTTGGAAGGACAGGGATCCGGCGTCCTAGACCTGGATCATGCACGAAGAGCAGTATTTGTCGAAGCGATTAGGGAGAAAATAGGTATTTGGATACCCAATGGATACGTGGGCAATGATTGAACGGAATCCCTCCAGAGACCATCGATTCTGTCGTCATGCTTGTCAACGGAACTACGCCCCGCCATGGTGTATCAACCGACCTAGCGATGAACATGATTTACAGTATTTTTCCTGGCGGTATGGTCGATAACATAGGGATCATGATTAACATGGTCCCTACTCCCCTCCATTTCAACTTTGATCTCGAGGCCTTGTACGACCCGCTTCGAACAGCTCGAAAATGGGCATTCGACAACCCATGTGCCGCCTGGTTCAAGTATCAGGGCTTCTTGCAACAGGCGGAACCTCCCGAGGCGTCGGAACTGGAGGGTCTACGCAAAATAATTGAGAAGTTGTACAGCAAGACAATGGAGACGTTGAACGATTTCTTCGAGTGGCAGGACGAAAGAATTGCTCAGCCTGCAAAGACGTTCAGCGAGCTCCATAGACTATCGCTATTGATCGATAGCACCGCTACAGACCTGCTGTCCCATGCTAAACAGATTCGGGAGAAAGAGGCAGAGCTAGAACGCTTGAAACGGGGAAACAACGTCAACAACGAAGTGGATCAGATCACCGAGAGAATCAAAGGACTGCAAGCCCGCGTAGAGGAAGCGGAGGAGCAGCTGCTTCAATTGTGCGCAGACCGTAGTAGGCTGTACACGAAGGACACTATAGGTCGACTGCTCCACGAAAGACTACTGTTACAGCGGAAGCACACGCTCTTATCACTGCACCACGCATCCCAAAGCACGCTTTCGAAGATACAGGAGCGTATCGTGTTGCTGGAGAACCGGGTATTGTCGCTCGACCCTACGTCCAAACTACGACAAGGATCCGAGAAGAAAAGCGACGTGACCCTACCGATAGGTGTATACACCGTAAAGTAGCATAGCGAGTATCAGATACAACTAGACTGCAGGTTTAGAGCTTGACTGAGCTCCGGAGGGACGCGGGTATGACGAACCAAGCGAAAGATATTGTGATACTTTTGAGGGCGAAGGGATACCTAATATATAGATTGTCAACGCTAAGCAACAAACGACATATTCTCCGAGAGACGTACAAAGGATACAATCTTGTACAAGAAGCGCAGCTACGTTTGTTCTGCGATGACGACTTTCTTCCTTTCCGCCTTGGGTTTTGAAGCCCCTGCCCTCGTATGTTTTCTCCGCCTCTCTTCTTTGACCCTCGCGGCCTCAAGCATCGTCGTCTTGAGCTTAGCTGCCGAATAAACGGGTTTCGGTAGGTGACGGGTTCTGTACGAGAAATTCGAAGTTTCAGCTGGGCAGTGGGTGTAGACATAAGATGTTACGTACCTGACAATTTTGTTGACCTGCTTGTCCATCTTCCACCTCTGTTTCAGACTCTCCCGGTATTCGATAGCAGCGCGTTCGCGAGCAGTGATGACGCCGAGTTTCTCAGAGGCTTTGGCTTTCCATATACGAACATTGCCATCGTCAGAGCCGGAAAGGACAAATCGTGAGTCTGCTGAGTATATGGTTGATGAAACTCTGGAGGGAGGAGGGAAACCGGTGGTCAACAATAATGTTGTACTGTGGGTTTCACGCCGTACCTCTGCATGCGTTTCGTATGATAGACTTCAGGGCCCGTGCCTCTTCCTTCCTGCCATATCCTAACAGTTCTATCCCACCCACCGCTAACAAACTCAGTCCCTGTGGGCGACCAATCGCACGACATGACCGCCGAAACGTGGCCTTTATATATTTGTGAAGGAGTGGACAAGTGCCTGATGTCGAATGTGTAGAGGTTGTGGTCTTCCGATGCGAGGAGGAGGAGAGTGGGAAGCGTAGGGGACCATGAAAGGGCATTTGAACGCATCTAAGTTTAAAATTGGGTATTTAGTAGGGAAGCGAGGAACAGAGGTAAGGAAGTAACTGACCTGCATTACGACTCTGCGTTCAGCTTTGCCTGTCCGAATATCATAAAGTGTGAATGTCCGATCGGATCCGACACTCGCAAGGATTGATGTTTCGCTTAGGTTGAATCGGATGGCAGAAATTGTTTCTGTAGACGTGGGGAAGGTGAGGTTGGATATTGGCGAGCTCCTACAGAAAACAATAAGCCACAAAGATCAGGGGGAAGAACTAAGGACGCACTTCGTCTCATCCCATATTTGTACAAGGTTGGATGCTGTCGCGAAAAGACCATCAGAGCGATGATGGTCTACTGAGCTGTTCAAGGAGTTAGGAGAGGTGGATGGTGTATATGTCATGATCGTACTTGAAGGCAGATTTTCCTTGAAAAACTGCCAAAGGTATTTGGTCCTAATACGGGCTAAGTACGACGTAGGGAAGAAGGGAGCATGCTCACAGTCGAATTCTCCACCGACCATAGCTTGACTGTGCGGTCCACCCCACAACTCAGTAATCTATCCTCTGCAAAGCACAGTCCTGATGCTTTCCCTTTGTGTGCTTGTGGTAGTCGCAATATCTGAGACCGTTGTGCTAGATTATGAACGATGACACCTAGGATACGCATCGATAGGTTAGTCGACTCTAGGCTCAATGGGAGACATACACACCTCCGTCCCAGCTCCCACTTGCGACTGTCGTTAATGATCCTGGCTTCCTCGCCATCGTTTCAATGGCTTCAACGTGTCCCTCCAGGCTGTCAACGAATGGTTTGGCAAATATTCGTTCCATCTTCGCGGCGTTTAGTGCACGAGTTCGCTCACGAGCTCGAGCAAATGGATGCATATTTGGATTCAAGTTTCGCGAGACGGGTGCCGGATCGCCAGGGCGCGTAGGAAGGTGCTCAGCAGGTGCATGTTGGAGCACTGATATTTTCTAAATGCAAGCAATATGAAATTTCGTGGATTTTGAAGGATGTTGCACACTTACGACCATGGTCGGTCAGACACAGAGAGAAAATCTTAGACGCCCCTTTTGGATACATGTAATCGGGCGCCTGTCCAGGCTCAGGTACATACTGCGCCCAGCTCATCTCATTTCATCGACTCGCCTCCAGTCCTTCCCCGGTCATCATGGCTGCTTATTTCTTTGGTTCTCCAATCGACATTGACGTCAAGCTTGAAGGCGAGGAAACTCGCAAGCAGGTTGAAATGAAGACGGATAAAGAGAAAACCATATCATGTCCTGTTTACTATGACGGCGAATCCGTAACAGGCCAAGTGACAATACGCGTTCGGGATGGGAAGAAGACGACTCATGAAGGAATTAAAGTTGAATTCGCTGGAAGTATAGGTATGCCTGAATTCTATATACGTCGCTGCCGTGTTGGGTGGATACTGAGCGCCGACCTCTCCAAGAGCTATTCTACGACCGTGGTCATCATCACGAGTTCCTCTCGCTTTCACAAGAGCTCGCAGCCCCGGGGGAGATGCGTCAAGCACAGACATTTGAGTTTAACTTCAAGAACGTGGAGAAACAGTTTGAAAGCTACCAGGGAATAAACGTGAAGCTGCGGTAGGTGTTCCAGTTTCAATGCCAGTGAGCTCGAAACTGAATTGCGGCGGCAAAGGTATTTTATCCGTGTAACCATTTCTAGGAGGATGGCAGACGTCACAAAAGAGAAGGATCTATGGGTCCACTCTTTCCGTATGCCGCCCGACTCGAACAACTCCATCAAAATGGAGGTCGGTATCGAGGACTGCTTGCATATTGAGTTCGAGTATAATAAGTCTAAGTCAGTAATCCCACCAGCCCCGACCCTATCATACTTCACTGACCTTGTCTATAGGTATCACCTGAAGGACGTCATCGTAGGCAAGATATACTTCCTCCTGGTGCGAATCAAGATAAAGCACATGGAACTCTCAATTATTCGTCGTGAAACCACCGGTTCGCCGCCAAATCAATACAATGAGAGCGAGACCATCACCAAGTTCGAAATTATGGATGGCGCCCCCGTGAGAGGTACAGTGCTCCCTCTTAGTAGTATGGTATTTTCTGAGGTCGATCATGTTATTAGGCGAAACAATCCCGATACGACTATTCCTAGGAGGCTTTGACCTTACGCCGACATTCCGGGACGTAAATAAGAAGTTTAGCACAAGATACTATCTGAATCTCGTATTAGTTGATGAGGAAAACCGTCGATACTTCAAGCAACAGGTAGGCGGCTTTACTGCGCTGTGTCGCTCAAAGTTTAACTCCTCGACTAGGAAATCACTATATTCAGGATACCGGAGGTTAGTTCATGTTTTACAGTTGCCTCTTGCCGCCCAACTGATCGGCTTTTGGTAGAATTGATATACCTCTTCTATTTCCTCTTTACGCGATCTGTTTCATATCAGCACCTCTATTTTATGTGGCATTATCCATGACTCTGAATGTTACATTGCACACGACCCTTCGTGCAATCTTGGGCCAAAGGGCCGTAGAGAATTGTGAAGGACAATTCCGCCGCAGGACCCGACAGATTCGTTGTGAGTGTAGGAAGCAATTGACCAACCTGATCGATTGCTCCAATGCTAGAAGTACAGGGAACGCCGGTAACTATGAAGGTGTGTCGCGACCCAAATGCAACGAAAAGAGGTCGGGTAGGTATATGCATAAACGAAAAGCGGATCCGATGTAGGACCAGCGACGAAACGAACTCTCATACCCAATACCAAGCGCTAAGGGGCGCCCAAAGACAAGTACTTATAAAAGGTGCGTAAGATAGCATTCCAGTCTAATGGCGTGAAAATGGATTGCGCCCAGCAACGGGACTATCATCTTCGAAGGCCAGGATTTCATCATCCCTCAACACTCCTCGACCATACTCGCCCTGTACAATCTTATCTCTGTACTCCTCTGCAACAGACCTCTGCGGCTGCATGGGAGGGAACGAAAACGACATCCTTCTGGAGTTTCGTAATGTCTTTTCGATGGGTAAAGAAGTCGCTGTCGATGGCATGATCTCAATCGACATGTGCATGCTCTCCCTCGCATGTTCGACCCGCACAGGTGTGGGCGTACTCCTCCGGGGTACTTGGCCAATACTCTTAATTCTCGTCAACTGCACCCTATTCGCCTTCTGGATCTGGAATTCGAACTCCTTCGCACTAGACGGTGGATTCCTCAACCAAGGAATCGTCATAGCGTCCCTCTGTAAACGTTCCTTCAATTCCTCCGCAGCGAGCTCGTCGCCTTCATTATGCTTCGATAGGTCAGAACGTTTAGAGTCATCACGTTTGAGTGAGGCGCCGCCTTTCTTTGATTTCCATGCCGCGAAGTCGCCTGATCTGCCAGTGTTAAGAGCGGCGGAGTACCCTCTTTCTACATCGTCGTCGTTGGGCGGTAAAATCACTTCAACGCCCATAGTGGTATCCTCACCAAAAGGATTGGCTGTTATGGGACTATTCAGGGATTCACGGAGCGCACTCGTCGGTATATCAACAGGAGTGTGGTTATGGTAGTTGATAGTACCGTTGTTCGAAACCCTAGTCCGATCGGCGTGGCGAACATTCGTATCTACCGTAAGCATCGAGGGCGATATAGGCGGTGGTGGTTTTCTCTTCAAAGAGTTACTAGGCTTCAAAGTTATGGTCCTCTCGGACTCGGGATGACTCATCTGTGAATAGGCAGAGTGAGATGAATCTGAGTGACCCGTGTCTGATGCCTGCGCTTGGCCTGAACTTGCTGGTTCTACCGGTTTGTTATTTGTGGGGCGCAACGGGGACGATACATTCGATTGTGTGTTGATAACGTCGGCATGACTAGTGAGTCCCAGTGAAGAGTAGGTTCCTTCCCTCGCCAATGCGCGCTGCGGACGAGAAGGTAACCCCACGATACCCCTTCCGCCAATTTTAGGAGACTCCACGCGCGCATAAGGATGCGGTTGGCCTTGTGACCAAGGACTTAACAAGGGTTCCCCGTTGCTTTCGTTGCGCGAGAGTGGTTGTTGTTGCTGTCTGCTAACCACAGGAGGGGGGCTGGAGACGAGGGAGCGCTGGAGTAGCAGCGATGGGGTTAAATTAGGGTCAGACCGTAGCGTGTTACCTCTTGAGGGTGGAGGGGGTAGGAAAGAGAAAACGGTTGATGCATGACCGGATGAAGTGGGTGGGTTTTGGATGAATGAAGGGGAGGGGAGAGGGGGTGGTGAGGAAGGGTTATACGGTGTGGTTAAATTGGTGGTAGGGAGAGATGAATATGAAAGGGGAGACATAAGTTGATCCTTCTGAAATCCACGAGCAATCGACCGAGGGGTGTCATCTCCCAAGCCCAACCCCACCCCGGAATCAGCATAGATGACGGACACGGGAGCTTTCATCGAATCATCCTTTCTCGAGCCAGGAGAAAGCTGCCAATCCCCACTCAACCGCATATGCAAAGTAGGGACCCCGGAATCCTTGCGTATCGTAACGCGTTTGGAGGACTCCCTGTCGCGCAGACGCGTGAATTCCTCCATCGTCGGAAGGGCAGATTGCTCAGGAGGGATTGGTTTCTTGTATAGGTATGCAGAAGTTGGTGCGTCTTTTGGCAGAGACTCTGGGGCAACAGCACTTTGAAGAGGACGGAAAGATGTGGCGGTGGGAGATAGTTGACGAAATGTACTATAACGAGGGTTGATGTTGAGCATTGAAGGTCGCATTTTGCGACGCCCGCGAGCCTCCCTGTTACGCATAATCTCGTTCCGCACATCACCAAAGTCCTCTACAGTATCCAGCCTATCAAGATTGTTCACAGATCAATCAGATCCTATGTAGAAACAGCACGACAAACTCACCCTTTAGCCAAACCAATGATAATAAGCGCCCTACTTAGCATCCTCAATATCCTCCTGATAAGCAAGACGCTAAATCCCCCGGTAGTCACGAATCCCACAATAGTCTCAACTGCTCCCAACTTCAGTCCACCGGTAACCCACGCCGTTCCCTTGAACAGAACGATCTTATCTTCGTTGGTCGGCATTTGCCTGCCGTACCCGTAACCGCCTTCATTGGATTTAGACCAAGACGAAGGGGATTGATCGGATTCCTCTTGGCTACGTTGAGAGATAAGGGCACGGATGAGGCGGTAGAATGCAAGAGAGAAGGTTAGGGCTTGGTAAGATGTCAAGAGGGTGAGAGTCATGTTTGTGAAGAGGCTCCAGGGTGTGAAGGCAGTATTGTTTGGGAAGCCAATGAGAACTGGGGTTGCGGCGCCTACCAAACCCCCCACAGACGAACGTTAACAACGAATCACTAGAATTGGTTAGAAGGTTAAGAGCCACTCACGATACTGAATCCCCAAGAATGACCCCAGCTCATTGGTCACTATGATTGCTGGGATAAAGCATAGCAAGGTCAACTGTACGACGTTCTGGAATTTGCGGGGGAGGATGTTGATGAGTTCCTTGCGAGTGAAGAGGAAGATGAAGACGGTGTAGAAGAGGATTGGGATGAACGACGCTGAGGCGAGGATCCTGTCGCATACGATGAATGTGGGGAGATGGTCCCGCACGGCGGGGAGGACGTGGAGGAGGAGGTCGAGGATTGTTAGGATAAAGAAGACGTAGCCTTCCGCCGTGAGAAGGAGATGATGCCTGTCATAACCAAGTCAGGATTCCGTTGGCTGAGATTAGGCTGTACGCACCAGCCTGATCCCCAATTTGTGAACACAAGAGCAGTAGAGAATATGAGCTCGAGGCCAGTAGGGATGACGAGCATCCCGGATTCGATTTGAGAGTAAGTCGCACAGCGAAGGCTTGAGGCAGCAGAAAAGCATAATAATGGCCGCATTTAATTGGAGTGACTGCCTGGCTCGCGGAAGCGGTATGAATCAAGTGTGCATTTCCTGGGAGTTCCAGAGCGTCCAAAAGGGAGAGAGGAGGATATGCGATTCGAGATAGATACAAGTATTTGAAATTGTTGGCCGGCTTGGATCCCACCAGAACGAAAGGGAAAACGAAGGTGTCGAAATGAACGAAAAGGCAGAACTGGCTGCTTGAAACTGGTGTTGGTACAAGAATCCGACCAGCGTCCGAGAGAACCTATGTGAAGCAGAAAAGAAAGGGAAATAGAAAGAAAGAGGAGGAGGAGGAGAGGAGAGTGAGAGAGGAAGGACGACCCAGTAATGATGATGTCGGACGCGCCGGTTGCCAGAACATATTCCTAGATTGGGTTACCCATCAGCCACCGTTGCCACCGTCCCGGGCCTGGCGATAATAAAGGCAAATGGGACCGACCTAGATCCATCAAGTCGGGTGTTCATCAGCGGATTCCAGCAACCACATCTTCTCCTTCAGCCGAGGCATCGTGGTGGGCAACATTGAACGCAGAGGTAAGTAGCACAGCATAAAGGATGATACTGAAGCTGTCAAAAATCGTCACGATCATGTTCCATCTTCATTCAGGGCTGCTGGAAAGCAAAGCAAGGGTTCTACATAACAACATAATTGACGGCAGGGAATGGAATCAGAGCAACGGAACAACCATATCATGATTCCTCCCTCTCCAAGAACCCGATTCCCCCAGCCTTCACCTTACCCAGAAAACTCTCATACCACTTCGCAATCAAGCCCACCGGGACCATGATATCCGGAGAGAATCCCCCAGGCCCCCCGCCGACAAAACTCGTCAAATAATTGAACAGATGCTTCACTATCCGTTCTGCCAGCAGAGTGGAGTCTCTTGATACATCTTGGGTAGTCGATTTGACGAGTGCAGAAGGAAGGCCTGTGACTTGGACTTGTATTTGTTGCAGGGGTTCGATGGCTAGGCCGAGGATGGCGGTGACATCGGCGTTGGATGATGATGTCGGTGCGGTAGGTGTGAACGCATTTGGGTTGGCTGTGTTGGTTGCATTCGAGGTGAAAGATCCCCGTAAACGAAAGATCGCGGAGGGCTTCTCATTTGATAGCCTGTCCTGAAAGCTTCAGTAAAAAGCAACACCGTGGACGATGGCTTGATTACTCACATTCCTAGCAATTGGAAGCCTCTTCCAGGCCAATGGAAATGCACCGACGCGCCATATCCTTCTGGGAATGGTACTATGGATCCCTCAACTCGTCAGCACCATCCGTACTCGTACAAGATACATGTGTACTCACCCGTCCCCAACAGGAACACACTTATGTGATTAATCGTACTCGCGTTCGGCAATTCAAAATATGCATGCGTTTCGTCGACTTGTTGGATGTTGGTCTGGAGGAGACGGCCTGCTACGACACAGCCGAACATGTTTCGACCCCCCGGCTAGCGAGTTGTTTGAATAGGATATTGATATTGATGGTTGATGTGACGAAAGTCGATAGGCAACTGTTATATCCGAGAACGGTCGGAACAGGCCAAGTACTATTGCGCCAGGGGGAGCGGTGATGATAGTTTGAAGGAAGCAGGCTGGGTTCATCCACAAGTTCAAATATCCGATCCATTGTGGCCAACGCGCGCCTGTGGCGCTCTTGTGGTTCTGGCGGCCACATCGCCCGACGTCGCGAACGTTGTCGAAGATTCCATCGTTGTTCCACAACGGTAGGCGCCCAATCCAACTTGATCACAATGAAAACCATCCCGACAACCAACACCGTATCATACACATTGCGCCATGGTTGTACAGTACTAGTAGGAAACACTCTTGGAGCAGGAACTGCGCACACTTCGTATATCCGACACTCGTCTAAAGCCTTGAATTCGAATCGAAGGCTCCTATATAGAAGATGCCCCTATCTACACGTGTCGCCGAGTTCCCAGCTGACTCCTGGCCATGCCTCTCTTTTACTTCACCACGGCAGTCCCAAAACTGCGATGCTCGTTCCACACCGACTGCTCCCCTCCATGGGCTGCAGTCTCCCTTGCGAGCGGGCTAAGGTCTGAGTATCTCAATCCTCCTTGATCGGTTCTAGCAGAACCCAGCCGTAACTCTCGGCTGAATGTCGTACCAGAAATTCCTCCCACATCATCCGTTGCCCCAAGATCTCTTTTCAACCTTTCTCTGATGAGAGGCAAGAGGGAGGGTGTGATGGTGGTATTTTGGGTGCTGAAATCGGCATGAGGATGGGGTGGTGTGTGTTTTTCCTTGTTCCTAGCTTGTCGGGGTTGTTTCATCGATGCGCTATCCTACCCACGAACACGGAAGTCATGCATGTAGATGGTGGCACACGACAACGGGAAAACAACGACCAGGTCCACATTCGCCACATCTCTTTCACATCTGCATGCCTCTGGCTATAGTTTGTGACCAAGCGAGTTGCACCTGTGTGGGGTTGGCGAAACGGCGAATGAAGATTCGTCGTGGTAGCTGAATTACAAAAATTCGCTATCCGGTAGATGAATCATTCGATTCAACTAGACTTTCCAGTAGACGAATCATTAGATTCGACTACACTGAGCGCTTCGATCTTGTCTTTAGCATGATAGTCTCCGGCTTGTCTGGATTCGTTGTTGTACTAGGTCATCGATTGCTCTGCGGTAGCCCAGAGGTTATCGTGAACCATATCGCCAACTCCTTCTGTGGGTATCCGTGAGAGCTTATTCGAGAAATGGTCTTTGTGACAGGCTTCGATAGGCTTTTTGGGAGCAGGGAACACACATACCATCCTTCAGTGCACTTCGCAGTACATGCATGCATCTTGATTTGGCTTCGTGCTAATCAGGAGCTCGTGTAACTCGATTCAGACTACTCTTCGTCTGCCGTGTGCTTCAATTTTTTCCTTCCTTGTGTTTGTATCCTACTCGTAGGATGGCTTCGGTTTTTTTCAATTTGTGATCTCGTTAAGAGTCGTCTCTATATCCAGTGTTACATACTCACTCCCCACCGCCTGGGTCGCGCCAACCAGGTGAAGGTGTTGTAGGTTTACTTCCATTTTCAGAGGTCCTCGCTGATTTAAAGGTGTCTGTCCTAGGCCGCTCTTTCTCTATCGATGCCCGCCCCATACAATGTCGTCCTTTCCTAGGATGTACGATCTAACTTCGCGTGGGTCAAAGTCTACATTCCAATCCTACTGAAGATTCCTCGTGGCCCATGGGGGAATGGGACGGTTTATTTTCTTCATTTCCTACCCGCACACCGCAAGATGTGTATGCCAGATATCTACTCACCGAAGCAACGTCATGCCAACCTGCTAGGTAGCGTTGCTTCAACAAGAAGGTATCACCATGCATTTCTCTCGCTTGCGGTTTGGGGCCGCCGTGACCGCGTGGGAGTCGACGAGGTCTACTGAGTGAATCGACAGAAGGTTCACCCGTTCTCGCTATATGTGATTTAGTATCGACAGTTCCTGGGCTAGTTCTTGGGTTCTTTGTTGTGCTGGGTTTATTGTTCATATGTACGCGTCCCTCTGTGGATGAGTTATGGCCATATCGTCGACTCCGAGTTGCGAAGCGCACACTTCGTGTTTTCCCTTCTCCCTTCATATCCTGTTAGGATAAGTTTGATTCAGTGTGCTGAGATGGCAGTATATGTACCTACTATTAATTCTACACGCACATGTTCAAGAATGATGGCCCTCTGATAAATGGATTTAGAAGCAAGCCCCTATCTCGGTAGGAGAGTGTATAAGAACGTCGTGTCTCTCTTTTTCTTCCCCCCAACCACGGCAGGCCGAACACTGCGAAGTTCGTTCCGCACAGGCCATCCTTTCGTGGGATGTACCCTTTTCGCGAGTGGGTCAAGGTCCTGTTTCTCGCCAGATCTGGCTGTGATCAGCCAAGTATCGCATCAGCAACTCACCCATGCTTCGTCGAACGCCCTGAGATCTTTATGGGAGGGCATGGCGGTGTATGTTGGGTTGAAATCGATACGAGGATTGGATGGTGTTTGTTTTTCCTGCCTTCTTCCGTGGTTCTCTAGAGCCGTTTTATCGATATGTCCAATCCAACCCCAGACACGCACTTGCACGCGATCCGGGGTTGTCTGCAAGGCGTGTCGAATGGTGCATGTCGTAGGTTTCACGCGACCATAGGTCGTCTGCAACTGCGTTGTCGTCGACGTTTCCTCAGGAACTGTGCGGGGTGATTGAAGCTTGGACTGGGACGACGAGTGCTCTATGCTTCGGCTGGGACTTTTGTCGTACTCGATTGTCATTCATCACGCGTAATCGGTGCTTCCAATACACACGCGTCGTCGTCGCCACCATCTCATTGGGTATTAGCGGATACCGTATACGAGAAACGACGAGCCACGGGGAGTGCGGTGGACATACGTTGTCCTTCAGCGCACTTCGCAGTACATGAATCTCTTGCCAGGCTTCGTGCTCGCAAGTTCATGCAACTCGATTCAGACTACTCTTGGTCTGCCGTGTCCCTAATTTTTCCCCTCAATTTCCTGTTTACTAGGATAATCTAATCCTGCGTCTGTAATGATATTCCTGCATTCCTTCACCAATGTCCTTGTACTCTACGTCTCCTAGCTGCCCCCTATCAACGCTGACATCATGTGCGCAAAAAATTTCATCCTTTTTCTTTCCCACTACACGGCAGACCGAAAACTGCGATGCTCGTCCCGTACAGACCATCCTCTCGCGGGATGCGTTCCTTCTCACGAGCGGGTTAAGGTCTGAGTATTCTAATCCTCCTCGATCGGTTCTAGCCGAACCCAGCTGTAATATTCAGCTCGAGTGTCGTACCAGTAAATTCCTCCGCGCCGTTCCACTGCCCGAAGATTCCTTTCGGGAGGAGGGTATGATCGTGTGTTAGTGAGGTTGAAATCGGCACGAGGATCGGGCGGTGTGTGTTTTCTCTGCTCTTTTCATGGCCTGCCAGAGCTGTTTTATCGGTATGCTATCCTACCTGCATAAGGAAGTCGTCGCGTGATCTATGTCTATCTGGAAGGACATCGCTCTGCCCTTCGGGTACCGTTGCTCTGAAAGATCGACGTCTTTCCACCACGAGCTCCCGTGGCTATGATGAGCTACGGCCGGTGACTCACCTCGACCACCACAACGAATGCTTCGATCTAGTATGACAGTTCTGTTCTTGTCGTACCAGGTCGACTTCTATGCATGCTCTCCCCCTAGTGGGGTTAGTTCCATTTGCCAAATTGTCAAATCCACCGTGGGGCTTTTCAGGATAGTGTATACGAGAAACTGTCTTGATGACAAGCTCTGGCGGGTCCACGAGGAGTAGAATGCACACCGTCCTTTAGTGCACTTCGCAGTGCATGCATACTCGCTTGCTTCGCTTCGTGCTGGCAATTGAGTTGTGTGTAACTCGATTCAGACTACTCTTGGTCTGCCGTGCTTAATTTTTTCCCTCCCAATCCTATTCGTTAGGATTTCTCATGATTCTTCCGAATCCATCCAATGTACGCATTTCATCTGCATAATACTATCCACTCTTGTCTTTGGTCCGGAAGTTGTATAAGGACCAACAACATCTCCAGATCTTTGGAGGAATGCAAATAGTATTGGGTCCCTACCGCACAGCAATCAAAATTTCGGACGTCCCAACACCTTGACCACATTCTACCGAGTCGGTCGAGGGTCAACACGGGTTTGTACATGCCATCCAAGCGCCGCTAGCGATGCGTACTATGTAAGAGGAGCTTGCTAATAATCAGAGCAAGCCATTACTTCATGGGTTGAGAAACAAATAGGAATGCATTGGTTTGTTAGGTTTGAACCACCAGTCCAGCCAAATATCCAGCCACTCGCCGATGTCGGCGGGAAAGCATCACGACCCCTTCTGTAATCTGTTCGAGCGGAACTTGCGCATGAGGGAGGTCATTTCTGGTTTGATGTTCTTCCAGACTGAATATCGTAGGGTTGATCAGCGTACTATTCAGTGAATAGGAACGGTCAAGCTTACTTCTATCGGTAAATGGCTTCGATTGTCTGACTGCGGGGAGTCTATCAAACTCGCATTCTTCTTCATAAGTCAGGCTCTCCAAAATTTCGCCCCATCCTGTGTAGTGAACAAGGTCTTGGGAGTAAAAAAAAAAAGAAAGGATCTGATAAACATGATTGAAACATACCCGCTTGAGTCAATCTAGCCCTGATGCTTCAAGACTTTGGTCAGCATACATGAGCGTCGTCTGAATGCTGGGAAGGGGGCCTACGCGTCCGCTCGCTGCATACGTGTCCGGACCAACTCATCGAAGCGTGATTGCCGCTTGTTGCTAATCCAACGAGAGTAGGTATCTTGCCACTATCCATCGAAAGTGAGGCTACACGTAATTTCTTGATCGTATTTGGACTAACCCCCGACATCGTTTGCACGACCTCTGTTTGCGTTTTAATGAATTCCTCCCTTCTATCCGTGTCGTTGCGAACTTGAGAATATCTCTCGTAGAGTGTATCGAGGTCTGATAGAAGCCAAGCAGGCTCCGAATGGCCTACCGCGGGTTGTCGTTAGAAGGTAAGACGGGTGATACGCATGTAATGATCCGAAGCAAACTCGCCTGGTTCGCGCATGAGGCGATATGTATGGGGGTGGACCGAAACTGGTAGCTCTTGCAACATTTCTGGCAAAGTAGCAGACGAGGGAGACCAAAGGAATCTATACAGCAGTTTTAAGCGAGGGAAGAGTAGAAACGACCATAATGAACCTTTACTCACTTGTCCTCCCCACACTCCTTGCAGAATCTCATAAAATGGGGAGCAAGGGTATGACTGATACGTGGTGTAAGACAAATCTGAGAAGGAATGTGATGTGAAGGTCATGTTCAAATGCTGACGTTTCAGCAACTAAGGAGATCATACACAGCAGTTTGACGTGAATATAAAGTTCGCGTACGACGGTTCGGATATACCCTTAGGACACTCAGGCAGGGTTGGAACATTCGCGCGAGCTCCTTTCCAGACGGTCAGAGACGAGCGACTCATGAGCGTAGAGCGAAGGTCCCCAGATGTTCGTGAAAGATGGAGTAGATCCAATGGGGTAAGCAGTTTAAATATCTGCGGTGCAAGAGTTACCGTTAACCGTTAATGAGTAAAATATAAACTTGAAATAAGCAAAAGCTGCTCACCTCAAACAGAATATCGATAGTCATTTGGGGAAGATTGGCAAGACTTCCCCCCATACTACCGAATGCTTTTCTGGCCACCGTTCCGCGCGTCGTATGACCTGGTTGATGTGTTGCGTGTTGCTTCGATGGCCGTGGTTGAGGCCGCTGAGTAGCAGAGTCATCCGACTCTGATTGAAGCGTAGTCCCATCTGTTTGAGGTCCTTTTGCCTTTGCCCGTCGCTGTCGGGTTGAACGTCGAAATGGGGTAGACGACATTTACTAGTGCGTGACATTATATGTGACAAGTCAAAGTGTTGCTCACTCACGTGTGTAGATGACCGACCGAACCACTGTGATGCTCGTCGAGTCCCGTACAGAATGGGCTCCCTCTTGCGATCAATTTAAGTCTGTCTCCTCGCTCGAAAGGTTCCAGCAGAACCTTTGCGCATCGTCCAACTGTTTGGAGACCCCTTCTGGGAGAGGGCATGACGGTGAGTTGGCAAGATTGGAATCGAATGAGGATATGGGGTGGCGCGTTTTCCTCTGCTTTTTGTGCTTTGCTAGAACCCTTTTATCGGCGTGCTACTCGCGCCAGTGTAGCCAGCGACGCCTGAAGTGGCCCCCCGCCAGTTGAACACATTGATCCGGCAGGCTCGATCTAGGAGCAGAGTATAAATTATCCTTCATTGCACCTCGCAGTATACCCACATGCTCACTTGCTTGGTTTCGCGGCTGGCAAGTGATGCGTGTACAAATTGAATCAGGCTATTCGCGGTCAGCCGTGCTTATTTTTCCCTCTCTCCCATCCTATTCGTTGGGATTTCTCGAGTTCTTACGGGTCGATGCAATATACTTTCTTGTCTCGCTGGTACTAAATGACCTTCTTGTGTGCTTGACTTGGGCTTGACTGTGGTAAACCGTGAAACACGCCAGGTTGCCATGTATCATGTCTCGGGATACTCACGATGTTGTAACGGACCGGGCTACTTCGGTACCCCGTTAGCTTATCTCATCATGATATCTTTACCTACAGTTCCTGGTGCCTCAGACGTAGCGGTATATAAAGGCTGTAGGTAGACTTGTACTAGTTGGTTCACTTTTATCCGACGGTTTATCCCTGTCTGATGAGTGAGCTCTTCGTGTCGCGAGACTAGCTTCCCGTTTTAGGAATCTCCTCGTTACAGATGTACATGTATGTTTAAATGTTCTCAGGCGGCCCGCGAGGCCTTGAGGCCCGGCCCGTGTTGTGAGGTCCTGCTGTTCACATAACCTTCGCATTAATGTGGCATCGATCTACATACTTGCAAGTAAATCTTTGACAGAAAGCTGTACAGTACGTCAGATCCCCTCGGAATCTGTTTCGTAAGGGCTATATCGATCTTCAAACTGAACTTACGTCGTGGTACGGACTACCTCCAGGTTCATCGATCATCCTCCGGGGTCTGACGAGGAGTGGAGAGTCAGAGTGGAGCACTTGGGTTCGTTCTGTAAGGTAGATAGCTACCTAGTGTTCAATATGTACGAGATAAATATCAAACAAAGAATTCTGTAAGCTAGGTGATTTGTAGCAAATTTTATGGATAAGAATTATGAGAAGTCGCATAGATGAGAATCGGTGTGTCCAGACTCTAGAAGAATCCGGGAATGGTGATACTGAATGTTGACGTGAGGGGGTTATCAGGATGAACCCAGAAATCCTCTCGAGCGAGTGGTTCATCTGGTTTATGACTATCAACGCGGAGTCATTGGTCAACATAAGCTCATCCGCCAGACTCGACTCTCGATGCTCACATCAACATATGATCTCCGAGATAGGGGGAAATCACCCATTCCCGGCAGTGTTTGCACACACAAAGTGTCTCGGTGTCATACAAATAATAGCCCAGTTCGTCAGATTCCCAGAGGTCGGCGAAATCTTCCTCATCGACCGTGAACCAGGCTCCCCAGCCGGTGAGGGAGATAAGCTTCATCTAGAGGAGAATTAATGGACTCAAATTACTGAGTGTGGGTAAGCAAGAATGCCTACGTACCGCTCGTCGCCAGTCCATGACTGTGTTATCTCCAGCAAACTTACGTACAAGCAATTTGGGCAGATCATCCAGCTCGGCTTGGGTTGCTGTATCAGGATCAAGCTCAAACGCTTCGACGATAATCGCAGTCAGCGGGGTGCATGTTGGGTCCCAGGTAAGGTGCAATTTAGCCAAACTCAACCACTCCGAACTCTCAAGGTCCTCCGCGACGCCAAGAAGGTCCTTGTCAAGGAACTGACCTGGGAAGAGAAAGCCTTTGGAGAAACAGATGTGGTTCAAGACCTGAGGGTACCAAGTGTTTTGCCGGCATTGGGAACAGGCGAAGGTAGATGTGGCGAGTTTCAGCATGTCCTCGGTGACTTCGGTAGTGGACGGCGAGTCTCTGGAGTAGACCTCCAATAAGAATGTCGTGCAAGCAGCCTTCCATTCGTCGCATAGTCGGGGGAGCATAGCAACGAATTCGTCTAGATCGGGTTTTGCAAATTCCATGTCATCGGGTCCGTCTTCAATCATTTCCCGGATAGGACGACCATCGTCCATGTAGTAGAAGTCAGCTGAGGTTGGTAGGACAGCATCAACTGGATGTGTCAAGGCATACTCCCCAATGACCTGAGCGAAGAGGCGGCGGCGGGTACGAACCGTGGCGGCACGCTTCCTCTTCACTTGGTTCTGGCGGAACTGATGCATCAGGGAAATCATCTCCGGCTCCATGTTCTTCCAGACTGTAGTGGGTTGAGAGAACACATCGCAAATCAATGAAATCCCCAGTTAATGGAAGGGGCTACTTACTTCGATCGGTAAGGAGCTTTGGTTGCTTGACTGCGGGATGTTCTTCGAACTCACACGCCTCTTCCCATGACATACTCTCTAATGTTTCACCCCAGCCTGTGTAAAGCATGACGCCTCTAGGAAACACCATTTAGGCAAGAGGAAGAACCTACCAGCTTGTGTCAGTTTTTCCTTAATACTGAGAGTAAGGTCAGTACCCAGGATTCTGATTTGAATCCAAGGGCAGAGCTTACGCATTAGCTCGTTGGACACGGTTCTGTTGTAGTTCCATCAGGCGTGCCTCTTGCCTGCTGCTAGTCCACTGGGAGTAGGTATTCTCCCACTGCGATCATCCAGAGTGAGGGGCTAGATAACAAACATAGCCTTACACCAACCTCGGACATCACTTCCACCATTTCTAAATGAGCCGTCATGAACTTTTCTTGTGCACCATCGTCATCATCCTTGACTTGGACATATCCTTTATATAGTTTCATGAAATCAGATCGAAAACAGGCCCATCGTGGCTGGCCTGCACAACAAGAAGGATAGTCACACGATGTAAGGCATGGTATATTGAAACGACGCAAACCTGCTTTACGCGAAAGGGTATATGTGAAGGGCTCAATCAACTCGGGCAGCTCCCGCAATTGTTCTTGTAAAGCAGCGGGTAGGGGACTCCAAAGCAATCTATGGCGATGGTCAGAGCGAGTGATGCAAAATTAAGTGAACAGCACTTACTCGTGATCTGCACACCCCTTGCAGTATCTCACGAAATGAGGGGCAAGGCTAAAACTGGCCCGAGGGGCGAGACATACCTAGCTGAGAGTGAGTACCAATCCCGGTACGTAAGCAAAGGAATATACATAGCAGTTTGATGTGAACATGAAGTTCGCATACGACGGCTCTGAGATGCCTTCCGGGCAGTCGGGCAAGCCGGGGACATTTGCCCGAGCTCCTTTCCAAACCGTCAAAGCTGAGCGGTTCATGAGCGTGGCGCGAAGGTCTTTGGAAGTTCGTGTAAGGTGTAACAGGTCTAATGGGAGTAGTAGTCCGAAGATCTACCAAGGCAAATATAGGGTCAATGGCGCGTAAATGAACGAAGGATGATCCCAGGAATGAATTGAATTATGCTCACCTCAAACAAAATATCTAAAGGCATTTTGGGAAGGTTGGCGAGCCGTCCTCTCACCCTAACAAGTTTTCTAACGCGCGCATTCGTCTCTGATGTCTTTCGTCGTTTAGATGGTCGCTTCTGAGGCTGTACGGGTTGTCGCCCAAGGCCCTCCTTTGACATTGAAGCGATCTCGCCTGGCTGACGGGTCTCTTGCTCTGTCTGCAGTGAAGGGGAAGTCGACATAGTTGCGGTTAAAGGAGGGAGAACGTCTGAAGTTACTCCAGTAACGACCTATCTTACTGAGACGCCTGTGTTTACCAGTCTGAAGTGCTCCCTGACTCGCGGTGGCACGTGAGCATATTTAATAGGGGTATCATGACTTCACCATGCATCACTGCGATGCTCGCCTCCCCCCCAAAGACCTTGAGCGAGGGCTTGACGGTTGGGGTGGCGTTTGGGCGGAAGGGTTGGTTGTTTCTACTAAATTCAGGCTATTTCCGATCTGCTATGGTCAACTTTTTCCTCCTACATAATTCTATTAGCTATAATTTGGACAATTCTCCTGGATCCATACATATAATTCTAGCTATGTACGATTTGTATCTAACCGATAGATGATCCAGATGGCACCGTACCATCCGAGGGATAGGTTTCTAAAGATGCCAGTCAATCGCGTTCATAAGCATGGTATACGACAAGTATATTTACACCATCTTCGCCCTTGAGGACATTGTATGTGCCAGCGGGATCCTCAAGTGGAACCTTTGCTCGCGTGGCCGTGGTGGCGGACCAAAGGGTTCAAAAGTACTCCGAGGGGTATACAAGTGAACAAACGAGGTAGTTACTCCAACTCACTTGGCATCTACCTTGCGTAGTATCTCCCAAAGTGGGCGAAAACCACACGTAGCGGTGTGCGATAAGCATCAAAATCGCATAAGTACGTGAATATAAGTAGGAGAAGCTCGCGATCGAATTCAGGGCACATAATGGGCTACTATTATTTACAGAGGGTGGATAGGATACCGGAAATTGGTAAGTAGTTCTGTCTGTTCTAAGATTAAGTCAGGCGTATACAGTAGAGTCGCATAAGCGGGAGTCCAACGTCAGGTATGGCGTATACGATCCGATTCGATTACAATTGCGTCCCCCTTGGTGGTAGTGGAATGCTCCGAGTGGGTAGATAATCAATTGCATACTTCGATGGTCGTATCGACGTAGCGGATGTACGCGGGCTAGTAGGCTTGCTTGAAGCTTCAGCACTATATGGTAGTTCTTCGTAAGATTCAATTATTTGACTGCTGGAGAGTTGTACTCACGTTGAACTAGGGACTGCTGAGGTGAGAGCCCACGTCGGTAGATAATCTACGGCATACTTGGAAGAACGCGTCGAAGTCGGTGAAGGTACTGGTTCCACAGCATCCCCTTCATTTGGTGGACGGACAGCCCACGTGGGTAGATAATCGATGGCGTATTTCGACGATCGAGTAGATGTGGGTATCGTAGTAGACTCAGCAATTGTTGTAGGATATGCAACGTCATATGGGCTAGGATGCGCTGCGAACGTAGGAAGATAGTCGATGGCATACTTGGAGGAACGTGTGGATGTTGGATTAGGGGATGGAGAATTGCTAGTTGATCCGTTGAGAACGATGTTACGGAACGTAGGCTCAACCACATACCTCGCAGACGCATCTGAGGACAGATCAGATGTGGATTCAGAGTTGATAGGTTCAGTGTATTCAACAACACTGCTGAAGATTAATCAGCCATAGGTAGACCGACTCAGTTGACAGAAGAGCGTACCGTTTCCCGGATATTGGCGCAGCTATGGTCTGCAATGCCAGAGACAAAAGTAGTGCAGTGGCTAGTTTGGATGAGGATGCGACCATATCAGAAGAGTATATTTTCGTTGCGAGAGGGTTAGATGTGGATTCAAGGAAGAGATGACTCTTGTTGGTTGGTTTGGTTTGTTGAGGATCCTTGGGCGTATTTCGTTCTCTTTTTATAGGACTGGAAGCCTTCCATGACGGTAGGTAGTCGCGAGCAGGGATACACAAGCGAAACCGTCATCTATCCGGTGCGTATAGATCCAGACGAAGTGATAGCGGCTGGAGCAAAACGGTGTCTAGAGTCAGCGCAAGCAGGGGGCTCTGGCTCAAGGTGTAGTTGGGAGGTCGATTGCATCTAGACGCAAGGCTGTGAATTAAAGATGCATAGGCTAGCGAGGCCTGTCAGCATTAAGTGTGCACCACAAAATACCATGCGGTGGTGTCGACCTTGTGAAATTGCAATGACCCAGAGCTGATAGTACTCGGGGAAAATCTTGTGAAGTGACGAGGGTGCGCCGGTTCGAGAAGGTTACATGGTAAGCATCTAATTCTAAGTAATCGTCGGTCGGGGCCATTGTGGCCTTGTGGTCACTCGAAGAGATGAACGCGCTTTCGAAAGAGCGTCCAACCGCGGTCCTCAGGACCAACGCGCGATGCCAAAGAGAACTACTAGGTGTGTCGGAACAATGGTCCATGAAAAGTAAAAGTATTTACAGGTAACCATTACAAGTGTCGTTGATGTACGCCATTACGCAGAGAGTTATATGTTAGGATCGAATGGAGGATCTACAGAAGGCGATGAAAGCATGATGAAAGTTTAGAAATCATCATCATCGAATTCATCCATTGGAAGTTGAATATGGAAAAGGGATTCTGGTGGGTTATCAAGGTGGACCCAGAAATCTGATCTGAGAATAGGCTGGTCAGCCTTGTGTCTGTATAGGCGACGGGGGGTCAGCAAGCTATTCAGTCCAAGGGGTGAAGACGAAGAGAGACAGCCAAACTCACGATGTCATATGCCGAAAGAGCTCGGAAGATGTCAACCATTTGTGGCAATGGTCGCAAACGCATATTACATCTCTGGAGTCCATGTAATGCGCAAGTTCAAGGCGAGGGACGAGGTTGAGGATTCTCTCGTCTTCTATGCGTTGCCAAACACCCGGAATGTTGAGAATACACGCAAACTTGACCTAGTCCCGGAAACAATTGTTATACTCTCTAATAATACTCAGAAATGACTATCGACATACCGCTCGTCTCCACCCCATAAGGTGTACGTCACCGAAAAGAGTCGACCGTGAGAGCAAGAGTGGCTCGCTATCTAAGTCATCTTGCGTAGTAGATGTTGAGTCGAAGCCACAATCCTCAAGAATCGAAGCCGCGATGCTGATGCTTGGCCGGTCCCACTTGAGACGATCTGGCGCCGTCTTCAGCCACGGAGAGCCATTCAGATCTTCCGCAACCCTAAGTTGTTCGAGAGTACCATAAATAAGTGGACAAATCATGTAGGACTTGGAGAAACATAGATGGTGCAGAACGTGAGGGTAAGTCACGGGTTGATCGCACTCAGTGCAAACGAACGTCGACTTGGCTAGCTTCAAAGTAGCTTCTGTGACTTCGGAATCATTCGGAGGTCGAGATGTATTACAAATGTCCAATATCATGGCGAGGCATTCAGCCTTCCACTGATCGCACAACTGTGGAAGCTTGTTGGTGAATTCGACCAGACTGGCGAGGGAAAATTCCATGTCGTTCGGTCCATCTTCGATCATCTCCTTGAAAGGACGCACATCGTCCATGTGATATAGATCGGCGGGTGAAGGTAAGGCAGCGTCCACCGGATGAGTCATGGTATAGTTATTGACGGCTTGAACGAAAGTAGCTCGGCGTTCACGGATGAGACCGATGCGCTCTCTCTTCAAGCGCTGTTCTTTAAACCGCTGCATCAGGGCGAGAAGTTCAGCTGCAATTTTCTTCCAGACTACACAGGTTCAGCGCGAGTCCAAGCAATGGCTGGTTACTGGCCACTCACTTCGTTCAGTAAGAGGCCTCGGCTGTTTAACGAGAGGATGATCTTCAAACTGTGCACTTTCCACCCAAGTTAAATTCTCCAATGTGTCACCCCACCCTTCAGCATGTCTTCAGCTCGGTAGTTGGTCAAACAGAGGATATAAGAGGCAAACCTAAGCGTTCCAGCCTATCCTGGATACTTGAGAAGCAGTTAACACGGAGTCAGCGAGGTAAGATGAGTTCAGAACTTACGCGGATAATCGTTGAAGACGGGCATCTTCAAGTTCATCGGCGCGGGCTTGATGCTTGTCATATACCCATTGCGAATAGGTATTTCTCCACTGCGAGACTCGATGATTGAATGTCAACCAAAACTACATGACTACATACCTTGTTCATCGTAAGATACGCTTCCTTCCGAGCGTTGATGAACTGTTCCCTTCCACTCTCGCTGTCCTCAAATTGGAGGAATTGCTCGCGCATCTCGTTGAACTCCAGGCTCAGCCAAGCAGGACGAGGGTGGCCTATAAATATCACCAAAGGCAATTCTGTAGATATAAATATGACCGACATACCAGATTTGGGAGTTACAAAATAGGTATATACAAGCGAGCGAAACTCTATCTTTCCCTTGAAAGTGGCAATGACGAGGTCGTGACGCCAGGCATTCCAAAGAACTCTAGAAACGATATACGCATGGAAGGGTATCGGGCATAACCAGAGTCGCCACTCACTTGTCGTCCACGCACCTCTTGCAGTAACGCACGAAATGAGATGGAAATTCGTTGCTAGCGCGAGGTGCGAGGCATTCCTGAATATGATAACATAGTTATAGAGTTCATAAAGAAGCCTAGTGGTACCAATGTGGGAACTTACAAGGCAATTTGTAGTGAACATAAAGTTTGCGAAGCGTGGTTCCGAGACATCTTCGGGACATTCGGGCAAGCCTGGTACGTTAGCTCGAGCCCCTTTCCAAACTGTGACAGCCGAGCGATTCATCAACGTAGAACGGATAGCTTTAGTAGTTCGGGCAAGACGAAGTAAATCGACTGGGATAAGCAATTTGAAGATCTGACATTTCGCATACGCGATAACGCATGAAAGACCGGAATGCAGAATGAAGACCGTCTCTACATACCTCGAATAATATATCCAAAGGCATCTGTGGAAGGTTACTGAGCCTTCCTTTCATCCTCGTCGGGTGCTTCCCTTTTGCAACGGCACCTCGCTCGCCTTTCCTTGCGCGCTTTGCGGGCGGTGGTTGGGGTGACTGTTCCTGGCTTTGCGGGTCATTGTCCTCGTCCAGCAATGCGCGTTCGGAGTCGTCCCCTCGATTTAGTTTCGCCGCGGTTCTCAGTCGGGCTGAGCGTCGGGGCGGGGCGGACGACATAGTTACGGTGCAAGAAGTGGATTGCAAGAAGCTCGATTAAATGAAACTCACGTGATGGAATATAGGAGCGTCGAATGGACCCTCTTAATGTAAAGCCTTGTCTACTCGAACTTCCATATGCAAGGAATCCAAGTTATATTCCATTTTGCGACGGCATATAAGTCAGCATACAGTATAAGTATGAGAAACCGTCGTCCACTATGATGATCGATACGATGATAGAAATACTAAGAGAGGTGGGGGACTATGGTGATATATGTTTAGTAGAGGGTGAAGCGCGATGGTAATAGTAGTGTGGAGGCTGGGGGAGAGTATTAGCGGAGCGGAACGCAGAGGGGATGGTTTGGTAGGTAGGGACGGGTTGTCGGATGGTGGTTTCGTAAACGAATGGTGTATCTGTATGTACCAGAAAAGCTGCTAGTTCAGGATAGATATACACGGAAAGCGGAGGAGGGTATTGCAGGCGGACGGAGAGTAGACCAGGGTGAAATGAAGGGGGAATGCAAGAGGGGTAAGCATGGTATGAACGATGTCTGACGAGGATGAATGAATTTGACTGTGAATGCGGATGAGAATGGTGAAAGAAATATATAGATGGATGAAGGATGATGATTGATGCACAAAAGAATGGGGCAGATGGGACCGAGGAGAGCAATGCAGGCGAAAGATGGAAGCTAACGACTAATTTGTACATTGGAACTTTGAATGCTTGATTAATTGATAATTGAATAATCAGGAGTGGGTTGGTGATGCAACTATGAAGGATAGGTTTGGGAAGGGGCGATCAAGTCTCAGAATCCCATCGAAAGAATCAAGCGATGGGCGATGCGGGTCAGCAGTCGTGGGGTGAAATCAAAGCAGGGCAAGGAGAATCAGAAGACTGGGAACATCGAAATTGGGAGGAGTCAACTCGTAACGGCCTTATTGGGAGCATTCAGGGAAGAAAAAGTGCGACCGAACGCACAATAGCAGAGATGGCGGAAGGAATTTGACGAGATCGGCGGAAGCGAGGTGGGAATAGATAGGCATGAGTAGCGCGAGATTAACGCGAAGTAGACGAGAGATAAAGCCAAGGTTTCCCTCGGTGTGTACCACATTTCCCGAGTTAATCTTAATGAAAACTAGTGCCGACCTAGCGACGCCTCTGACTGGGGATGCGAAGGCTAACACTACCCAGAAAGGCATCTCGAGACTCCGGGACCGACCAATCATCGACAATCGACGATAAATCCTCCGGACGGGTTGACAATCCAATCATCATCCCCAGAAGGTAATCCCATAGTGTACCCGGGCGGAGGGAGCTGTTTACGGCCGCGTGTAGGCGAAGGTATATGCATTTTCACTGGAAGATCCATTCCCAAAGTGAATTCCTGGGCATGGCCGGCGGTGTAGTCGCAGACGCCAACATCCACATCCATGTCCGAGCAATTCTGATGCCGATGCAACTCCATACCCATCCTAGCACCTCCCGCCACGCCAATGCAAGGCTTGCTTACGGGCGGTATGGAGTTAAGTGACTGCTTGATTGGCTGACAGAGAAGTGAGGAAGAATCAAGGTGTTGTGGGGATTGCGGAGTAGAGGGTAAGAACGCGAGCGGGGGTGGCGATGGGGTACGGGGGAAGGAGGAAGACGACGACGTAGGCGAAGGAGGGAATTCGGTTTCTGAGAGAGGGACATTATCAAAGTGTCGACGTTGCATCATGCTACTTGTACGCAATCTAGGGCGAATATGCTGGGAATCGAACTCGACCTGAAGGCCCTCACTCCCGATAACCACGTCTCCATCGGCAGTTTCGTACGAATCCCGATGCTCGCTTCCATGCATCCCGCCTTCCAAGTCAATGCCAAACTCCATTCCAAACTCTCGCGAAACGAAAACCTGGTCATCATCAATCTCTCCCTCGTTCTCCTCTAGGACGGGGAACAACTTGGGCCCATCGCTCAACCGTAGTCGACTAACACCTTCCGAGAGCCTCGATTCGTAATCAGGATCTAACTTCCTCTCCTCCATGAAGGAATCCAAATTGACGGGAGTCATGATCAATTCATAGTCCTCGCTTGTCCACGAAGTGTGCGCCAATGGTGAACTTCTGAAAGGCATAGATAGACCAACGTTACGACTGCTATGATGAGCACCACCAACGAGGCTGCGATTTAACCAGGCACGGCGCATCGAGCGTATCTCCAACATAGCTTCATGATGAGCGTTCTCATTCTCGATATTAACGCTCTGAGTTTGAGCGGTAACGTACAGCCTTTGGAGCCGGTCGATGAAGTTGGAAAGAAAGTGACATTCCTCGATTTCGTGTACCGAAAGGAGACATTGCGGCCTATAGCTGGGACATTCGAACGAACTTGACTGGCGGCCATATGGAGCCGACGAATCAGAGGGTGACGCGAATTGGGCTGTGTACGTGCTAGACATAGTGTTAAAGTGTGACGAAGAAGGTGTATGGACCGAAGAACCATCCGTGTCCGTATCGTCGTCGTCATCGTCGTAGAGCGATGTGGGTGTACAGGCGGTAGTGGTGTCAAGGAACGTATCTTGTCCACATTCAACTCGAGGTCGTCCAATGTCCGGTATGTAGCCACCCGATTTCTCCACTAAGCTATTTATCCGGATACTGGCTCGACGAAGCGTGCTTTGAATGATCCATGCATAGTAACCACCCTTGGGAAAGTGACGTGATAGCTCTGGAAGGATATATCTGCGGAAGGCATCCACGAGGGCGGAACGCGCGCGCCTGCGCAAAATCCTAGCAGATGGGCCAGATGAGGGCGGTATGGAAGAAGAGAAGGTCGAGGAGGAGGAGGAAGGTCGAGGAGACAGCGGAGGAGATGGTGGTGCGGAAGTTGGGAGGGTTGGTAGTGAGGATTGACGCGAAGAACCAAGGGGTACCAGGGAACTGTACGCGAAGCCGTCAGAGTTTGACCACACTGCGAGACCATTGGATACGCACGCAACGATGGTCATTAGCAGTGATCGTTGCTTTTTGTGTCCCTTCGGCTTTGTTGGACTAGGAGGCGGGGTCATCAGATCCAACATTCTTTGCTTTTCCTCTTCCTTCTCCCGTAGACGCTCTCTTTCAGCCTCCAACGAAGACGTGCTAACATCGTTCACTACACCCTGCAGCGACCTCAGGCAGCCGGGATCCTCTATGGGCCACTCCGCCATCATCCCGTCAACAAAGGTACAAGTCGCCATCATCGTGTTCAAGTCGAACGAAACGTTTTCTAGCAAATTGGGGATACCAGCCGCTTTATCGAGGCAGTGATGATTCATCGGAGGGTCGAGCTCGTCGGATGAGAGGCAGTTTAATTGATTTGCCCATGACAAAGGGCAAGGCAGGGTTTCGGGTAGGTTCATGAACGCTATGGTGAACAACACCGTAGGGTGCGGCGCTTGAGGCGTGAGCTTGATGAGCATGCTAATGCCAGTGCCAATGCCGATGCCGAAGAGAAAAAAGCTGAGTGGTCCTGTCCTTTATGAGCTATTCTCGAGGTAAAGCGCATGCACACTGCAACTGCAAACGATCAGATTCCGAGGTCCTTTCTTCTCAAAATTTGAGAAAACGAATGCCTTTGAAGGGAAAGGGTAAACAAGTCGCTGTCAGCGCTGAGCAGATCAAGAACGTAGAAGACGAGAGGAGCATATATCACATATACTCACGAGAGAAGATAAAGGAGAAATATGGAACTGTTCAAAGAGGCTTCTTGGGGCGATAAAGCGTTTGCGGAGGCTGACACGGAACGCCTCTGCAACTGAGCAGATGAAAGAGAACGAATGAACAAGTCCCAAAAGTTCAAAGCCGGGCCAAAGGTGCTGGCGACGACAGAAAGAGAGGGAAATGGCCTGGCAAAGGCAGGCGAAGAGGACTGCAGGGCCACATGAGGCAAGTCAGCCTAACCGAGGTCAGGATATCACAAGTACCATTTTAGGTAGTTTCACCAGCTAATCGAATTTTCTTTTACATCACCCCTGCGACGGCGAACAGAAAGACGACGAGAAGTGTTCCTAAAATGATGGCGGTCGACGCCTACAACAATGCCCTGGCATGTACTCTACGACAGACGTCGACCTTGACCACTGACAATAATTTAGCTACGAAGAAAGGAAACGCTAGATATACGGCCACAACCGGCAACTTCGTCTGCTTACGGGGGATGCAGAAGCGAAGTGTGAAGAGCAGCTTCATTTATCAGTCATCTGTGCTACAGGGAGGGGTCCAAGGTATCCAAACGAAGACTGCGAACCATGGGGTTACGTGGAGTGAAGGTGACTACTGGGAGAGGAGAAGCAAGCTAGTCAGGTAATCGACTGTAAACCGAAGGCGACATAGTCGAGATATCTAAAAGCGGGTTGTGAGCCTCGAGGTGCTCAAGTAAAGAAGCGCCGACGCATGAACGAGCTGCGCATCAAAGCCAGAAGATTGACACGCGGGATTGTCTACCACGGGGAACATGGTCAGTCAATTGACAAACATGGCTAGTAGGTGGGAGTGGAGGTACCGCCGGACCCAGTGCCTCCAGAGACAGGGGTCGGGGGGTCGGACTTGGGTCCGCCATGATTCAAGACCCAGTCGTAGATATATATGAAAGTTCAGCAACCGAGATTGCCGTATTCGGAGCGCCAGCCTTGAGCTTGAGGAGCTTCCGATACCAACTTCAAAAGAGAGCAGAGGTCACCCAAACCATGATCTACAACTGGGAATCGAATATATTCCCAGCATGGCCACACATGGCCCAATAGGTGAGTGCGTTTGACATATATGACATCGTGAGGAACGAAAAGGCCGGTCTTGGGCCCGATAAAGCCTGTAGTATTTTGGGGTACGCCAGTCATCCGAGTCCCGCCAACTTGACACTGCGTAAGTGGATGATGGACGGTGTCGAAGTTGAGGGTGACTTGATCGATCTACAGGTAAAGCGTGGACATGAAGCTTATTCCTGCGGGAAGAAGAACCGCCAATGATGGGGCACTTCTCATGCACCATCCCATCGTTGCGGGCTCCGAGGGATGCAAGACAAATGGCCCAGGTGGCACTGGCAGCGGCCCCCGCACGATGAGGATATCGGATGGTCACCGCATAGAGGGAAAGCCTCCGCCTCGTCATAAGTTCCAACAATAGCCACAGGAATTACATACTCTCCCGCGGCGCCGCTGAAAGTTCGGTGGGGATGCAGCATAACCCGACATCCAGACGTGGGTAGTCCTCTCCCAAACAGTAGGACCCATCCTCCAGTGACACGTTCATGATGTTATATGGCTTCTTACTTGCCCCGATGTCTTCTGAGTTCACGAAAACTAGTTCTGATATTCTTTCGGGCCCCCGCGAAGAATTCGATGCGACACAAATCAAGCATTTTGATAGAGTTCGCCAGAGAAATCTACCGAACTTGTCAGTCTTCGAATTCGGAAGGGGCATGAACGTGATGGTGATGGGATGGGGAAAGAACGGAATTCATCGTTCCCTGTGAAAATCTTGGGAATAGGCGAGGGGTGAGCCCTTGTCTTGAACCTTCCCACAATGAGAAAAAATAACAAGGTTTGCGTGCACGAGAAACAATTGTCTTGATAAGGGCGCCCTTGATCTCCCATCATCAGAAGAGTGCGGACCTATAACCAATGAAAATGCCATGAATTGTCGTAAGCACAAACCCTAGAAGATTTGAGAACATGTCAAGTCATGAACGGGTTAGTCTGTTCCTACGCGCCTGGAAAACGTGAGCATCGATGCGACCATCGGTCGAATGTCCTTTTGTGTTTTGAATTCTTTCCTCGCTTGAATTCTAATACTTTGTCGGAAGGTGGCGAGGACCGGGGAAGGGTTACGAGTGTTTACAAGCTAAACTCTTCCTGGACCCTTCCGTCGGTGCGGTATCAAAAACGCCAGGGGCAAGCGCTAGGTCCCATTCTCCCTGCAGGGGCACTACCGCCACAAACATATACAGACCACCCTGTCAAACTCAATGCTCTGTCTTTGAATTTCAACGAGACATAAGGAAGACATTACCCTGCATCGTGTCTTCTGAACGTATCCGCGCGTCTTGCGCGCGTGCAACATGTCGTTGGGGCGGATCAGAAATTCCTTGGATTTGTTGTGTCAGGGAGACGATTCGGATGACTGACGATGTTGGGTCTCCAGACATCTGGATTTGTCTAGATGCTTTGCTTAGCCTACGCCTATCACAACTCGCCATGCTGACGTAGAGACGGTCTGAAGGCCTGATAGTCAACGAACGTTTTTCGGTTGTGCACTGTCGACATCCAACTGCGGATGACCAGTCGTGACGGTTACGATCTGTGCCGTTGCGGATATTTCGGACATCGTAGCATGCCGACCACATTTGTCGACAAGGCAAGTTACCAAACGAACTCAACGTTGTTACTATTACAATATCGCTTGGCCACGCCTAGAGCCATGTTGCAGCTGAAACATTTGTAACTTATGACTTGACTGAATTGGCGTCAACGAGTTAGACCGCCTTATTAGACGACAACGTGGTGTGCTCTTACTCAGGGAGCTTATCACCACCCGGTCACCGACCTGAACCAAACAATTGGGTGAGTTTACGTCGTGTGTATATTTCGAGGAATAATACTTGCTGGAGGATGTTGACCGCCCGCCGTGGTCGGGGAGTAAGTAGTAGATAGTTTGATCCAGGAAGTGTTGAGCGCTTCTCGGTCATTCGGACCCCCAAAAGCGGAAAGCCGGTAGCCAGAAGAGGAAACTTCGGAAGAAGCTCGTTCCACTTACAGCCCCTTTGCAATCGCACTTGGAAGTATTTCAAAAAACAAAAACGACCGCGAGTTCATGGACGTAGTATCTGGGAAATCGATATGTATTTCCGTTGTTCAGCTTGCTCGGTTTCTGTTCTGTTCTGTTATTCGGGTTACCACGTGCCAGTGCTTATTGACCCATCTAGTGCGCCTTAGCACTTACCCAACGCGGGTTGTCTGGACCAGACCACCACTAACTTGGAGCCACATAATCTATCTGATATACACACCATTCTAAATAATATATGCATCAGGATCAGGCAGCCCAGCGTATCCGACCATAGCTATCCCCGACAGGTACGTTGCTTGCCGGGTCGATCAAAGAGAACGTCTACATACCACGGGCATCTGAACCCATAAGGCACGAGGTGTACACACTGTAGCCAGAATCAGTATTCCGTTCCGTGAGCAAACTTCTTCCGCTTTCTCCGCCATGTATGTCAGAAGGCTTATTCTTAGGAAGAACTGTGAGAACCCACAAAATTTCTCTGATGTCGCTAGCTCCACCACCACAGCACAATAATGACGGCAAGCGAAATAGCGCGTTTAGTCCCAAGACGGCGCATTAATATTCATATACTGCGAAGGGCTAGTGATACACAAAAGGTATACGACATGAGACAAGGGGTTGTATTGAGAGCAATGGTTACAATAGAGCAATGTATAGCAGGTAATATGGACAGCAACGAAACCAGAGTTACAGCCGAGGAGGTGGTTGATTGTTACCTAAGGGTAAGGGGCTTCGTCAGTGACTAGAGAAAAGACGTTCCAATGAGCGCACCATATACACCATACTGCTCGGGAATATACATCGAAGAGCTAGCGTGAGCAGCCGGATCCTGGGGAAGGTTGCCATATGCCGTCAGGGTGTAGTCGTCGTTCCAGAATTGGGGGACTCGTTGGCCATGACTCTGTCCTGGATCCGGGTTTGAGTGAGACCGACTGCTGGTAGTTACGGTGCGGTCCTCAGACAGGCCTGTGCTGTACAGTTGCGGAAGAACCGAAGTCGAGAGAGGCCCCGAGAAAGGGATGTTAGTGTGTGCATTGTCGGACGTCCACCGCTCATAGGAAGGGAAGTAAGGGGTCCGTATGGACGACCCGTCGCCTTCGGTGTTTGAATACAAGCCAGGGCTAGTGGAGGTCGGGGTATCGTAAGAGCCTTGAGATCGAAGGCCAAGGTATTCTTGAGTCTCAGTGCGGCTGCGGCTGGATAAATCATCCAGACACGAGTCAGCGGAACGTTTGCGACGACTGGTGTTGGACATATGGCTGATAACAGCGTCCTGTTCAAGGCTGAACTTCGAACCTCGGACGAGTTCGAGGGCACGAGCGGCGCTTGGCCATACAACCTCCATTCGTCGTAAAGCATCCATGCACTTCACAAGACCAACTTGTGCTTGAGGGTCGTTTGGATACGATGAGACTATAGAGTCCGTCAGTCAACCATCGAGATAGATTCAGATCCTACTCACGCGTGGTGATGTGCATGAGGCTGGCGGTGAACACATAATAACAAAGGAAGACGGCGCCACGTTTGATACACCAGTAATCAATGTAATCGTTGACTACATGGTCGTTAGGGTGAGCACGAGTGTACAAGGAAGCATCTCAGACTCACTGATAGTGGTGATATGGTTGGCAGCAGCGCTGCAGAGATTGTAGCTACGTTCGGCCAAGGCCCTTGCTTCCGATTCTGTCAAGGCGACCGGGCTACTGAAAGGGCGTCAATGGATGTGAGTGATAGTCGGGTGAGACGACCTACAGCTTACTCTTGACCATGCGGCGGATGCTACGGGGCGATCAGCGCCAGTTACCTGGGCAGAGGAGTGTACTCACAACGGCCGGTGTAGAAGGATCACCGTGCACCAGTACTGCATATGCAGGTTGAGGATATGGGGAGGAGGGATGGTATACTTGCTTGACCCTGGGTCGTATCGTAGATGTTCGGGGAGATCGATATACCATTTGTCGAGTACGCGTTCGAGGTGTGAGGATGCACCATGGCGACTGGATCGAGGTCGAATGGCGTATATCCCCTCGACTACCTGGCCGAGTATGTTGGCTAGAAGGGATGATAGGTAGAGCACTGCGAGGACGAGACATGAGGCTCACAGAGACAGGCGGAGGCATTGAAGCATGAAAGGAGGCGTCCAGGAACAGGGGGAAGGGGGTGACCATGAACTGGCTGGGATGGGTGAGGTTTCCACATGTCGTGTTCGTCCGGCTGGAAACCACGAATGAATTCGGAAAATGCAGAGCCAAAATAAATCGCTAACCTCATCTTCATCTGGTAGTGGAGTATCAAAGTTGCTTTCATAGATGGAGAGGGGTCTCCCTGACGAAAGATGTAAGGATCAACGAGATAGAAGTGGAAGTGTAACGAACCTATGTATGTTGAAACGTACTTGTCCATTATGACACAGCCATACCATATTCTTTTCCTTTCGTGAAGCTCAGTGTCACTGAACAGTCGGCCACCAAGCTCCGCCCGCGCCCAGCCATCAGCACTACGGTGGATACCGAGATCCTGGGCCATACGAATGGCCATACCGATGTAAGTCCATGCTTGAGCCATCGCGCCAATTCCTATCTCTCGATAGCCCATCAGTAGAAGCGCCTGGCAAGTGGCCGGTCTGGAGCTAGAGTAGGAGTTATCCAGTAGAATTTTAGCTTGGCCGAGGTACTCGTCCCCGGCAGCCCACATAGTAGAGGCATCGGATGGATAGGGAGGTGAGCTGTTGGTAGTCGTTTCGAATCGGGCGGCAACAGAGAAAATGGTGAGAAGAAGCAAGACAGGAATGCGCCGTCTCCTCCGGCTGTATGGAGGCGTGGGGGATGCAGGCGATCCCGCATGGGGATCTGGCGCAGGAGAATGAGACTCTTCCGGTCCGACCGATCTGGATCCAAGAATAATTATTATATCGCGGTGATTCGAATGAATCCGTAACCCACCCCATTTTGTAGTCCTCAAAGAAAGTCTTCTTGTGAATTATTGGGAAAGAAGGGTGGACGTAAGTGAAGTACAGCTCAAGCAGATGCTCTTGGAGGGCCAGTCCAGGGAGTTTAGGCGTGGACGATTCCTCCCTAGATTGTAGGGGGCTTGCACCATGGACATCAGGAAGTGGTGGCCATACCCTAGCCTTCGGGAATCGCCTACCGTAAGGTGAGAGAAGTCGAGCTGACACGTAGATGAAAGAACAAACCAAATTCCTCCTTCATTCCTTCCATCACTTCGTTCTGTACTGCCCAGAAGATACAGTCCGCTGGCCTTTCCATGATAGCGAACTTCGGCATCTTCATTTAAGCTCAGCTGACCAACAGCCTCGGGCAGTTCGTCCTCTGAACCTGAGCTAGCGGATTCCATCGAGCTGGAGCCACGTCTCCTAGGTGAGTGACCATTCTCCTGACGGTTCGAACCTTTCGGGCTGGACCCTCTTCCCAAGGTAGTCGAACCGTGGGCTACGCGCGACAAAAATACAGGCGATGCTGAGTCCCTGGGCGACGTCGCCATATAGGCGTAGGTTTCCGGGTCATCTGTGCCCATGCGTCGCCTCTGTCGACGCCCTGGCGAACGATTCTCGCTGTCATCATAGGCATGGTCATGGGAGCCTGGGGGTTGGACGCGAAGAATGGGGCGGGCACCCGAACCACTGGGAACGGCGCTTGAGACGTCACGACTGCGGCTTTCTGTCGGCGAGATCTGAGTGTCAGGGTCACCCTGTAAGAGAGTACCACGAGATATGGAAGCGGAACGGAGAATAGACAGAACATGATCTTGCCAATCATTGGATGGGCTATAGCGTGATCAGTAATAATGTTCTAGAAGATATTCCGTTTACTTACTGAGTCGACTGAAGGTCGATTTTGTCTCCCGTGAATTTTCCGGAACTGTGGGGGGGTACCGATTCGGAGCTGGAAGCCAGAGGACGCTTGGAACTAGCTGCACTATCTCCCCGCTTACGACCCTGAGGTCCATAGGAAGAGTTATCCACGCGCTTGATAATTTCCTTAGCGAGTGGATCCTAAGAAAACAGGAGAAAACAAGGGTTAATAACGTCCATGATGATATCAATCAAGCCCAAAAGGCGGTAGAGCGGCCAATCAGGCTACGCGAGGTCACGTAAAACAATCGCATAGAAGCCCCCACCCTTGAGTGTCCTGGGTCCAGTATATAGCGATTGATACACCTTCCCTAGTGGTAGAATGGAGGTCCTGATGGGAAAAAGGGGCCAAGTTGGGCGGTATGCCCGATATAGTAGGCGGAGAAGCAACTCAAAATAATGTGCACCGAAAACTTTGAATTGTAGAAAACAGGGTAGAGCCAAGACGTACCTTGGAAATATCGTGAAGTAGTGTCCGTGAGCGATCATCGCCCGCGGACATTATGATGCCCAGCAGTGCCTCTGTCTGGTGAAGCCGGGCCTCAATGGCATCGATATACCCTTTAGGAGGGCCCCGTTTTCGAGAAGGTCCTAAAAATGTGCACGCTAGGGGAGCAGAAATAAACGTGAACATTGCGAGCGACGCTTGGATCAAAAAAAGGTTAAGAAGTGGGAACGCCGGGGGGAAGTGCTGGGCGAGGAACAAGATCGTGAGAGGAAATGAATAAAAGGGATTGTGCGACGCGATGATGAATAATAGGCAGAGGTACGAACAGTACTCTGATCATAGGACCTCTGGACAGCGCGCCCTAAACCCAGATAACTGGAAGGGGGAACGTGAAAGAGAAAGGGAAGGGATTCGTCACAAGCTCCAGCATTACCGAGCTTGATAGAAAGAGGGAAGTGAAGGGAAGATGCGCTTACCAGTTCCAAGCGTGACGCAGGACCGGCATGGCTCATTGAGGGAGGCGCGCTCACATTTGCATTTTGATTTACGACACTGGTCGCAGGCTGGTAAAACATTTTCCTCAGCGATCAAGTGCCCAAAATAGGCGACAAACCTTTACTGCTACGACGCCTGACTGACTTGTCGTTGCTCATATGTGATGATAGTCCACCGAGACGTGACGCGTCGGCAGTCATATCGACGAGTTCTGATACTTCTTCATCATAGTCTTCAAAGGCGACCGTGCCATGGTGCATAGTTGCGTAGTCGAGCTTATGGCGATAAGTATGATCGCTAGGGCCAGACACACTATCAGGAGAGCCGATAGAAGATGAAGGCCAGGAGTGTGTTGACATATATTGGTATGTTTGAGTGGGCGCTGAGAAGTGTAATAATGAGGCAGATGGCAGAACAGAGGGATTAACGGGAGTTCCAGGTTCTGAGGGATCGCCAGATGAAGAATGGGAGTCAAGAGGGTATGGTTCAAAGTTGGAGGAAAGATATTGAAGGCGCAAGAGCTGTGCAGGAGCGTCCGGAGGCAAATCGGGGGAAGAAGAAGCTTCCAACTTGACGATGGGTTGATGGATCTGAGAAGGGATTGACCTCGGTATTTCTGAGACAAAATATAGGCCATTAGAGGCTGACTTTGTGTTCATTGGCAGGCGGGTCGAGCGTACGGGGAAAGACGAAGGCAACAGGGTCGCAGGAAGGAAAAATCACTTACAGGGAGTCATTACAGAGGATCTAAATACCAGGAAACGAATTCGTGGTTCAGCAGGAAATAGTTCTGGAATCAACGGCGAAATGGAAACATATCAATATTATACCATTTCAACTTGAACCTAGCTCCGGCTCCCCGATCTTAAAACGGCCATGTGCTGCCGGTTCCTCCGATTACAGACTCCGAAGACGCCAACTGTGATCGGGGCCGGCGGTGGCCGTGGCTAGTATATTCGATCGTTCGCGGAGTTGATTACCGTGTTCGCCACCCTCTTTCCCCAAATCGCGATTGCCCAAGCCCACAACAAAGGTCCCGATACGACGTTGACGTTTCTACTTGTCGTCAACTCAGTCGTCGTTGCGAAGATACTTCTCATGTCTCAATTCCATGGCGAACGGTAGTCTTTCCTCCCTGCTCGACCCGTCACCCTAAACCTCCTAAAAGAACAATTCACAGAAAACAAATAGGCCCTACCTCTAACCATGCACATTTGGAGCTGCGATCGCTAAGCTGCATGCTCGATCAATTTTTTTTTCCCAAAAGTCTTGTGGTGTCCTCGCTAATCCTAAGAGTCAGCGCACCGCCAGGCAGTCACCAAGTCCAGACTTTACCTCGTTTTGTCAAATCGCTCTCAGGAGTCATGTTGCGGAAATCTCTGCGAAATCTTGGTCGTCGCTCAAAGCGCCGAAAATGTGGCGCTTCAAATTATTTTCTCACCATAGACCGTGCACTGAACGGATGGGGTTCTCAAGACGCGTCTAATCACGCCAGAAATATGCAGAGCTCCTGATGCATATTTGTGGTTAGGTCCAGATAGGTGTTTAACCTCTCTTTTCTCCGACCCGTCCCAACTGGCTTATCGATTCCACATTCTCGGAGGTGCACAGACAATCGTCACGGTGAGAGAACAAAGTTGTCTTTCCATTTCCAGCGCAGTGGCCTAACAAGGACCACTGAGCCATTTCTTTACACAGGTTTTGACGTCACGATCGCAGCATTCCTCTACTAGCACCGTCCGATTTGTCGGCGCAACTTCGAAGAAAAAGCTCCCGGATCCCTGGTCATGTCAATTCAGTCGAGTTCACTGAGACACGAGCTCGGGGTTATTCGAGGGAAGAAAGCTCAACTAAACGAGAGCTCGGGCGGTGTCCAAAAGTCTACCCGGATCGTTCGCGATGCGACACTCCCTCCACATTGGCCCTTAGCCAGCTCACAGTTGGCATCAGACCACGCGACCTCCGATGCACTTCCGTAGCCAATTCTTAAACAGACGCGGGTTCATTGCCGCTCGCACTCTATGCCACGCCCTGGCCATGTGCTCATTCTAAGAATCCATGACCTTCTCTTTCGTTATATCTCGAGGAATTGCAGAACCCAACGTGAGATACTTCCTAGGCAAGTCCTATGCGGCGTTTGGTGAGAGCGGGTGTAACCTATACACACAATCCAACGGCCGCCGATGCTCCCTGTTTGAGAGCCACGAGATCGATGTGTCGCTCTCCGCATCGAGGCCAGCCCCAGTTCTTATTGTTGCCGCGCTTGCCCCGCGACCGTCTAGTGACCTAATCCATGGAGGAGGATGTGTGATAAGCAATCGAATTCTCTCACACATCCTGCAACCTAGCGCCACCTACCTACCGCCTGGCTTTCTTTGACGATTCCTTTCACGGCGATAACGAGGATTGCACCATACTGTATAGTCGAATAATAACGTAAGTACATCGCAGTAGAAACACGATGGGAGAGAACGTTAATCCAAGACAATAAAAAAGAATATTATGTACACTACATAACGGCTATCGTAACAACTAATGTCCGTCTACAATCTGAGCGACTTTCATTTTGGTAGCCGCAGAGAGCATTGGGGACCTCGGTGGAGGAACGTGGCGTTCACGTTCCCAATCTCGTTCTTTCTCTCTCTCCCACTCTCGATCGCCGAGTATACCGTTGATGTTACCTAGCGACCTCGAAGGTAACGGAGGTAAACCAGGGTGCAACGAAGGCGACTGATACGACAATCCCCCAGTAAGCGGCGACGCTGTACGACTACCAGCATACATGTTGCTGTTACTTGGGAGTTTGCCGTCAACTGAATTAAGACCGGTAGGTGTTGACGTTCTTCCCGGTCCAGTCAACCGCGGTGAGTAAATTGTCGAACTCGAGGGCCCAACATTCCCACCGGCGGCCGCTGAGAGCGCCTTCGCAGACGGTAGAGAAGGAGGGGAAGCCGGGCGAGGAATCTTGAGGTTGGGAGAGAGACCAGAGGGTGGTCCAAAACGTGGCGGCGACTGAATTGAATTATTGGGGTGCGTTGACGAAAGGGAAGGACTTTGGGGAATAGAACGGGTACGAGGTGGCGACAATCCCATAGAACCAGGTTTGGTCAAACCTTGGGGAGGTGGAGGTGGCGGCCCTCGGTTAGTGTGCGCGGGCGCCGAGGAATATTGAGAAGGCCTGGGTGAGTGAGGATGCCCATCCTGGTAACCCAAAGGGGCGGTGCCAGAGGGTAGTGCCAGCCTGAAGCCTGCATCATCATTCCACGAACCACGAGGAGAATGTGTGCCGTTAACCGGAGCAGCGGTGGGATGGTTCTGATGCATCGGATGTGATGAACTTAACACGAATGGCATAGCTAGTGGACGATCCCGTTCATCTGGTTGTGATGGACCAGGACGACTGATCTTAGAGCGCCCGTCACGATAGTCCAGCGTGTCATCGCCTTTCCAGTGCGACGGAGCTGGTTTTGTCGAAGATAAGTTAATAATTTCTGTCGGATGACTCGGACCAGATTGTGGCCGGGTGGCATCAAAATCTCCAACAGGTACAGGTACATGCGTGGGACTAACGCCCGAGCTTGCTGGCATCATCGAGGAAGTATTCTGTGGGGGCTGGTTATGATGATGATGGTGGAAGTGATGGTGATGATGGTGGTGGTGGTGAGGCCCAGCATGATGATGCGAAAGTTGAGAAGGATGTGCGTGAACATGTTGATGCAGTGGAGGATGTGACGTGGAGTGACGGTTCTGCCCTCCTTGATGAGGATAAGATAGAAAGTGATCCTTCTGTCTATCATTGTCCTGGTCCCGTTCTCTGTCACGGTCCTTGTCGCGCTTGTCCCGTTCTCTACGGCCGCCCCTCATTCGCTCTTCTTCATCATCGTTGAAGCCAATCTCACGCCTTGACATGTCGCCTGCCCAATCGCCTGCCTTGGGTGCGGCAAGCGCAGGGTTCGTAGCAGCCCCCCAAGCACCATTTGGCTTGGTGTGCCCAACTCCGTTAGGGACAAGAGGCACGGGAGAAATGGACCGGGGACCAGTATGGCCAGCGTAGTCCCCGGCAGGTGGGTTTGGTCCAAAGTAAGGACCATGACTGGGGTGTTGCTGTGTAGGTACACCAACTTCCTGACCGTTACTGTAACTGAGAGAGTGAGGATGTATGAGCTGAGGGTGAGGCATCCTTCCGGAGGCAGCTTCTGGCCCGGTCGATTGAGGATAGTTTTGTTGCGAAAGATGTGCTCCAGGATGCTGTGCGGAGCCAACTGGCACTCGACTGCTAAAAGCTGACATGCCTAAGCCATCGTTGGGTTGATCGTATACGGCGTGGTAGGCCATCTGAGGGTCTGACAGCATGCGGAACGGGTCGTGTACGGCGCGCCGATGTTGGTAAATCAGCTCTATATCGCTGGTAACTTCTGCGGACGTAAGTGACGTCACCTCAGGGTAGTATAGCGGTCCCGTAAAAGCAGTGCCATTCTTATCACGGCGTTGGCTGTGAGGAAACGACTTGGCGATTTGTCGTAATGTAGGAGGAGGTGGCACATCCTGAGGAAACTGGGGGATTCGTCGTACTACAAGAGCTTCAGTGGGAGACCGTGCTACACCATGCGAGGGAAGACATACTAGGCTGAGGCCGCTCAAGGGCCTTCCGATCGCGTTCGAGCTTTCGACGACGACGGTTGGTTTCGGAGATCATGTCAACCTGAAGCTCGTCTCGGGCAACCTGTGACAATGTCAGCGACTCACAGCAATGTCGATACATCGACAAACCTTCCACCAAGACCATGTAGCGTCTTCGTCCAGCTTTCGACGCTTGGTGACATGGGTGATTTCATATTCTCGCTTTCTAGAAGCCAGATCCAGACGTTTGTCACGTCGACTCGACAGTTCCGTTTGCAGATGTATCAACTCAGGATGCGAATCTGGGCATATGTTAGACGAACGAGGTGGGGGAAGTGAGATAGAAAAGCGTACTATCCATGACCAGAGCTTCTTCCCAAGCTAATGCCTCCATCTTTTCTACGTACAATCTCTCCCGAAGCATGGAAAACTTGAGCTCGATCATGGCCAACACGTCTAAAGCTTCGGCCCTGTGTGCAGGCTGGAGGTCCGATTCGAGCTCTGCTTCCAAATCATTGTCAGGCGAGACATCGTCCACGTCGATGTCTTCAGCAGAACGATCTGGGTCGGGATCGACATCGACATCGACATCTGGCTCTACTTCGGGTTCCTCTGGATCAGGAAGAACTTTGCTGAGATCCAAGGGAGGTGGAACGTGCTTGGTTGGGGGAGAGTGAGAGTCCCCCGGTTCCTTAATTCCGTTCTCCAAGGGTTTGACCTCTTGTTCCGTTGTGTTCGTGGCGTCTTGGACTTCATGAGGAGGTGATCGGGTAGGTGGAGGTGTAGGAGAATGAGAACGTGAGGATGCAGGGGTATTTACAACCGATGGAGATGACGGAGACGGTGGTTGCGGGCCAGCCGTAGCCGAGCCAGCCACGGTAGACAGTGCAAGGGGTATGATAACAGCAGGAGGGGCTGATTCTGCCGCCGGCGCAGTCGCGTCAACATCCATATCACCATTTACATGCGGCGTAGTGGAAGTCTTCTTTTCATCGCCTGGGGTGTCACGATCGACTGAAGCTCCTTTGACGGGTTCATCCTCGGGTTCCGTCTCATCTTCGCTCTCGACGTCGGCGGCTCGGTCCTGATGGTCGGGTAAGGTGGCATCGTCTTCCTCAGCTTCTTCCTCGTCTTCTTGAGGCTTGTTCGGTACGCTAGTATCGTCCTCGGTGTCACTCGAATCGATTCCACGTTCGCTGGGCTTAGACTTGTTCGCAGGGCGGCGGATGAGCCTAGTCCGGGTAGGTCTGGATGGGACATCCGCTTCCTCCCCAGACTCAGTGTCATCGTTACCCCTTCCTCTAGAGGCACTTTCAGAGTGGTTCTCTGTATCCGGCGGTACGTCACCGTCCACTTCGGGTTCGCCGTCATCGTCGTGGACAGTCGAATTGCGGTTGGATCGGTGTGAACCAGAAGAACGAGGGGTGCGAGACTCATCTTCGTCGTCTTCCTCCTCTTCCATAGCTCTCGGAGGCCCAGCTACCTCTTCCTCTTCCTCCTCTTCCTCTGACGGCTTGGGCACCCACTCCCACATCCCAGGGGGTACGAGAGTTCCTCGTTTACGCCCACGACCGCGTGCGGGGGGCCCACCCCGAGCTGTCCGTTTATTGTATTGTAGGTAGCGTCGTCCAGTCTTGGGTTTCTTGCTTTTCTGTTTTTCAGCCTCTTGTTCTTCTTCTGTAAGTTCTGACAGCTCCGAGTCTGTGCCGAGACCGTTGCTGGCGATTTCTGGTTGTCCTGTGGACCCGGCAGGAGGTGGGGAGGGCGAAGGCGAAGGCGAGCTCAGTGAGCCCAAGGAGGTGGCGGAGCCCGGCATCGTGGTTGATAGCGACGGCTAGAGGCCCCAGATTATGAAAGGTTCGGGGCAACAAAGAGATGAGCGCTGGTTCGTGCGCGAGAACAGATTTAGGTTCAGCCTTCAAAATTTATCTTATCTTATCACAACACGTGTTGATGCAAAAATAAATATAGTGGTGATGTAGATGTAGAGTACAAAAAAGTGATGCAAGTATATATGACATTAAGAACCGTATAGATAGTCCCCATGAATGTTCTAAAAGTCCCCAAGATCGACGTCTACGTCGGCAAGAATACTGGATTCGAAGTTGTCCGGTGCCACTATTGGCGAGACAGATCTTGTGTTGGTGTCCGCCTGCGCACTCAGAAGAGGAGTTCCACCAGAGGCAGGAGTTCCAGGCCTGCGAGCCAAGCACGGAGAAAAATGCATGGGCCACCAATGACTGACGAAAGATATATAGTAAGAAGATTACCAACCTTGACGATGGAGTACCAGGGCTGAATATGCGAGCAACTGTCTTCAGGCGAGCGCTGGGATCGCCGTTAGCCAAGGCGCGCTTGCGTTCTCTGCGTCGTTCAGCTTCCCATTGTTCGGCTTTGCGGACAGCTTCAAGATTGGCCTTTCGGTTGCGTTCGTTAAGCTTGGCTAACTCGTCAGCCTCCGTATTAATGTGTCGGTTCCCAAGTCGATCGTTCAATTCTTTAATCTTGGCATCAAGCAATTCGACTTCTGCCTTATCCTGCCTGCGGAGGGCCAACGTCCTTTGGGCATTAAGTTGAGACTTCTCTAAGGTGAGTGCCGAGGAAGAAAATCGGTTCGGCTGCATAACTCTCTTGCTCTCCAGCATGGCGGCAAAGTCGCTCTGAGAGAAGATTGTAAGGTGGTAAGTGACAAGAATAGAATGCGCACCTCAGTCATTGGTTGAGATATGAGCTTCTGTATTTGTGCTGCCTTCTTCTCTGTCTCGACCTTCGAAGGAAGCTTTTCGCTTTCCTTCCGACACGTGCCTTCCAAATGGCCGAACTCTCTCTACAACACGGCAAACAACGTGAGGCTGTTCATGAATCGAGAGTAAGATAAATCCAACCTCTGAAAAAGCCGAGTTTGACACTCTATCCATCGACCAGACTTTCGTAGCTTTGCCGTACTTGAGCTCAAACATTACGCTCACAAGCTGATCGTCGACTTTGTAAGCTTTAACACCTTCGGTTACGACACCTGCACCGGGTCAAAGGGTGTTCATTGGCAAGTGGGGAAGGAGACACACCTATAACTTCGCAAGCACGATACACATTGTCGCCGATGAGGTATCGAACCCATGCTCCTAGAAGGGAGAGTTAGTGACAAGTAAAGAGGGGAGATCAAAAGCCATGCCTCTTAGCATATCCTGGAACCATGTCCGAGTGCAGTGTCTCGAAATCATCTCACGAGTGATGCGGCACTTCTCAAGGTCCGCCCTAGAAAGCTTCTCCTCCGCGACCGGCGGTGGTTTGTTGAACAATTTAGAGTGCTTCTCATCTTGCTGCTCGAGTTTGCTGATCTGACCGTCCTCATCATCCTCGTCAGAGGTTTCCATATCCATTGGCGAGGATGAGCGATCTCTCTTCGGCGACCCGGTTTTGTTCTGAAGGGAAATTCAACCTAAGTTGGGAAAGAGTTATACGAACGTACCCTGTCCCTTTCACCTTTGGCTTTCCGTCTAGCCTTTAACTCTTCGAGCTTGCGGTTTTTCTCCTTAGTGGCCCCACGGGCGGTATGCTGCCCTGTTTAAAGCTATGAGCATAGATTTTCGATCATCAGAGAGACTTACTTTTAGCCGCCTGAGCGACGTTGTCATCCCCTTTGCTTTGCGCTAACTTAGCTGTGACGCTCTGCTTGAAACGCAAGTTGTCCATCTCCTCTATACGAGCAGCCAAGATAGCCTCGCGGTCAAACTCGCTCATACTCAACAGCCTAACCACGATCCCCAACTTCTAAACATATGGAGTGTATCGTGCCAAACAGACGCTCTCACCGTTCCCTGTCCTCCTCGTCTTTGTACTGATTGTCAAGAGGATATGGGTTGGCGTCACCCTCTTCACTCTCAGGCTCATCTTCAGAGGGAGAGTCCATTGGACTGCCAAACAGGGATTAACTCCTTCGACACAAAACATGAATATTTACTCACTCTCCTTTACGACGTTTGGAGGACTTGTGCGAGGAGGATCTCTTCTTCCGTTTTTTGTCTCCATCGCCGGCGAGTTCAAGAAGCTCGTCACCAATATCATCGAAGTCAGACATGGTAAACAAGACGATCAAGAAACGCAAGTTAGAAAGAAGGAAGACGAAAGGCAGTTGAGGTCAGCGCCTCAAGCTAATCGTCACCTGACTTATGTCCAAGATAGGAGGTCGACCTCGGTCAGCTGCAGATGCAGCAGCCATAACAGTCCCCCAAAAGCTCGCAACTCGATGTAATTCTCAGAATGCTGCTGACCCATAGGTTAGCCGCACGCCTCGCTACAGCTTAGATTAGATTACTAACCTAACGCTGATGGTTGTGGCTTTAGCTAGATAGCCGCCACTTGTCAAGAGGAGAGTAGGTTTTTGTATTCGAGACAAAAAAGCAGAAGTAGCTTAGGCATCTCCATATGGCGACCTGAGCTCTTGCCGCTGCGTCAATGCGGTGTAATCAAACGGCGAGCGGCTCTTCCAGGGGTATATATAGGGAGAAAGGGTTATCGCATGTGACTGATTTCACACAGGGTGAAGCTTTGAAGTTGCTTAGGGTCTGTTCGGCAGGATTCAGCCAGCTGAACTGACGCTGAATACACAGGTAGGAAAGTCTATTAACCTAAGTTTAACCACAAGGGTACATAACCCACGGTTAGTACCATATAAGTTTTGAATAATCCATGAAATTTAACCTCGGGTTATCATGCAAGATTTTGACCACAGGTTATAATCATTTTGTCCCATGGCCATCTGTATTCCGACCGGATTCTGACGGAAACCCTCACTAGGACTTCCTTATTGGGCATGAGTAACCGCGCCATCACCAATCATGCAAACAAAATATAGAACGTAATTGATTCAATTCAATTATTACCACAGTACATGTACTATCAGACATATCCTACGAGCTTGGACCACCGCTGCTCTATCTCCATGTCCCAACACAGGGCAACAGCACTCGGGATGGCGCAAGTACGCAAACGAGACGCCATAACGACCAGATTGGACCACTGCCGCCCCATCTCCAACGCAGGGCAACAGAACTGGAGAGGGCGCAAGTGCATAGACAGACCTCACCATCTTTCAGAGGAGCACTTAGAGGATGGGGGAAGGGTCAGAGCCATAAATGCGGAAGCAAGCACTCAACACCCACAGCAAAACTCGTTGGTTGGCAAGTGTCGCTTGGAGGTACCACCCAGCATGACTAGTAGGCGGAAGCTTTGAGTGCGTATATTCATGATATGACAAAGCGTACCTCTCATTCTTCCATTCATCGGTAGCTCTGAATGGCTTCGAGAGAACTTCCTGTCAAGGATGGAATGAGCATGATGCAAAAGGACAGATCAACAACCCTACTTATCCAACGATCCCCCAGGAGCTCTCGCACCTCAGCCGGCCTGTATGAGACAAGGTAGGAGAAACCACGATAGACGCTGTCCACCCATGCTGCAGAGATGGCTTGTGTCTGGGTATAGGAGAATAGTCAGCACAATAGGTAGTGACGAGCAATATGTAGCATACAGAGGTTTGCGCTCCCGTGCACGACATTAGTTCCAATCTAGCAAACGTCAGTAGGGCTTGCAACCGTGCATGGTAGAAGCCATAACTCACCGACAATTCAGGAACCTGACACCCCACAAACCAGCAAGGAAGAAAGGCAGTCAGCCGTAAATGATGGTTGCGAGGCTTGCGGTCAACAAGGACATACCTCGCTGTGTCCTATATTCGGGAGTGCAAACATTCGAACATTCATGGTGAAAGGAATGAACACGCACAAGTTCGATTTCAACTTCGAACAAACATTATCACACAAGACTCACGTGATAGCATCCACTTCGCGTTCAACACAAGTTCAACAAAGTTTCCAAGCTTGGTCGTTGAGGTATGTACTCATACAAATTACTGGCACGGCGTTCTGGCGGGGTGTTGTGCTTCAAACCAAGTCTCTTCAGTGGCTTCATTGTGAACAAAGTTTCGCTTTGCTGCCTTGTGCAAATCTGTGTTCTCATGAGCAAGTAGATGTTGCCGCTTTCGGTAATGGGTATTGACACATACAAGACACTTCCATTCATCAGCGCTGGGGTGGCGTTCCCAATCTGCAAGCATTTGGACCACAGAACAACAGCGAGGAACTCAAGGAAACCTACATCTGGGACCAGGCCGGAAGCTCGACATGGGACAGCCCTAAGCAGTAGTATGCGTGTGGGTTCAATCTGGATGATGTACCAGGGACAAAATAGTGATGGATGGTACAGGGGTTAAATGTACATATGCGTTCGTTTCAAAACTCCAGGTTTGAACCCGGGGATAAGCGCCTATGAGTCAGGTGCATTTTTGCCAATTGAAGCGGCGGTTCATGGGCCGTTTGAACCCCAACTTATACTAACGTCTGGCTGTGTAAGGGTCTGCTGAACGAGGGTCCTACCCAATAGAGGGACGGAGTGTGAAATGATCACGACAAACAAATTGAGGTGGATGGGAAAGAGCTGACTAAAAGGGGAATATTCCCTGGAACCGGATGATATACCGCATACTTACTGGCACTAGTATGGCTCTGTAGTCTAGTGGTTCATGTGCTCTCTTGCTCTTTTTGCCACTCACGAGGGTGTGAGTTCGAGCCTGTATCCTGTCTTGAAATACTTTTTATTCATACAGCTGCTCTGCTGTCATATTGTGTTTTCACTCAAAATAGGAATGTGAAAACAATCATTGTGATGAAGTACAATATACGAGGCTCGAACTCGCACCCTCGTGAGTGGCAAAAAGAGCAAGAGAGCACATGAACCACTAGACTACAGAGCCATACTAGTGCCAGTAAGTATGCGGTATATCATCCGGTTCCAGGGAATATTCCCCTTTTAGTCAGCTCTTTCCCATCCACCTCAATTTGTTTGTCGTGATCATTTCACACTCCGTCCCTCTATTGGGTAGGACCCTCGTTCAGCAGACCCTTATTCAGCATCAGTTCAGCTGGCTGAATCCTGCCGAACAGACCCTTAGTTTCACTTTTTAACTCCAAGTTTCATGCCACCACAATCGCCTCAGGACGTAACAATCGTCGCACGGTGACTTCCTCTACATATCTCGAAAGAATGCCCAGATACAGCACGCGTGACAGCTGAATCGAAATTTATATTCGATTTCATAGTGGGCTTTCTCATTCCAGTTGTCTTGTTAGTAACCGCCCACTCATCGCACCATGCTCGTAGGAATCCGGGCTAACGATGTACATAGTACAATTACAAATGTCGTCCCCCCAATATTAATACTGCTATGGAGCTTCTATGGCGACTTGCTCTCGTGCAACTCCCGCGTTAGGATATCATGACGCTCCTGCTGAGCTTCTCCTGCAGGACCCAAGATCTTATGTCTGCTCGATTACCTTGATCGGCCGTTTCCCCTTGACCGTTCGATACGCGTCTACGCCTCGATACTGGGCCCGGGTAGCCATCAGCAAAAGATGGTGGATATCGATTCCGAAGAACTTGTAAGGGGTCTTATCGTTCTCTTTCTTTCAGCTACTAAATAAAACATGCTTACACCACCCTTCACACAGTTCTCATGTAAGTGACCTATTAAAGCGTATCTGTATCATCCTCTTTTGCGCTGCCTCCCCGTTGACGGTTGACGTTGAACGTTGAACGCCGATCACTACACTTGCGAACTTAATACTCGTAAGGCGAGAAGGCTTGTCATGATCTCAGCCGCCTATACCCTCTCCGAACATACAGGCCCACCTCCGCTGGAGCGTTAATACCAGCAGCCTGTCCGCTTTAGGCCCCTTCGCTACCCTTCTAGCATCCCTTCCCAAGTGAATCTCTTCGTCGTCGCCGAAAATCTCGATAATGCATAGTCCGAGTAGCCAGCATCCACTTATCTACGCTCAAGCTCTATCATTATTGATGCTCGGCTGTGACACGGACAATCCGGACCTATTAATACACCTTTATCTCTTATCTCTCGCACCGGCCTCCCTTCTTGTGATCACTTCGACGTCGTTACCTAGCTATCCTTGTCTACATACTGAACAATTTCCAGCGCCCCTGGCTTCTTTCTCGATAGGCCACGTCTGCCCGCTTCTTTTCCACCTTCGGGATAGCGCATTCCCTGCTCCACTGGTTGATAGCTTCGCCATTCGAAGGAACTATTAAACGTGTATTGTCTTGTCGTTTCTCTGACAAGTTGTTACGGGACGAGCCTGTGTGTTGTAACACTTACCGCACTCCTTGCATTAGCTTGTGGTGAGCGCCTTTGCCATTCAATAACATCTGTCGAGTCGATCGTCGTTACCCTTTCTAATTCGGAAACACCTTGGCAGGACTGGGGCCTGACGGTGTCCATCCTTCGAAGCCTTCTTCGCCGCCACGCCTACCACATGCGGACATCACAACGTTCCAGTCCCTCAGTCGCGAAGTTAAACTGACAGTTTAAGTTTTTTGCTTTATCTCACTATTCACTTTCGCTTTCGGCTGTGTTGTATTCGGACTCCCTCCGGCTTGCATTGTTATAAAATCTCCCTTGCCCTTGTGCCGAGGCGAGATGCCCTCCCCCTGCCCATTCCCACAACACCTACTCCATCGACTGTCTCTGGTATCTTTTTATCAGTCCTCTCGTTTGGCCTTTCGTTTGTCCCCCTTCGATCAATGGCTGGGGACAATGAATATGGTGCCGTGGAAGGAACGGGGATGCCTTCCCAAGTATGTGGTTTACCATCCTTCACAGATAATTTCTCTGACCGACACGTCTGTCGAAAGCCTGAGCGTGCGGTTCTTGGGCAAAGCACCGCAGATGCCGTTGATCAAGGCGGGCCTTTTCCTTTGCCTACCTCGATCAGTCCTGTCAGTCCTGGCAGCCGTCGGGTATGTCACATCTCATCATCTCACCAGTCACCCAAGCTAACCATCTATTGCTACGTAGGAACGTGCCACCGCCACGGTGCAGGCTTCAGACGGACGTAGCAATAACGGTGGGCCCCGCGTTGATCGCTCTTCTTCATCGTCTTCGTCATTATCTGTCCCTTCGGGTGAATCCATGAATCCTAAACGCTTGTCGTTACCTATCGACGCCATACGAAACCCTTATAACCGACTCTCGTTGCCCCCTTGCTCCTCCTCGATGGCCCTCCAGACCCCACCGCAGGCTCGGTTAGCCAAACATGCTTTGTCCTCTTCTCACCTCCCTACACCCCGACGGCCAATTCGTTCCTCACCCTTAACCGAAGTAGCGTTCTCCAGTGCCAACATCATTAAACTAGACGACCCAGTGGACGCTGGTGTCATTGGTGGCAAGCACGGCGGAAGGTACAAGCCTTCAAGGATTTCTTCTACTCCTCTGCTGGTGCCTCAGGCTGGCCACGTGGATGATGCCCAACATCGTGCCCCGCGGCCTCCAAGGAACTCGGGAGCTCCACCCGCCACTAGGCATGGCCCTTCTATTACGTTTGCCCCCTCGACGTCTATTTCTTCTGGAAGGCCGACCACTAGGTCACGCTACTCATACACATATGGCCAAAGCGCTGAAGCTTCCACATCTGCTTTGCCTTTGTCTAGCAACCCCAATACGAGTAAGAGCTCACCAACTACGACAAGCTCTGGTCGTCGCCGTCTGAGAAGCCAGCATCGTCCCTCCGGACCCTTTGATGATAGGTACCCCCCGCCGCCTAACTCGAGGTCATCATCTTTGTACCAAGAGCCACGAAGCAGGACACCCTTAGACCTAGATCGGGGGCAGGTACACAGGCAGGGTCGATCGGCTTCCTCACGTCCCCCTTTATTCCATCCTCAATCGACCAATAAGCGCTTGTCGGTACCAGCAGGCAAGACCGGGCAGGATAGCTGGCTAACATCGAGTACTTATGGAACTACTCCACGATTTACCAGACTGGGGCTGGCGGCACAGGGTGTCGTTCTACCTGTTAGCGCACGGGAGTTCCAGAGTCGAAACCAGGCGAGGCCTACCGAACTTAACTCCAATTATCGCGGCAATACCATGACTACGCCCACGGGCATTGTTGCCGGGAGTTTGACTGGAATGAACGAGGAGTCGAATCAACCGATCACGCCCGTCCATCGCCGTCCAAATGACTTCGCATCTCCTCTTACTGTCACCTCTGCATTCCACACAATCACATCCCTATCTTCTCCGCCAGCAGCAAGTCAAGCGTTGACTCGTGTAAATTCCAAACCGAACAAGCTAAAGAAACCACGCCCACCTTCTCTTTCCCCGTCACTAGCTATCTTAGACACCTCGCCACCCCTCCAAACAACATCACCGTCCTCGCCTCCTACCTTAAATGATTCATCAGCCGTCGAAGATGCCTTCGAAGGCAAAGGCAAAGTCGAGAAGCGTGGAGTAATAGAACCTACTACTAATAGCCACCAACGAAATGGCAAATTCTTCGTGGAGCGGAATCAGGCAGCAGGTGAAGGTGCAATGTGCGCGACAGAAGTTTTGCCTATAGAAGAGCAGGATTCACTAAATAGCCGTAGAGACGCTGAAACCATAGAACGGGACACATCGTCGGATTCGGACCTTCCTAGAAGTTCCAGCGGCTCCTCTGTTGCGTCCTCGGCGCCGTCACTATCCCTCTCCTTGGAGGCGTCTTCGGCTTCTTTCTACACTACTCGGACTACGCTAACGGAAGAAACGACTCCTTCATCGTCTATCTTTGCCTTACCCAGAGATGATATAGATGAGAAAGGTGAAGCTACAGCAAACGGGCCGGCGGATGGAGTTGAGAATACCATCGCTTCCGCCACTCTGGCTTCTCTGGGCAAGGCGAAGCCGCAAGCTCTGCCGCTCATGCCAGCCTCTCAACCGCCGGCCTCACGCTCCACATTCTCGCGTGTTTGTTCTTTCCGCTCAGCCCGCTGTTTCCGACTGCGTACCCATTCGAAGGTGGATTCCCTCGAGCCTTTGCCTCGACCTCTTCCCATCCACCCCACCTCAGCGCCACCTACGGGCCTCGCAACGACAATTCATTCCACGGATCCCAACATACTAGACACCACGGAAAAGAAGCAAACAAGGCTTTCGGTATCACTTTCTCGTCCTAGCACGGGAACGAGGTTGAAGAAGAAGCGTCCCGTTGCCAAGAAACTTGGCGATTTCAATGGCATTGCTCTGCCTGAACCCAGTCCGCCTTCCTTCGGCTTGTACGGGGATGGGGGAGAAGTTGGAGAGGCTGAGGAACTGTCGAATGTTAAGAGGAGTGTTAGTAGACGGAGAAAGCTCTTGGGTTTTATTCTTAGACGTATAGACAAAGCGTAAATAGATCCTATCATTACATAGACGTATAGACATACAAGTTCAACTAAATCCATGCTATTGCGTGGTGCTTTTGCACGAACTGTGCCTCTGCTTTGGCTGGCTCTTCGATTTCGAATACCGTTGGTTCAGGGGCACCCTTTTAGAGTCTGCCCTCCTTTTTGACTTGTGCAGATGGGCGATTGCGTTGGCTCGGTCGGTGTGTAATGTGCACAAACGCAAAATTGGAAGAACGATCCATAGACACTTTATTCGGAAGAAAGGACCTATCCTGAGATCAACATGTTTGACTAGAGAGACCAACGCCGGTCCCAATCATTGGTCGCTGGAAAGACATCTACAGTAATGAGGTCTCTGGCAGTAAACGCAAACAGCACCTATGTCTATTGTGTGAGTATGGACAGTGGGTCGCGGGAGGTGCGCAGATTGCCTTTCAGTGGAAACATACTGCGTCTGAAAAGACTGAGTACTTGAGGAACAACCAAGTATAGATACATGATAAAAATATAAGCAAGAAAAGGATCAACGATTGGGAAAGACGAAGACCTCAAAATCAAAAATAATAGGGACCTTCGGCTGACCCAACCTAAGCATCATGCAGATTCATCTCCGCGCGTACCAAACACTACACAGCACTCATCAAAATCCATTTTGAAGTCCTTGCAATGGGAGAAGGACTCATAAAGCCCGTCTACCCTATTTGGATTGATACTAAAGACGAAGTGACGGAGTGTGTCGTAGCGTTCTATATGATCGTGGAGGTGGCTGACCAGCGATCGGACGACTTGCTCAATGATTCGCCACTCTTCGCCATCGTCGAATATTTCGCGCTCATGAAGTGAATCGCAACAGAAGGATACTGACTCCAATAATGGGGCGTGCATCCGTAGGTTGCAGCCAGCGAAGAAATTGTGAAGGGATGTGAGTGTTGTTTGAATAGTGCCAAGGCGTCTGAGGTGTCGAAGAGGTCGTAAAAAAGCCGACCAGTCGCAGTCCATGGACGAATCTGGAAAAGAAAAATCTGCGTAGGTCGTGTGATGAAACGTTGCACAAAATTGGGCTGCAAGTTCGAGAAGCATAGGAGTGACGTCGTTCTCTGAGGAGCCGCTCAGCTTGAAGGAAACTCGTTTACCAAACGTCGATGTGGCATTCACTAGAATACCGGTGCCTGATACTTGTAGATCTAGGCTTGCATAACTTCGTGGTCTGATTAGGGTGCTAGTGGGGGATATGTGAGAGTATACTTTGACAATAGCTCCCGGGTCAATTGTATCTAGCGAGATACCCTCTGAGGATAAGGCGATTGTTGTTTTCTGGGGAAAGTGGAGCGACTGAGCTATGAGTAGAGCGTCGCACTCGCTCGTGGTAATAAAAATATTTTCGAGGCATGGTAGGCTGATTTTGAGGTCTCCCGGAATGTTTTCCATGTCAGGAACGACGTTGAATAAGCTGAGGTATTCGACAAAGGTCGACGCCTGGAGGATCGGAACGAGTTGAGAGAAGTTGGCATGTTCGGAGTTATACCACATTCTGATAGATATCGAGGTGAGATTTGAGAGCTGCGGAATGCGCTCGGGATTCCACGGTAGGACTGGGAAGTCGTCGAGTCCTAATACACGGAGACGGGGCATGGCCCTATCCATGAAGCGAGTTATTTGATCCCAAGGCAGTGTCTTCGCCTTGCTCTTCTTCTTTGTCTTTGTCTTAGAACGAGGAGGAACTCTGATGGAGGCCCTTAGGACGCGTAGGTCGGACGCAGGGCGCTCTGTGTTAAGAGAGAGGGTGTCGAAGATTGAAGCAGAGGGAATTTTAGAGATATCCAACTCCCTAATTCGCTCAACGCATTCCTCCATAGTCTTCCTCCAGAGGTGCATGTTCGCCACCGACCACCTGTGACAGGTTAATCGCAAGGATCGAACCAAAGGCCCGTAGATCATCTCTTCGGCTTGCTCAACATTAGAGCAGTCGACGAAGCCCCATAACTGGGGGAGATTCACAGCTACGTTCCTCCAAGTTTTGCAGACATGAATTGCGACGGAAGGAAGACGACGATTGTTTGCAACCATTGCCAGAATATAAGAGAGCAATTCCGTTGGGAGTTTCATGATATAACACGAAGGGTTACGTTCCATGGTGGTCTGTGCCTGAATGTAATCCTAATGAGTCTGGAAGTCACTATCATAGCGACAGGGAGTACTTACCTTGCCGCCGCCGTCGCAGTGAGAGCGTCTGGTCCTCTCGGGGTCCTTGTGACTGAAACGGTTTATTGGTGACTTGCTGGATTGTAAAGTGATCCTTTGAGATAGGGGTGTCCTGAGGAGAGTCACATGATGAAAGCGTGATCAATTCAATAGCCGAGACCGAGTCATGAGACGCGGTCGCGCTTTCTATCGCGTACCACCACCACCACCATGTCAACATCCGCACCTCGTCGCTCGAGTCGGCTCAAGCGCCCTGCGGAGACCCTTACTGAGAAAGATGAAGTCGCATCTTTATCTCAAGAGGAAAATGATGATGAGCCCCTTTACAAACCGAGGCCCGCGAAACGTCACAAGGCCGGCGCTACGCAGCCTAGAAAGCCAGTCGCGACGAGAGGAAAAGGAAAGTTAAGAAACCTTCCTCAAATGCCTCTAGATATTCTCTTTGACGTAAGTCCAAGGTCTGCATCGACACGGGCCACGGTTCAGTAATACCATTGTGGATTTGTGCAGATTTTCGGGTTCCTGACCCCGTTGGATGTGCTTAGACTGGCACGAACGACCAAAGACTTTCGATCTCTCATTATGACCCGGTCAGCTATATCTCTATGGAAAACCGTATTTGCGAATGTTCCGGATGTTCCTGCGTGTCCTGAAGGCATATCAGAGCCTGCGTATGCCAATTTTCTGTTCACCGGCAACTGTTATGTACGCCCGTGATCTTATCTTCTAGCGTTTGCGCTAATGCCTGAATTCCTTGTAGCAATGCCTTAGTCCTCGAGCTACGCACAGCCTTGCTGGGCACTGTCTCAGGTATTGCAAGAGATGTGTCGCCACCAAGTGCGCTTTCAATTCTCCTCCTTGTTCACCTTTTCAACCCGCTCGGCCAGGGTCGTATTCAATCCCACTAGCAACCAGAATATTCGACAGACCCTCCACGAATGGCAGGTAGCCCCCCACAACTCTGGTATCGCTTTCTTCTATCGGATCAACTACAAACCGAGTAACATTTCCTTCTTTAAATGCCATCCTTCACGTCACTAAGCCTATACTAGGACGGTTCCACTATGCCTGGCTTCTAAGTGACTTTGATGAGTTCAAGGGTTTCGTCGACCTTTTCGGTGATCAGCAAGTGAGGGCAGAGTTTCTACGCAATCGTGCGGAACGCTTCAAAGTCATGGAAGAGGTTTGCTTTTCCTTTCCTTGTGTATCCCACAGTTGGTGACACGGACAATCTAGCGAGAAACACAGTATGCCCGCTGGGTCGATATGAAACAAAGAGAACGTTTTGCCGAGCTTGACGACGCCCGTGGGGAACGATTCAAGGCGTAAGCTTCCGCATACATTTGTTGTCGCCTTCTAACTAAACCCTTCCATAGGATCAGGCAACGTCTCGCTGAAACAGGTTTGTCATTGTCAATTATTCATTTTACTTTCTCATTCCTGGCTTAGGATGGGGCGAGGAATTGGCGCGCATGAACTCTGATGAAGCCTTCGCTCTGCGGAACCATCCCACTGTCAGGCAATCGCGTCCTTTGACTAGTCGGAGTCAGTACGCCTTCTACCTTCTTATCTAGATCTTGTTTTTGCTGAACCTTGGCCAGCCTGGAAGAAGATTGAAGAGGAAATATTGGAGTTGATGGAGGGGATCCGCGAAGACCAACTAGCGCGAAGACAAAAGGAAGTCGTCAAGGCGCGCCGCCAGGTCTTCGCCGACGCAGTCAAGAAATTCGCTGCGGATCAACCATTAGACGCCATTCTCCCCACTGCCACTGACCTATATTTCCTGGACAGTGTCGAGCCTGTCAAGCAGTTGATCGAAGAATCGCCCCCCGATGCTGAATTCTCTTTGGCCGATTTGGACGACTTCGTCAACGACCTACCCCAGTTGTGCGAAGAGTGGAAGGCTTTGTGCACGACGACCTTGATCCAGATTGCCAGTCGTGCCAACCTGGCGGGGGGTGGGCCAGTTTTCAATGAAGACATGCTTCACCTAGGCAAGACCGTCTTTAGGTGCTCGTCTTGCAGCGTCGCAATCTCCTACCCTCAAATCCTCAGCCATGGGTGCCTCTTCTCGGATCCGTTATATTCCCTTCGGTATAGCGACCCAGCCCGTCACCAAGTCACGGTCGACCTCAAAGGATCCAGCTGGATGATTACAGCTCCTGATAAAATTCGTTACCTCCAATTGGTCATCGACGACATTGCTGCGGTATTGCGTACCTGCGGAATCGACCCCGAAACGACGACGCGAGCGGAGTTGGACGCTGAGGAGAACCTCTGGCTTGTCTGGCAACAAGGTAATCTCCGTCGAGTTATGGGCTGGAGGAGAGCTGTGAGTAATCCACATCCGTTCTCCCCTCTGTGGTAAATCGAAACAACGGTTCTTTTAACCAGATCCAGGCTGTATTCTATAATCTTCTTCGAGTCACTCGCGAGGCGGGTTCGTGGTCTCGACTCACTGACGAGTCCCTCATCCAAGTCTACAACCTTGAGGAAATGAATTTTTATGAGAACAGGGATTGGGGAATTAAAGCCATCTGTGTCCACTGCCATGACCGAATGATGCCCTCCTTCCTTGCTGACCACATGAAAAAGTAAGGCTGTTTTGCGTGGCCTCTGAGAGTTGAAGTGATGCTTACTACTGGAGTGATTAGACACAATCCTGACGAGCCGCTTCGTCGATCCGACTTTTTGTTCCCTGATTGTTCTCATGATCACTTGTTTTGTTTCACCATCGTAGATGAGCTAGCAGAACCAGATCCTTGAGCTACGCTGTTCTTCCAAGGATCTTGCAACCTTTCGCCACACGTAGATATCTATCTATCTACCTACCCATGCATCCATTTATAGGACTGTACGCGTACATACTGCGATGGCTTACTCTAATCATGTAACTTACATTCTCATATCTATGGACATCTGCTCGTCTTCAAGCTTCAAGCTTCACTGGCGATACCTGCGGCTGACGAGGTTAGTAGTGTATTTGATAACTACGTCATGCCTCTTGAAACATGGTTCGACACAGTGGAGGACTGATTCGAGGTCAGAATTTCACGCTCTCGGGAGCGGGAATACATAGCATGGGTGTCAACCTTGGTATGGCCATGTACCCTCTGATACGCAGTCCTCCTACGTCAGAGTATGGTCGAGCGTACTGGAGGCGGTAAAATCGGTCTCATTAGACCGGCACCGAAACAAAATATCACATCTAAAGTTGAGTTCGACGCCGGCCTAACATCACCAACACTATCCTGCGTGATGTCAAGTTACAATTGCTGAGGTGCGCCTAGGTAGCCTGAGCCTGCAGACAATTGAGGACTTAGTACTTGGCAGACAGTTATGAGTTATGGCAAAGACTTGAAGTACTGATTTCCGTTTCCTCATCCGAGGATACGAAGGCTTCTATTGCCGTCGTGGTAAATTGCTTCTACTATATATGTCGCGATGAATGTGGGGAGCTAAATGAGTAGTGGTTCGAGCATATGACACCAGGAAAATCTCGTGAGAGTGAGAGCATGAATAGGCTAGGCTGCAGTGCAGCGCATGTTAATGTTTTGTTGGCTTCCTCCCTACGATCCCCAACGTCAACATCGTATTACCTCCAACGAAAACGCGAATGAGGGGAAAAACTCACCATCCACAAACATATTCCTCGTTGCACTAGGTAAAGTCGCCGTAATGCCATCCAGTTCCTTCGTAAGGATAACCTGACAACCAAGCCGACTTGTATCTGTTAGGCCGAATGCCATATCGAGCATGTCGTTTTCATCATCTTCCGGCTCTGGGAGGAGGTCGTAGTATTCTTGGGGAAGGATGACGTGACATGTTGAGCAAGCGCAGGAACGTTCGCATGCTCCTGCAAAGCCAGAGCGGGATATGTTATGAAGGAGTGGAAAGGCGGGGCGTCAAGCGCGTACCTTCAAGGTCAATATCGTGTTCATGAGCTAGGGAGAGAAGGTCATCCCCTTCATTCGCTTCAATGGTTTTCAAAACGTTCCCCTTGGCGTCTTTGTATGTAACCTTGATCCTGAACCCAGAGATGAATAGATGCTCGGTTCGAAGCGTGGATGCAAGCGTACCCAGTACCAGGTAATGGCCGTGCTAGAGGCTCATGCCGCCGTACTAGGCAGGAAACGACATGATCAAGAAACTCTTTCTTCGGTACGTCTACGCGAATGACAACGTACCATGAGATACATGGATCCCCCTCCGCGCGTTCCACTGAGATACACTCGTCGCATATTCAGTCCTCAAAAAACGACAGCATTGCCTGCTTATTGAGTGAGTCGTCAAAGGGGATGCTGATGTGAACGTCGGTATTCTTGTGTGCAGGGCTCGCGACGTTCTAGGTCGTAGTCCAGACTCAAATTGAGCTGGAAGCCTGCGTTGAGTCAACCGAATGCAATTTGTCGAAAACATATCTCTCTATCAACGTGGTCAGTTTAAGAATGTCGGGAATAAAGGGATCATATACTCACAAGGCGAGACTGTGCTCAGAGGCACTTTTAGTGAGAGTGGAGAGAGTTGGCGGTGCTGGTGAAGACCTTTCCGCCGCAGGTGTCCGCCCGCTTTGTCACGTGGAACCCGGTTTGCCGACTTAGCCACTTCTTTTCGCGTTGGTTATCGGGACACAGCAACAGTGGGTACAACCGTAGCCTCTCTGAAAGTTTTCATCGCGTACTCAATAACTGAGTCGTAAAGCAATTAGAATGCAACGGCTTTATCCCGCAAGCGGGCGAGAGCCAGTACGCGCAAATCCAACTTTAAGAATGGGAAGGGGAGTACTACGTATGTCATGATATAGTCACTTTAGGCCGCTGATAATAAACACACAGTACTCGGTAGCAGCTCGGAATACCTATCTCATCTTCACAAGGGCGAAACAGCAATCTTGGCTACACGACATTCGCTTTTACACCCATCTCCTCCGGGAGGTACCAGCGCTCCCAAATGTCCAAATTAGCGTCGACAATCAACGGGGAAGTGCAGTCTCTAGTGAATCTCTGCCACTGGGTGATGTGTGCAGGCGGATGCAGCCCCGAGAGAGGTAGGTCGATAATTTGCAAACTTCTAATGGCTGAGAATATTGCTTGGGCGAACTCTAGCTCAGGCTCAATGGTAGTACATATTGCACGGAGATAAATTAGCTGCTTTGGCAAGAATACGGAGGCAGCAGAGCAGTGGATAGGCTGTAGAATCGTGTGGTAAGCTATGGCGAGCTCCGGGACGCAACTCCGGGACACACCTCCAGAACTGTCATATTCACATACTTAAGGTTAGGAAGCTCATGAGCGAGTACTCTGCGAGAGACGCGAGCCATCAGGAGCGATAAGGATTCCAGATTCTCAAAGTCGATACACGGGTTCGGGGATGATTTAAAGTCAAGAAACTTGGTCAGACCAACTTCTACGCTTGCGTGTGCGATCTTTGTAGGCGGTGTGATAATGTAGAATAGTTTGGCGGGACCATGGACGAAGCGTAGACATGGGAGGGATCCCGGCGGGAGAGTTATTTCGTCCTCGAAATTAAGGGTCCTGATAAACAAGTATTCGAGCGTAGGCTGCGAAGTAAGGAGAGTGTATAGATATGAAGCGTTCGTGATTATCCCAAATCTGAGGTGAGTCAGACGGGTAGAATCAGGAAGGGGAAGGAGGCCTTCGATGAAGGGGGTTCTGCAGCGATTACGCTGGAAGTATTGGTCTTGGGCGTAAATGGCTAAAGATGTTCAGTTGCCCAGACATGGTTGAAGTAGTATGGAGTAAGCAATGACCCCGAGAGAATCAACGATGCTAAGTCCGTGACATTCCAAAGCCAAGTGTTTGGTGTGGAATTCCATAGCTCGGAGGAAGGCTGGCGGAGTGTGCCTGGACCGATCAAACGAAATCGACCCAGATATGGCACTTTGGACACATTACTTTTCTTGAAGCGCAATCGAATGGTTTTGTAGAGAGCGGGGATCGCAAGGCCCCGCATTGCTCTGGACGTGAGGGCAAGCGAAACCAAAGTTGATTCATCATTTACTACTTCGTCTACGATGAGTGGATAGATATCGGCGGGTAATTGCCGCATTGGGCAGACTGTAGTATCATCAAATTCTTGAGCTAGTAGTCTGCATAACTGTGGCCAAGAGAAACTCACTAGATTTGCTAGCCATAGGTATTGCTCGTGTTAATGTTACAAAATGACTCGTACTAGACAAACCACGATGCGCTAAACAAGCAAAAATAAGGACCCTCATCTTTCAATATATACCTACCCCTATTCTACTCTGGCGCTCGCAAAAGGTAGGACTTCCGCCGCGCCTCAGTAACGAGAGCCCGCTCCGCCAAGTAGATAAAGTTGCAATCCAAGTCACTGATCCCGCTTTATGAGATGTAGAAGGTGCTTATGTGCATTTTTTTTTTGATAAGTACTTATGGTATCTAAGCCAGCTCTCAGGCCAAGAGAAGGGTGGCCACACTCAAGACGAACGGACAGCGGACAGAGCTACGGGCGTAGTCAAGGGCATAATAAATCAGCGAACCCCGCTAGCCACGGAGCACTGGGGAGCTCTCTGCAGCACAAAAGCCTTCCGCACGCGTAGCCGCCCTCGTCCCTTAGGACCCTATGACACACATGGCCCCATGCTCACGGCTCCCAGGTATCGTGAGCTTCCAATGGTTCCATGGATGTCTCGTTGACCACAGTTGAGAATTGAGTCGTCCCGCAGCAGTCTTGAGATAAGTTATCGGGTATATCCTGGGTTCGAAGCTGAGAAATCATGTTGATGATCATACGACAGCCCTAATATAAATCAGGCGGGGGCATTCTTCAAGGATTGGAAAGAAGCCAACACTTATTGACAACACACACAGCGTGGTTCTAGAATACACATATCAGACAAGTACCATCTAGGATCGAAGTGACGTACGGTAATATGAGGTATGATGAACCTTTTGTGGCAATCCAGCTTGAGAAGGCTGGGGCGAATAATGGGCACCCCATTCGTTGAGAAAATGACTCCTATGCTTACCAGCCAGGGCGAAAAAGGCGCAAACCGAGTCACGGCTTGTTGTGGCAATCAGGGAAGAAGTTCGCCAGTTCTCCCTGACAATCCTAGGATACAGCAATAGAAAAACGACAACTACTTGTGTGGCCAGAAAAGTGTACCTGAAAACGCTTGAGACTCTATGGATGACGAGAGGCCCAAGGACATACCCGAGCCAGCCGACTTGACGAGGTAACGAGGTAACGTGGCACGCCCCATCGTATTCCAGAACTGACAGACTAGAGACGAATGAATATATCGTCATGATGAGAGCTAGTACGCGAAGGACGCGTAAAATAAGCAGTGTCTTGGGGTGCTGGGAGTAGAAAGCATAGACTACGATGTGTTAGCTGGGAAATACATGGAGATCCAGAGCATACCTTTCAACGACTGCACGGATTCTACTACAACCGTGAGCGTAAATAAAACACCGGCTTGCAATGACGCCCAGGCTACGCATCGGGAACGCATAAGTGGTCGCTCCCCATCAAGTAGATGAAAGGCCGTCAAATTTGCACTGAACAATGGATTGGGTCAGCTCAACTCGCTACGAACAGGAAAACCCAAGGAATCACATAAGACAACCGAGGGGCGCATATCTGCAGAATAGAAACTTGTATTTTGTTGAGGACTTTCGTTCTCTTCATTGTCAAAATCTCAAAAGTAATTCTATTATAGTATCGCAAAAGGGGCTTACCTCCAGACCAGACGTATCTCCACACTCAGAGTGCTAAGATACTCGCAAAGGAGTAGCGTTAGAGCTGAAGCTGAGCCAAAGTTAAGCGTTACAGCTAAAGGAGATCCCGAGTGGATTGCCCACAGTGAGTATGCTTCCGAATGAACATCCGCCATTCGTGGTCAGAAATGAACATGGTGGAGTCAGCAAAGCAAGTCGAAGAAAGTGTAGGATATCGTCATGCCGAGAATCGTCGAATACATGAATCTTCCCCAAATGGTTGATTTCGTCACCGTAACCGTTCTCAACCGTATCTGGTTAGATCCAATCAGCCGATGTGCGAGGATCGGGTTCCATCTTATGTACACTCGGACACTCGGAGTAACGGAGCAACTGATACAATTGCTATATTAGGGGCTATGGATGGCCAGTTGTACTCTCAAGTGTTTCCACGACATGAAGCAACCTCTTCGTCTACAGATACACCATTTACGAACGTGGTCAGATTATACGACCTGCTGCATTTCGTATCATCATTGGGATTATTGGCCAGTTGAAGCTCCGATAGCGTGTTCAGCACCATACGACAACCCTATAAAGTAGGATAGGAGCAAAGAGTTAACACATCAACCAGGACTAAGGGCAGAGCGGGGCTCACGCATATCGACAGTCCAGCTAGAAAGTACCTAGACGAAGGGAGTTTATACAAAGCGGACCCCGAAAACTATGGGCAGGACGCACGATGGGAGGATGTGTGCCAACTCGGCGGCATGAGCGATCAATGTAGCTGAGATAGCTAATTACAGATTCAGACATAGCCTTTAGTTCACCTGGGATTAGAAGCCTCACCGCTAACGACGGCAAATACAAGGACCGAGTCTCTACTCGTGGTAGTGATCAACGATGAGTGTCTCCAGCCGTCCCTGACGACTTTGGAAAACAGCATCAACGGAAGGATGACTGCCTGAGTCACCAATGTAGTACAACTGCTGGATTGGTTAGCTTGTCTAGAGTAAACAGGGGCAAAAGACCGCACGCAAACAAGCTTGCCTGTTGAGGCATCTCTACAACATTACATGCGCCGTCGTAGGTCAAGAAGGTGACCACAGATATCGAAGAATATGTAGTCATGACGAAAGCTAATAAACGGAAAATTCGAAGGCAAAATAGCGCTTTGCGGTAGTCGGAATAGTACGCTCGGACTAAATGGGAAACCTTCAGGAGGGAGGTTGCACAGCATACGGAACCCGGGCCTCACCTTTGGTAAGTTGGATAGACTCCACGATAAACCACAGTCCTTGAATCACGGCTGTTGCGAACGAAGACCAAACTATACATTGTTGGCGAGAGAGGGGACGCTGAATATCGAGGTTAAGAAATAGCATCAAATTGACACTAGAAGTGCGCAATTAGGCAACGGTATAAACCCAGAGAAATCATAAGACTGACATCTGGAAGGCGATGGGTATATACTTACAAAACACGAACATCCATTTTATGGTAGACATCGACCAGCTGGGGGAGGTATGAAGCTGATTTGATAAGCCCGAAAGGGAGGGACACCTGCCTACCTCCATACAAGAGTAACTTCATCATCGAGGGTATCAAAATGCTCGCATGAAAGGAGAGCTAGGGAAGACGCTGATGCAACGTTAGAGTGGCGAACTTCATCATAGCAAAGCACGCACCGCAACTGTGGGTTCTGAGCCATGTACGCAAAATTTGGTTGAGTATCATCGCATCAAGGACCAGCCCAGCGCGTTGTTGGAGAAGGGGCCAATGGTTATGATAGGCTGCTCCTCGATTCACGGCTGAAATATAGCTCCCCGGTTGCTAGGTGGGTCCTGTATATTCCCAGGCCGAAACGATATGCGAAACGCTTTTTAAGGTTGTATCTATTGTTCAGCCCTGAGTCCTTAAAGCGAGCGATCCGTCGTCGGATGAACGTGTCGGAGTCAATTGACAATGAAGATATGTTCCTTAATTGTGACCTTTATATACTCTATTCGAGCGAGTTGTATAGTCCTGTTTTGTTAAATAAATGAGCGGCGTTACTAGATGGAAAGGTGGGTGACACAGCACCTGGGCTACAGACTCATCAACGAGACCATATCAAAACGGGGCGTAAGGACATTTATTTGTCTTTATGCCCTGAATGCGAAAGCGAATGGTGGCGCTACGCCGTGAATCAAGGGGTCAGCATGAGGTAAACCTGGATGTCTTCTCCCGTCTTCTGAGCGCCGGTTCGTGATTGGTATTAGGATATAGGCTTTCAGGGAGTCGTGACGGTGACGAGGGAATGAAGAACTCTCCGAACAATCATGTAGGCGACGAAAGGAATGTACAGGTCGATCAACAAGGTATAATTGCGCTTGGGTGTGTACCGGCTGCGAATTCAATTGATTGCTAGAACACCCAAGGCTTGACGTTAGTCAGTGCTTTTTCTAGAAAGAAACATCAGTAGAGATGACAAGTAACTTGGGATCGGACTACATTGAGCTCACATTGAAAAGAATTATCACAACCATCACCTAGGACCGGACAGGACGAAATATATGTGAGAGAACGATCAGGAAACACGGCGATCGTCGGAGTCCGCCTTGATTCAATACGAAGGAGATCGCTAAGCAAGGGGCATTCAATTCATGGTCAGATGGAATTGTTCATGGGGGGTATAGCAGGGTGGTAGGTTTGTAACCTCGTCCCATGAGTGTAAGGACCGGTCAGAACGGAATGCAACATCGCAAGCGCTTGTAGTATACAGGCGAGAATGAAAATTTGTACAACATCCGGCAAGTAGCATCGACATAATGGTTACACCTAATAAAAGAAATACATCATAAACACGACGAGACATGCAGTGAATGGTGGAGGCTACGCACTTAAATATTAACAACCTTAAGTAGAGGTCTCTCTGGTTCCTCTAATATGATCCTCACTCGCCATAGCCGCCGATGACCCTCTCCCCGCGCGTCCAGCCTCAAATATCCAGGTTTTATGATACGACCAGGATTTCGCCTCCATCTGCACGAGCTCTCTCAGCTTCTTCATATCAAAGGCCAGTGTCTTGTCAGCTTGAAGAGCCCCAATGACATATGAACTGAAAGCGGGAATCATAAGGAAGGAGAGGAAGCCCAGCGGCGATCGGGATGAATGAATGCCACGCGAGGGGGTCGCGATCGAAGAGAAATATCATGAATTAATTTCCGGAGTATTATGATGCAGAAGCGGGATGGAAACTGACGTACATAACTGTTGTCCGTTTTAATGGAGGTCCATCTACGCTTAGAGTCTTGCATAAATCATCCATGGGCATATTCTTGCCGTGCCAAAGGCGGTAGGCACGCCAATATTGGGCTCGCATGCCTGTGTGGGTTAGTGGAATGATCGTCGGGGGATTGGTAGCTTTAGTAGAGCTACTTTGACTGGAAGTGCTAGAGGGTGTTCTGCTAACAGCGCTGATGGCAGGAGTAGTCTCACTGGGGACTTCCTCATCATCTGGTTCTTCTAGTTCTTCCTCGGAGACGACTCCAGTGACTGAGGAGTCGACATGTCTCGTATATCCCGACGGTGTCAACACGCGTTCTTGTTCCTTTACAATCTCAAGCAGGCGTAAATACGCCATTAAAGCCGAATGTGCATCGTTCGCGGCATCTATAACAAGAAAGCTGTATCAGCATGTAACACCCAACCGAATTTTTATACTGGGAGGGTGGATACATACACTCTAGCTGTCGCTCAGTCAACCGAGCTTCCCAATTACTCGTTCTCTCCTTCGGCTTTTCGAGCGTTTTGCCACAGTAGCGTGCGACGACTTTGGCGAGGCTGGCTATACCGAGAGAATTCTTTCGGACCTTGCCTCCCTTCGTGAGGAACAAAGCATCCGCTCCTACGTCGGCTTGACGAGCAAGTGCGCCTAACTCGACTAGGTTGTGAGCGACGACGCCGTAGTCGCCGAAGAGTTTGACTCCATCGTCTGTAAAGGCGAAAAGTTTAGTTACCGGAAGGTCAATATCGGAAGAGTCTTGAATCACTCAAAATATTGGCACCCATCTTGACAACCGTTTTTGACTCGATGAGTTCCTGAAGGGTGGTGGTTACCCGTATAGCTCAGAAACTCAATTGAAAGAGGGGTACCTTTAATGCTTGAGGGAAACCTAGTGGTGATGTGAGTCAGACCATAGTAACGCGACAAAAGGGCGAAGAAACCTGGGATACACACGCTGCATTCCGTGTACTTGGATAACAAGGATCATTCTTTCGTCACAGACTTGCACGGTCGCAGTTCGGCACGATTTTGCTTTGGTGCCTGCTTTCGACCTAGTGTAGAGAACGCGCCATTCCATGTCGAAGCCGATGGGACTAAGTGGACGCGTTATTAATCTGGACAAGTATGGAGAGATCTTGTCGCAATACTCACCCCCGAAGCATGCTTACCAAGTCGTTTGCCTCTTCTTCATTAGTCACATAGACACGGGCGGGATCTGGAGTGCATGATCGGTATGAGAAATATTCGAGGTCGGGTTGAGGCAGTGAAGCTTCGTCACTCTCTTTCTCCTTCCCCTTGGTAACTGGTCCATCCGCCGTCAGGTGATCAACGGGGGTAAATGGTGTGGGAGCGAGCAGTGGTATGATAGGCTGTGCCAGGGAAAAGTTGGTTGACAAACTGGAGTTAACGCTCATAGTTTGCATGGAGGTTGTAAGCGTGTTTGTTGAGCAAGGGCTCACATCCTTAGAGAACTTTGTCGAAAAGAACGGGTGTCGACTGAAGTAACCTGGTCATTCGTCTTTCAGGTCGATGAACGATGAGCAGGACATGCCTTTCGTGCTGGATACCGGACTTTCGACTCGGTGCCAATGGCCTGTACCTATTGGCTACCCCTGTCCCCTGGTTCAAGGATTTAGGCTGCTTTACCAGGTCCTTTATATCAAAGGGTCCCAAGACCTCAACGACGTCGTCATCATCTGAGCAAGGAGCTGTAGGTCGTACATGTTTCGGGACCTCAGATTTCTTGACAAATGTTGCAGCCTTGGGTGACAGACGCGGTGGAGAGGCAGAGTAGCAGCGAGCAGCAGGTTCTTTCAACTTTGGGTACATCGGGAGAAGAGACGAAGGGACCGCGCCGAATGGTGCCGAATGAACCGTCACGAACGCGACATGTCACAGTAATCACTTGATGTGACCAGCGTATCGGCAACACCCGAGTCAATTGGACAAAATTTCTGAGGCGCAGGGTCCCTCAGGCCTCAGGACCCAAAAGTCCAATAGAATAATCCAAAGCCAGTGCCTAAAGGGTCAAAGCGTTTTTTCAGCCTTTCGGCACTGTTCTGATTGCATTCTCCTTTATATAGTTGCCGAGGTATTTTATCTCTGTGTCATGCAGAGCTCGCGCGATGTCGACGGTCGCGCTCAGAGCGGGATCGACGCCGCGCAAAGTGCAACGAAGCACGATAGCCTTTCTCTTGTGGGCGACTGTGGGTCAAGTCGGAAGCGGATGTCGTTACACCCAGCTTACGACATCCGTGAATACACATTTGGGACGGAATCATTTCTCCAAGATTCAGGGTTCGCGGAGAGTCAAACCGTAAAATGACAGTCCGCCCTTTCCAAATACACCATCCTAAGCCGAAGACAGATCTTCATAAGTACTTGAGTGCGTAGCCTATCTTGTCCTGGCGCTGCATCCCGCCCTGTCGCTGCTACGTCTCTCTTGACGTTCATTCCCTCTCCCTCCATGGTGGAGGCGCCCCTCCTGGGCCTTGTCATCCAGCACGGTTTCGGATACAGTGTCCGGAACCATGCTTCTCGTAAGTGGTTGTCCGTCGTTGTCTTTGAGGAGCGATGGCGTCTGATGCGGCTGGAACCATGGTGGAAACAGTCGCAGCGGTGACGGTGCTGGTATACGAATATCTCACCACTCTTTACCTCGAAGTTGGATTGATTTGGAGGTAAGAAAACACCGTCCATTTGCTTCAATTCACAGCCTTCAGACTTCTATTACAGGACTCCTTTCTCGACTGCTAAAGGGCTCTTCTTGATATGCAGATACATTGCTCTCGGTTTCCAAATGTATGTTGCAACACCTTGTATCTTTCGAGCCTCTATGACGCTTAAATGACTCCCCTCAGCGGCACCCTGGCTTTCTTCTTCTCCCTTGAATATACTACCCTTTCCCGGAACCAATGCCTCGTATGGCATTACCTACAGATCGCCGTCTTTCACGCATTGCTCTTTTCAGTAGAGCAGGTTCAAGCTAAGCGAGGTACGTTGCCCCCTCAGACTCATCCCCTTCATCGTTGACCGTGTAATCTCGCAGTCGATGCACTCTATTCTGATTACCACAGATCTCTGCAATTCTTGGCCCTATTTCGATACGTCACCACCTCGCTAATGGTCTATTCGTCCGTATCAACGCTGCACTTTATGGCATACGATGAAGCCTGTCTGGTCTCTGGTATCCCCTGGCACGTCACGCTGTTTGGGTGAGTTGACTCCGCCCCCCCCTCTCTTGCTGTATCACTCACTGCTACCGCTCTGAACTCCTTCGACGCGTCATCCCCTTATGATACATATCCAAAAATACTTGGAAAACATTAGCGGAATTGCAATGTCCAACCAAGTGATCCTATCCGCCCTGCTTATATATCCGAAGATCATACGTGCGGCGTTGCGACGTCCGACTTGGGTAACGGTTATGACCCGTGATGCGTTGTTCACTTTCAGCGCTGTAGGAGGTTAGCATACAATCATTATCCTGTTTCCCTCGCCTTCGCCTTCGCTCTAACTTGAAATATCATCCGGCTTTCAGCTTTGCTGGGGATGATCATAGCGGCGGCTGACACGGTTGCTCATGTCATGCCTTCGTACGTATTCCGCTCTCCTCGTTTCCGTGCTGCCCAACGTCTGAAACATCCCGCCTTCAGTGTCTTCATCACCATTCTCTCCATTAGTGTAAGCTCTCTCATATCCTCATATCCCCAAACTCGCATTACTCTCATATCAATTACCTTCTTTCCCTCCCTCCTTCCCTCCCTCTGCTCACCCTGTTCCTTATACCAGGGCTGCCGAATGACAACCAATCTCCTCTCATCTGGCGACACAGAACCGGATGGCTCCATCGAACCCCAATTAGTCACAATCCGGAGCGAAGGTATCCAGTTATCCAGTGTCATATCTCTCGAAGACGGAATACCAACGCTTCGACTGAGTCATCGGTCATCGAGGACGTCGATGTCGCCTGCGATCTATAGTCCCTCTTTCCGATAGAGACCTGGGATATCCATGGTTTCGCTCTGTGCACCTGGTCATTGCTTGCGCGAAATGCGCCGCCAGCATCGCCAATCGTTATTCAACCTCTACTTTGCGGTGAAACGTTTAGTGGAGCGCGATGGCGCGTCCCAATACAGAGCAACCCCCCTCCCACCTTACACGTGGATGTACATATGTAACCTCGCGCTTATGGGGCAACGTCGCAACTCCCCAGTCCCCGCCCTAGACATCAAACCATTGTACATAGGAAAGAGCATACATTCGCTTCGTCAAGCACATACTCCACACCCCCTCCTTCGTTCTCGCCTTTCACCTTCTCTCCGGTATTTACATATCCACTTATTAGGTTTTTAAGCGGTTGGATTTAGAGGACCCCCGGTTCATCGTTCACCGACTCACCAAAGGAAAATTAAGTATATACGTTTAAACCCACACATAGCTTAGTCGAGGTCGACGAGTTCAGTGGTTTTGTTGATTGCATTACCGTCTATTCGTGTAATAGGGTACTTTAAATGTCTATGTAACACCTAGATTCGGACAGGTTTGTTGTTGGCTCTAGTGAAAGAAAGGAGCGACGTACTGTATTTTGGTCCACCACCACCTTCGGGAACGGTCCAAGTGATGTCTTGGGTGGGTACCTTGATATCACAGAGCTTGCAATGGATGCAATTCTAGCCGCAAAGAAGCAATGTTGAGTCGGTTGAAGGGCAAAGGGAAAAGGAGCACATACTTGAGAATTAATGACCAACTTCTTCCCATCCCAACTCTGATCCTCAACCTTCACCTCGGCCTTCAGAGCTCCAGCCTCACCTTCTACATCAACATATTCATAAACACCCGCGGGACACGCTCTACCAAGTAACCCAGCGTACTCCCCAACATTCACGCGGACGTGTTCAAGTCGCCGTTGCGCGCTTTCGTCGGCATCGCCAGCCCCGGTCTTCATCACGCGTAGATGTACCGGTTGGTCTTCAGCGTGATTCGTTCCGGTTAGAGCTACGCTGGTCATAAGGTCCGTGGACAAAGGGGGCTCGAACGGCGGATAATCAATTGGTTTATGGCGCGCGGCGCGCTCAGTCTCTAACGCGTCAATGGTCGTATTTGGTGGGGGTGTATGCGAGGAGTGCTTAAACGTCCAAGGTACACGCCCTTTGAGGAATAAGCTGTCAACGCCACTGTACACAATTCCGCCGAAAATGCCAAGCGGGGTGTTGAAAGACGGCCGTAGATTGCGAACTTCATGTAGATCTGAGTATATCCAAGAATCCTTGAATGCCTGAGAGTAAGCGGACATGTCGGTTACTGACGATGAAGAAGACGTTTCCTCTTCGGGATGGATGCAGTCATACGCGGCTTCGGCGGCGAGCATGCCTGACTTCATAGCGTTGTGAGTGCCTTTAATTTTCGCGAGATTGACAAAGCCGGCCGAACAGCCAATGAGTGCACCTCCGGGGAAATGCAATTGGGGAACAGATTGAAGTCCGCCCTCATTGAGGGAGCGGCCACCATATGCTAGACGCGTGGAGTCACCGGATAGGAGCTTCCGGAAGTAAGGATGGTGTTTCATTCGCTATGAAGGAGTTCAACGTGAAGAAATCGTAGAGGTTGGATCATAGAGACGTACTTGGAATTCCCTGTACGGGCTAAGGTACGGGTTCTTGTAATCCAGTCCAATTACCAGTCCCATGCTAACAAGACCACCATCCATATGATATACCCAACCTCCTCCATACGTTTTATAGTCAAGAGGCCAACCCAAGGTATGAACAACCTTTCCAGGCTCATACTGCTGCGGGTCTACTCTCCAAACCTCCTTGATGCCGATACCGTACGTCTGGGGTTGGGAGTTGGCACGTAGCTTGTACTTGTTGATGACGGTCTTCGAGAGGGAGCCATGAGCACCTTCCCCAAGAAGCGTTACTTTGGAGCGGAAAGCCATGCCAGGTTCAAAGGTACTCTTCATTCGCCTCTGCCTATCCAACCCAACTTCGTTCGTGATCACCCCCTGTACTCCGTCTTCAGAATATAGCAACTGAGCTCCAGCAAACCCGGGATAGATTTCCACTCCGAGTTCTTCAGCTATAGATCCAAGCCAAGATGTGAATTGAGACAGCGAAACGATGTAGTTGCCCTTATTCGACATTTGAGGTGAGTGGGGAAGAGGGATATGGAAATTCTTGGAAAGGTAAATCATCGAGTCGTTCGTTGCAGGCTGGGTTAACGGGTGCCCATCTTGAGATTGCCACGAAGGCAGCAGTTCGTTCAAGGCTCTGGGCTCTACAACTGCTCCAGAGAGAATATGGGAACCTTCGAGGAAAGAGTTGAAGGTAAGTAGATGCTGAGGGTCAACGATAAAATGCAGGCACACACCAACTTCACTTCCTTTCTCGAGGACAACGACGCGGATCTCTTTACCTTTTTCTTGCTCAAGTTGTTTCAGTCGTATAGCTGCGCTCAACCCAGCAGGGCCTCCTCCGACAATACAGACGTCGACCTCATCTTCCGCCCGCTCAACGTTGGCCGGATCGAAAAGCTCCCGGTTGAGCCGGATAGCCGTTGAGTTCAATCCCCTGGAGCGAGTGGGATTCTTGCCAGTAGCAGCTAACAGCCGTCGAAGCTGAACGCTACGACGAGAAGAGAACATGATGCAAGCAACGGATGAGTACCGGACCCTAATCACGGTTCATATGAGCGCGTATTCAGGGAATATCGGTGTTCCGGCCACCAGGGAAATGCGCCGCCTCTGATTCGCTTATGCTCCGATCAATCAATGATGGGCGTCTCCCACAGTCATTAAAATACTCCCACGGTCAGTCCCTGCAACTGACCGGCTGCCAGATCAGCTCATTTCCTTGTCCTCGACTACCTTTGCAGCAGTGCAGCTTAATGCCACCTCGCTCAACTCCGCCACCAAAAGGCTCAGCCTTTCCTTCCAATGACTATGCAACATACAGAGATCTCCTCATGTTTGAGGAACGTCTCAAAACCACTGCGGCCAACCTTCAGAGAAGGAAACACCGTTACCAATGTTTGTCCTATCGATTGCGTGATGTGCACCATAAATGTCATTGACACTGCTTTCCAGTATTCCTGGCCCAGCTCTTGGTTCTCATAACATTTCTGACATTCGAGGTCCTTCTACCACCTCATATATCGCTGCTGGTTATACCATACAAAATGCTACTGCAGCGACTGTTACCAGAGATATATACTCCCGAGACTGAAGTAGCACTTCATCCGGCCTTCGCTCTCGGTCTGTGGTTCGTCTCTATGACGACGTTACTGCTATTCTTCGCCAGCGGAATGTACTCGGATAAAATCGCATATGCGAACAAGTAAGTTCTACACCTCCACATGTTCTGCCGTTGGTCCTGGGAGCTGGAGGAAGTGTTGCATTATTGGATGTGGTGGCGCAAGCGTTGAATGTCTACGGAATAACTCCGTCCTCTGTGGTGTGCCGCTGCCTGGTGGGGACTATGAGTGCCTTAAGGCACTGTTCATATACGCAGCTCGATGCTGGGGTCGCATAATTCACTTTATCTATATCGCCGACACGCATCTACCAACCTGAAGTGCGGTTTTGACAATACCACCTTTCATACTCGAAAATAAGCGATCGAAGAAATATATTGACACCTCTGCCCTTAGGTATGTCCCACACGCCAACCGTGCGCTTCGTTCATTCAACATGTTCCTTAACGTACGCAAACCTCCGCTTCGCTCCAAGCTACGATTCAACCCCCTTCGGTTCTTCTTTCCGCGGCCGGAACCACCACAATCATCCACTACTGACACTCCTGCGTCACCGCCACAAAGTTCGGCTTCGCGTAGCCTCTCTCGGACCCGTTCAACCGCTTTGCCTATCTCGCCCATACCTCCAAGTACGAATCCCCGAGGAGAGCTGATATTCTCTTCTCGCGTTGACAAGAACTTTCGCGAGTCGTACGAGAAGTACCGTGCAGCATTTGAGAAGCGTAAAGTTGAGAAGGAACAACTAGCTCGCATGCAGCGTGGATGGTTTGGTATCAGTTGGCTACGACTCAATCACCCATATGTTACGCGCGTGTTCTTCTGGAGGAAGGCTCCGGATACGGTTGAAAGTTTACCGCCGAGTAGCCCAGAGAAGTTGATTGCAAGTGTTCCATTGGTTCGTACGCCAACGGGGACCTCAACGCGGAGTAGCAAGGGTGGAGGGTCGAGAAGCGGTACCCCTCCTAGTACACCGAGGCATGTATCCAAACAACGCGATCGAAGCTCTTCTCGCACGCGGAGTAGTGGGAGCAGACAATCTACACCAAGTAGGCAATCCACACCACCTGTGTCACCTAGCCCTTCGCGACATGGGAGTACACGAGGGACTCGGGATGGTGGTAGTAAGGAAGGAGGGTCCATGGATGGTGCTGTTGATGGTAGTTTGAGCGAGAAGGAAAGGGAAAGGGATGGGACTCTCACTTTACGAGCGTTTGCTCTGGAGAAGAGTGTGAGGGACTCCGCGCTTCAACACATAGAGGAATAATCCACTCTAAAATGGGTAATTAATTATATTGTTTTCGTAATATGCTTTCGGAGCTTTGATCTGTATGTATAAACTTGACCAAGTGCGCGAATAGGACCTTCCGGTAGTATGCTATTCATACTGTGTAAGAGGAACTCGACCTCCTTGAAGTTTGAAGACGGTGAGAGAACAAAGCTGCACAAGCTCTCCAGTCATCGACAGCCTTGCTCGGACTTTGTTTGCAATCCTCCCATTTGGAGTCTAAGATGCAAACTAGCTTGCTGCTCCTGTTGGTCTCTTGGGGCTTTCTGTGGTATCGTCTCCATGGCTGAGGTAAATAGATCTTTCCGAAAGTTTCGCTCATTGGATAGCCTGTGTCATATTAGGAGGCATGTAAAGGGGTTGGGTAGAAGAACAGGCAAGGAGGTAGTTCACCCCAAGGCACTGGATTCTGTGTAGTCCCAATGTCAATTCGAGGAGTGTATGTTATGTATCTCGTCAGGATCCACAATGAAAGAAAAGCTCTCTCTACGATCAACATCAGGATCAATCCATAGGTCAGCTCGACGTAGCAGCTCGACGTCCGGGTGATTACTATACATAAGTTGGTCAAACACGGTGCGGGAAGTGTTAAAGCTACTGACAATTCCATGTGGAACTCGAATTCGGAGGTAAGGGTTCGTCGGCGGCAGCGTACACAGATACACTTGACTCGACGTCTAATGTAAAATTGGGCTTCGCGGCATCCATACATGTCGGATATATCGTAGTCGAGTCGCTCCCAAGGTCCATCAAGTTGATAACGCATCTGGATACAGATTCGCCTCCTGAGTGGGATTTCAAGTTCTGTGGAGCTAGAGTAAGCCAACTCAAGCCACCCAGGTCTTCCTGGAGATTGAACATCTCCTGATCCCCAGGAAATATCACCACCCTTGGTACCGGTTTGTAAGTGAAGCACCCATGTGTGAGAATCATACAGTAGTTGATAGACTGGTTGCAAATCGTGCAAGTAAATAAGGTCCTGGCAAGTTGAAGTATATCAGCATTGGCTTCCTCCTCTTCGTCTAGTTTGTGCTGGTCATGGACTTTGAAGAGCTCTACGGCACAAAGAGACTTCCACTCTTCACATAAGCGAGGTAAGTCATCAAGAAATGTAGATAAATCGTCTGTTGAAAAGCGAGCATCGTTGGGTGCATCTTCGAGCTTGTATAGGTCTGTAGCTGAAGGGATGATTGCGCCCACAGGTTGAGTGTTAGCGTAAGCTCGGACACCTTGTGCGAATACCTCGCGACGTCTGCGAATGATGCGCATTCGCACCCTTGCTAATCTTCTTTCACGAAAGTCTAGCATGAGCTTGATCATGTTGGACTTGATGTTCGTCCAGACTGTTGATGCGAAGTTAATAACAGAGACAAGGGGCTAGGGGATTCATAAAGCTTACTTCGGTCAGTAAGAGGCTGGCTCTGGTTGACCATGCGATGACGTTGGAACGAACACCGCTCGTCCCAAGTTAATTCATATAAATCATCTTCGTGTCCTAGAACGACGCTGGTGAGGGAGGTCTATAAGAAGTATCTACACACGCACCAGCTGCAATCAGTCTGTCTCAGATACTGCAGGGAGTGTTAGTGTGACATCAAGTATCAGGTTGGAAGATGGACTCAACGCTCTATAGCAAGCATCCCGAATGCCGTACAACTCTCTCGTCCTCGCCTTGCTCTGCTGGGATACCCACTTTTGATACTGGCGCTCGCGCTCAGTGTTGTAAATGGCAGTGTTTAAACAGTATCGGCAATGAATCAACATTTGATTGAATAAACAATGGTACATTTGGCACTGACGATTAGCGGTTCCGGGGTCATATACTATTTATGGAAATGGCAACTGCACAGGAGTGAACAGGGGCTAAGGGCGAAAATTAGAAAGTTAGAACTTCTTCCCCATCAACGGTTTCTCCCTCCGCATCGATATCCAACAGCTCGCATAGCTCAAGCTCTTCATCCAAGCCTTTCCCAGCTTTCTCACGCATCCTCTCCATCCAATAAACCCTTCCAAAATCAAATAAATCAGATAGGGACCTTGGGTGTGGTGTAAACCTGATTTCTTCTAGGATGCTGTCTCCTTCACAAAGTTGTGCCAGCTCATTCACAATAGGGATGCCACTGTCTCTGACCCACTGATCCTGATATCTGATGTATCAGGAAGCTCAGATGGGTTGGCAGTACCTTGAAACCATTAGAAATTAATAAAACAAATGACAGTAAAATTCTTACTTGGATCTGAAGGTGGTATGTGTTGATAACTTGGGGAAGGTGAATTAAGGGAAATGACTGCAGGTCCAGTGGTTAATGAAGAGCTTGGACCTGCTGGGAGGGATTGTATAGGAGGGTTCACAGGTTTGTTTGCAGTAGTTGTTTGGGATGGGTAATTTCCAAAGATGCGTTTCAGACGCTTCCCCACATTATCTTCATGGTCCTCTTCATCTTTCAGAAACATTTTGAGCTCTGTGAGATGTGAGAGTGTCGAGCTTTTGAGCCGTGTGCGAAGTTTTGAGAGGGTATTACCGTAGACACTGAATAAATGTTCACAGGATGCTGAATTTGGACAGATGGAGAAAATATGCTTTGCAAGGCAGGCTAGTGGGTGTGTGTTGCTGTTGTGAACATGGGAGTCCCAAGAATCCCAAGCTTCATTGTGGAGAGAATATGAAGACTGGCTCATGCGCTAATGCAGGGGAATCAGCTGCATAACATGGGGGAAACATAAATTAGGGTCTAGAGACCAGGGAACTTGTTCTCCAGGGAAGAATCGTGAATACAGGTGTGAAAGTAGGCCATATAAACCTGTACATGTGTTCCATTGGCTCTCTTTGAATGGTGAAAGCTTGAGTAAAGGATTAAGGACAACTGCAGCAATGAAGATATCCTGATCAGCCTTCTTCCACCGGCTTTCAAGGCTTGCCAAAACCACAGCCTTGACTTGCTCGTCTTCGGGGTCGGACAGATTTGTGAACCTGAGAAGAAGGAATCCTAAAGTAATTAGCACATCATCTAAACGAGTGTGCGTAGCCTGAGTGATATTTGCAGCAATAGCTAAAGGCTCAAGATGATGCTTGATTCTTGTGAAAGAATTAGTAGGCCTAAACATAATAGTTAGAATGATATCTAAACTCTTACCGCAGTAGATTATGCTAGAAAAATCTGCTCTTAATAGAGCTAATCATGTGTCGGGCTTTTGCCTTGGCAGCAGCATTGCCTTTAATGATAAGACTCGGTAGATTTTTCTCCCGTACTTGTTTTTCATCATCATCAATCAGGAGCATCAATGGTGCACAAAGGTTGATTAGCCACTCATATGCAATGTAGTGGGCAGTCCAGCAAGTGAGAACAGCATGAAGGACAGACAAAGGGGTATGCCCCTGACGGATTTGAACTTCTCAAAGTAGCTTCTTAGCCAAGTGATGAGTTCTGAAGCTGATTCACGTGTGGCAATAAATTTGGTGTCAGCTTTGAAGTAATCCCCAACAATAAGGTTTACCTAACCATAGTCAAATGACTTTAAAGTAGCCCCTTTATTCAGAGGGATAGAGGACTCACCTGATGTGCAAAGCAGTCAGGCACAACCATGTGAGGCCGCCTGATCTGTAGATCCTTTTGTGCTCGTCGGGACTCCCCTGATGCATCGGTTGTGAGGGCAATAACTTGAACCTTCCAATTGTCTTCAAGTAAGTTGATAACTTCGACAATGTGTGTGAGAAGCATTTCAGCAGTCTTGGGCTCTGGGGAGGCATCATGGACTTTAATGGTAAAACACTGAAATTCATAGTCAGTACATATGAAGTATGTTCATCAATCTCCTCTGCGTACCTGTCTCTCAGCTGCAGTGGTAATTTGGAATGCAATATAGTGGTGTGTGTTGAGGCCGTTCCAGCCATCACACTGCAACATTACACTATGGTTGGTAACTGCTTGCTTTGCCTTTGCAACATAGACACCATGCTCCGCAGGAAGAAGTCGATTTGTAAGCACATAGCGGCTTGGTGAGACAGCTTGGGGAATGAAGGTGGCAACAAATGTAAGCCATTGAGGATTTTTGATCCACTGAAGAGGAAGACCCGCACTAGCAGTGAGCCGTGCAATGAGCCAGTCGAACCGAGCCTGAGAGAAAGGGATCATTTGTGGAGGATCAACTGATTGAGAGATATTCCTGTGTTGCTTTTTTGAATAACTTGCAGTAGGAAATGACATGACATTAGGGGATCCTAAACTTGAAAGGGGTGACGAAGCCGCCGAGGATGACATGAGATGTGATGTAGGCAGCTCTGGAACAGACTGAACGGTTGGTGGAGATTGTGCATTATTTTCGTGAAGCAAAAGAGAGGGAGCACTACTGCTGTGAGCAAGAGGGAACTGGTTGGTTGAAGGGAAGCTAATAGGGGTATTGGGAGGCATTAAAGCCAAGCCTGATGAAGGGACAACTATTAAGATGTGACAATACTTGAACTCAACTGACACAAGTAATTTTGGAAAGAAGGCTCACAAGCTGGTTGCATTTGAACTGGTCCAAAATCATAATCTGCCAGCCAGCAACAAGGGTTTCTTGGACTCCGTATATTAAAGGCATGCACCCTCTCACGAATAGATGCATCCTGAAGGGTACATTGCTTGAGATGGTTTGCAAGAGTGATTGGGCAAGACTGAATCCACAAGGCATCAGTATCCTGTGCCCAGACTGAAATAAGAACTTCCTTAGACATTATTGGATAGGCTTGAGTTGGAATGAAACATACTGTGCTCTTCAATCTGCATGCAAGAACAGGGGTGAGGGCTTTGGATCTCCAGCTGCATGATCTTCAAGACTTTGGCCTCAAAGCACAGCTTGCAGATGGCTTTATAATAGGATGCTGAGGCGAATGAAGCTGGAAGTTTGGATGAGCGCCCAGGATGATCATAGAAATATTCATGCACCCAAGATCGAGGAGCCCCACTGGGATGACTAGAGCGTGGATTGGGGGCCATTGCAGAGGAGGTTGGGGGATGGGAAAGTGTTCTCACTTGCTTATAACGGTGGGATTATTGGGCTATTAATTCCGCTGGTTCAAACTTCATTGCCAATTTTCTGTAAGTAGCAATGGGTATTTGATAAGGCAAGATCAATAGATTGGAAAGTGATAACAAGTCACTAGTTAACATACAGATACTTCACATTGATGTATATTGATGTTGCGCTGAATAAGTAACTGATGGCAGAGAATGAAGGAGAGAGAGCTGAGCAAAACCAGCATTGCGACAAATGTGATGATCATTAATCATTATCAACAGCCTGATATGGTAGGAGACCCTGAAAATGTGGCTCCAGATGGACTCGGTGATCACTCGGGAAACTCCCAATCATCAATGACTATTGACATTGACATTGACGATTGCCATTGACTCTCACAATGCTGCTTGCGCTGCCATCACATTTAGCAAAAACGTAAAGCCAGCAGAAGGGAAGCACAAGTACCTCCTTTAGTATTGCGATGGTCCGCTGCTTAGACTTGATTAGTTGCTTCAATTTTGATACATCATTGCATACAGCAAGGAGTTCAATGCAAAATTCAGCGAACTCCGCTTGGAGCCAAGCTGGCTTGCTAGTACCTAAAGAAGGGATGAGGGTGGTGCAAACATGACAAGCCACAGAAGTGTCTACTGACCCGCTCAAACAACAGCATACTCATATATTGCGCTGGAGACCTTCGTGTCTAACCCTTGGAATGTCTCCATGACCGTCGAATTTTTGAGAGGATGAAAGAATACTCTACACCAAGGTATCAGCGTTAGTTTAGAGAGCTAATGATAGCAGCAAGACATACTTTTCATTCACGCATTTCTTACAGTACTTCACGTTATGTGCGGGAAAGGTATAACTTCCGTGCGGATTCGAGCAAGCCCGCGTAAAATACAGTCAAAAGGTGTTCAAAAGTAGATACCGAAAGAACTAATACAGCACAGTTAGACATGAACATAAAGTTGGCATACACAGGTTCTAATATTCCCTCAGGACAGGACGGTAAATCGGGAAGACAAGCTTGAGCGCTCTGCCAAACCAAAATGGACGATCATCCTCATCAAAATGATGCGTAGGTCTTTATTGGTCCGTGCAAGACAAAGCAAATCAAGAGGTGCAAGAAACATGAAAATCTTGAGAATGTTTTTTTAAAAACAAAGTTGGCAGATGCTTCACTAGGACATGTTTTCATTGACCTCAAACAAAATATCAAGGGGCATCTGTGGCAATTGCTTCAATTTCCCAGCCTTCTTATAGGTCGTTCATTTTCCATTGGAGTTGGATGTTTTCCGACGCTTAGCAGGCCCTTTTATGGGAGGAGGGGAGATGTCGATGGGGAGCTCGACCGTCACATCAGTGTCTGAGAGGGTCGTTTCACTCAACACTGTGCTAACTCAACCCAAATGACGAGGGCCAGAAGGAGCAGTGACGGGAAAGTAATTGGTGGTGTCCATGTATCTTCAACGCATACTGGCACTAAAGACGCGAAGCTAGAACAGGCTAAGAAAACAATAGTTGTAAGTCACAACCGTGACCCTTGCAACGGAAACATTAGTCTAGGGGGGCCAAGTGATAAGTACGTCACATATTCATATGTACTGCCAAGAGTTGACTGGGTATCTGGCACAGAACCTTTGAATTGCTCTCTTGTTGGAATTATCCCCCTCTACCTGTGAGGCCCTCATGAATCACTAGCAATGACAAGTTCGTATAAACTCAAGTTCCCAGCCCCTGATACTGTCTCCTGAAATGCTTGGTCACGTGCGTGACTGTCGCGTTCCGGACGGCGCTTCACCTGAGCTTCCTTGTCTGGACACCCGAACTGCAAGTGTCCAGCCTATCCTCCATCCAGCGGGATTCTTTTCTTCTCCCTGGAGCGCTCGAACATCTTGAACTATGAATGATACATGTACACCAGTAAGTGGCGTTTGTCCATGGTCCTGGTTCCGTCCCTCAATGCACCATCTCAGCATCATGACTGGTTTACTACAACGCTCGCAGCCGGTCTTTGCATTGGCCTGATAATATCATACGCCCCCCAGGTCTGTGAGCGGGCTTCAGCCTCCAGAGATTCTTGGGACTGACTTAGGATCCTCTCCACCACCTCGTTGTGTATAGCACTTTCGAATAATCCACCAGAAATCATCGGAAGGATTATCTCCATGGTTCCTATTTCTAGGGAGCACGTCGTGCGCTTCGGGATTCCTGAATATGTACGTCTGGCTGATAAGAAGCAGATCTTAATTTATGAGGAGATTCTAGGGTAGCTCTGCAGTGGGGCATAGTGAAATGTTGTCGTGTTGTGGTGCGTGTGCCTTGCCTATCGTCTTTAAATTATGCAAGTGCTCACGATTACTCCCTATGCCACCTGCAGAGTCTAGGCAGCTGTGCTGAGATGACTCTTGGAGTCGTCCAGACCGGACTACAATGGTTTCTTTTTACGATGATGTACGTTTTCACCTTCCCGCATCTCCGTTCGCTCAAATTACGCATTGACTCCATCAACTAGTTTCGTCTTGTATATGATTTACTACCCCCCACATCTGAAATACGTACAAGCGAGCGAACATGAAGACACTCATGACACACGGTCGACATCGTCCTCTATCGGGATATCAAAGGAGCCGATAAAGAGGCAAGAATGGACGTTGTCTTTAGTACTGTCTTGGATTGTGGTCGCTCATCTGTACGTCCGTCTTGCCTCTCGAGTTGGCTTATATCCTTACGGAGTTTACTTCATCAGCCTCCTCATATCTTTTACAACATTCTTCCTCCTCCTTACCTCCAACCCTCCACCCTCACCGACCACTCCGCTACCTAACCAGGTCCTCAACTGGGCTACATTCCTTGGTGTATCCTCTGCCTTAGTCGCTGGAATCCAGTATGCACCTCAGATTGCTCACACATATCGTCATAAGGTTGTAGGCGCTCTGAGTATACCGATGATGTGTATACAGACACCAGGAGCCATCCTGATGGTGACTTCGATCGCGTTGAGGTGCGTTTCGGGCAGTTATTCGAGTTCCTTACTGACAGTCACGGACCCTACAGGCCAGGGACTAATTGGACAAGTAAGTCGACCCCGTTCCTCTGCCTTATACGACTGACCCCTTTCTGCAAGGTTGGATTACCTTCGCCGTAGCAGGCATCATGCAAGGCACCCTCCTCGTCATGTGTATTTGTTGGAAATTCCGTCAACAAAGGCTCGGCATCGACGACTTCGGTAACCCGCTGTACGGATCTGATGCATCTTCCTCCATTCAGGACTACGGATCAACATCTCGTCAGGGAGGTGGCGCACAAGTCGAGGAGGTACCTGGGTTGGTTACGAGTGAGGGTGACGATCCTGCCGCCGTGAGTTTGGCATTGGCAGCTGCTTTGGAATCCGCAGCTGGAACGGATTTGAGAAGCCAAACCGCTTCGGGGAATGGGAGTCTTTCGGAAGGAGGACAAGAAGAGAGGAGAGCAGATGCGACCGAAGAGACGCCGTTGCTTGGCGCATCGAAGGATAGCGTGGTAGACGATGGGAAGTTGGGAGGGTTGGGCTGGTTTTCGTGGCTTCGCCGGTAGTTTTTCTCCAGTCATCATTGGGCTCGGCTAATTGGAACCAATTACATTTGGTCGACGTTTTTTGGGAGTACTTCAAATTCGTGTAGTTTCGTTGTTACTTGGGTATCGATATCATCATCACGGATAACGTTCCCCTCATATTCATTACGCGTGCTTTGTCCCCTGAGCCTGCATCATCGGCGTCTAAAGGATTGTTACTTCGCAACTCCATCCATAGCTCTGTGAGCGATGGCCAGCCTCATCGCCATCCTCGACCTCAAAGGAAAGCCTCTGATTCAAAGATCGTATCGTGACGATGTCCCAACATCCTATGTCGAGCGCTTCCTACCTCTAGTCCTCGACCTCGAAGAAGAAGGACAACAAGTAACACCATGTTTCTCAAGCCAAGGCATCAACTACATGCACATTCGTCACTCTAATTTATATCGTACGTGCTGTTCCGATGGAATCTTTGCAAGATGCGCACCTTATGCGATTGCTTCTTTGGCATATCCTGTTTAGTGCTGGCAATGTCGAAACGCAATTCAAACGCGGCCGAAATCATCTTGTTCCTCCATCGACTCACGAGCGTATTGATTGAGTACTTCAAAGAGTTGGAGGAGGAGAGTATACGGGATAACTTTGTTATCATATACGAGCTCATGGATGAGATGATGGACTTTGGATACCCCCAGACAACAGAAAGTAAGATCCTCCAGGAGTGAGTTTGGGTTACCGTCTCGACGCGGTATATCGCTACTGATGCGTTCATACACGCTGCAGATATATCACCCAGGAATCGCATAAGCTCGAAATCCAAGTACGACCACCGATGGCTGTTACGAACGCGGTATCTTGGCGGACGGAGGGCATCCGGTACCGGAAGAATGAGGTTTTCTTGGATGTCATCGAGAGTGTCAACTTGCTGGTACGACCGCTTTCTCTGACTGCATGGCCCATTAAACACCTTGGATAGGTCAACTCGACCGGAAACGTCGTGCGCTCTGAGATTCTTGGTGCTGTGAAGATGAAATGTTACCTTTCTGGGATGCCCGAACTTCGGCTCGGTCTAAACGATAAAGTGATGTTTGAAAGTACGGGGCGGAGTGAGTACACTGAATCCTGCCCATACTCCACTCAGTCTAAGTACCCATAGCCGCACGAGGGAAAGCCATTGAGATGGAAGACGTCAAGTTCCACCAATGTGTGCGTCTCTCGCGATTCGAAAACGATAGAACGATATCTTTCATTCCTCCTGATGGAGAGTTCGAACTTATGTCGTATCGTTTGTCCACGCCCGTGAAACCCTTGGTATGGGTAGAGGCGGCTGTGGAGCATCACAAGGGGAGCCGCGTGGAATACATGGTCAAGTGCAAAGCTCAGTTCAAGCGACGAAGTACGGCGAATAACGTCGAGATTTACGTACCCGTTCCGGACGATGCTGATAGCCCCAAGTTCAGAGTGAGCGTCTCTTTCATCAACGGACCGAACTTCCCGACACTGAGGTGACTTCTTTAGGCATCGACAGGTAGTGTGCAGTATGCTCCCGATAAGTCAGCCTTCGTATGGAAGATAAAGCAGCTTGGGGGTGGTAGGGAATTCCTTATGCGTGCTCATTTTGGCTTGCCAAGTGTTAAGAGCGGTGCGTGTAGCCCCTTTCCACGCGTTCAGCATTTATGACCTTAACGTGCTGTCATGGTTTGACAGAAACCGATGTGGAAAAGCGGGCACCAATAACTGTCAAGTTTGAGATTCCTTATTTTACGGTCTCCGGCATCCAAGTTCGATACCTCAAAATTGTAGAGAAGAGCGGCTATCAAGCCCTTCCTTGGGTCCGTTACATTACGCAGAACGGTGACGATTATAGGTGCGTTTGCGATACTTTCTCATTTGCAGCCGTGTATCTCAACCATGGCAGTTTACGCACAGCTTTGGAGAAGGGCAGCGCCCCGATTGTACCTATGTAATGACGATACCATATGTTCCACATATTGGTTCTATAGACGATGACCAACCAAATCGCCGAGATACCAAACAGCACTTCCTCATTACAGAAATAGGTACGAATCAACGGGCCGTTATTCTATTCAAGAACGCGTGCATCTACTCCAAGTGTCCGAGCTTCTGAGAAGGTAATGGACTTACCATGATCATATGCATATAGGTCTCCAGCTCCAACCTAACATATCTTGTGCAATCTTTGACATCACTCCGAACAGAAGCTCAAACCTCTCGGATGAGTGTCCTATTCGTATTGCAGTCTCTTTCGCCGTTGTTTCTCCACTCTCCCCAGCATGGTCGATAATTCCCATGACCGGCTTCTTTCATGCCCTTGAAAGCATGCGATGCATATGTACTCTCTGCCTTATCCGCCGTTTCGCCTTGTTCTGAAGACCATTGTGGGCCGCTGTCACTCTGTGCTGATTAGCCCTTGCATGACAATAGCTCACACCACCCAGTCTTGTCTCGGCACCGCCGTAGATACACCCTAGTACCGCTGTTGAAGCAAGGTCATATATCATGTGCGCGTCCACTGCGGTGAAATGCGCGTCTTGATATATTTAGACCTATATCACGTAAACAGATCGGTACGTACTCGCTGATTTCACTGTCTTCGGAGTATGCTTACGCTGCCAGCTTGTACCGTTATCTCTGTCGATGAAGGTTCATGAATGGCCCCATGACTTTGGTTGTTTACATCTTGACGCAACGTTTAAAGAGAGCCATTTGCAAAGGTTGGTGGTGCCCAAGGCAATCCCACTTCTCCTGTCATGCAATTGCTACTGCTTGCCTCGCTTCTCCTGGCTGCGCAGGCTGCTATCCTCCCAAAAACCAGTTCTCACCCTACCGTCATCCACGAAAAGCGTAACGCCCTTCCATCGGGATGGCAGCATGCCCGTCGGTATGACCTGTCAACTACCATCCCGCTGAAATTCGCCCTCTCCCAATCCAACATAGACAAGCTCGAACAGTACCTCAACGAGGTATCACACCCCAAATCTCCCAGTTACGGGGATCACTGGACCGCGGGCAAGATCGCAGAGACCTTTGCGCCTAGCCACGAGACCATCTCCACTGTCCGCAACTGGCTCATCGGAAGCGGCATCTCATCTGAACGCGTCGAGGTATCGCCGACTAGAGGCTGGATCAATGTCGACGTATCTGTGGCAGAAGCCGAAGAGCTTCTAAAAACAGAATACAATGTATACGTCCATGATACCGGCAAGGAGCACATTGGTAAGGATAATTACCTTTTATTACCGAAGCATTAAGCTTGACTATGTGTTGTCCTCCATACTAGGTTGCGAAGAGTATCATCTTCCTGCACATGTTGCGCCGCATGTGGACCTGGTATTGCCATCCATTCATTTCGATGCTCAAGTACACAGACGCGATGACGCCACTGCTTCCCTCAGCGTGGGTCAGCCCGGCTTTGGACATGGTCCCAAAACCACTGGCGGTCTCCCCTCGATGCCGAAGGAACTCCAGTTCCACAACGCTGATGCAAAGGCCGCCGCTGCAGATTACTGCTGGTTGATCCTGACCCCAGACTGTCTTAGGACGTTGTACAACTTCTACTACACGCCTCAGGCTGCTGACCAGAACAGCTTTGGTGTTGGTACGTACTTTCCTCTCTCGCCTACGCATTCGCGTAATTAACTTAAAAAAATCGGCTACCTCCCAGTTGAATATACGCCCCAAGCCTTCCTCCAATCTGACTTGGATATGTTCCACTTCAATTACTCCAAGGAGATCATGGGAAAATCACCAAACTATGTGTCTGTTGTTGGAGGTGAGGGGCTTCCACTACCTTCTGGCGTTGCAATCGTTAAGCGACCAAACTAGGCGTCCTCCAGACCCAAGTCCAGAACTTTGCATACAATGGTGAAGCCGATCTAGACCTAGAATATGCCATGAATTTGGCAACCGTTAAACAAAATATCACTCTTTATCAAGTGGGAGATATGGTTCAAGGTGAATTATATCTCATTGCGCGGACTGATGCCAAGTCTCGACTCACTAGCATCTTGGCTTTAGGCGCTTCCTTCAATAACTTCCTAGATGCCATCGACGGGTCTTACTGCACATTCCAAGGCGGCGATGATACTTACCAAGACCCTCATTACCCCAACACGCGTACCGGGGGGTGGAAAGGTATCCCCACCATCACCACGAACCATCCCTCGCATTTCTCACTTTATCTCTATCTCTAGGAGCAGCCGAGTGTGGTACCATCAAACCGGCCAACGTCATCTCCACTTCGTACGGATACAACGAAGCGGATCTCTCACCCAACTACGCCACTCGTCAATGCGCAGAGTACGCCAAACTCGGTCTAATGGGTATCACCATGGTATTTTCCTCAGGCGACAGTGGTGTCGGCGGAAATGCTGGCGTCTGTATGTCTGAATTCGGTGAGACTTCCTACGGGTAACTTTCGACACAAAGCGCGCTTTTTTGCTCACGGGTAATTGTTATACAGGTTTCCCAGACCAATATGGCAAGGTTTTTAATCCCGGGTTCCCCGCATCCTGCCCATTCGTAACCGTTGTCGGTGCTACGCAAGTCAACAAGAACGCCCCTGTAACCGATCCTGAAGCAGCTATCGACCAAGTAATCGCAAGCGGTGGTGGATTCAGGTAAATTATCCCCTTATTCCCCAGTAAGTATGAACGAATTGACTAATCGCGGTCTCATATGCAGTAACTACTTCGCCATGCCGGAATACCAAAAAGACCATGTCAACAACTATCTCACATCCTTCCCACCGAGCCATCCAACCGACATCTGGAATTCCACGGGTGTTGTAAGTCTGAATGCTGTTGAACATACGTGGGAGTTTCATTCCCGTCCTGATTCTTATGTAGGCTCGTGCATTCCCTGATATCGCTGCTAATGGGTGAGTTCTTTGCTTCCAGGTCCTAACGATATGGCTAACTGACTTGATGATCCTGTCAATAGCGCAAACTTCGTCGCCGCTGTACGCCACTTCCCCCCCACGACTGCAAAGTCTCATCAGGCTAAATGTACCCCACGTTTCTAGGTAAACGGTCAATTCATCCTGGTCTATGGAACCTCGGCTTCGACACCTGTCGTTGGAGCTATGCTTACTATGATCAACGACGCCCGTTTGGCTGTTGGTAAAAAGACTATTGGATTCATCAATCCCACCGTGAGTGTTTCTAATTTCTGTCTTATCCCCCATCCTCCCGTCCCAACTCCCATCTCCCCATCTCCAATCACATCGAAAGATGGGAAGACAGGACCCACCAAACAACAATCAAACAAACGACCCCTCTTTTTGTTGTGTCTTACTTACATTTTGATATATACAGATTTATTCCGCCGACTTCGCTGATGCCTTCAATGACATCGTATCCGGCACCAACCCAGGCTGTGGGTCAACGGGATTCAACACCACGGCTGGGTGGGACCCAGTTACTGGCTTGGGTACATTCAACTTCCAGAAACTGTTGGATAAGTGGCTTGCTTTGCCGTAGATGCGAATCTGCGATCACTCTTGCTGTTTCATGCAGTAGGTGATGCATGTATAATTATGTTATAAGTATAAGTATAGGTAGTGTAACAGTTGCACTCGTGATGGGAGATCTATCTATCGTAATAAACGGTGTAATAATGTCTAGTAATCCATCCTTTGTCTCCTTAACACGCGAGAAAACACGTTCCACTACGAGATCCACGCTGATTCTCCTTCCGCCCCTTAGCCCCTGGACACTCACAGTGAACACCCACAACATCGCACATGGAAATTTCCCCAAGTTCCTTGGTAGTACATATATTACTAGTAGTACTTCCGATGGAAGTCTCAAAAGCCATGTGGTCGTGGCGTTTGCATCTTCCCGTTGAAAATTAGGTTCTCCATTGAGGGTGACCGGTGATACCGCGTGGGGCCGTCTTCCCATCGTACGATGATGGTGCGAACGCATCACGATATACAGAACTTGAAAGATGGATGTCATGAAATGTGGTGTTCATCGCCTCGAGAACAAGCAGAAGCATAACAAGCATCATGAACGCATCGCAAACCGTCAACGTCTAACGAAACTCCCATAGGCTTAATTGCATAAATACGAAGTACACCAGCGTGCTATAATTACTTTTTCCGTGATCCCGTTACATTAAGCATATCGGAAGGACGAAACTCTCCAAAGAACAAGGTGGGAAAAGAGGAGCGAGTTTAACTTAATGATGTTTGGGGGTATACGCGAAAATTGATACGTGTGTGTATAAACGAAACCGGTTACGATGCTCAAGGACCCGAAGTGAATGCGAATGACTGGAGGGTGGGGATGTTTGAACTTTAGAGAGCGAGAGCGGCGAGGCCAAGAGCAGCCATGCCAGCGTAAGTTGGAATGCCATTGAATGAGGCAGCATTTGAGGTTTGGGCAGGGGGAACGGCGCTAAGATAGGGCAAGTTAGTACATATATGCGCGATATTTCAGCATAAGGAATCTATACCTAGTGGAAGTAGAGGCACCGCTGCTAGTAGAAGAAGCGCCGCTGGAAGTAGCAGGGGGCGATGAAGCAGGGGGCGAAGTAGCAGAAGATTCGGGTGCAGACTCGGTGGATGTTGCTGGAGCCTGTGAAGTCAAAGTGACGCCCTGTAACCAAGAATGAAACTCTGTTTTACGTGGTTTGAAAGCCTGAAAGAACTTACGACGGCAGCGCAAAGCTGTCGAGCTGCAGATTGGGCAGTCTCGGCGTCGGATGGTGAGCAGGAAGTTTGAATGCACCGCGTAGTAGCATCAACAAAGGCTTGGCTGTTGCAAAGACAAGTGTTGTCGGTGGGGCCACATCCCTGAGCGGTGGAGGGATCCAAGCAAGTCACGGCGCAGCCTAAGATAGCTCGTCAACGCCATGAACGATGACGATGATGAATTGGATCGCTTACTTGGGAACTGGGCAACGGCGGTAGCAGCGAAGAGGGCGAGGGTTGCGAGGGTGAGTTTGAACATGGTGGCTTGAGAGAAAGAGGGAAAGGATGCTAGACGCTGAAGCTGAGGGCGGGAGGATTGATAAACTCGAAGGAGTTGGAGGAAAGAAAAAACGAACAAGGGCGACACTATATATACCACGGGACTCCTGAATTCATCCCTGAGATCGGCCTACGTAACATAACCAGCGCTAACACCGAACCTGCGATTGTTTCCGGCGCTTAGACACTTCGGTCACAATGGGCAAACCGAAATAGGCAACAATCATCCAGCAGCGTAAGCACAGATGAGTCCTTGTGCCTGGAGCAATGTGCCCAATTCGTCCGTTACCTTCACTCCCAGATGGCGCCTCAAACAAAAGCCCAGAGACGTCACAATTGCCTTACCCAGGACCCAGTTCAACGCATGTCGGCTCAGGTTGCGAATTTCCAACCGGATGGCCATCAAAAATCGATGTCCTATTCATGGGCTTGCGCTTCTGCCTCATCTCTATAGGACACTTACATCCGTCAAAGGCCCTGCTTTGCGATCCACACTGCACGCATCAGCTCCAGGGGGGTTGCTTTGCCGGGAGAGAATATCCAGGCTCCGCGGAACGTGGCTAAGCCATTCATACGTTCACTCACCATTGTGTCCATTGTCGCATCGACCTCATTGTCTTGCACCCCGAACCCGATAATCCTATCATAGCCTCCTAAATCAATACGGGGCTCGAGGGGCCGTTTCCAAGTCACCATGATGTCGTTAGAGATGTCGAACTGCCCAGACATTCGCTCTGAACAAACAGCGCTCTTCCACAACAATCAAGACATTCCACGTCCCTTCCGTATCTATCTCATCATGATTGCAGGATTTCAAAAACCCAGTCCATCAGCCTGTCGGCATCACGCTCAACGTTATGTTTCTATTCGCATCTATCAAAGAAACCCACGACTACACTGGAATTGCTCCACGCTGAGCGAGGGAGGCTAGGTACTGTCCCAAAATGTTTCTCTTCCCAATCTATTGATACACTATAACCTCTCTTTAATTGATAATGGAACATACACGTTTCGCAAGAAGACGCTTCATTCATCCTTCCTTCATGTCCTCAAGCAACTATGCTCATCCTAGCCATCAACTTCCGCCCCCAAGACTTCCTCTTCTTCTCTTTCTCTTTCTTATCCTCTTTCTCCTCAGGTAATGAACCCACCCTCCCCTCCGGCGTCCTGCAATCCATCGGCGTTACATCCGTAGGCTGAGCATACGTGCTCCTGTCAGGTACAAGGAACGCCATCCACTTCACTTCAGGCTCTGTTTCCTCGAGCTCTTTGACTCGCCGCGCGAGCTGTTTACACTATGGAGTACACATAGGTTCAGTTAGTTTCCTCATCCTCGGACTTTATACGTCTCAGCAACGAACGGATTGACGACGACGATGATGACGATGAATGATGTAGGAAACAGCGCTTACCTCCCTGTCGCGAATTCGAAACGTATTCTCTCGAGACTCGATCACTTTGAGGAGCTTTGCTTGCATATTCTCAGCTGCCTGCTTCGCTGCATTAATCTGAAGTAATGAAAACGACGTGAGCTCATATACGTATATATATATTATATCGTGTATGAATGAGAAAGACGAACCTCATTGTTACGAAGCTCGATTGTATCTACCGCAGCGGAGACATCCGTTCGTAGGTCTTCTATCTCAGCATCCTTCGCCCAACTCCTTTTAATCAAATCAACATGTTCCTCCTGCTTCTTCAACAACGCCTCCTCATTCACTTTCGCCTCCTGACGAGCCTCATTCAATTTCTTCTTCAACTCTTCATTCTCCTTCTTCATCTCTTCCAGTACAGCTTGATCTCTTTCCATTACACTAACCCTCTCCCTCAATGGATTCATCTCCTCCTTCAACTCCCTGATTTCTGCAAGGGATAGAAGCAGCGCTTGATAGCCTTCATGATTCACTTCCACCTCAGGTGCCCGTTCAACCTCGGGTTGAGTAAAAGTGGCGAATATTTGAATAGGTGGGAGTCGACCCTTGGGAACCCTACACAATCCGCAGTTCGAGCTACTCGAATCGCCGTGAATGCACTCCATACAGAATCCGTGCCCTAACGTCATATCAAGAGTACCATGGGGGGAAAGATAGCAAATCGCAAACAACATCATACGTGGGCTTCAGCATGTAAAGCGTACACAGCGACGTAGGGTATACACACCGCACACAGATAAGAATCGCATCCTCGAAATGGGATGATGTTCAAGACAGATCGGACATTCGGCTCTAGGCATGATCGAAGGACCTTCAGGGAGTGGTGGGTGGGGGGAGGGGAGAAGAGTCTCAGCGAGAGAAGCATTTGGCGCTTGGAGCTGTTATGAGGGTGCAGGTGCATCTAATTCGGGGTGATGGTGATGGTGGTAGGAGGTAGCGCCTAATTATGGGCTCCTACTTATCTCTGGGCCTGATACTTCAGACTCTTACAGGTACATCCTATCACTTCACATTCTGCGGGATGGAACCGCCTTTTACTCGTTTCTATCGTTGCCTCTGTACAGCAGCTCCAACTTCTCATTTTTTGTCCAATAACGCTTGAACAACGCGCTCATTTCTCAAGTCGGAAAAAAAAGGAGGATCACGTGAGGCTCCTGACAGCTCAATGGCTTCTCCGCATTATACCACCTTACACACCATAGGCCCATGTAATGTCTGCAAAACTCGTATCACCCTGCTCCTCCTTCTCCTCAGCTCCTCCTCTTCCGCCTGAAATCTGGCTGAGCATACTACGTGCCGCGATAGATCTCCCAAACGACTTCGATCTTCAGCTCTTCCGTCTCGAAAAACCTAAAGGCTATGCTGAAAGGACTCTTCGCGAGCGTCTGGTTCGTGGATAGCTCGGAATTCTGATCCTTAGTATTTTATTTATCTGAATCTATGTGATGTCGGTCTGGTCAGGTAACCGCTCGTAAAATCGTTCTTGTTTCCAAGCGTTGGCGGATTCTTGCGATCCCATTGTTTTACGAAACTGTATGGATATCAAAGGAATCGCAGCTAGAGACACTTGTCTCTCTCCTCAGGTCAAAATCGACTCCATTCAAAAAATCATATCCCACCACCACCACCGCCTCGCTTCTTTCGTTTTACGAAAAGGAGCCGCCGCTTGCTGACTACATCCAAAGACTCGTTTTTACCATGACCACGTCGTTGGTGCCGGATCGTCACCCCATAATATCTCTCACATCCCTCTGCGCATCCAACCTAACCCATCTTCACATCATCTCTACCATCAACTTTGACGCAACACCATCTGCCAACGATAACTTGACGTTACATTTCGTGCAGGATCTACCCTGGGAGAACTTACGCATACTCAGTATGCATAGGCTTTCACCGCAACCTATAAGCTCTACTTCGCCGAATTGGCTGGAGGGGATCATCGGTAGGATGAAGGCTATGAAAGTACTTCGGTGCGATTACGTTCCATGGCACATGGTGCAGGCGTTCAAGTGCACCTCAATAGAGAGATTGTCGATCCGCGTCACCCCTACACTCCCCAAAATCGCTGCCACCAGCAGTTATTCCAACATACCCATAAAAGAACTCATCGTACAAAACACCGACGCCCTCCCCGGGATTGAAATGCCCAGTACTCTAACAAGAGTTGCCATCACTCTCGAGAAGGAATTTGCCTTGCCTGGGATCTTTCGCTCCTTGCGATCCTGGCTTCCCGACTCAGTTACGCGTTTGGATATCTGGTTTCCAGCATGGTATTGTATACGCGATATCTCAGCGCTGCCTATGGAACTTCCAGCGGGGTTGACGCATCTGGGGTTGTACGCTCGGCGTGTACAGGCGTCAGACGAGTTCTACGGATATGTGCTGGAATTATGTCAGATGCTTGCTGGGGATGGTGGTACAGGTGGACTTCGGACGGTGCAACTTCTCTCCCAGCAAACTTACATTGATCTCAAATCGCGACACGCGCTGATACTGAAACGTATTGTCAATGCGCTTCATCAGGGGAATATTCGACTTGTAGACTCGAATGGGGACCTCATTGAGGCCTCAAGGGACATTCGGTAGTTAGATGGTACGTGATGGTGTTGATCCACTCAAGTCGTTCGCATTCCATGACCCATAATCTTCCCCTCCGAGTCTACCAAATTGATGTCCCTCCCTCGAAGCGTCTCCACCAGGAGTCCGAGCACATCTGGCTGAGTCGTCCGTAGATCCAAACATGTTTCGATACCCACCAACTGTATAGTATCGAGTCCGTCTCCTATGATCGATTCGCAAAAACCGACCAGGTCACGATACACGGCTCGGTCTTCGTCTTCGTTTCCATACCCCAGTTTCCTTAAACCCATCCCAAAGTGATTGACGGTACGTGGTAGTTCGTGGATATAGAGGAAGTCAGCCCATTTTAAATGGGAGATGGCCAGATGCGCGACGCTTGGGGGGACACTGGATATCATCTTCTGAAGTTCGGCGGTTTCCATTTCGAAAGATATCGTGAGCGTCAGCCGTTTCAGCAATTCGCTTGAAGGGGGGATCGGCACCGCATCGATGAATTCGCGAAGGACCAATTCCTTGACAGGGGGCGCGATGAAAGGGATGTCATCAAGATAATCAGCAGTCACTGAGATGAATTCCAGTGGTATGAAAGCCAGCTGATGCATGTCCATGTAATCGTCATAGCGTAAAGCGCGTAAAGCGCTCATTTGCCGAAAAAATGCGGTCCAATGTTCGAGAGTAAAGGACTGGTGGTCATGTTTGAAGTTGAGGATTTGGAGTGTTTTCGAGGTGGATAGGATGGCGACGAAGAGTGTACTGAGTGAGAATATGACGTGGGGAGCTGGGCCGTTTATTTTGAGAAGAAAAGGTGTTGTGACATGCAAGGTAGAAAGGGCGGGGCAGCTCCTGAAGAGCTTTCTGAGAGTGGAGCGACTTACTGCAGATTCATGGTAGGGGGGATGGAAGGCGAGAATTATACGCTTAATCCAAGATGCCGACGGTCGGCGGTGTCACTGTCGTCGTCGTCGTCATGTACGATACACGGAGCCAGGGTTGACACAATCGCCTCGAATTGCGTCGCTGAAGAAAGGAGAAGGGATTCATATAAGATTGGTGTGCCGATGGTTTCCCAAAGCTTGCAGACACGAACTATGGCGCGGGTTAGTGCCTACGCGTCGCGATGCACAGATGGTTAGATAAAGTAGTGAGATGCGGAGAGCGATTCGTACCAGATGTGGCTGAAAAAGCTGGCGAGCGAGTATATCTGGGGTTTCATCCCGCAAAAAGTCCAAAGATCGAAATCATCCGGAAGACTTGTTGCATCTCGCAGAACTTGAACCCATATTTCAGGAGGAAGAGTGATCATCATCGCTTGTTGACTCTTTCCCAGGCACGCTCCTTTCATCAGAAATCTAGGAGGTTGATCCGGCAGAAATTTGCACTTGAGCAAGTTTGGCACCGTCTGGGTGATTTCAGTCAGTGAGTAGTAGTTGTAGTTTCCATGTCTTCCGTTCAAGTGTCGCAGGGGAATACACAGGGGCCAAGCACCAAACCCCTCAGAGGAAACAGGGGGTGCAATCTGACTGAAGGCAGGGCTCAGTCTCACATCGGCATGGGTCGCATCACCAAGGTACTTGTGGTAGTAAACCGACACGCAACCATTCACCATTCAAAATCTTTGGGACAATATATAGCCTCATGTCTAGAGTTTCATCCAGGCAAAAGTCGAAGATCACACGACTTGTTGCATTTTCTGAGTTGAAGGCACCAATACAACAATTGGTGCATTTTGCGTTCTCAGATCTCAGCGCTCAGCGCTTTAGCATCCGGCTCCAGAGAGTCCGTGAAACACATGCCCTGCCATCAGCCATCGGGGGCATGAGTTGTACCACCGAGGGTGCTTGGGGTAGTATTATTCATAAAGGTGTTCTCCAACAAACATTGATTGATTACCCCGCAACAGCTCACGCTCACATAACTTGTCTCTTCATCTTTGCCATGACCACTCAGCCTGAATATGAAGCCCTCGGGTTCTCCGATATCAAGGTTTCTCGCGATGGTGTGGTGGTAGTGATTTCCATCGACCGTCCGAAGCAGTGGGTTTCCTTTGTTGCTCTCGTTATGCGAAGCATTTCATGTGCGACGGCACATGCTTTTAGGAGGAACACCTTCACTTCGGTCATGGGTGACGAAATTGCCCAAACCATGAGGCTCGCAGACAAGGATGAACGTGTTAGGGTGGTTATACTCACCGCAGACCATAATGCGCCTGCCTTTTGCTCGGGAGTGAGTCCCTGTGCTCTGGGGGCCTCTTGCACCTATACTAAGCCTGTGTATTCATAGGCAGACATGTCTGCTAGCTGGTCCTCATTACCCGGTATTGACGAGCTTCCAGAACACGGTTAGCCTTGCATTCCATAGCGACTCCTCTCACAGAGTTCACAACGCTGGACAGCTTTCCGAGACCCCGGCGGTCAACTCACCCTAGCCATCCTCCAATGCAGAAAAATCACCATCTCGGCCGTCAACGGCCACGCAGTCGGAGTCGGTGCGACCGCCCTGCAACTACCCTTCGATTTCAGATTCGTCTGGTCAGGCGCGAAGATTGGGTTTCCCTTCGTTAGGCGGGCTATCCTACCAGAAGGCAAGCCCAAGTTCTTGCAAACGCATGCGTATAATCGCTCACCTGATTTTCTATGTAATTTCGGGGTTTAGGTGCTTCATCATACCTCCTTCCCCGGCTCGTAGGCCAATCTGCTGCGACTGCTCTTTTCCTCTCTGGTCAAGTCTACTCACCCACGCATCCGCTCCTCGAACGTCTATACTTCTCCGCTCTCCCTCAACGCGACCAAGTTCTCCCAGCTGCACTGGCCTTTGCAAAGGAATTGGGGGCAAACACTTCCGCGCCTTCCGTCGCTGCGACCAAGGCCCTGCTCAATCACCCTACATCTACACCAGAGGAAGGACACTTGGTTGAATCATATTTGCTAAAGAAACTCACAAGAGGCGAAGGTAAGGATTCCGTTGAAGGTATGAAGGCGTTCAAGGCTGGGAGAGCGCCAGAGTTCAAGGATACACTGGAGATTATGAAACATTGGGCTCCTTGGGTGAGTTATTTTGCGGTGGCTTTCACTTTTTCGCAGTTTCGCTAATGCTAACATTGTGTAGTGGAGGAATTTGGATGTGACGGTTGGAACGCCAAAGTTGTGATTATTCATTAGCACAACCGTCTCCTGTTTCCTATGTATATATACTTACATCCTGGGGTGACAATGTGATATGCTATGACTTGGACTTTGTTAACCCTACATGGGAGGGAGTATGTACCAGTGGATAGGCGCACAATCAAAACTCTTGCTCCCACCCTCATCATAACTCCCAACCTCCACACGCAATCAAAATGGACCACGCCGTACGTTTTCCCCCAAATTACATGCGAATAGCTACCTCACGCATCTGCATTATCCACACTAGACACTCAACATGGAGCGGAAGGATACCACCTCCACCCTCGATTCACCATTCGGTTCGACGCTCAACACGCCCGTGGACGAAATGTTCCAAAATCTAGACGGAATGCTTCGCATACGCTCGTCGGATTTTACCGACTCGGAGGTGCAGGATACTTTGCAGGGAAGTGGCAATCCGAAGGTTCGTTTCTCATCGGTTCCAAGGAAGGAATACATGCAGCAAGAGGAAACCGACAAAGGAACATTCCCGAGTGACTCGCCTACTCGTACTAGCTTAACGACTGCCGCCGTGGTGAAAGAGCTACTAACCTTCCCGGGCCCCTCCAACAAAATCGAACACATCGGCTCCCTCCTCCTCAAACTCCTCCTCTTCCTGCCCTGGTGCGCGCTCGTCGGCGGGACCATCCTGCTATCCCCCAACGACCTCGAACAAATCACCTTCCACACAGGCTACATCTCATCCCCGCCTGCAGGAATCCTCCGTTTCGCGCACTGGACCGAATTCGCTGGGGCGCATATCCTCTCGTTCGTCATCGTCGTTTGCTCGCTTTTCTGGATCGACTTTTTCTTTGGGTGTTTTGTCGTCTGTGTGCTTCTTGGGCGGATTGTGAGGACGTGGAATGAGGTACGGATAGATGCTGATGTGGCGTTGGGCGAGGATGATGAACAGACGATTTATATCTTGGGGACCAAGTTTTTCTTTAATGGCTATGCAGTGGATTTGGACTTTTTGAAGGCTGGATCGAAGTATTATGCTAAGCGAGGGGACGGCTTCCGTAGTGTACCTACGGATATCCATACAAACGAATAGTATCCCCGCGTAACAAGGTAATGCCGGGACCGACTCTTCTGATCGGGATAGCAGGGAAAGGCGCATGTGTGCTAATCTCCGATCTCCACCCATGGCATCTCGATCTCGCAAACTTGCCATGCATGGTTATAAGAGCCTCATAGTCACATACATACATACATACATACATAGTCACCTTCCCACAAACCATGTCTTCACGTATACACCCTTGGATAGACCCAACAACCCTCCCCTCCTACGGCTCCATATCCCACATCGACGGCACAGCTCCTCCCTACATAAAACATCTAACACAAAACACCCTCTTCTCATACGGCGTAGGCGTAGGTCTAGGTCCATCCCAGGCACTCGAGCAGCAAGAGTTTTTCGCCTACAACGTCGGTATGAAGATGCGTGTCGTTGATGTCAGTGTCGGTGGCGCCGATGCCAGGCTCGAGGCCACTACGGTTGTCGAGGTGGTTGTTGGCAAGGGCATGTTGAATGGTGCGGGCATGCTACACGGTGGTTGTCTTGCATACCTCATAGACAAGTACGTTCCCCCCTCACACACACGCACACACACTCACACTCACTCACTCGCTCACTCACTCACAGCTGCTGCTCAACACCACTCGTCGCCCTCGGACTCATGCAAGGAGTCAACGGAGTGGGTGTTACGCAATCCATGAACGTCCTCTTCCATTCTCCCGCTTCAAGGTCCCCTTCACCCCTATAACCATAAAAACTATAACTAAAACTAAACCTACGCGATAGGGGAACAACTTTGTCAATTATAAGCACTTCTATAGCCCTCGGAGGAAGAGTCATGACTTCCAGATGCGAGGTGCGTTCCCCCTCCCCCCCTCCATCCTTCATTCGCGCTTTTCCGCTTGCCGTACTTTCACCGAAATATCCCATCCCATCCCACACACACGCCATTCTTCCACCCACTTATCTCTTTCATTTCATCCACCCTTCTCCCACTTCCCACACATACCACGCGAATCCCCCCCCCCCCCCCCCACATGTTTACGAGATTCATTCATTCGTTAAAGAACGAATAGAAATCCACATTACTCACCCCAAAACTTTATCTTTATTTTCTCCCCTAAACGTTTCCCATGGACTATCTATCTTCACGGTGGGGATTAAATAACGTCCATCCACCTACCTATCCACCATCTTATCTTATCATTCCACATCCATATCCGTATACGTACGATCGCCCGTTCTTACTTACGTTTGCTTTCTATCTCCCCCCCACCAACACCAAAAATATCTATCTAACCACAAACACCCCCCCCAGATAATAGCAAAAGAAACAGGAAGAATCGTAGCTTCGGCGTTTCTTAATAAGATGCAGCCAGCTGCTACCTCCTCCACTTCTTCCTCCTCGTCATCTTCATCCTCTACTTCCACCTCTTGCACCTCATCGTCATTGTCATCACCATCACCATCACCGACATCATCAGCCACTTTCAACGCATCGTCGTCGGGTGGTGGGAAGGGGAGGGGGAAGTTGTGAGGATCCCGTCCGCCCGTGTGTTCGTATGTTCGTATGTCTGTGTGTTTGAGGTTGTAGGTCGTCGTCAAGTCAAGGTTGATGTTTTCTTGGTTTTGGTTTCTTCCATCGTATCCTGTGGTGTGGTATGGTGGTTTTATTCGTGTATTCCTACTTTGGCTTTTTGTGGCTTTTTGTGGCTATTTGCTATTTGCTATTTGATTTTGCTATGCCTCTCGGTATCTACACCCCCCATCTTTGTACATTACATGAGTACATGAGTACATGAGTATATTATATTATAAACATGATAAACATGATGAATGAATGGATGATTTCTCAACTATGACTACGACTCAAACTACGACTCAAACTACGACTACGACTATGACTACAACTAAGACTCAAACTACGAGATAGCGATAGTGATAGCGATGGTCTTACGAGGTGGATTCAGATTCAGAATCGGATTCGGGAGAGTAGGAGATGAGTTCCGCGACCTGTGGAGGATGTGAGATGGGAGAGAGAGAGAGAGAATGGAACGAAATGAAACGAAATAAAATAAAACGGGCGGGGGAGGGAGGGAGGGATGAACAAGAAACAAAACATTTCAACAACGCACAACGCACAACACCCAACGCACAACCAACTCCCAACGAAAAATCGCAGATCACCACCACCCACCAAACGCCCAAATACGAATATTAATTAAATAAATAAATCAATAAATCAATAAATAAATAAAAGGGCGATCAATCGTCCATACATCCATCCATACATCCATCCATGCATACATGCATGCACGCATGTCCACGCGCATCCCTCACAAAAGGAACGAAATTAAGATTAAAATCAGATATTGATGTATGGGTGTTTGATGTATGGATGTTTGATGTATGGTAGGGCATGTGGATGCGCACGCGCACGCATGCATGCATTAAATAATATCGTTGGCGTATGGGGCGGACGAGGGGGAGGTGATCCACGATTACGATTACGATCGACTCCTCTTCCCCCCACATCAGACGTTGATCGTTGAATCGTTGAATCGTTGATCGTTAGACGTCAACGCGTCAACGTTCAAACGTTCAATATCAGTAACAATAACAATAATGTCGAATGATCTCCTCGCTCCTCGCTCCTCGTCTGGGTGGACGTGGACGTGTGGACGCGTGGTAGACGTGGCGGCCACGCAAAAGGTAACATGAGCCTCCCCCCCTCCTCCCCAAAAAAGAAAGAAAAAAAAAGAAAAAAGCAAAAGCAAAAGCAAAAAAAGCAAACGTAAAACAACGTAAATGTAACCGATCGAGAAGTAAAACGCTGCTCATAAAACCGCCTCCTAAAAGGAAGGAAAAGAAATAGAGATAGGGGGAGAAAAGAAAGGGAATCACAGGAGATCACAGGAGATCAGAAAGAACGGGAAACAGTGAGAGAAAGACATAACCATAACCATAACGGTGATTAGAGGAACCGACAGCCGAGCCACCGAGTCCCAAAGGCGGGGGAAAGGAAAGATGTTCGAACGGAATAAAAAAAACACAAGTAACAACAACAACAACAACACACCTTTTCTCCGAGGGCATACGCAACGGCTTGAGTATGCGCTACAATCGGGAACGGTAAAACGCTCGTATCTGAGGATATTGCGTATCGCATGCATATTGAATAACGAGTAACAAGGGTTTTCAAGTAAGTCGTCGTCCAACGGTTCAACGTCAAATGTTTATTATTGGTAATCTTGATCATCCGAGGTCGAGTGTTCCACTCACCGGCTACACGAAGTCCTTTGATACCTTCAACGCGGAATTCCTTGTCCACTACACCATCATAGCCTGGCGTACCTAGATCTTTCGTTGTCATGGAGCACGTTCCACCGAGGTGCCATACTAGGTGAGTGAGTTTGGCATCAGCGTGGATAACGGATATTGTGGAATAAAGAAAGGTTCATATCAACAAGGAAATTGGATGGGAAGTTGGCGCGGGCGCTGGAGGGTGTAATACGCGGAAAACCGGAACCCCGAATCGAAAGCGGAGGTACGAGGTATGAGGACAAGATTAGAAGCTAACTAGGATGACGCATGAACAACATAAACATAGAATACCTTCCATGACAGGCTAGGCATGAGGCCGACGACTCGATATCAACGGGTCAATATTGAATATCATATATCAATGACCAACGACATTGACGTGGACATCGACATCGAGGGTTTGAACCCCGGAAGAACGACATACGTCATTAGCCCATGCATGCAACAACTGCGCGCAGGGGTGTGATGATGAACCCAACCTTTCAATATCAATGTCCAAACGTGTTCATCCCAATTACAAAGCCTCCCTTTCGCTCCGAAGGCTGCGCAAAGGGTACAAAGTGAATGATGCATGATGCATACTCGCCTAGCGAAGCGTGGACTTCTCGTCTAGCCTACGCCGAGCACCAAGAATCAATGGATAGATGAATTTGTTTCTTCCCCGATGACGCATTGATGGGTTCGCTTTATTTAAGCGAGATCCATCCACTTCAGCGAGGAATCATCGTTGTCATCATCATCGATCATCCACCAAAAAACCAAATATCAAATATCAAATATCCAATTATCTCCAAGAAGAAGCGAGAAGCGAGAAGAAGAAAGGAATGAGGGTGTGTAAACAAGAGAATCAAAACTCACACGTGGTGACTCGTTCTTTGATGATATCCCGCAACTCAGCTAGCGAGGGCGTCTCAACGGGTTGCTCCAAGTATTCACTCCACGCCGGTGCGCGGAGGATATCATAGGCGCTTCGGACCGCAGCGAGCATTATCGCCTGATCGACGGGATCGTTAAGCTGGTTGACGACAATCCGAGGGGTTTCTGAGTACTGCGGCGCGGTGATTTCGTTGTTGATTCCGTCGTTATTCGCATCTACATACATGCACATGTCAGTTCATCAGTCAAAGTTTGTCGTCATGATCTCGTGCTGCGCACAGCGAGGACTTACTAGGACTAGACGAGGAATAATATTGGCTATCCGGATGTGTCGGAGAATCGTCGTGAGCCGCAGTAGGCGGTAGTCCTATACAAAAGCGCCAGAACACTCCGACGTCAGCTCCCAAACATCCCGCGGAAAAGTGGCCATTCGGAAGAGAACAGGGCATCCTGTCACCAATTAACGCACCTGAAGGCGGAATCTCGACAAACCCTCGCGAACGAGGCACGAGAAGCACATTCGTTACAGCGATGTAAGACGACTGAATCGCGTCAGGTGCCGGCGTTAATCCATGTCCATAATGGATAAAGTGCTCGACGTGAGGAATGGTTGATCGCAGCAATACCTGTTCATCTGTATTCGTCAGGGACACGTCTAAAAGGTGGCGTTTTGCCAAATCGTCGGCGATGACGATGACGATCCGGGGGTTATGAGGAGATAGAGAGGATACGTCATTTATTGCTTCCATGTTGCTACTAGTAAGCTTACCTTTCAGGGCTTCCACCACTTCGGGTTTCAAGCTACTGTAGGCGAGCCATTCATACGGGAGTCCTAGAACCAATGAATGTGCCAACGAAGGTTGATGCTAATCAGAACAAAGAAGAGAACTCTAGACTTAGACCCACCACTCATTAATCCCGTGCCCAACGTAGCCCATTCGTGCATATGCTCGGCTGACGTTTTCAATGAAGCAAACGTCTCTACGGTTTCCCTTCGTTGAGAAGGCCGGATCTTGGCTCTGCAACATGTGGGACAAGGTCAGTTGATGCTCTCAATGATGAAAGAAACACGGAAGTATGAGTGTGATTGATTGAAAAACGAAGTGAAGTGCAAAGTCATATGAACTCATACTTTGCATCGGGAAGTTGCGAGAGGAATGGGGCAGAAGGCCAGGAAAGGAGTTACTGTTTGGGGTGTAGGTTTACCTTACATCGACGAATGGATGTTCCCATAGATTCCGTCCGACACCGGGGAGATCACGAACCACTGGGATACCGCGTGAAGCAAGGTGCTCAGCTGGCCCTAGGCCTGACCTAAACCAAAAGAACTAGGATCGGTAGATGAACATGGAAGGGAAGGACTTTGAACGCACATGAGAAGTATATATGGACTTTGGATGGCCCCCGCAGTCAGGATCTGCAACAACCATCAGCTTCTATGTTTTGGCGCGGTTAGGAGACTCGAAGTCAGTTGCGAAAGCGGCCGCAGTCATACGACGCAGCCTAAAGTAGTGGCTGAACTATCTCGCGGGGAGATAAACCATGGTGTATATAGAAGGGTACATACAATTTCGTGCTTTGCATGGATGGTACCGAATTTTGTCTTAACTCCAACCGCCTTGATATCAGCACCAGTTTCCTGGAGTACGACCTTGTCTACGCGAATATTCGTCCAGACTTCAAATGTTGAGAGATCTGCAGCTGACTGCAACAGTGGATCAACGACGTAATCGAAATATCTGTCCGCGGTACACCGCGTGCCATCATCATCCAAGCATTCAGCGATCTCTCCGAAGACGTGTGGCGGGGTCCTGTGGGATTCGGCAGCCTCACCAAAAGGTAGTAAACCTTGGTTCAAATCCAAGTCTTGGAGTGGTGTGAATCCACTCTCTTCCAGGCTATTTCGTGCAATACGCGACCAGTAGTGATTTCGAGGTGATGCAGAAACGCGACGAGTATGGATGGGGCCACCCAATGAATTCACCTGATGGAGTGGGTGAGGACCGAGATGTCCTAGAAGACACCTTGACGTACTCGTTCGAAACAGGGCTCCATCTTCGACCAGGAAAGCTCGTCCGAACCAGCTTGGGCGGCCCATAGATCGTATTCAGCTGGGGGGATTGCGAGTCAGACTGAGCGGAAGCCATGTGTCGCAGCCAGAGCACTCACATCGGGCCCCACGAGTCCATATAGCAAAGTTAATGCAAGTGGATCCACCAAGGACTTTCCCTGTAATAGGGATCAGGTCATATCAGTGACATTCACTGTGAAACCGGTGTGCATACTCACCACTACTCACGGTCAGTTCTCTTTCACTATATTGACCATCCTTCTCGGTAGGATACGCATAATCATACGCGGATTTATGGAGACTTCGTGTTTGCATTATGCGAGGGACACAATTCGATAGCTCTGGATTCGCAGAGGAGCTACGGTATGTGTTGAGAGTCCCGCTGATGTAGATAGTAAATGAGATACGGCGTACTGGGGACCAGCTTCGAGTAAGAGAACGCTGTGCCGACCACCGCTACGCTCATACAACCTGCTCGCTAACGCACATCCAGAGGGACCACCACCGACCACGACAAAGTCAAACTCTGGCTCAACATTGCTTCCTCCGATGTCAGGAAACTTGGACCGTATCGTTGGAAGATGGGCAAAAGAGAAGATGTAAGGTTTCGTCATATTTCAAGCTGGATGGTTTGCAACGGAACGAAGTTGTGGATGTTTCCTCCTAGATGAAGCGCCGACATTGACGATTTTAGAATATTTGTTGCCGCCGAATCGATTCTGGATGCGAATGGTCATGGAAGGAGCTATGCAGCTGGCCTGGGAAAGAGTCGACGAGCGATGATGATCACTCTTCCTCCTGAGCTATGGCTTCAAGTTCTGCGAAATGCAACCAGTCTTCCAGATGATTTCGACATTCGACTCTTGCGGGATGGAGCCCCAGATACACTCGCTCGGCAGCTTCTTCGGCCACGTCTGGTACGAGGAGCCCTTCTCTCATCCCTATCAGTCCATTCAGTTATCGGTGTATTGCACATAGGCAGTAGCCCGCACCGTAGTTCGCGTCTGCAAGCTTTGGGATGCTCTCGGCACACCCTTATTATATGAATCCCTTGTCCTTTCTTCTTCGACGCAATTTGACGCGATTGTGTCAACCCTGGCTCCGTGTATTGTACACGGTGACGACGACAGTGATACGGCTGGAATTGGTGATGAGCCGGATAGCCGTACGCGTCGCCGACCGTTGGCATCTTGGGTTAAGCGTATCATTATCACCATCCACCCTCTCTACAATCCAACCAGTCGCTCCTCTCTCAGAAAACTCTTCAGGAGCTGTCCCGCCCTTTCCATCTTGCATGTTACATCACATTTGCCTCTCAAAACAAACGGCTCGCCTCTTCACTACACACACTCATGCAGTGCACTCTTCGACGCCGTATTACTCACCTCAAAAACACTCCAAATTCTTAACCTGATATATGGCTATATGTCCTACAATCCCGAACATTGGACCGTATTCTTTCAACGGATGAGCGCATTACGCGCGTTCCGCTTTGACGATTTCATGGACATGTATCAACAGGCTCTCATGCCACTCGAATTCATCTCGATGACTGCTGAAACTTTCCGGTCCATCCCTTTCATCGTGCCCCCCGTCAAGGAATTAATCCTTCGCGAATTCACCGATGCGTATCCGATCCCCCCTTCAAGCGAATTCCTGAAACGGTTAACGCTCACGATATCTTCGAGAGCGGAAACCGCCGAGGACGACATGCAGGAGATGATATCGAGCATCCCCCGAGCGTCACGCATCTGACCGTCTCCCGGTCAAGATGGCCTGACTTCCTCGACATCCACGAACTACCGCGTACCGTCAATCATTTTGGAATGAGTTGCGAGAAACTGCCGTATGGAGACGAAGACGAAGACCAAAGTGGGTATCGTGACCTTGTCGTGTTTTGCGAATCGATTGTAGGAGATGGGCTTAATGCCATACAATTGATGGATATGGAAACCTGTTTGGATCTACGGATAATGCATGAAGATGTGATCGAATTTCTCGTGGAAACGCTTCGAGGGGGGAACATTGAATTGGTAGACTGGGAGGGGAATGTTATGAGTGATGGAATGTAAATGACTTGAGTAGATAAACACCCTTATGTACCATCTAACTACCGAATGTCCCTCAAGCGTCAATGAGGTCCCCATTCGAGTCTACAAGTTGAATATTCCCCTGATGAAGTACATTGACAATACGTCTGAGTACTAGCACGTGTCGCAACTTGAGATTGATGTTGACAGAGGAGTTGCACTGTCCGGAGTGTGGTATTATCGTTGACGGAAAGGGCCTGGCATAATTCGAGCAAAAACTCGTATTCACTATCTCGCGCCTGGACACGGCGGCCCGTTGGAAGTCTGCTAGGTTGTATACGACAACCATGACTCCATCTTGCAAACCATACATCCAAACGCGTAACATCAGGGAACCATACTCGCAAAGAGTCAAATATTCTATGAACAGAAGTATCACGTCCTGTGTAAGTCTCTTCAGAGTAGCAGGGAATTTAGGCGGTCTGGAAACAAGGTCGATACTTTGAAGAATGAGTTCCTTTATATGTGTTTCGAATGAAATTTCGGGTTCACTGGTTAGAGCGGAAGTAGTAGTTCCCTCTATCGATGATCTCTCTACCGAGGTTTGTTCGAACGCGGCCACCAATCGAAACACCTTCATAGCATTCAGCCTACCAATGATCTCCCACCAACTCCGCCATCTCGATAAAATGGTGATTCGAGGGGAAAGTCGATGCATGCTGAATATTTTTAGGTTTTCCCAAGGTAGATCCTGCATGAATCGTAGCGATAAGCTATCATGCACAGTAGAAGGTGTTGCATTGAAGGGAATGTTAGAGATGATGTGAAGAGTGGTTAGATTCGATGAGCAGAGAGATATGAGTAGTATCATGGGGTGACGACCCGGAATCAATGATGTGGTCAAGGTAAAAACGAGTCTTTGGATGTAGTCAAGAAGCGGAGGTTCCCTTTCGCGAGTCGAAAGTGGGATGGTGTGGGATACGATTCGTTCAATGGAGAAGATTTTGAACGGAGGAGAGAGACAAGCGCCTCAAGCTGTGATTCCTTCGAGATCCATACAGTTTCATAGAACAATGGGATTGCAATGCCGAGACACGAGAATGATTTTACGAGCCGTTACCCGGCCATACCATCATCGCATAGCTTCAGACGGAGTACCAAGAATCAAGGCTATGCACAAACCAGGCGCTCGCGAAGAATCCTTTCAGCATAGCTCTTAGGTTTTTCGAGGCGGATTATTTGTCGATTGGCAGATCAATCGCAGCGTGTAGTATGCTCAGCCAGATTTCGGGTGGAAGCCTAGGGGTTGAGGTAGAGAAGGATGATACTGATTTCGCAGACATTGTGTGGCGCATTGGATCGTGTAAGTACGAGGAGAAGGGTTGATTGGCGCTTCCGGCTTCAGTTTCAGGAGCCTCACGTGATCCTCCTATATCGCGACTGAAAATGGGTTCAGACCTGAAGACCTCGTCAAGAAAGATACCAACAATCTCCGACATCTCCCATGATTTTCAGCTTCCACCAGTAAAGTAAAGCTCTACAGCAGTGTGGCTACTATGTTAAATTTAAATTATAAAGGGAATGCAGACTACGTCCATATAGACGGGAGGAGCTATCGGAGGCGGGCAACGTTTGATCGAGGACGTGAAACGCTTCTGTGCTTAGTTCTGCGGGAGTAGATGCATCGCTGGGAGAAGCGTCGAAGAAGCCGCATCAAAAGTCAAAGTCCTGAGAATCCTTGCCACACGCTTCGATGTGCGCTGCTGTTAAGTCGCTTCCCATCAATGCCATCTCCGTGCTGGCACATCCTGGACTGGGTGCTCATATATCTTATCTGGCACTGTATCATCTCACATCTTCTTGCGCTGGTAAAAATCCCGGTCCTCGTCACTTTCCCCTTACTTATAGTGCGTGCCTTGCGACGATCGTCTTTCTTCGGGCTATACTCCTGAAAAGTGTCAAGATCCCCCTATTAGACCCTATTTTGGAGTGGAAGATCTCAATAGCCGTATCCACCTCACACAAACTTGCTTGTCGTAGTTCTCGCCAGGTAAAGATCCGTTACTGCCTCGCTGCAGCGATTTTTCATCCGAATTAAGAGATACTACTCGTCCGTGATGCTCAGCTACACGAGGCTCGCAGATCGACTGCCGCAAGGATCTGCTGGTCCTATCCCAGACATGATGCTCGCCCTTTTACTTGATTATTCACGGTGGATCAAGTACAAAAATGACTATGAATGTCGACAAGGTGCCGACGTAGCAGGCTCCTTGCGATCGAATAGAGACTTGATAGTAATAGTGTGATCTGCGCACTGCAGCTCACAGGCTAGGATCGGCATCACAGATGCTACGAGTCTTCTTGCCCAAGCTGGGTGTTTGATTCATCCTATTTCGTAGGGCGTGTGCCATGAGGTTACATTGCCCTTCTCGCTGATCTACCTACCTGATGCGATGGTGAACGCTGCAGGCCAGTACGTTTCCGTAGATGATCTGACTTGTTCCGGCTGCTGATTACAGGAGATCATCTTCGGATTGTTGAAACATGATCTGCCGTGTCATCGCTTCGACATTCGGCGATTCAATATTCACGCTCCATGAGGAGACCCTTCCTTCGTATACTAGACCGGTCGACGTCACTCTGCTCTACGTCTACTTAAACACATCAGGCTCCGAAGGTGAGATTCTACCGTTCCAACTCCACCAGATCTGTGCGAATGGTATACTCCCCGTAGATCAGGGCTGGCTCATATCATTGCTCATCAATGGTATGACATGCACCCCAGATCGCGAGAAGGTCAGTCAATCTTCTCTCTGACTTTCTAGTTACATCGGTCCGAGTAATCACTGCGGTTCCGGAGGAGCAGTGGGTTCAATTGAATTCTCGCCATTCCAGCGAGTCATCGATCATCGAGAATGCACGAGCATTTACATGTCAGTGTTATCGGCGGGCGTTCGAAAGGACTTTGAGCGGCGAAAAGGTATCGACAACTATCCGCTCCCGGAGGCGACAGGATGGGGTTACATACATACGCCCACGAATAGCTCTAAGCACCGCAAGATATCGTAAGCAACCATTTACGGTATACAGCTCAAACGGCTTTGCAAGAGGTAAGTGCCATTTAAACTCTCGAAGCTTTTAGGGGATGAAGTATGTATATTACATCTTAAATCAGAGTTGACACTAAAATTCGAAGGGACTACAAATATGCGAATGTAAGCGTACTAATATTTACAAAGCTAGTGAGTTAGCTAGTGAGTTTAATTAGAGTGAAGTATGCAGTGTAGAAGGGTTAAAATGGAATTATTGGGAGCAAACGGGCTCACGAACAGCATCACCTTGCTGGTTTTTATAGAATACAACGTCGCCGTCGTGCTCGACGAACATACATTGGGTAAAGGAGCGCCACAGCGCGTAAATAGTAAGCTTTTAGGGTCATGAGAAAAGCTTACTCAAATGGAAGGCAGTGTGAGACCTACCGTGCTATCGTAATTATAATATTCGCCGAGCACGGGCTTGACAGCTTCAGTTGCCCGAGGGAGGTTATCTGTGAATGGCATCAGTGACGGTGTTGATAAGCATCCCCTCGAGGCATTGAAGCGTAGAGGAACGGAATCAACTTAGTTCCGCTACTCACAAAATGGGATATTAGAAAATAAGTGGTGAGCTACGTGATCATGGCCGATCTAGCAGGAACGAATTTAACGGAGGCCGAACAGCATTTAATGATCCCAGGGGAAATCTTACGTTGTAAAGTAAGTTGCGGCCAACCCAACCGAAGAGGGGGCGATCGACGGTAGCGAGAGCACCACGAGCAAATGTCCATTGATCCTATCACGCAGGATAAACAGTGAAAACGGGGAGAAATGGCTGTCGTAGCGAGTCACCAACCTTTCTGTAATAGGGGATCGTAGGGTCACTGTGTTGTAGGTATGTAGTCATGACGATCCTGGAGGTTGGGAGCGGTGAGAATCGGATGGCTACACAAGCTGGGTTCTGCTGGATACCTACCAGTTATTGGCCCACTATTGTGCCCTTGAGTAACCAGGGAGGTAAGGTGTGGGCATGTACTCACAAACCACGGGAGCAGATAGTAGCACCATAGCGACGACCAGCCATTGTAGAAGGTATAGACGCATAAGAGGACAAGCATCATGCATATCCCAATATTGGATATGATGATCAACGGTCCTAATGGAAGATTCATCAACCAATGAATGGACTGATAGATTCAGACAACGGACGTTGCTCAGGTGTGAACAATTGAGATGATGGCTTGTAATGCTATACAATTGAATTGAATGATAAGGCAATCTTGATTCTGACATCATGATAGGACCTACGCTGGTACCCTTGGGATATCTCGGGTTCCCCTTGCGATTGTGGCTAATTAGTGGCAACGATGAGTTGATGTCCGCAGACACGCTCGGTGGACATACAATAGGTATAGTTGATAGCCACTAAATCAGTGTTCAGATCAGTATTTCGCGCCAAATGATACGCCCGGATTGACTCACAAAAACTGCCGCATGAACATTTTGAAGAGAGTAAAGGCAGGTGCCTCCTCCAAGATCTCTTGGTAGTCCATCTTGACAGCGACCTTGCCATCTGGGAGATTGAAGTCCCTACGGGTAGGTGGAATGTACGTCTCGTCTCGATCTAAATGATTCGTTGATTTCTGCGTGGGATGGGCGGTAAATGAACTGAAATAATAAAATTCCAGGGGGATACTCACATGGTGAGTGCGATGCGTAGTTCGCCAAGCAAAGTAAGGCACAAGGACGAAACTATGCATCAGCAGTCCTAAGGTGGAGTTGACAAGAGCATATGGCGAGAGGTTTCCATGGCCCGCCTGTCAGTCATATCTTGATCAATGGTACAAATTTCAGGGGGAACAAGATATACTTCGTGTCCTAGAATGACCTATTCAGGAATCCACATCGACTCCCGAGAGGCAGTGAAAACATACCAAGGCACCACAAACCGGCAAGTGCTATACCCTGCCAACCAGCGTATAACAGCCACAGGGTAGTTCGAAGCCAGGTGTTAATAAGCGTGCCCGAGAGCGAATTCCGAGCGGGTGATGCCAGCAAGAGAAGGTCATCTATCTTTGTCGCCAGGAGATAGAAAGCGAACAGTATCGTAACATGTCGGATAACGTAGTAGAGACTGGTAATAGTGTTCTTCTCAAATAGTTCCTGAGGGATTGCATTGTGCACATCCTTCAAGGCGATGTTGGGTGGTTGGAATGTTGACTTTCGCTTTCTAGCTTCATATTCGGGTCCGTCTTGGAAAACTTGGTACCACAGCATGAGAAGTGGAGGAGAACGTATCGAAGAGGGCAAAACCACGGGTTCGATAGTCTGCGGATGTGCTTATATAGCCATCTCTACAGTCACCCAGATCCACTGGGAGATGCATCTGGGACCTGGATTCGCTCCGAGAGTCGCCCGCCTGGCTAGTCCGATAGAGCGCCAAAGATCTGAGCCTTACCCAGTGCGCAAGAAAGATTAAAGGAGACATCCAGCCGAATATCCTCGGCCAGAGTGACAATCCTGGTGCCACCCAAGCCGATTATTGGGGTCATCACTGGCATGGCAGGTCGAGGCGGCGTGTGTGACATATGATGAACTTTGGACACCAAGCCTGAGGCCTTCACCAGGCTCTGGAGTATGGATAAGGTCCCGGACGTGGCAATGGGATACTTGCAAGGGTAGGGAAACCCGGATGGGCTTGTCAAATGCGAATTGATGCGAAGAGAAAGAGGTCTGAAGCCACGTGATGGTATATTTACCTCCTTCAAAGCAGTTTTCCCGGGCTGTCTCAAGGAGACGAAGTTGAAACGCGGAAATGAGGACTGCCTTGCAATCGAGTGCTTGCCGCTGACGACGTATGCGGGAAGGCTTGCGGAGTCACGCACAACACTATTAGTGTCAATCAAATCGAGTCGAAGGCGACGTTGAATTAATGCCTTGATCCTGCAACTAAATGGTCGGATCACTCTCAGCGCTTCGTCTCTCATAGGTCTGGGATATCTCGGCGTCAGGCTGACTGATAAGATACGCAGATCGTCTGCAGCTGAAGATCCCTTGAATCCATCTTGTAAGAGTTAGTTGAGTGGAACGAGACTAGGCGATGAATGTTACCTGTTGAACCCTTCCAAAAGGATAAAAGGAGTGACGAGTTGGCACGATCAACGCAGCGATATCCGGATATGTGGCATGCCCTGACGTCGCGCGCAACCCTCGCCGTGTACGGATACGCCGATATCTATAGCTCGTGAGAGGATACTACGGCTCATCTTTACAGTAAAAAATCGCATATCGGTACCGGAAGGAAGAACGTATGCATGCTCCAGAGATGATCCGAGTTCTCGGTGTCGAAAAGACTATCTGGACAGGAAAATTTGGGAGGGAGAGAGCCAACACAGCAATGGCCACACTCCGCGCAATTGCCCGAGACTCATCAATGAAAATACCCACACAAAGCTGGCTCTAAATATATCTGGCTTAGCGAAGCGGCACTGATGGGCCACCAAAGGGGCCGCCCCTCCATGGTGACAGGGGGAGTGAATGCTCCGTGTGGAATGCGGGGGGTATCTGTCTATCTAGGTACCGTGTACCGGTTGATTCCGTGAGCCGCGAAGCTGTCTAGTGAGCTTCATGATAAGGTATGTCGTTGGGGTGCGAGTACAGGAAATGAAACTGGATGAGCAACCGGGAGCGGTTAGGATATATAGGAACTCTGCTTCGCAAGTCTCCACGGGCAACCACAGGTCTTTCGACTTGGGAGATGGGACTATGAACAGCGTCATCTTGCTGTCAGTCAGTTTTGTCATCATCGCAATTGCTATGTGCGAAGGTACTCCTAATTAAGCCACTATTCTCGATCTCAACCATCGGGCCCATGTGGCCTAGGTATACGAACGTCATTTAGATACAGACCATTGTGTAGGATGTGAATGAACCCGTATCACGAACGCCCAAGGTTGACAAATAAATCGATTTCAGGAAAGACCCGACTCGGGCGGAGAAGGGGATGTGTCACGCAACCCTTATAACCGCAGGGAGAAGCAGGTTAGGTGCTCACGCTGACTGCACATTCTCCATGGCATAATTCACGACCGTAGGCTGGGTTGCTGACTTGCTTCCGCCATTTTGTGGGAATGAGAAGGCAAGGTAACTTTAACCATGACAGTACGGACACGTTAGAGCGAGCAAGTCCTGCGGCATAGTTCTTGAGCACTAAGCAAACACCTTGATAGGCATTGAACGATGTCTATTGTGGGATCCAAATGAGATGCACCAACTATGTCAGATACTGCGCACACAGGGTAATTTGCTATATCCGGCGAGTAGAGTAGAGGTAAATGAGAGCATGTTGGTGCTACAAGGAAACCGCGAAGTACATGTTGGAGTATCGGGTAGAGATGAATAACGCACGGGGAACATTCTCAAGCTCGGGGACTAATGATTGCATCCATGCGTCAAGCCTCGCCCTCCGCCGCACGTGCTGCTCTACGTGCCTTTTTAGCTGCATTAGCGGCCGCGGCCTTGGCTTTCTTAGCTTCTAACCGTGCTGCCTCTTCTGCCTCTTTCTTCTCCTCTTCCTCCTTCTTCTTACGCTCCTCCTCCTCCTTGCTGGGTTTCCCATTGGCCTTGCCATTAACGCCCGGCGTTCCTGACCTGGAAGCAGCCTTCTTGGCTTCTCTGGCGGCTTTCTCTTCTTGCTTGATCCGCTTGATGCGAGGGTCATGGCTACGAATTTATGACCTTAGAAAGGAGAGCGGAACGCAGCCCAGCGCGAGTGACTCACCTCAATGCAAGATCAACCAGACTTCGAACCTTGGCTGTATCCTCCTTCTTTCGTCGTGCACGTTCGGTCTTGTTCTTTTTCTCCGTATACCGCTTGTCGTCTCGGTTGTCACTTCCCTCGTTGATTTCTTTGTCTAACCACTCGAAGCTTCGCCACGAGTCCATGTTATACCAGAAGTCGTAGAAGCCTTCAACTTCTTCCTTGGATGCATCCACAGAGCCAAGAAGGGGTACTGGTTGCGTGCGGGAGAAACGAGAGTAAATTTCAAAGAAGGGAGAGAAAGTCTTGAAGAAGTAATCCGTAGGATCTTTAGCCTTCGACAATTTAGTCTGTCAGGATGAATCAGTTCATCCGGTTGCGGCTATACGGTGGTCAACGGACCTTGAACTCGTTCGCGTTGGGAACATCGTCCCATCGATCTTGGAATTCAGGATCTACGCTGTCGAATTGACGGCGCTTTTCGGAGTGGGACAAGACCTCATAGGCCTTGGAAATACATTTGAAGAATGCATCATCATTCGTGTTAACAGTCCCATAAAGTAGCGAAGCTGAGCTATTATCCGTAGGAGCTGCCTTCTTGTCCGGGTGATGCTTGAGCACCTTTTTGCGATCTATCGAAGGGTACGACTCATCAGATCATCTCGTCCAACTGAACAGAACCATCATACGTACGAGCAACTTTGATCTGATCCTGCGTCGCAGTGTATCGCAGCTTGGATAGACCGAGAACAGCGTAATAATCGTGTTTTTTCCATTCTTTTGGATCGAGGCTAAGTAATTCATTAGTCTCGTCCTCATCGCCGACACCAAGATCATCTTCGGCTCCGAGCTGGGCAAGTCGCTTGCGCTCGGCTTCCTCTTTCTCCTGAAGAGCTGCGTGATGTTCATCATGAATATCGAACGAAGAATCGTGATGGTGGAGAAGACGAAGGTGTTTGAGGTGTGCGGGCCCAGCTGCAAGAAGCGTACGGGGTTTTGAGGGCGACAATGACGATGTGCTCGCGGTCGGCGCGGTGTAAGACGTTGGTAAGGGTGGTACACTAATGGGAAGGGTGAGTACGGCCGCCATCGCTGCAAACGATTTCGAGGAGGAAAGAACACAGCACGGTGCAATGATAAAATTTAGTGGATGGTCACGTGGTAATATAGGGTAGAAAAACAGGAGTAAAGGGGGACGATGCATCAGTGAAAACTAAACTGTGATGTAAACTAGGGAGTGCATAAATAAATAGATAGAGAGCGAGAGATCAAATGACAGAGTTAATAGTATATATATGTATAGATCGAAGTAGAGAGAGTTGGAGCTGAGAGAACGGTGCGGGAAGGAGTGGATGATTAGTCGGAGAAGTACCTAAGTTGAAGAAAGGGTTCGTATTGGAAGGAGACTATTGTATGAGACGTGGAGATATTAGGTATGTATATCAGAGTGCTCAGGCGCGTCGCCCTTGGAAGCAGTCCCGGCAGACGGAAGGAGCAGTTTGGACAGCAACCATGCGAGCTGGCTTGAGCCTAAGCGACACTGCTGCATGAGGCGGCTAGAAAGAAGACAATGGAGAAGCCTCACCATTGGATGCATGTAGAGGCACAGTTTCCACAGTGCGAGGGGTGCATGTCGCTGTAACGGCACCTCTGCGAGGAGCAGTCGACCTGACGGGTGAAGCAAGGTAAGCATCGGGAAACGTGAGCCTAGGCAGGTGATGAGTATACTTTGGAAGGTTCGCCCTGAGGGCTATCGTGGCCACAGGTGTGCCTAACGCAGTTGACTTCTCTGTAACACATATCGGCGTATATTGAAGGTTCCAATGCGGCCTGCTTTATTCTTTAAGGAGTGGAAAGGGGTAGGGGAACTTGTGGTATCGAGGGTTAGTGAGTACAACGGAATGCTCTATACCATGAAGAGGAAGATGTAGTGCTTTTGTAGCCGTTCGGATTTGCTCAGGCGCTACAATTCATGATATGTGAGCGGTTCTCATCAGAGGTGTGGATTGTTGAAAAAAGTAATATTTCGTACTGCCACTCCCGGTAGTTTGGAAAATCCCTAGATGTTATCTGTGCTAAGCATTTCACCATGTAGTCCCAGGGAGTACAAGTACAAATTTTGACACGGAAGCGGCACTTACATTCTAGGCTTTACGCGGGAGATATTTGGACATCTTTGCAACATGCCCTACGATGTCTGACAAGCGCACCTATCAGCGAGGGATCGGTTTCAGGATATGTACATCTCCACGCGAGTGTCTCAGGAATGACCACCTGGTACTGGAGCCATTTTGGCCCGTTTGCGCGCTGGGAGCCCGAGGTACATTGAGGAGGAAGCGAATACGAGGCAATAACACATATTAGAGCTAAGCAGCCTGCGCATCGAACTTGGTCACTGGTCATCGCATTTGCCCATGAATGGGTGTAAGGAGGGCCGTCTGGTAGAATACTCCCAACTTGGCCAACGTACCGGAGCAGAACGATCGTACGTCCACTGCAGCCGTTAATTTGCAGTGAAGGGTCGCATGACCGGCCGTGAAGATTGACCCTATTATCCTTCCCGTTAGTCGGATTATGTCAATGAATGGATGAGAAAGAGGTCAATATCGGTGGTCGCACCTGCATGACGTTTCTCCGGGTCCCATTACTGCATGTAGTGAAAGTCAGACCCACATGGTGGACACGATCGGAGCAGACGGACATACACCAGGAGATACGACATCAATTTCCGAACAGGAATCGTTGTCCGAAGAAGGATGCAGTGCCTAGCAGGATTCCACTGTGTGACCATCCTCGATCCTAGGAACAACGCGGTACTGTATCGTAGACATGAGTTCTGTTTACATGACAACCCCTCCGTCATGGGTGGCGCATAATGCGGGCTTCACAGGCACCCATGGAGCATGAGGTGAGGACACGGAACTGAGAAAGGGCATACAGAGTATTTCCAAGCATACTGGTCTTAGTGAGAACGGTGGCTGTTGTAAGTTACTGGGAGTATCAACAGCGCCTACTGAGGCGGGCCGAACAAGAAACCCAACAATAACAAATGAATTTCACTGCCACAATTCACTCTAAAGCTCGAATCAGTTCTGTCGCCCTCTATTGCCACTTGCATAGGAAGGCATTGCACCCGCTAGGACTGCAACCGCCTCTGAGCTGGATATACAGTGTTCTAGTGGGTTGATTATCGTTGAGTGGATTGGCGTAACACTGGACTAGACTTCTAGCGCCTCCCCGTAGTCCAAGTACTAACCATTCCAACACACAAATTAGACCTCTTCCGATATGTCATCTACAGTAGGCTAAGACATGGCGCCTTTCCGATGGAACACAGCTGCATATGAAACAATATTGTCGACTCTTTGAGGTTCCCTAACTCAGACTGTTGAAGGCAATCCTTTGTGCGCTCGGATCCCTTCCCTACCCAATGCTGCCTCGCTTCTGTATAGCAGAAGTGCACAAACGGTGTGAAATCGGTCGCCGAAATCCCCCTATCCCCCTAGCGCCTCATCAGGAGATCTTTTGTTGACCAACAAACGGTTAGGCCAGATGACTTCGATGCAATCATTAATTTAGTGAATCTCTACGTGCGATCTATCGAGTCCGTTCCCCGTAAGCATCGTTTCAATTAACCAGGCGTACAGGTCATCATCATTCTTGAGTGACATGGGTGATGCGCTCGCAGCTATACCTTCTGGCCACTGGCTTTCCGTCTGACATAGAGCAAACGGGAAATTGCCATCAGTATCGATCCCAAACAGACCATGGCCTAAGAAAAAACCGGTTCAGAATGAATGTCTGCGCATATGTATGTCAAACTTACGCCGCAGAACACGATGGCTCTCCACCAGACGAAGCGTATTCCGTCCCGATGCGCAGCAAGCAGTGCGCCTTCAATAGGCGTCCCGATCAACATTGCGATGGATACTATGGAGAAAGCTATCCCCATTCTGATGCTATTTTGAGCGTCAATTAAAGTTGGCGTGGGACGGGAAAAATGTTTACCCAAGTTCGCCGATATGTGAGCTCAATTGACCAAGTAGAGGCGCTATCAAGGACACGTCTTCCCGGAAGTTAGGATCAATACATTATCGTGACGATGGCGCGATGGTACGCACATGCGCCAGACGAAAAGCCATACAGAGCCGCAAAAGCCACAATGCCTGGGAAGCTCTCGATCCCGAGGAGGCTGAATATCAAGCCTGCGGATATTACGATGAAGGGGATGAGCATATTGTATACCCCTAGGTGATCAGCCAGGAAATTGGGCAGAAGTCGTCCAATCATGCTACCGGCGTTCAAGATGGTCAACTATGGCAATGGCTTAGGTAACGGTGGCTCTCGACGATGCGAGACACCTACTGCATAAAAGGCCACGCCAGGTGCAACCCCGTGCGCCACGGCGTACAACTGTAGATAAAAGTCTAATCACCTCGTTAACTCAGCACTGTGGTGCATGTGGACTTCGACGCGCGTACATGGGAAGAATAGGCCTAAGTTTGTGAAGAAGGCCCTAATTATAGCGATCAGAGGACTGTTGTTGATCGAGTCTGCAGATAAGCGCGTACCCCAGAACGGCAATGACAAATGTCCAGTCGGCAAGAATAGCTCTGAGTTTCGGCCGCGGAGCAGCTGCCATCTTTCCCGGAGCGCGGGTTTTCATCAACAAGTTCGCAATGAAAAGCAATAGCGCAACCAGTGCGGCCGTTGCTCTGACACTGTTGGCGAATGTAGTTCGCTCCGCAATCTTGCTGAGCATTATGGGAAAGACAATCCCCCCGACGGAGGCTAGACGAAATCTTCAGTTCAGCCATCAATCTGCATTGGATGCGGAGATCGACAGACCTCCGGAGACGACGATGCCACTTGCCAGAGCCCTCCGACGTCTGAAATGATGTCCTACGATTGTTAGGGAGGGAAGGAATAAGACACCTTGGCCTATTCCCATTCCGACGCCTTGGCTAAGGAACACCTGTATACGGTACGTTCAAGATATGTCATAGCGTGGGGGCGCGCTTTACCTACCTGGTAATATTGATGTGGCTGCGCCAGCGATACCATGAACATGGAAAAAACATAGATGATTGATCCGAAAATCATGGTGTGGTGACTACACACCGTGATGTTGGTCAGCAAGGCGCAGCGAGCATGGTTGCTTCGGTGGAACGTACAAGTATCCAGCATCAAATGCCTGTCCAACGACAGCACCGAGGGCATACATAACGAACAGCTGAAAACTGCCTATCCAACTGCGATGTTGAAGTGAGTCACCGTTCACTACCGCCGGATTTCACTAACCTGATGTCGGACGCCGTCTTATTGCTCAAAAAGTCACGAGTGTAATAGTCTTGATAGACACCAAATGCATTGATGTATCTAAGGCCGACTGCGATCAATATGCATTCACACATCCGAGGAGATGCGGACTGGTCTACCCGAAAACACAGAACTGCACCAAAAAGCTATTCAGATAGTGAGCTAGAGGGATCACATTCGTCTCACTGTATATAACTCACCCTCCAATGATCGTAAGCCATGCTTCTCTTCCTCCATCAGGGGGCAGCAACGACGTTGGCTGTCTTTTTGATCCCCCTGACTCAGACTTCTCTGTGTCGCCTACATCAGGGATGCTTGAGCAGGCAATAGTGGGGCTGGCATTATGACTGGCGTCGGCCATGGTAGCGGATGGGACGAGCCCAGGGGAGTAGATGCAAGGAACCAAAGGTCCAGAGGTGTAGGGATATTTAAATATTAGAACGCAGCGAAGGATGTGCTTTCTTACGAAGTCGATGGAAGGGGGCCGGAAGGACTAAAGTTGCAATTACCGCCTCATGGCGTCCACTAAACCGAGGGGTCAAACTTCATGGGCTGAGAATCAAAGTAATCTTTTAAAGTGTGTATGGGAAACAGGCGCGGAGACGTGCAAGGATGATTTGTTAACACCTGATATGTCCGAATAGATGCCACCTACCTGTCGTATTAGACAATCCTGCGTTCAAAACGGGATGAGGAGGGGCGCCGACCACGAAGTGGGTCGACTGAGCGAGGGAATACACTTGCTTTACTAGAAGCATCGCAGAAAAAGTAAGAAACGTCGAGAGATCCATGAAGCATGAAAGAGTGACCTCCGCCTCCCCAAATAATGGTGTCTGATGGCGTGAGACGGTAGAAGGCAGGCAAGGAGCCAAAAAGGACGTAGAAGCATAAAGCCAAAAGACAACCAAAACCTCCACAGCCGACAGCCGTAAACTTACTTAGCACGGAACAAAGTACAATGAAATGGCCAGCCAAATGCAAAAAGGCAGCGGGCTGGGCGCGGCGCAGGGCCGAAGCGTGGATTCATCGTTGATGAAGTGGGCAAGGATGTCATAAGTGATTCTCCCAGAGCAAAAAAAATCGATTGAGAGCGCTGATCCGAGTCCTTGCAACGGCATCAGGGCGGCGATTGATTCCCGCTTGAGATGGTAGCCATCTGGATGTTAAAGTAAGTTAGGGGTAGGGGCACATTGGACAATTGCGATGGAAACCCAAGATGGAGGAAACGGCGTGGAGAGGGAAAACAGGCAGATTACTCCTAGGAACAGGGTATGTAGATGAAGCAGCAAGCTCAAGGCCAGGGGGCCGGGAAGCAATTGACCTTGCAACTTCATGCATCATCCATCATGAGCGGAACCATTTCGTATTAATCCAAGTCTTTCGACGAGAGTAACAAGCAGATTACCCCGTCTGAAAGGTACTCCAAACTCCAACGTCCAACAACGGAGTCTAACTGGGCCGCGATGCCTCAGTCATGGAGAAGGTGCAGCCTACATGTGCCGCCTGTCACGTTGACGAAGACGGGTAGCTTCCTACCTATACGGTGGCGCGTAAATGTACGTCCGTCATCACTTTGGCGCAATATAACGCACTTCTCTTCGTGTGGAGGATGTTCGACTACCGAAGGCACTTGGGGTACAAACATAGGTCGGAAATATCCCGAATTGAGCGGAGACCTTGAGGTCTTCCGAAAGACAAGTATTAGGAAGGTTGGCCAACTGGATGGTTCGGGGACCAACCAGTCCCTTTGAAAGCTTCTCTGGTTGTGTGAGCTAATTGACTCGTGGTAACGAGAATCGCGTACCAATGACACTACTGGGTCAGATTCACTCTATTCCTTCCGAATCCACGAATGCCCGTTGCAATCAGCGCTCAAGCACCGGAATGTAGCCACTTCAGCGCCGATGGCTGCCCCGCTGGCTCCCCGGACGTCTGCTTGAATCACCCATCCATTAATTCATCGCCCAACAGCTCAGGGCGTCTTAGATTGTCTCCCCCTCCACGCTCGCCGTGGGGCGGATGTTCGATCACCGAAGGCGATTGGGGTACGTAGGAGGGAAATGAGGCCGAATTACGCGGAAACCTCGAGGTCAGCCGAACCGAGGAGCAACCGGGTAATAAGAGGATGTCTATATTGCGAATTGCCCAAGCAGTGGGCCGCGAAATGGAACACATTTTAGGGTTTATTGCTTACAAGCCCGGACAATGCACCGACAGTGAATGTCACACCGTGAGTTGTGCTGGGAGTTACGGCGCAGGGGGTACACTTGAGAGCTTTGGGAAGTTTGCCGGACAGCCTAGTGCAGCTAGTATTCCTTTGAAAGGTCTCTGGCCGTAAGCTAAGTGATGGATTCAAGGTAACGAGAACGGCGTACCACTTGCGCTCTGGGAGACTAACAACCTCATATTCCTCAATTTCACCAATATTTCAATGGCAGTGAATCAGAGCGGCGATGCGCTCGTCATTTGAGCCCTGATTTCCAGCTGGAACGCGAAGATGCCATTAAACGCTCTCTGGGGGTGGTGGTGGTGGTGGTAGCAAGATCGTGGTCATCGACGACGATAACGGGCGCGACATATTGTCGGAGTTTAAACAGTATCCCTCTTCCCCATACCAAAACAGTTACTGCGCAACATATCCATGTCCGATTCCACCACGCACGCCCATACCCACCAGCCACTACCGCCGGCACCGTTGCGATCAGCGCTCAAGCATCGCGATTCAGCTACTTCAACGCCGACGGCTACCCCACCGGACCTGCCATCTACGTCGCGACCGACAACACCTCCAGGCGCTGCGACCCCTCTGTCGGATTCGCCGTTCATCACTCGTTTACCACTCCCTAATGCGAATTCACCCAATGTGCTGGGAGGCTCGTCACCCCTGCCACCGTTGTCATCGTCAACAAGACTGCGGAACATGGCTCCCGCTTCACTTGCGCAAACGCCCAACCCTTCTTCACTAGGTCTTTCTTTCTCTCAAAGCCAGCAAGCTACCCCGACAGCAAGTATGGCCACTGCAGTGCCACCCTCACCGCTGCCTTCGATCCTGGGCTTGCCACCATCGTCAAGCGCACATGGAGGGCTACTCTCCCCATCTCCATCGATTGCTGCACAGGGGTATACTCCGAAGGTGTCATTCGACACATTTGAGAATCCCGTTGCATCCATGTTTTCGTTCACCTTGCAGGTCAAATCGGAGGGATACAAGCGCACGCGATCAACAAGAGTATTTCTCTGTGCCTCGAGCCCTGACGAAAGTGGCAGGGAGGCGCTCGACTGGGCGCTTGAGTCACTGGTGCAAGATGGTGATGAGTTGATCGTATGCAGAGGTGTCGACGAGGATGTATTAGGTGCGAACAATCATGATGTGTGCTGCAGACACCGTTCGAATGCGCGCTACAGAAAAGGATCATGATATCATCAGAGAAGAGGCTCGCGAGCTCATGCGATCAATCCAAGAAAAGTCTTTCGAGGCGGACCCTGACCGTAAAGTATGTCTTGGTACGCATGATCTTGTTCAGCAACTTACTTTTGCCTCGATTTGTGGTTCGCAGCTTTCCCTAGTGCTCGAATATGTTCCTGGCAAAATTACGGACACTCTAGATCGGCTCATAGCTCTTTATCGTCCTGACAGCGTTGTCGTGGGTACGCGTGGACGTAGCGTTTGGCAGAACATGACCATTCCAGGTATGCATAATCCAACCGGCGATTAAGAAACACAAATTTTGAACCTGTCAATAGGTATGTCAGGAATGGGAAGCATTGGTGTTGGAAGTGTCAGCAAGTAAGCCCATATGACTGTTCTGTTCGTATGCCTATTCAATTGCTTTAGGTATTGTCTTACACATTCGCCGGTGCCCATAATCGTTGTACGGCCTGAGCGTAAAGTTCGCAAGGCAATCGAAAAGCGTCGAGCCGATCCGAAGCGAGGGCGTCATTTCGATGCGTAAGTTCCCTGGCTATGCTTCCGCAAATTTTCCTTCCGTATCCACATTCTTTGACTATCGGACTTATCGTCTCCCAACAGCGACACAACCACCAAATCACATACCCTTAGCCGACCTATCACCAGGCCTGGCCCCCTTTCTACGTCGCCACCCACCACGATAGCTTCTTCACCTGCTGACGGAGGCGATTAGCCATCGGCGTTTTCGGTAGACGATCCAGGGTTTTTCTCTGCTGTGCCGGGTGAATCCCTCCGACCTATCGCGATACGGGGCCTGTTCCTGTAGTTTTAGACAGTATGCCGTACACACTCTCTGCAGATATCTGGGTATCAGGCTGTGTTGGTGCGGAAATCGTAGTGGATGTTTCCACTTTAGACGGATTGGAATTCGTTTACTCTGCTCTCTGTGTAATCTATCGCAAGAGGATACTCTCCCTTTCGTTTCTGTCCTCCTCTACTCGCTGTGTCCCCATGGAGTGCTCTTCCAAGATTGACACCGTTTTGCACTTCTGAAGGTGAAGCTCCTAAGTATCTAGTAAGTGATTACGTACGCATTGATGATAGTGGTTTTCCTCATCGACGACGACAAGGTCCAAGGCCCAAACCACTAACATCGATGGCAGAATCAACTAACACCAGGAAGCAAGAAGAGACGTCGGCGAAGCCTACAACTCCCGAACAGTCGACGGAGAAAGAGAGTAACACTGCCGCATCCCCGCCTGCCGAAACTTCAGAACCTTCATCGTCGGTGGAACCGTCGTCGACGGCGCCCAAGACAGCCTGGCAAGCCATATACTCTCCCCAACACGGTGCCTACTACTTCTATAATACAGAAACTCAGGAAACTACGTGGACAAACCCTTTGCAACCAGAGGCATCTACATCTGCCTCGGAGGGAGAACCTGAAGCGTCCACGTCTGCATCGACCTCAGCAGCGACGCCGTCGTACAATGCTATGCAGGCGGCGGCTATTGCAGCAGGAATAGATCCTTCTCTTGCTCATCTCGACCCCTCCCTAGCCTACGCTGGAATCCCTGGTGCCTCTGCTGCACCGAACGGCCAGCCAGCTTTTACCGCAAAGTTCAACGCTCGTACGGGCGCATTCGCGGCAAACAACTCGCGCGACCCTACACATCTATCTGAATACGAACGAGCCAAACGGATGAGTGAATTCTATTTTGATGTCAGTCAATGGGAGAAGGATGTGGCGACGCGTCAGGAGGAAGAGGCTGAAGACGGCGGGAAGAAGAGGAAAAGACCTTCAAAGAAGGATCTGGTATGAGAATTTCCTGTGTTCCATGGGTGCGGGAACATCTTAGCTGACATTGTGCAGGAACGGTTCAAGGAGCAGAAACGGCTGAAGAAGATAGCCAAAACAGCTTGGTTGCGTCAGTAAAGACGTTTTCATAGCTTAGTATCTAATCAATGTCTAGTTGGGGATCATGCGATACAATCGTGTTAGTATGTTTAGCTACGAATTCAGTAAGTAAGAGCAATTTGACTTGGATGTAGGTTGGGCGCGAAAGTCTGATTTCACTCGGAACACCTGGATGGCTTTAGCGCATTCCCACCAGCTATTGCGTGGCTACTGTCTTCTCCGTACCGAGCGGCCGCCCACGAATCTTAACATCTGGTTTGATCAGCCCAACATCGATACCAAGCTGTGGACCGTTTGGGCGCATCAGCCATCTAAAAGAACTAATTGGTGGTCCAGAATAGTACCTCATTCCTGTTCACATCACGATCTTCAGTCCACTTGGGGATGGTGGAATCTGCCCGTACTGTGGAGCTGTGTGTCTACATGGAGACTTGATGTGTTGTGTGAGACCCCTCGCCTCATTATCGAAGCACAGCTCAGTGGTACTTCTATGTGTACGGCTAGATCAACAATCCAGATTCATTCACGTCAATCATTGGTAAGCCTCTCGAGAACCATCAACGCGTTGGAGGTCACCCTTTTTTGCTGCTCATGGTGTCTGTTTGAACTCGCTAGAACGTCCAAGAAAACGCATAGTCTCCTGGTGTAGCAGTACCTTGTCATTGGAAATCACGAATGTAAGTTCGACGACTCTGGCAAATCCGCATGCTTTTGCTGATGGGCTCAGAACGCTCGTCTTGGTCACTTCGTGGTTCGCACGGTTGGTATTTTTGTCTCTTTCGCCTGCATCCGACGTGTACCGCCATGATACCGCCTTCAGACTTCCAACTTCAAAAACATAATACGCTTTATTCCCCTGACGGACTAGCCCGATCTCCAACTTCCAATTCTATAGCTTGTCAAATACTAGAGTTGCTATCATAGGATCATGGTATCAGGTACCATTGACGCAACTCAAACAATTCACAGCTGTGGCCACAGACCACTTTCTCAACCTGCCGAGTGGCCAGTAAGAGAGACCTAGCATGTGCCCATGGCGATTTTGCCTATAAATATGGGTCAGTAGTTTTGACCTGACCAGCATCCCAACCCTCCCAAACTAACTACAGTAAGTGCACACACACACCCGTAATCTCTTTACCGATGCGCCCACCAAGCTCCTAGATTAATGCCATTCTTCGAAAATTGCACAAGTGTTAGATTGACCAACGTCATCAAGTCCAGCAGCCCGGGTGGCCAGACTGTGACCTATGATCAACGACAGGACACCGTGACCAATTCCAACAACGTCTCCACCCGCCACACCGTCAACCAATGCAACAAGGACTCCACATCCTCTCAGCCCAACGGAGGTACGCATCCTATTGTGTGGCATCACTGTATGCGATGGGCTCATGCTCCTGTCGTGCTAGCCAATGGGCACGACGCGGCTTGATGCCACCAACCGCCCGGGACCCTCTATAGGAGGTGGCCGCGTGGAAATCGCAATCTTTGTGCCCGTCCATGTAATTAGTTACCACAAATATACCTCCTACCCCTCCCACTACCATCCTAAGTATCTGAGTCTTCGGTGACCTCGCGAGAGTATATTCATGGCTGCTTCACTGACGAAGAAAGCCGCCTTCGTAGTTTAGCGGTCAAAGAATGACATCATGTCTAACTGGGTCCCATAAGATGAATGAGGCGGTTTGCTCAGTCGAACGGTAGTTTATTCCCTACCTTTGTCAAGACAATGAGTCTCGTCCTATCTAGATACGACCCTTCCTAATAAAGTAGTGCTTTAAATTTAGGCGCTGTTCGTCTACATCCTAGATGCGATATGACTAGTAGCCTGCCTATGCTCCAAACTGCATAAACAGGTTCCTATGGTGTCAAAAATAACCGTTTCACAACTACTGACAGAAATTCATGCAATATGGATAAACAGCAAAAGAAATCCGAGTGGTGGCCTATGTATATGATCTATCTATACTCATGGTATTCCATTTAGTAAGCCCGTCGTCACGCCAGTCCTATGACTCGGACGTCCTGTCATGGCCCTTCAGCCCATAACGCTATTGTTTTTAGGCATTTAGGCATCTCCATATGGAACTACCTGACCAGTTTTCTGGTTGATATTTAGAACGTGCGATGTTCGTCCAAAGACTAGTCATGACCTTCTCAGGCAAGTTCTTCGCTTGCTGGAGTAGATACATTTCCAGCGGCTGTGAAAACTTTCAGAAGCCACTTCGGGCTAACAGCTTACGACTGTCGCATTCTCACTTGCCGTTGCCACGAATGTCCGACACAAAGTTCGCTAGTAGAATGCCCTGTATCAGTAACGTCACAATCAGGCCTGTTTTCTTCCGTCAATTACTAGCAGGTTTCAATTCAGCTATGGTGCGTCGCGTTTATCATATGCTTCCATTTTGCTTACTCTCTTTGACCGCCACAGCCCTTATCCTTGATGTCAGAAGCCCATTACTCCTTAGTCATAGTCATCTAACAGCTTGATAGAAAGCGAAGTGCATCGATATGCAATTTCCAGCCTACATCAACGGTTACTCTGTACAGTATTTATGATGTCCGGTATAGTTGATGCCGTTCAAACACTAATCCGTAGCTGTATCCACTGACCATCTCGATAGCTTGCTGTATAGATCTCCTAACACGACACAATGAGATCGTTCGCGGTGTATATAAGGGGCCACCGACAAGCCCAACCTCCCCCACATCCTACCCCTCACACCTCCCATCAGTAAGCTCGCATAACTACTCGTCCTCACCCAACTACCGAGGAGCTCATCACCACCTAGAGCAATGCCGTTCTTCTCAGGTAGCCAACAATACAAGTTGACCAACGTTACCAGAAACACCACTTCTGGTGATCAGACTGTGACCCATGACCAACAGCGGAGCACTGTGACAAACTCCAATGGTGTTTCCACACACCACACGGTCAACAAAGGCAACATATATTCAACATCTCCTCAGTCTAAAGGAGGTACGCTGCCCACTGCCCGACATCATGTTTCCAGCGAACTCACACACCTTGGCCCGCTAGTCAACGGTTTAAATGGAGCTTGATGCTACGAACCACCTAGGCCCATCATAACAGACCGTACAGAGATCCCTTTGTTGCACAGATGTCACGTAGTTTCATAGGACGAGTTAGAGTGGATCTATTCTCGCACATCTGATGCTGCAATGTATACACTTGACCACCCATGAAAGCCCTCTACTACCCACTACGCCAAGCTTCCGGGTCTTTGACCACCCCGCACGCTGTTCCCTATAGCTTGAAGTGGGCCAAAGCGCGTGTGGTGCGAGCCGGTCCGAGCTTGGTACCTGGCGCAGCTGACGTTTCGATTGGTGCGAAAGGTGCATCGGGGCCAGAACAAGGCGTCTCCGTGAAGCTCATGGTCAGACTGACCTTACTGTTAGGCCACTGGTTGATAGAAGCATTGAACACCGAGTCAGTGTCTTGCGATATAGAAATTTACCGGAGGTGAGTTGAAGGGACGTACGAAGGTAATCCCGTGTGATTCTACGGGGCAAGTAGCACCAATCCCTCCGTTCCCAGTTGGTCCTCCCCTCAACTTCAAGAAACATTTTCCGCCAGTACAAACCGGAATTCCTTTGAACAAGCCAGCTTGTGCAGCCACAGTGTTGAACTTGATGTGGGTACCACCAGAGCCATTATCAACCCAACCAATCGCGCCATTGGCGTCCTCAGGTCGACCCATTTGATCTTGCAAGTACCACGACCCGTCAGTAGGTACAGCATCTCCAAGCGAACAGTCAGTGGTGCTCTTGCACACTTTGAATGGGATGTCTCTGAAATACCCGTTCTTGGAGTATGTGGGAGCAGCATGGTCAGCACCGAGTTGGGTGCCGTCGCTGAATTCGAGGATGTAGCAGTGGCCGTATTTGATCCCGAGGTCACTGTCAGATGCGCAGACCGGACTGGCGAGGTCCTTGCAAGAGGGACGAGGGGGTGGCTGAGAGCATTTACCGTTCAACCACGCCATGCCTGGAGCGCAACATCCGCCAGTCTTGGAAGCCTTGTCACCTTTGAAGATGAGGCCAGCGGCGCAGCAGCCACCAAGACCAGAGGGTTTGTCTTGAGACCAGGTTTGGCCGGTACGACAGCAGCCACCTACTACAGCGGTCTGATCACCAGACCATTTTTGTCCTTCGGGGCAACACTTTGAGAGGGGACACACACGGGAGTGAGTATGAGGCAAACAATGAGCGAGGGGGTTGGTCTGACCTCTCCAATTTTCTTGGCCTCGTCGAACCAAGTGATCCCGAAGGGAGGGGGGCAGCAACTCTGCGTGGTCTCTCCCTACAAGTGTATGAGTGGATATGTATATGTATCATGAAAGGAGGTTGGCTTACGGGCTCGAAGAACGCAGTTGTTCCCTCACCGAAGCAAGCGTCACCTGCGGCTTTGGCTTGAGCAGTGGCCTTCGTCTGTGCTTTATCGCCCGCTGCGAGGACAAGGGTAGCGAAGACGAGGGCAGTGAGATGAGTTGTGATGAAAGCCATTTCACTAATGCTTGCTTTGAGTGGGAGATCAAGGAGGTGCTGCTGACTGGGAACGGTTTGGGCGGGTTTATATACACCGCGGTTGTATCACTTCGAATGGGGGGACGACATCTAGCATCGAAACTAGCCACTGGATAGATACGAAATCGGAGACACAGTATCCACACGCGGAGAGAATTAGATAAGTGGATGTTGCCTTGGACGGATCGTATACTGGGCGAACGAGGCATCTAAACGGCTCAGCGATTTAAGCTCGGCTTCTGGGCCAAGGTTGATGCATTGATAGGCGGCCTGGAAAGCGAGCAAACTCGCTGAAATGGCGCTTCAATCTATTGAACGGTAGAGGCCCTTCAAACTGTACACGCAAAATTTCGGGCATCATAGAGGCTTATCCAGCATGCAGAGAATTTGCACCGTGGTGATCAGAGGTGAGCGAAGCCGATGACTCCCTAAGCGACAGGGTAAACGGAAAGTCGATAAAGGCAGTGACGATGGATCGGCGCCAGAGGTCCCAGTAGCAGCAAACGGCGGGCAGAGAAGGCTGATTCGTAGTAAGTTCATTGTGATCTGTCAATACTGAAACAAGAGTTCCACTGCGCTTGTATCGTACGTGAGGCTCTCGAGGGGAGCATCCTGACCATATTCGTATACCAATGATTAAGCGCCCGGTGATTGGCGCCCGCACGCTGGCACTGTCGTCACCGGTCACCGTTGGAACCTGTCACCAAGTTTTTCGTTTCCTCCGCGGTATGCGCGACCGTACCCAACTTGAAGAAGCTGTCCTCTTCATCTAAAATCACATCAACTTGGAAACAACGAAACGTCGGTAGAGTCCCTGCGAAAGTCGAGGTTTGAGCATGACCGGTTTCGGAGGACTACCTCTCGCGGACGACGCAGCCTACGACGATTCGACGCGACAATGGGCTGGCGTATCAAAAATAATGGGTCCACGGTGGGCACACCTGCCTACAATAACGGTTGGGCTACTGGGCGTTCAGATATTTTGGTCGGTTGAAATGTCATATGGTGAGTAACTGGGCTGTTGCACATCGAGCACGTCGTTGACAACTTTCACCGTGTTCAAGCATCCCCATACTTGCTTTCGCTCGGACTATCCAAGTCCAATATGGCCATCGTCTTTCTGGCCGGTCCGCTTTCGGGACTTATCATGCAACCGGTAGTCGGTGTGTCTGTTGCGTTTGCTTGCATCCTTACTTGAGACTTCTCATAACCGTTACCATTTAAACAGGCGTTTTGGCTGACAATTCGACTTCGCGCTGGGGGAGACGACGGCCCTACATGATTGGCGGGTCACTCTTGTGCACGTTTGCCATGTTGCTGCTCGGCTATACTAGGCCCTTTGCCTCAATTTTTACGGGAACAGAAAATGACGCTGTGAGTCCCACACCCCCATGTCCGCGTCCAAGTAGTCCGACCAAATATTTGCTCTCGGAAGAATGATATCTTGACAATATGGCTTGCGGTATTAGCCATTTACCTCATTGACTTCTCTATCAATGCTGGTAGGTTTCGTCCATATGCTTCCACTGGTCAGTTATTTATCGCCATGCGTGTTTTCTAGTTCAAGCAGTCGATCGGGCCCTACTGGTAGATACTCTTCCTTCGTCTGAACAAGCTTCCGGCAATGCGTGGGCAGCTCGTATGCTGGGCGTTGGTAGCGTAGTTGGATTCTTCGTGTAAGCTCCCTTTTTTTGCTCCATGGCCAGAACGACTGAGTCAACGCTTCCACACACGCAGTGGCAACATTAACCTTCCCGCTATATTCCCCTTCCTTGGCTCAGCTCAGCTACAAGTGCTCTCTGTGATTGGATCGTTTCTCCTTATTGCATCACATTCTATCACGGCTTTGTTTGTGAAGGAGAGAAGGCTTCTAAAAGTGGTACCCAGGTCAGTCGGTCGTTTGACTTGGTGCCTTCGAAGGGCTCATGAAGCTGATTGTGCACCGTTTAGAGCAGGCTCCAAGGCAAGCAGAGACAACAAGTTCATCAAAGAGATGAAGGATATATACACCAACATGTTATCCTTGCCTCGAGTGATACGCCAAATCGTACGCCCCTTTGGTTCTCCTCCTTACCAACTCTCTTATCTTCCTACTAGTGCGTGATACAATTCTTGTGAGCAGATTCGCACTACGCTACCCTCAGTCGCTTACTTGCCTCAGCGCGTGGATAGGTTGGTTCCCAATACTCTTTTATACAACTATCTACGTCGGGGACCTCTACAAACGCACCGTCTCTTCGTCCCTACCCCCCACGTCCTCGCCTGACTATGCCCAAGCCCAAGCTGACCTAGATGCGGCAGCAACCCGCCTCGGCTCACGGGCCCTACTCTATTCGTCCCTCCTCTCCCTCTTTTCAAACATCCTCCTACCGTTCTTCGTCTCGGAAGCGAGCAATAATACTGGTATAAGCGTTAGAGGAAAACTTGGTCGGGGCGATGGTCTTAAAGCGAGAGCAGTGAGATTGGCGATGTGGGTCACGAGGAAGAAGATGCATCTCGCTATGTTATGGGCGATTAGCCATTTGGTGTTTGCGCTTTGTATGCTTGGGACGTTGTGAGTGTTTCTTTTCTCTTTCTGTATGCATAGTATGGGTATGGTTATACGTTTTACCCTAGCTTCACGAAGAGCGTGCTTGGTGCTACCATTCTCATGTCAATCACTGGTTTCTCTTGGGCTGTGACACAGTGGGCACCCTTCTCCCTTGTACGTCCCTAGATATTCGGTACAGCCCCCCCTTACTGAGGTTGCCTCAGCTCGCCGAAGCGATTTTATTGGACCCTTCATCCACAAATGACGATGCCGGATCAATACTGCTGGATGACACCCGCACACGAAGATTATCCGGACAAACTGTCTTTGCAGTAGACGATGTCGACGAAGAACCCACTGAGCGGGACGTATTCTTGAATCGATCTAGATCTCAGGATGGAGGAAGGAAAGTCAGTGTCGATGTTGGTGATGATGTCAGCGATGATGAAGAAGCCGTTTTACGGCAGCAGGAGGAGAGACGACGGACTTTTTTGATGGGGAACGGAGAGGCGCAAATTAGTCGGGTGGATGTTAATGGCAATGGTTCCACTAGAGGTGATTATGATGGGGAGCATCAGCCTGGCGGGCTTAGCGAGAAAGCCGGTATCATCCTCGTACGTATATGTCCTCCTGAGAGCTTGGATTTGCCCTTGACTAATCCTCATCCCCCAATATCTAGGGCATACACAACGTCTTCGTAGTGATTCCTCAATTCTTGGTCACTGGATTATCCTCAATCATCTTCGCCATCTTCGATCCAGGAAAATCCGTACTCCATGGCTCGCACACTGGGAATACACTTGGGAACAGTACTGTTGCTGGCGTTTCTGAGGCCGCGCGAGACGTGACATCGTCGCTATGGTCAAGAGACGAGGTTCGCGTAGACGTGGGTGGATCGGATTCTGTGGTTTACATATTTAGGTCAGTTCCGATACGCCTTCAACTCTCTACTGATAGTGCTAATGCCTTGGACCTTTTCCTTAACAGAATAGGCGGGCTAGCTGCTGCCATCGCTTTTGTCCTGTGCTGGCGTTTAGCTCGGGAGCTTAGACATTAAATAGCAGTGCACTGTCGGAATTCATGTACATATAGTGTATACCTTATGACCAGTAGTAATGTTCGGACCTTCTGTTTTTCGTTGAGACATGTTGTTCTTGGTTCCGATTACGCCTTATGTTGGGATGCAATGCAGTGATATCAAACAAGCAGGCGGACAAGAACGGTTGAGATTACGTGGATTCTACCTACGTTACTCTTGTGTCATCTCACTGTGTTGCTGCTGCTGTTGTTGTTGCTGTTGCTGCTGCTGGGTGTTCTTTGGTGGTTTCACCACAAGGTCGGCTTGTTGTCTGGATGTGGACATTAGTCCAAGTTGTTAACGTCGAAGACCCATGAAGGGATGAAGGACTTACAGGCGCAATCGAAGCAGGAGTTTTCGGTTCGAATTTTGGATTTCCTTCCCGGTTTTAAACGCACGAGCGAAAAGATCTGCTCGATAATCCGTCTTCTTCGCTTGAAGGACCTATCACATACCAAAACGGAAAGCATGACATCCCAATCCGTAACAACGATGACATGGTAGCTGACCTTGTTGCGACTATCTACCCTGCCTTTGATGTCACCGGATTGGATGAGGGCTACGACATGATGTTCGACTTCCTTGACAGTCCATCCGAAGGCGGCGCTCATGCGTTCAAGTTTGATGGTGGCGAAAGGTTGGAAGTACAGGACGACAGCCCAGTCACGGATGAGATTTGTTAGCGCACCGACGTGTGGTGCCAAGTGGATGTCAAGGTAATGTCTCGTCTAGATGGTATCAGCCAATCAACAGTTAGAGGGGTAAGTATGTCGTCTGTGAGATATAGACGGCGTACCGAATGGCGTGCCAAGAGCTCGAGACAGGTCTTGAAATTGCTGCTCATGTATGCTTCGATGAGGTCTCGGATGTATGGCTCTTGCTCGATGTATCCTCCGAAGGTGTCATTCTCGACAATCTGGGCTTTGATAGCGGATCTAGAGAACTTTGACAGAGCACAGAGCGTTCCGTAGACGGCAATATCGCCTGGAGCAACAAGCTAGTAGTGACCAACGCAGTGAGCCCGGGCAGTAGGGACATGTGGAAGCTCAAACCTTGCCTAGCCAGTCGCCCAACTGTGATGCGGATCCCAAGCGGAGGAAATAATAAGCGGCTTTCTCGTAGTTGCTTTGACCTAGGTGTGACAGAGCGGTAGCGAAATCTAACTTGGATTGAACCCTGGCTCGTTCGGGCGAACCCTTCTTACTCGACCCAGCGGATCCAGCTGATCCACCGCCAGAGGGTTGGCCAGCTGTTGCGGCATCAAGAGCAGCATCTGCCTTGAATACGTAGGTTGAGATATGTGAGTAGTTTCTTTGTAGAATTAGTAACTGGATAAGCCATGCGGGTGAGTGGCATAGCTGAGGTGTGAAAAGGGGAGAGGTACCTCGAGAACGGACAAGCACATGTCTAAAACATGTTGACTGGTTGTGCAGTACTCTCGCGACTTGGTGTATTGCTTGAGGGCGCTACCATAATCGCCAATGGAACGATAAAAGTCACCAAGATCTCTATAGCCCATCTAGAGAATGCGGATACAATGAGAATGTATAAGTTAATGCATAATTGTGAAGACCCACGCGAATGCTCTCCTTGATCATATTACTCGTATACGTCTTCAATTCAACCTCCAATTTCGTCCTCTCAGCCTGATTCTTCGCGTTCGTCTCATCAGCCCAGCGCGTATCCAGCGCAGCTATTGCCATGGCAGATGGTAAAGACAGATGCGACGTCGATGCGGTTTGTTCGTATGCATCCAGGACGTGCTGAAATTGAGTCGGATCCTGCGACTGGTGGATGTGCTGTACGGCGATGTTGAATGCCTCGGGCGCGATAGCTGGGCATGAAAGTATTATATGGATTAAACGGTCAATTACAGTGCGTCCTTGAGTAGGATATCGTTATCAGCGAGGGTTAGTAGCCAAGATCTGTATGACTCGAACCGGTGTAATTGGCGACGTAGCCCTCGAGATCAAAGGGATGCGCGTCGTCCACGGGAACGGATAAGTACCTCCTCCCAGATTTCTGCGAGCTGGTACTTGGCTGCGCGAGTTCCTCTGGAATATCGACGTCCATTGTTGTGTAGTGGATCCAAATCGTGTGCGCGGGGCGTGTTCAGGGCGCCTTCGTACGACAGGGGCTGATGGGTGTCCTTGGGCGCCCATGTTGATCGGCGCTAGAACAAAAACTTTCATTGGCCATTTTACCTTGATGGTCTCTATCGCTAGTAGCTCAAAGGCTGCCGCAAAGAAGCCAGCTGCATCGTCAGTAGGTGCTCCTGCTCAGAAAACCCAATCCAGTCGTAAAGGCAAAAGAGCATGGAGGAAGAACATTGATATCGAGGATGTCGAGGAAGGGTTGGAAGAACTGCGTGCTGAAGAGAGGGAGCTTGGGTACTTTTACTTGGTATCTCAATTATGATATCTATCTGAAGTCATGCTTGTAGGAAACCCTTGCAGCAACATGGGGATAACGAACTATTCCAGATAGATGTCAAAGGCGATGAGGACAGTAAGCACTTATCTTGCCTTTGTTATTCAGTGTTCCCATTAACGATCTTCAGTACGGAAGAAGCTTCCGAAATACTCAAAGGCCCAACTCACGTCTACCAAGATTCTTGCTCAGCGATCTGCGGTACCAGCTGTATTCTCCCGTCCTACCTCATCCCAGAAGCGCAAACCCGTCCTGAGCCAAGAAGAAAAGTCCCGGCTACTACGCATGGGGAAGCGGGCACGCAAGGGACCATTCAACAGTCTCATGGATCACACGGAGATGGGAAATGGGAGCGCTATGTTGGAATTGAGCGAAGCGGTGAAAAATAGTGGTACTTTTGATCCATGGTCACAAGAAGACGCTGACGCGGAGATGGGAAATGACGATGTGGAGGGAATGGGTTTGGAGACGGTTCGGAAGCAGAAGGTCAAGCCACCACCCACCCCACATCCTAAAGATGTTATCGAAGTACCCGCCATTGTTGACCCCCACCAAGGGACGTCGTACAACCCACTCGCCTCAGCGTATCAAGATCTGCTCCAAAAAGCCCACGAAACAGAAGAGAAACGAGTTGAAGATGCGGTCAAGTTGGCTGCGATAAAAGAAAAGATGGCTCAGGCTAGGGTGTATGAGGAAGACGGGATACCCAGTGGCGCGCCAGGGATGAAGGTCGATGAACCTGACGAAGATGGTCCCGAGCCTTCAGTTGAGGAGACAAGTATCACAAAACGGGCTCCGGAGAGGAAGACGAAAGCTCAGCGCAATAAAGCTGCCAAGCTGTTGGCTGAGGTGCGTCGTTCAAGTGAGGTCCATTCCCTGTTCTCCTTGCTGATCTTATCATTTTTAGCGAAAAGCCCTCGCGGCTCGCGCCGCGCGCAAGCAAATGCTCTCTACGATCGACCAAGCTAAGACTATACGTCGAGCTACCGACCGCACTTCGACTGCCCGAGAGCAGGCACATTTATTGAAGAAGCAACTGCAGCGCGAGAATTTGAAGCGGGGGTTGGGTGGCAAACGATTGGGAAAGCATAAAGTTCCTGAAGGAGATGTAGACGTACAGCTTGGAGACGATCTGAGCGAGAGCTTGAGGGCATTGAAGGTTGGTCATTTCCCCCCTTCCATTCCCATTTCCTCATGCCATATTCTAGCCCGAGGGAAACCTCTTCAAAGATCGCTTTGTCAGTCTTCAACAACGCGCCCTCATCGAACCTCGGAAGCTTGTGTTGTATGTACCCTGTCCCCTCATTCCGCAACAAACTTTTGTTAAGCCCATCTTGCAGACCGAAGAAGCGCAGAAACAGGACGATCGAGTACGAAAAGCATGCCTGGAAGCGGTTCGAATGAACGTAGTAACTCGTATGTACCTCTATTATGGGAGCATTATCTGTCATCCATCCCCTGCACTCGACTCGTTCCCCTGCCCATACACCACTAAAACCAGTGACCACCATCAGTTGCCTATCGCAACCCTATTGCTACCCCCATCCCCGAGAACGTCTGCCACCGGATTTCAGGCACTTCACAGGAACGGAAGTGTATATCCCGGAGCTCTGTGAATCACTAGTTCATCACTTCATCAAGACATCATAGCACATCGAGGGCTATCGAGGGATCCATATCAGCACTACCCTAACGTATATTAATACTACAGGGATTTAGGTTAGTTCGGGGGGTGGCGCATTGTGCTCCAGGCACCAAAGAGACCTGGGCTACTCACTGCGTATCAAGAAGCAAGTCCAAAACATATTGCAAATTTTCCATTGTTGGAGATCGCTACCAAGCGCAACAGAGACAAAGCCACTCACTGCTCTCTATCTATCGAGCATCAAGCATCAAGTAACTGAATGAGTGCCAATCAAGTGAAAAGGCGGTATTGGAAATCCTTGCTTACTGGGGAACCAGAGAATCCTGAAGTGCGGTACTAAGTATCCTGGAATATTCTGCTAGAATGTCATCTAGAAGCATATGACAGCGTGCATTGGTCATTTCGTTTGAGTGCATTTGGCCATATGGAATTTCGAACGTCTGCGAGATCTACAGCTCTCCTCCTCGACGTCTTTACTTACTCTGCTTCGGAAGGCAAGTTCGATCAACTTTGTCTTCCTCCATACTTAGGTTCAATCTTGGCAAAGGGTACACAGGTTTGCGGTTGATGCAATGATCAATCTCATCCCCCTTCGGAAACGACCGAACGGGTTGGCGTTTGCAGTCCCTAGGGTCCATCCATTCTACTCCGACCGAGACAAGAGATTTTGCTTCCGCCATACAAAATCCCAGACATGATCATATCTGCGGTCGTCTTCACCCTCACAAGCCCTCCAAAGACCTCAAGACCGACACCAATTTGCAATGCCCATCAAAGCCACTGAATCGTTGATTGTCTCCCTCTTCTGCACCTCCTTCCTTGAGGGTATGGCCTTGTGATGGGCTGCTCGATAACATTTGCTGATGGATTCGACGTTCATACAGGAGTATGGGTAATGTTGCTCGGTACCGGACTGTATCTAGCGCAGTAAGCAATTCATATAATTATTTTTTCGAGAAGTCTAGCTAACCATGGCATAGGGTGCGCAAGCATCAGTCCCGCCAAAACAGTGGTCGCAACTGGGGCATGTGGATATGTTTCGGCACATTTCTCCTTTCGACCGCCCATTTCATTATGGTTTTCTATCAATACTATGGTCTATTGGGTGGATCGAACCGATTCTCAATGACGGATTTGAGGGCGTATGCGAGATATAACCTAGCACCAGCCCCAATTGTCTATATCAACGTGAGTTTGACCATGGCACCCACACAGCTCGTTGACAGTCCTTACATGTTGTATAAGGTCATCGCTGCCGGCCTCATCTTATCCTGGCGCGTCTTTCGCCTTTACAACAACAACTGGACCGTCATCGCAGCCCCCTTGCTGGGCATCGTTGCCTTAGCAGGTGTGTGACCTTTCCTGTATTGGCAACGTACCCGTCCAAACTGACGATCCCCAGTTTCTTCGTTTGGGAACGTCGCTGTCAACTATCGGCAAATCCCCGATTTCACTGGAACCACCATGGAAGAAGTCTACGACCTTGCCCGACAAACACCGGTTCGGGCGTGGGCCTTATCATCTATCATCATATCCACTGTGGTGAACGTCTCATTGACTGGTTTGATCATGACCAAGCTAGTGTGAGTTGCTTTTTCGTCTACATCCCCTTGAAGTTTGTGAGCTCAGTTTGGACGTAGCTCCCATCAACGCGCCTCAAAGGAATTTTCGAACCTTGGTTTCGAAATTCTTGTGGTCATGGAATCCGGCGCCATCTACGCCTCCGCTTGGGTATGTCATTTTGGAATCGCGCCTCTAGCACTCCTCACACATGTACAGGTTATATATTTCGTTCTTTACCTCGTTGGGAACCATGCTTCCATTGTTGCTTTTGATTCAATCGCGCAACTAGCCGTATGTCCCTCGGCGATGCTATCTCAACCCTCGACTAAAGATAGACATTTTCAGGGAATCGTGCCGTCTCTTATCATCGTGCTATCGTCGGCAGGATACACTCTCGCTGCACCGCCCATGTACAGCGAGCGCCGACCATCAGTCCCTTCGACTCGCGTCGATACCTCTATGAATTTCGGCGTCCGACAAGACACCCAATTTTCCGTCAGCATGGGCGATTCAACTGAACTTGGCACAAACTTGGACACGAAGAGGTCTAAAGAAAGACTAGACAGCAGCTTTATAAGGGGATAGATTGCGGATCGAGTGTTAAGGCTGTCGTATTTTGAGTGTACTTGTTGGGTCTGTCTCGCTGTCTATATTATCGTTTGTAATATCTGAATCTGCTTTCGCTTATGAATGTAATTTCATGACTCCCATCACGCCAGTGTTCAACATTAAACATTCGGTATTCAATGTCAACACCTTCAATTCTACAAACACTAAAATCGCCAAATTGGCAGCTGTGGAACCTTGATACTTTAGGTAAAGACCTCTAGGATTGCGGAGGCTTCCATGTCAGGGTAGATAGAATTCCAGAAAAACAAACTTCCACTACATAACTAACACTCCCGGTTAATTCAAGACGCCACTGCTAATATATATATAGCTCCTTCCCTCTGTCAGACTCCACCAATGCTTTCGACATGTTCACCATTACTCAGTCACTTCTAGTATGCATTTTTATTAAAGGTTTCTTACATGGTGAGCTTAGCAGTGATTTACAACGTTCGCCATTTGATAGCTTCCCCTAGCCGTGTTTACTGTCCTTCTTGGCTTCGCCCTTTATCTCGTCTTGTGAGTACCGTGCAGCACGCTTTCGCGTATGTACGTGTCCGACAAGTTCCTTCAGACGCAACAATCGCGTACAACACGTTACGAGTAGGCGGCCATGGATGGGGCTCACAGCCATAGTTGTCATGTACCTCATGTGAGCCCCTCCGTTGCAAACTGAACGTGTTCAGACTAAGTATAATCAGTGATACAGCTCATATAGGTATGATAATATATCAAGATATACGAGACTTTGGAGGTGGAAAGGGCCAAATCCGGTCAGCGAAGGCCTTTGGTCTGTTTGGCCTTTCGCAAATCACCATGGAATATGTCGTCGTAAATTTCTTGTTCTGAAGTGAAGAATATCCAGATCTTGCTGATACGCTATTCCTTTCAGTATGTAATGGCCGACCTCCTCCTGCTCTGGCGGGCATGGGTCATATTTCACGGCAATCGTTATGCACTTGCAGTCCCCGCTTTACTTATTCTTGGCATGATGGGTAAATGTTTCAACTTCTTCCTGCTTCCGCACCCACTCAAGTCTATGTGTAGTCTCGTGCTTCAGCTGGATAGGCCACAACTTCGCGCCAGTGTCCCATGTGACTGGCAACAAGCTTGAAGATCTTTTCGTTCAACTGCGTTCTTTCAAGATTCGCCAATGGCACCTAGCTTCGGTCACCCTTTCAGCGATCACGAATACAACACTCACAGCGATGATTGCTGGTAAACTCTTGTATGCATCGTAATAATTGGCAGTCCTAGCTCGTATCTAATCGCGTTTCAGGTATCACCATTGGAAGATGCGCAAGGAATTCGGGTTTACCACCCTCTACTTCGAGTCGTTGGTCATCGTTGAGTCCGGAGCCATTTATGCTGTGGGATGGGTGAGTAACTCCTCCAGGTATAGTTTCCTATTTAGCTAACTTCGTTCAGTTGATTTACATTGCAGCATTTGCTACCAAGCATAATGCCCAAGCTATCCTGCTGGATTCTCTCTCAGAACTTGCGGTACGTCGTACGAGTTTGTCTATCGAACGACGCTGAAGTCGGGATAGGGTATCGTCCCAACCTTGATCATTGTCACTGTTGCTCTTGGATTAAGTCCATCATCGCCGGAGAGTCAGGATACAACACTGACGGCGGCTTTCAAAGTCTCCGAACGCGCCCAAGTTAGTACAATGGAAATCAACCTCGAAGAGATATCTTCCGACAAGCCGGTTCAACACGAAGGCTTGACGACAACTTTCATTCCTGGTGAAGATACCGCATCAACAGGGAAGCTCGTCTAAGGTTACGGCTCCTGTCGATCTGGCCATAAACAGTCATCTGGAGATAGTTAGCTCGTCGTACGCTTTATATATGTAGCGATTGTATTGATGGGGGGTACTTACCGCGAAAGGTGTGCTTTCGCAACATATGTGTCTGTCAGTCTGGGTATGAGATGGTAGCTAACCTGTCTACACCCTGCGCATCTCAAATTCAACCCTGCCCATATCGACTTGGATATCCTGGGTAACCACCATCATGATGGGGTCCAATCACATGCATCACTATTGCTCTTCCCTTCAATGTTTGCTCTAGAAGCATCAGCTACCGACTACCATGTATATTCTTCGCGTGGCCACTCGCACCGCATCATTCATGTCCATATGTCATGGCGAATCTGTTTGTTTCAGCCGCTCATCCTTACATCGTCAATATCCCTTGATAGCAACGGAGTCTTCCGTTGGCCAAACTCGGATTCAGGGAGATTACAGGAGATTACGCCGTCGGATGAACGCTTACCCCTGACTAGTCCTTTTCAGAGTTCCATTCCATCATTTGTCCTGCATCTTATGATCATATAACATCTTATACCTACAGAGGGGGGGTTTAGAATCGTTCCCGTCGTTGGATCGTTGGTCCAAGATGATTTCAGTCACTCAGGCGCTGATAATATCCATTTTTTTCATGTCTTTCCTCCAAGGTGTGTATCACTTCATTTCTGTCGCCCATGCTTGTTCTAACGAGGCTATAGGAATCTTTACCGTTCTCCTTGGAGCCGCTATCTATTTTGTTGTGTTCGTCCTTCGCCCATGTTCAACATCCAAAGCTGACCTGTTCACTAGTTTCCGACCAAAGTCCTCTGCAAAGCGCAATTGGCTTGGACTCGGCTTCATCACTACTATGTATGCCGTCTCAACAACACACTTCATCATGGTGGTTTATCAAGACATACGAGAATTCGGAGGCTCAGTCGATCCGGAGACTCGAGATGTCAAGGCATTCGCAAGATTTGGGCTTGCCCAAATCGCGATTGAATTTCTCAATGTTAGTTTCTACTCTCTTCCTAGATCGCTTTTCTCATCGCTCCTGTAGTGTATCATGGCAGATATACTGCTGACCTGGAGAGCATGGGTCATCTACAATAGGGATAAGCGGGTCATCATGATCCCTTGTGGCTTAGTCCTCGGAGTGACTAGTGAGGGCTTTTCTACTCCTCCCTTGTGTAACTTACTTACATCGATTAAGTTGCATTCTATGGTTACATCGGCTCGAGTTATGCCTCATTGAACACTTTGAAGACCAACAATCTCCAGGAGGTCTTTGATCAGGCCCAGAGACACCCCATTAGAACTTGGCAGGTCACCGGCATATCCTTCTCCACCTCGACAAACATTTTCCTGACTTCGATGATGGCTATCAAGCTGCTGTATGTGGACCGTTCCATCGATGCTGGTGTAATGCTGAGATACGTACCTTCGACAGAATGCATCACCGAACAATGAAGAGAGTCCATGGCTTCTCAACCCTCGTTTTTGAGTCCTTGGTTATCATCGAATCTGGAGCTCTGTATGCTATAGCTTGGGTGCGTCATCCCAACCCACATATCCAACCCACACTAAAATCTTCTTAGACTACATATCTTATCCTATACTCCCTGGGTCACAACGGCGTTGCGATCGCATTAGATATTATCTCGCAAATGGCCGTAAGTTTTGAGTTGCTGTTAGATCTCGCAGCTCAAACTCACCGGGCACATTTTGGTAGGGCATTGTGCCAGCATTGATCATCGTTACCATTTCTGCCGGTTTGAGTCCGGTCTCCCCGCCCACCGGTGCCGCGAGTTTCGCCGCTGTAACGGGTCGCGGCGCTGAGACGACGGACATTGCCTTCACGACACATGTCTCGCTCAATGTCGTACAGGAGACCCACCATGATGCGTCCACCATCGATGATAATGGGAAGGAACGTGTTGGATTATCTGCCTGACACCGGTGACATAGCTCTCATATCGCACCCTCGCACCCATCTGATTCAGGTTTTTTACTGCCTAATGTACCTTTCGGGAATGTTGTTTACATTGTAACACTATCATTATTCATCAATGCTTCATTGCGCCACCCAAAGTCCGTCTTCCTGTGACGTCAAGTTCGGCGCTCGGAGAACACGATGCAAACACCCAGGCTTTGAGTTAGATCGCATGTGGCCGCGATTCCCTGGTCAGACGATGTTCACCATAGGTATAAAAAGCAAGATACCCTACTCATATCTATTCACCAATCGTCGATACGCCCTACCCTCATCCACTTCTCCCTACCTTCACAGACTTAACCCATCGCAAGAAATGCCGCTCCCCACTCGCAAGCTCGGCGACGCCGACGTCTCTGCACTAGGCTTTGGTCTTATGGGTATATCTGCGTTCTACGGCACAGCTCCATCTGACGAAGAAAGGTTCGAGGTAAGTCATTCTCCGCCCTAGCGTTTGGCACTTTCCATACCAATGCTGTTTCAGGTTCTCGATGCTGCCTATAATGCAGGATGTAGACTTTGGGACACGGCAGACGTTTACAAAGACTCTGAAGATGTCATTGGCAAATGGTAAGGGCTCCCGTGTCATTTAGCAGTCTGATTATCTGCAAACACTGATATACGTCCAGGTTCAAGCGCACTGGGAAGCGCAACGACATCTTCTTGGCGACCAAATTCGGTCTTCGAAGTACCCCTACCAGGTTAATTAACGGCGATCCAGAATACGTCAAATCCGCGGCCGAGAAGTCGTTGAAGCGGCTTGGCGTGGACTACATCGATCTATATTACTTCCATGTACGCACCTTTGGTTGGCGCATATGGCCGGTTCCGAGTTTTGATTTGACACAAATTCCAGCGAGCTGATCCTACGGTCCCCATCGAGGTATGAACCATTGCGTATCATGATTCTGCGATGATCTGACTATATATTATAGCGAACCGTAGGCGCCATGGCAGAGCTGGTCAAGTGTGTCGATGTTCACGTACATACTTACGATGGATGAACTGATACCCAGCTCCCAGAGAGGGGAAGGTTAAATATATAGGTCTCTCCGAATGTTCGGCCAAGACTCTCAGGCGAGCCCACGCTGTGCACCCGATCACCGCTCTTCAAGTCGAATACTCGCCCTTCACTCTTGACATTGAGAGCGAGAAAATTGGTCTCTTGGCCACAGCCAGGGAACTTGGAATTAAAGTGGTGGCTTATGCGCCTTTGGGGCGTGGTCTTTTAACGGGGCTTTATGTAAGAGGAACCACTTACATCTTGGTACGTCTCGGTCTGAGGCCGGTACCTCCTCCAGAAATCCCCAGACGACTTCGAACCAGACGACTTCAGACGAAGAGTCGCTCGGTAACCTTATTCGCGGTCTCCCCTCTTTTGACTGTTCACCCTCTCGCTGTTACAGATACAGCAAAGAGAATTTCCCTAATATTCTCAAGATCGCTGATGGTCTCAAAGCTGTTGGAGAACGACACGGCGCCACCGCGGGCCAGGTTTCCTTAGCGTGGCTGTTAGCCCAAGGCCCTGATGTCATCCCCATTCCTGGCACGAAACGCGTCAAGGTTTGTAGCTGCATATCCTAATCAGTGACCATCGTTATCATTGACGGTCTCCCTGTAGTACCTTGAGGAAAATCTGGGGGCGGCATCCCTGACTCTGACGCCAGAAGATATTGCCGAAGTACGAGAAATAGCCAAAGCGGCCGATGCTGGACAGGGGGAGCGATATCCGCCTGATATGGCGGAAATCCTGTTCGCCGACACGCCTGAGCTATAGAGCCTCTCTACGACGGTGCATGTAACATAGCAGTTCCAGCCGTTACATAGCCGCAGCTATCCAAAGCATTAAAATTGTATGAATAAACTAATTTCTCGAGCTTTGATGAACCAACTCTTTTTGAAATTATGCGTACATCAATTGACTTCCATGTCGTCTTTGTAACGCGAGCTTCGTGCGAGCTCGACCCTACTATGGATGTGATGCTAAACGGGGCCCCTGTAAAGGTAGATATCGCAAATCGCATAACACACTCCAGCAACCTAGTAAACATACACCCCACACTTGCAGTGCGTAGGCCTCTGATATAGCTTCCGGTTGCAATTGGGACATATTATACTTTGGGGCTTTGGTGGTTTGTACCTTGCTGAGGGCTCATCACCAACTGAAGGAGAGGCATGATATGAACGCCGGTGAGCGTCTTGTTGGCAGGCACTGCTTTCGAACTCTCGAAACTGCATATTGGAGGGTGATAGAGGGATTTAGGTGCTAGAGCCTAGCATGCTACACGTTAGAGGTTCGCTGGTGTGTCGAGTTAAAACTTACCCGAGGGAGGATAGAGATGGTGAAATGGCAAACACCATTGGTACCAGTGTCCTTTATGCATGTCGACGAGTGCCGAGGTAGCGATTCGCCTTCTGACGGAGCCACTCAAGGCGATGAGTACTGCGCTCCTAACACTTACAGCTTGTTTACAGCAATACCGGAGACGTTTGGATGGCGGGCACTCAGTCTGATGGACGAGGCGAAATAACAGTCCCGAAAGTTGCAGATCCAGCAAAGAATTCAGCCCTTGAAGCGCAAATGATGCAGATGCATCACTGAGAGTCAGCCCTAGAGATACATGAGGTTTTGAAACGGGAGCAACCCCCTCCCGAATGCCGGTGTGTTCTCAGGGTAATTGCCTATGATTGGAGTTAAGATGAGCGAGGGTAATGGTGACGCCTGTTGTATCGCAGATGCATCGAGAAGGAACGATTTGGGTGCTATGGGTTGGGTGAGGCTACCCCAGTCCAGTTAGATCGAAGCATCCGAGAAGGTCATGCATTTATGTAACTTTTAGAATCCAGATGTTCCCGTGAATTTATCATGAAAGCCTTGTTTGCCTCGTGGGCATTTCGAACCGGCTAGATGATGTATAGGTGTTGATTCAGGATGGCTGCGCTTCTGAGGGATGTCGCCGATCATACGCGTGATGGAAGAGAATGACGATAATCCGTAAGTGGCGATGGAACCAGGCGGAGATGACCAAGCCCTAGTGTACTTGAAGAAGGCGATGATCAGAAACACAAGTGTCCAGACAATTGCGAACGCGCATACCCGCAAAGCTACAGCCCGTCGACGCCGCAAGGATCCTCAGAAGTGTCACCGGGTTCGGACGTTTTTGGGTGACTCCCCGAGTCGATGCCGGGACACTTTACGAGTCGAACGGAGATGTTCGTCGAGTCGACACCGAAGCATGAAGCTTAGGCGAGTACCAGAAGTCACCGACCAACGTTCAACGAAGATACGACGAGGTAAATGGGGAGGCGTTTACCACGGTATAGATATGCGTCATCCGGAGGGTCTTAGTGCGTCGCAGCCAGAAAAGCTGAAGTCCTTTGAGAGTCGTACAGGGGAAGCACGATGGGGAAATCGGCGTCGGCGTCGAGGGTCAAGCCCTGAAGTGGTCCGTGCGTGGGCATGTTTGGCCGATTGCGGTTACAGCGAACCTGAGATCGCCCATTTCTATCTCGGTACCTGAGCCTTCTTCATCATCGCCCACCTCGACGGCGGAAGCCTCTTCGACGACGCCCCACGACTCGGGCGAAACGACCTTCGCCATTATTTCCAGAAGGGACCCCAATTTCCACATCAAAGGGCTCTCCCTAGCATTGAACCGAATTGTGAGTTCAAGGTCGGTCCCAGCTTCGAGAGTTCCTTTTATCGACTCTCGTTCGCTCAGCTCGGCGTAGAAGGTGGCCGGCCATTCGCTTGGTCCTGTCACAATGTCAGTTACAACTGTTTTCCAAACTTTGCGCAAGATACCAACACCTATCGCGCTTGCTATTGGAATTTTCTTTGGCATCATTGTCTCCCGTATTGCGCCTTCGTTCTACACGCCAAGTCCCATAGCATACACGAAATCCCGACAACAAACCAGACAGCCCATCGTTCTCCCTACGCTCGAGCAACGGCTCCGTGTATTGGACCTTGTTACGTCTCTCACCCCCCACTATACGAAAGAATGTACGCGGCACTCCCAGCCGCTGTATTGGAAGCAAACGTATGAACGGTACGCACCTTTAATAGGACATAAACCACCACCCAATCCGTCTTGGCTCTCCTCCATGTTTTCCACGGCTCCATCCCAACAACAACCTTTGCACGCAAGGTCCAATACTAAGGCGAAAGACCCCGACTCTGAGCACAAATACTTTTTCGCCATCAACCTTTATAACTCCTTCGATGTAATACCAGACCTATTCGCGACCCTCTTCCGCGTCGCTGCTATCCTTGGGTACCACAACGTATTCATCTCCATATACGAAAATGGTTCTACTGACCAGACCAAGGCTCTGCTACGCATTTTCGACGCCCTCACTCGCTCTCTTGGCATGCGCATAACCATTCGAACGTCCCAGAGAACTCGTGGCGCGTTCAACCACCGAATCGAATACCTCGCTGAGGTACGAAACGCCGCCTTCGTTCCTTTGCATGAGCTCCGCGATGCTGAAAGTGAATACTTCGACACCATCGTTTTCATGAACGATATTCTTCCCTGCGTCGACGACCTACTCGAACTTATCTGGCAGTCAAGACTGAACAACGCCGGCATCACTTGCGCCGCAGATTACATGTACCATGAAGAGATCCAATCTCCCGTGTTCTACGATAACTGGGTCGCTCGGGATATAAATGGCACAGCATTGGAGAACGCGCCGTTTGAGAGCATCTTCCACCATGTTGATTCGTCAATGCGTTTCCAACGACATCTCCCGGTCCAAGTTCAAAGCTGTTGGAACGGAATCGCTATCCTCGACCCTGCTCCGTTCTATGAACCTCCGCACGTGCGGTTTAGGATGGCTAGGATCACGGAGAATGAATGCAGTGCTAGCGAGTGTAGTTTGATCTGCAACGACTATTGGGAATCGGGGTATGGGCGAATAATGATGGTTCCACGCGTGAAGCTCGCGTATGATAGAGTGAGTCTTATCGCTACTCCCTGGTTTGTAGGGAAGTTCTAATCGTTGATGCAGCGCGTGTTTGATATAATACATCCTTCGCGTCGCAATCTCACAGCTATACGTGGATTCGTCCGCTTGGGTGGCCTACCAGACAACCCTCGTACTGACCCACAAGACCGAGCATGGTTTGGCCCACATGACCGTCTATTCACCGAGGAAGAAAGTGAACCACTCATGTTCAACTCTGGTCCCGAATATGGTTAGCGTTTGTCTTTCCCCCGTGTTTTGCCTTGCTGATAACCTTTATCTGGACCTTTAGTTTGGTGTTGGGGCTGGGACGGGGCTGGAGACCTTGACGGACCTGATGTTGATCCTATATGGGAACGCATGCCGAATAAATCTACAAAAGCCAGTGCGGTCAAAGTACGACATTTCAGAGACATGCCATTTACTCCTGGTGTTGGCCTGTAGTTTGTGACCGGTTCCCCGCTCCATGTAGATGTGTATAGTTCGTTCTGTAGCATGGTGTTAGTCTATAATACATCGCTTGGGACCTATTTGACGGTTTCATAACAAAATGAATTCATCTTGGATGAAGCAAGCAGCGTGTGCATGTACACCTCTTCTCACCGGCAGATATGACACTACTAGTTATGCCACCACTACCTAGGCGAGAGACAAGTGCTTATTCCTCAAAAACTCACGGCGGGCACATACTAGATCAGACTCACGAAAACAAATGTAGTCCTTTTCGACGCCAACAATTGGTCGTTGCCACACCAGGAACCTTCCCATTGGAATGTTTCCGCTATTCTTTCGAATCTCCAGGAAGTTGCAGCCACTCAACATTGAACCCTTCAATGGGATTGCAACGCGGAACATCAATAATACTCCGCGGAAAAGTAGAACTGTGGGGAAAGGCAGGTGCTCAAGCATCGACAAATAAAGCTGTTGATGGTTTCCATTAATGAACTTCCTAATTGGTGCCCCAGGTTCAAGCGTTTGCGACATGAATGTAGAAGCTTCGCATCAATCTCACGGGTCCCGGTCAACGCTTCTGTTCGCCCCCACTTGCTGCCTTTACTGCTTTGTCAATGTTTTCGGGTAACGCGATTCCGACAAGCCCTGCCAGCATGGCACCACCCCCACCATACCCACCATTGCCCCGGTTGGCATCAGTTCGCTTGATGTCAGCTCAGCCAGGCAGAAGAAGGGCTCCTAGTACACCAGTAAATCAGTCGCAGACAACTGGAACACAAAGTGAAGTCCCCTCAACGATCCGGCCGAGTAATTCGACGTTACACTCGACAGCGTCCTTTGACCTTAGTGAGATACCATTGAAAGGGGAGTCGTTACCTGGGGGCATTCGTGGGTACTCATACACGCTCGACGCGACGTCGTCATCATTGTTCTTGTACGGTGGGTATAAGGAACCAAGCAAAGACGAGTTGGTCACAGAGCCAGTTGGTGACTTGTGGCAGCTCGATCTAAACACCTATGAATGGATTAACAGGACGGTATGGCGATGTCCACTACTATCTTTAACTATGCTCCAGGCTTCAACGAGTTTCTGAACAGAATGAATTCTCATCCTATGAGGATGTCAAATACAATCCGGATGGATTCTCTGGAATCCCGATCCTCCGGGGATCGTCCATGGCGTATGCAGTATTGAACAACAAAAAGCTTCTCTTTATTGCGGGAGCCCATACCATCCATCCTGAAGACTTTCGCCAACCGGTACTACACGAGACAAAAATCGTTGCCGTTGACTTGGAACGAAAGCTATTTTGGGATATCGCGCCACACGGTGGTCCCATTCGCCCTCGCGAAGACGCTACTATGACCATTCTGGATGGCTACTTGTACCTCTTTGGCGGAACGGATATCGTCGATGCAGGCGAGCCGAATAGCATCAAGGATTCGTACTGCGTTGCGCGTTTCCTTCCCCGGGAAAACGGATGGACATGGGTTGTGAAAGATCAGCTATACGGTCGAGGTGTGCCATCGCTTGGCTACTCCATAGGCTTACAGCCGATATATTATGGGACAAAATTGGCTTTATTTCCTGGTACCACCGCGAAGAGTCGAGTAAGTGTCCGCCCTCAATCTCATACAGCTTAAAAGAAACGTCCACACATAGATTGACATTACGGGGAGAAATATCGTGTTTTTCGACACTAGAGAACGAAAATTCTCAGTTCAGAGATCGACCACGGGGACATTTCCAATGAAGTGTTTTCGTTACTCCTTGGGGTCGAAAGGAAGCCCTTCTGTTGGAGCAGGCCACTTGGCCGAGCGGATATATCTCGTTACATGGACAACCAACCCACCTGACGGTTCGCATATCGTCAGTAAGATTTGGGACCTCGAACTATGGGAGTATAAGCTCCCCCCAGAACAGACTTTCACGCCATTAAATTTGACAGCAGATATCAAACACCTTGATTTCGACCCCGAAGAGTTTTTCGTCATGGGTGATCGGTTGATTGTGTTCGGTAGTAAGGCTTCGACGATGGGCGAAGGAGGGGGGGAGTTTGATATGTGTGTTGAGATACAGATACGTGCGTCGGGGAAATGATCGCGCTGTTTGATACCTTATATATCTTTTAGCAAATGTGTTGATTACGAACGATGGTTCCGCTTCAGGAAAAACGCATGAGTGACTATCAGTCCTCTCAGCGCATAGTCGCCTCACTGCCGAGCACTGGCAAGCGCACGCAAGTTCCACGTAGAATTAATTTTTGTCATTATCATGCACAGGAGACGTATTAGGCATGAAGGAGATATACTACAGCGCAGACAAGGATTCATCCACCAATGTAGTCATACGGACTCTCCGCAGCGCGTCAGACCAACTTAGATGCGACCTTAGAGGCGGACGGCACGCCTGGCAGCCTTTGCGGTAGCGGCAGCGACTTTGGCGGCCGCAACGAGGGAAGATGCAGCTGGTTTCGCAGATGCACCAGCGGCAGCAGCAAGGAGACCGGCAGGCGCATTCAATGGCGCGAATGGGAGATCGGGGCCGGAGCAAGGAGTCTCGGTGAAGCTCATCGAGAGACTCGCTTTGGCGTTGGGCCACTATACAAAAACATGTCAGTCAGCATCGGGTGATATACGCGCACGGGGGTGGACATACGAATGTGAGGCCGTGGGTATCAATGGGACAGGTGGCGCTGATACCGCCATTACCAGTAGGTCCTCCCCTCAGCTTCAAGAAGCATTTGCCATCGGAACAGACAGGCGTGCCCTTGAACAACCCAGCTTGTGCAGCGTTAGTGTTAAACTTGATGTGAGTGCCACCAGCCCCATTGTCAACCCAGCCAACAGCTCCATTAGGGTCCTCAGGTCGTCCCATTTGATCTTGCAAGAACCAAGTCCCGTCGGTAGGTACAGCGTCACCAAGCGAACAATCGGTGGTGGTCTTGCACACTTTAAACGGAATGTCTCTGAAGAAGCCGTTCTTGGAGTATGTAGGAGCGGCGTGGTCAGCACCAAGCTGGGTACCGTCGGTGAATTTGAGGATGTAACAGTGACCGTATTTGATTCCGAGGTCGGTATCGGTTGCACAGACGGGGTCTGCGAGGTCCTTGCATGTGGGGCGGGGAGGGGGCTGTGCGCATTTGCCGTTCAACCAGATAAGCCCGGCTGCGCAACATCCACCTGTTTTAGATGCCTTGTCACCCTTGAAGGTGAATCCAGCAGCACAGCAACCACCGAGACCGGAGGCGGTGTCTTGAGACCAGGTTTGGCTACGGACACAACATCCTCCTACTACGGTAGTTTGGTTCCCCGACCAAGATTGCCCTTCGGGGCAGCACTAGTGATGTGCATCAGTATATAGGGAGCAGAGCCACGTTCTAAGTTCCCTACCTCTCCGATTCGCTTGGCTTCATCGAACCAAGTGATGCCGAAGGGCGGGGGGCAGCAACTCTCGAGGGTTTCTCCCTAAATCAATCGTTTGAGTGTTTTTTGTATAAGCGGTGTGCAAGAGAAAATACATACAGGTTGGAAGAAAGGAGCATTGCCTACTCCGAAGCAGACATCAGCCGCATTCTTGCCTTGAGTAGCGGCTTTGGTCTGCGCCTTATCGCCTGCCGCATGGGCAACAGCGGCGAATACAAGAGCGATGAGAGTAGGTGCGATGAAAGCCATTTGAACTGCCTGACTGTAATAGCTAGGAGAGTTGCTACCAATGAGGAACACTGGATGGGGGGTGTACAGCCGAGTTTCGTTCTGTTAAATACGAAAATCTGAATAGACTTGAACACGTATATGCTGCATACTTTCGCCCAAAGAGAGTGGAATGGATGAATGGATGGATGTGAACATGCTCGCCGTAGGCTGGGACAACAAATCGTCTAGACGGCGGGCAGGATGCTAGGGCCTCTTCTGACATGAGAAGTACTGAGCGAGGTAGTGGCTGTTACGTAGAGCAGAGTCCTTAGACAAACACCCTCGAAGCTCTGAAAGATGCACCGACATTCTGCGGGATGACTTGGAGAGTAAAGCTGTTCGTTTACCAAATGCGCTAGGGACGAGGGAATTGACAATGTATGTCAAGCGGCGGAGAAAGGTATGAGAATGGGCGCGATAGTGACAAGAAGCAACGGACATTGATCGATGATCGACGGGGGGAACAGAAGGTTGCGTAGCCCCGGGATCATGAGGGTTCTGAGGGCGCTCCTGTGTTAAAGTCTCGGCATCGACCATGCCATTGATATGTCCATCACGGAACGAGCATGTCGAGGGGACTTGCTAGTTTCCGTGATCACCGCAACCGAGCAACATCGAAATTCTGGGCAGAAGATGTTGAGAATGGAAAAAGCAAGCCTTGATGCAAGGATTGCATGCCAGATGCATTGGTTAGGGTGTTAATTCGGATATGGGCGTCTATGAGTTAGACCAAGCGCCAGCTGGCAGGACAACGGTCAGAGGGGGTTCGTTTACGTTAGGGCCGTACTCATAGCGCATACAGAGGGCGATTGAGCTGGCGGAAAGGGAGAGACCCGGGATAAAGAATGGAAGCACCAGAACCATTGGAACCTTACATCCAAAATATCGGCGTCTACTCGAAGCCTTTAGACTCGACGGGGCGACGCAGCGAAGAGGTTTGAAGCATAGTTCCGGGCGATGCCACGAACCGCAGGCTTCGTCAAGGGCAACCAAAGCCTTTAGAAACTAGTACGTGTAAGAGCACGAGCCTCTAGCTAGTCGAAAAGCACGGAAGTCGGCGTCGGCGCTTAACCGTGGTCAGACGTTGAGCGTTGAGTACTTGAGTATTGAATCAGTACGTAGACCCCAGTCTCCCTGTCGTAGCCTACCGACGGCAGAACTCACGCCATTAGTGACGGATTGCGAGCACCGCGTGCGGATGACCTAGGTTTAGTGTGGCAACGTTTCATTGGGATTGTAGGGTGCTAAAGGCGCTATATGCTGATTGAGTGTAACTGAACGGATGTATAGACACTACGCACCGTTGGCAGTACGCTCAACGTCAACACTGAATGACCGGGATCAGGGATCCCCAAGTCCCCCGATTGATACTCAAGAGTCGTTCGGGATAGCGTATAGCGTATGTGAGCTATTCAGTGCAGTGAATTCAAATCTGGAGAAATGAACCATGGATTGTTCGTATCATGTGTGGAGGGAGAAAGAAGCTACGCACGGGCCCAGCGCTTCCCTGACTTGAACGCTTCAACTTAGGGGCTCTTAGGGAGGAGATTGATGATTATGATTACTGATGGGCTTTAACCGGCAAAGTTCGATTAAGCATGGAAAGTAGTCTCGTTAAACTCCTGCTCCTACGATACTCCCGCTTCTGATAGTCCCGAGGACATTTAACTACCCGGATTGAGGAATAATAAAGCGTTCTCTCAATGCAAGACCATTACTACAGCGTAGCGTGTGCAGGGTTTTATTGCGGGCAGTCGAGAATACAAGGTGTATCTACTACGTATGCTACCCCGATGGGAACGAGAGTCCATTCACCAAAGCAGTCTCAAAGTATGTACTGCACACAGACAACCAGAGTGCGAGCCTGAGCTCAGGCGCGTCCAACGCGGATGGCACGCTTGGCAGCCTTTGCGGTAGCAGCAGCGACTTTGGCGGCCGCAACGAGGGAAGATGCAGCTGGTTTCGCAGATGCACCAGCGGCGGCAAGGAGACCGGCAGGTGGGTTCGCTGGAGCGACAGGTGCGAATGGGATATCGGGGCCGGAGCAAGGAGTCTCGGTGAAGCTCATTGAGAGACTTGCTTTGGCGTTGGGCCACTACACATAAACATGTCAGTCAGCTTCGGGTGATATAAGCGCACGGGGGTGGACATACGAATGTGAGGCCGTGGGTATCAATGGGACAGGTGGCGCTGATACCGCCATTACCAGTAGGTCCTCCCCTCAGCTTCAAGAAGCATTTGCCATCGGAACAGACAGGCGTGCCCTTGAACAACCCAGCTTGTGCAGCGTTAGTGTTAAACTTGATGTGAGTGCCACCAGCCCCATTGTCAACCCAGCCAACAGCTCCATTAGGGTCCTCAGGTCGTCCCATTTGATCTTGCAAGAACCAAGTCCCGTCGGTAGGTACAGCGTCACCAAGCGAACAATCGGTGGTGGTCTTGCACACTTTAAACGGAATGTCTCTGAAGAAGCCGTTCTTGGAGTATGTAGGAGCGGCGTGGTCAGCACCAAGCTGGGTACCGTCGGTGAATTTGAGGATGTAACAGTGACCGTATTTGATTCCGAGGTCGGTATCGGTTGCACAGACGGGGTCTGCGAGGTCCTTGCATGTGGGGCGGGGAGGGGGTTGTGCGCATTTGCCGTTCAACCAGATGAGCCCGGCCGCGCAACATCCACCTGTTTTAGATGCCTTGTCACCCTTGAAGGTGAAACCAGCAGCACAGCAACCACCGAGACCGGAGGCGTTGTCCTGCGACCAGGATTGGCTGCGGAGGCAGCAACCCCCTACTACGGAAGTTTGGTTCCCGGACCATGCTTGACCATCGGGGCAACACTGATGGAGCGTGTAAGTACGATGTGGAGTATGATCATCGAGGCGGGTTTACCTGCCCAATGCGTTTCTCTTCGTCAAACCAGGTGATGCCAAAGGGTGGGGGGCAGCAGCTCTCCTTTGTTTCTCCCTAATTCTAAATGAGCACGCATATACAACGACTATGCAATAAGACGAAACGCGTACGGGTTGGAAGAACGGGGCGTTCCCCAATCCGAAGCAGAGGTCAGCCGCGTCTTTGGCTTGAGTGGTTGCCTTGGTCTGCGCTTTATCGACTGCTGCGTTCACAACAGTGGCGGCGAATGCGAGTCCGAGGAGAGTGGCGGGTGTGAAAGCCATTTGTCTATCTTCAAGTACTCGAAGAGAGGATGCCAGTGAGTGATCACTTGCTTGGAGACTCCCCAGCTGACAACGATCCCTTTAAATAGGTGGAACATCTGCGTATTGTGTACGCGATAGAGTCAACACTTGATGTCTGAGGATCAAGTGGAATGGTTGAATGGTTGAATGGTTGAACTTCGGATAGTTAGGACATCTAGGCGGAGAAGTTGACTAGTTGCTTGATCGAACTAGGCCAGATAATGGAGTGTGATGACTGGTGTATGCCGCAGAGAGTGTCCGTCAAAGAAAGCAGGGCGGATAGACGTGTTGACCGCTTACGGCAACATCTGCGTGTATGTTGGTGAGCAAAGGATCTAGTGCCAAGCAAAACGTCTGTTGTAGGCCCGGGTCATGTCAGTTCGCGCCATGGTAAGAAGCAAAGCGAATCGATGGATAGAATGTCGTGTAGTCGCTCTGAGTTTACGGAACGTAAGGAGCGTCAAATGTCGGGCTCTCAGAGTCGGGACAGGAAAATCGAAGCCTCCTAAGCAACAGTGAATGTTCCTATGGCGCATTGGAGAGAACGGCATGTGGCTTCTGGCCGCCATCGCCCATCCCGAGGGAAAACCCCCTACGCCATTAAGTATTCTGGTGTGTTCCTAGGGACAGGCAATACGCAGAAATGGTCATTAGGCTGGGAATAAAGCACGTGGCCGAAAGTATTGATAAGTATAGAGGCGTTTGCAAGCCAGACGTGTTACTAGCGCTGATCAGTGGAGCGTCGAAGTGCTGGTTGCAGAATTGAAGGTTGATCCATGATGACTGGCGCAATCACGGTTCACAGAGGAAGTCCCAGATAAGAGCGAGGGGTGGTAGGATAAGAGCGTGTACGCCAGACAGTCAAGCCGTGCAGCACCGCGTTAGGTTTGTAAAATGGATGCGCTGTCTCGGGCATCTCGGACAATGCTTTAATGTTGGTGGGAAGACAGTATGTCAAGCTCCGGGTGTGTGCGCTAAGAACCGATCAGACGCGGATGAATTCCAGTAGATTGACATATCAAGCAGACCTTGTACGTGTGCAGACCAGTATTGAGATGGCCTTAAAAGGCATGATGGGTCGCAGGGCGTACCAGAACTCATCCGGACGTCATAGTGCGAGTCATTTTCCAGAATTTCGGTATATATATATATCAGAAGTTTGGAGCATCAATGTAATAGAATACAGCTCGAGCGCGGTACCTGCGCTCGTATTGCCAGTGGTCGGAACGTCTAGACGGAGCGCTGAGGGGGTGACGGCTGGAATCGAATGCTCAGAAGTTAGAACCAGAACGCGTCAGAATGACGGTTTATTTTAGTGACAAGGTTCATGGGAAATTTGGAGAAGACAGGAGAGCCAAGGACGAGTCTTCGAAGAGGAGATAAAGAGGAGAGCCAGGCGTCCGAGTTTGCGCTGCGTGTGATGCTACGAATTGCCATTTCGAGGTAGGGGGACTGCATGGGGATCATGGCGAACCACGCCCGCTTGAACGACTATTGTGAAGGGAAAAGGCTGCACACCACATGCATGTGTAGACTCTGCATGACACATTGATACATATGGGCGTCTATGCACTTTGGGTTGGACTGAGCACCAGCGGGCAGGATAATGGTCAGAAGGGGTTCAATCACGATATGACACTAGCACATACGGCTGGAGACAAGGGGGAGAGAAGCGTAACGGAGGATGGAAGAGCTAGAATCATTGGAACCTACATCCGGGATGTCGGGGTCTGAAGCTTTAGACCAGTGAATAAATGCAGCGTGAATCATGTATTCGGACGGTGTCCTGAGGAGCGGATTCGTCAGAGGGCGACCAAAGCCTTCAGAAACTAGTACGTGTGCACGGGTTTCAGACGCAGTGTCTATCATTGAGAGTGGGGGAGGAGCTGTTGGGAGGGAAGTTTAGGGCTAAGAATGGTGTTGTAACTGTGGTATGTACTTACTTGGGTGGAGTTCCCTCGCCGATCCAACCAACCAACGTACACAATGGGGGTGCAGGCGATGTAGGATATTCCTTACCATGCGGATCGGGTGTAGTTAACCAGCGAGATCGCAATGGTTGGCTTTGACAGGTCGTTGCGAACATTTCATGATGGGGAATAATTTAGAAAGGCGAGGTCATATCTACCTGGTTATCTCCCGCATCACCTCTGTCCTTCTAACCGACAGACGTCTAGCTTGCATGTGGTAACAACGAAGAGGTGGGCGCGCTTCCATGATTATACAACTTTTTGGCAGAGGGGCAACAGGTAGACAGACCCCCTTACGCACGAGTGAGGAATTTACAGAAGTGAGGTTTGTGGGTCTCAAGAGTAGACGCACATGAGTGAATGCGGCTAACCTTGTCCTGATATGAGATCCTACACAAACGAAGACAAACCGCGCTTCATGACGCAAACAATGAAGTCGAGGGTTGAAAAGGCGGCTGCAGTGCTTGGCGGAAGGAACAGGTATCTGATGATCGAATATGATATTGACGGTGATTGAAACAACAAATGTGAGCCCTCGCACTTGTCAATCGCTAACCAAGTTAGCCTTGGTCCGATTGTGATTAGCGGGATTGCGAAGACACTAGGGGTGGTGGGAGAGGATTATCGACCTATGATGCTAATGAGTAACATGACTTGGCTTTGGCGAGGCGAGGCGAAGGAGTAAAAAACCACGAGCGAGGGAGGGAGAACGTACATGGGTCTACTAGTCCTAAATCACCCAGCCGAGTCGACTTCACATGAGAAGCTGCTAATGACTGACGCCTCTGCCAACGACGAAGGCGGTATGGAGTCTTTTGAGTGCCCCATCATCGCGTCATTTTGCATTCACCCCTCCGCCACCTCGAAGATCATCATCGCCATCGCCATCGCCTTTGTCTATCGGATATAGTTGCTGACGCGTTACACGAGATACCGTGTATTTTCACCATCGTCCTGTATGCGAGGGTGTATTTAAGGAAGAGGGAGAAAGAGAAGGGAAGAGACGTACTCTTGTTGAACGTTATCGCGTTATCGTTTATCTCGCAGTATTGGCATAGTTTGAGATGACGTCCAGGGACGCCCCTAGTATGATAGCGCGTTCTTAAGCTTTTAAGTCCGGTTGACCCGAGCCGAGGGTTGGATCATGGAAGCACCGGTGAGTGGTTGGAATAGGTACCGCGAATTGTTGTAAGCGCCTACGTGCAGAACAGGCATTGTTCAGATACAAGGCCAAGGAGAGAAACCGAATTGAAAGCCACTTTTCCGTCTTAAGTACTCGAAGAGAGGATGCCAGTGAGTGTTCACTTGCTTGGGATTTCCCCAGCCGACGTTGGGTCCCTTCATACACGGAGAAAATATATACACTAGATATCGAACGGGATGTGCGCTCAATTTCAGAAGGTGAGGTAGAATGGTTGAATGGATGAACTTCGAAGACTGGAAGAGCAAGGACATCTAGGCGGAGAAGTAAACTAATTGTCTCGATGCCCAGTTGCCTGTTCTTACTGGGATAAAGGGTGCATGCCGCACAGAGAGTCAGCAACCGTTTCACAATTCAAAAACAGTGTATTAATCGTGTAAGGTAACATTTGCGCATACGTTGGCGACCAGAAGCATTTGAGCCGGACGGGGGCGTCTGTTGTAGACCCGATCTATACCTAGAGAACGGAGCGCGCCATGTCGTGCCAGTATCATAAGAAGGAAAGCGAGTGGATAAATACGGTACATAGAATGTCGTGACGTCGCTTCAGACTTACTGAGGGAGGAGGGTGAGTTGCCGAAATCTTTGGGGCGAGACAGGGGGACCGGGGCCCCCTAAACAATGGTAAATGCTGCGATGGCACTTCGGAGAGAAGATGCGGATATCATGGGCGTGTTCTCGCGCGCCTAAGGAGGGGTAGCCTAGTCCACAGGAAAGGGAGTTAGACTGGGAAGAAAGAGCTCAAATGAGACTGTCAATGAGTATAGAGGTGTTAGAACGTGGACTTTGCACGCCAGATGTGTCGCAAGCGTTGATGCTGGAGTGGCCGTGCGCTGGGTTACGGAAATGAAGGTTGACGCATGATGGCCGGTAGGAGATTGGAATCACAGTGCACAGAGATAGTGCGGGCCAGAAGCAAGGGATGATGGGATAAGAGCGTGTACGCCAGGAGCTGCGCAGCATGGTGTTGGGTTTGTACCACGGATGCGCTGTCTCGGGTGTCTCGGACAATGCTCACATGCTGTCGGGAGACTGCATGTCAAGGTCCGGACGCCTGCATGAAGAATTAATCATACATGGGTAGATTCCAGTAAATTGACATAGCAAGAAGACGTTGTACGTGTGCAGACCAGTATATTGAGATACCCTCAAAAGGCATGATGGGTCCCAAAGCGTACCAGAAGCATCCAGGTGTCATAGGGCGAGTCGATTCGAGAATTTTGACATAAATCAGAAGTTTGTCAGAAGTTTGGAACACCATTGAAATGAAATTCATAGGTCAAGCATGGTACCAACACTCGTGTCGGTATTGGTCGGAGCGATTAGACGAAGCGCGCTGGGATGACGGCAGGAACTAAATGCTCGGAAGTTAGAGCCAAGCGTGTCAGAGCAGCAGCATATTTTGGGGAAAAGGTTCATGAGAAAATTAAAGAAGCCAGAGGAGACAAGGATGGGTCCTCGAGGAGGTCCTCGCTTCGAATTGATATCGTAGAGTAGAGCGAGGCGAACATGAATATTCTAGGTTTGCGCTGGGTTTGATGATGTACACGAACTGCCACTTCGAGATTAGGATATTGCCTCGGGATGATGACGAGCGACGCCCGCCTGAATGATGATTGTGATCAATGGATGAGCAGAGGCGCTGCTGAGCGCGAGCGCGGATGTTACATAATCGCCTACCTTCCCTCGACGTCGATCGTCGTTGAAGATGCTACGACGGTCCCGCATCAACCCACCACGACCAAAACCCCTTTCCTTGGACAGAATGGGTTCAGAAGAAAAGCAGCCACCGTCCCGCCTCTCAAATCGCAACCTCGGCGTCACCAATCGCATATGGCTCATCATCGCCCTCATTGTCGTCATTCTCACCCTGTCCCATTTCGTCTTGCCCTCTTCAAGCCCATCGCCAACGGCACAGAGGGTTCTAAAGTCCAAGAACTACCTAAATGCGTCGCAGACCGATCCCAACCCGTTTGCCTTTTGTCCGTTGTACGGGCCTGGCGATGATATTGGGAACAAGTATGGAGCCTTGGCGCTGTCGCAGAGTAGAATGCATTTGGGGAGTGGGGCGAGGATACAGCGGGTTTTGCAGAGGGCTTTGTCGGGTCAACCAGTGACGATCAGTATCTTGGGTGGTTCAAGTGAGTCGTGTCTTTCCTTTTGGATGGCTGTAGTCATTTCTGGCTCCCCACAATTCGCGTCATGTCCCGCACTTACAATGCTGGGCTTCACGGCATTGATTTTGTGATAAACCGCCTGCATGGCACCCCCTAAGACGGATGTATAGTAGGGGTTCGATTTCGGAGGCGGGTGTCCTCCCGGTAGTTCCTCTTTTCAATGTCAGAAGTCAGAAGTCATCCTTTATGATGACTTCACTGCAATACCTGAGCCTGCTTGCTGATTACGACTTTCTTTCTAGTCTCTGCGTGCCACGGCGCCGGTGAAGACCCTATATCCCCATCCTGCTACCCGACAATGCTCTTCAATTGGTGGAACTCTATCTTTCCTCACCCAGCTACGGAACTTACCAACGGTGCCATGCGTCGCACCAACTCACACTACTTCGGATATTGCCATTCTCAACACATTCCCGACGTCACCGACTTAATTATCATCGAGCTGGATACAGACGATACACCGGACAAGGAATCAATGGAACATTTTGAAGTCCTTGTACGAAGTCTCCTCTTGCGCCCAGACCAACCCGCTGTCATTGTCCTCGGTCACTTTTCACCGCAAATCCAAGCACAATTTGGTTTCGCTGGACCGGACCACTCGCATAATATTGTTGCCCAATACTACGATGTCCCGCATATTAGTACCAAGCCTACGCTATATCCGTCGTATCTTTCATCGCCATCAGCAATAAGCAAATATTACCAAGACCCAATATTAGCTTCCCCCGCCGGACATCAAGTTATTGCCGACATACTCATTGCGTATCTGCAACAGCAAATTTGTGGCGCATGGGACGTTGCTATGGGTCTTGCGTACGATTCATCAGACGCTGATGGCCTATTTGATGCTGCGCAAGGCAGAGAAGGCGGCGTTGGCGCTCCGAACGCCAATGGAGGACTCTTCGCTGGTTTAGGGCAGAGGAAAGGCGTTCCGGAACCCAAAGACGACCATAATGGCAAACACAAAGACGGTGATGTAGACCCGGACGTTAGGACGAAGCCTTCGTTCCCACTGAGTAATCCTGCACTGCGTGTACCCCAGGCGAGGATCAATACACCGCCACCTGGGACAGATGGAAGGCCATATGTGGAGATCAGTCCGTTTTGCGTCAGCGCGAATGATTTAGTCAACCCGTTGCCGCCGAGTTTGTTCTATGGAAGTGGGTGGTTCGTGCATCATCCTAGTACGCGCTCATTCCGATTATCGACTTCTCTGCATACTAACTCCTTGACTTTTACCCTTTCACAGCAAGCGGAGACCCACACACCCTCAATGCGGCAGCGCACTATTATTACTCAACCCTTCCGACATCGAAACTCCGTATATCCTTGCAAATTAGCGCAGGGGATGTCGGCATCTACTACATCAAAGAGAAATCCGGTAAGGCTGGCTTTGGAGAAGGAAGCGCGGTGGAATGTTGGGTGGATGACAACTATGGGGGTGCGCGTACGTTGGAAAATGCTGGAGATGATGATGGTGTCGTGTGAGTATCCACTCTTTCTTCGTTGTTGTGTTCTTGAAGTGAACTTTTTTGCTAATACGTTGGTTGTTTAGGTTGGAGATGATAGACCGACACGTTTCCACAGGCTCACACTTCGTGGAGTGTCAGTTACTTGGTGTAGAAGGAGAGAGTGTACCGCAGTTCAAGATCGTCGGAGTATTCACGACGTAGCATTCCTTGTTGCACAAAGTACCACTGTTCGACTTTGTCTTGACGTTGTTGTTTTCTTTATTTGTGTTTTTTGGTACGCATAGACATGGACATGGACATATTTGTACGTATAGCTATAATTTTTCTTCACTTCATCTCCGTCGCACCCTCTCCTCTCCTTGCCGTGTTGCGCCATTCCTGTAGCCACCCACTGCTGCCACTGTCCTCCCCTCACCAACGCCGCCTCCATCCAATACCAGGTCTCCCATCGCTCACGCCGATGACGATCCTACTCAATCCCACTTGGTCTAGGTGAATCCCATGCGATGTACCACGACTATGTTATGTCCATTGACATAGATCACATCGTTCATGGCCAAACCGATGGACGTGAGGTGGTTGTTCCGAAGTGACAACTGAGCTGCTTGACGCAATAGGCAAAAATTAGCGGTGGTACAGTATCGTTATGGACACTGTGGGAGTTGAACCCACGACCTCACGCAGTCAGACATGCGAAGCGTGCGCGCTACCAACTGTGCCAAGTGCCCTTAGGGAGGCTAGCCCGCCCAATGGCTTATTGCATGGCCGCCTCTCACTTCCATGAACACCACTCACTGACGGTGACCGTTCGCCGCATTCCCTTGTTCAGCCCTACCCACTTCAGTCCACTGAATGACGGACGATAGGAAAGGTCTCGACATACTTGGTTAGGTGTGCCTCGTTGCTCGTTGGTGATCATCAAGCGCAGTTTGATGGCCGTGGCAACTTTGATTGCCAGATAATGAGTACTGAGCATGATGAGGAAAACTGGGGAAATTGAAAGTATGTTTTGAAGCAAATCCATGGGTCTTGTGGTAGTGATTTACGGATCATGGCTCTTACTGTGCAGGCATACTCTGGCTTCTACTCCCAGGAAGTTTTCAAAACCCTCCCTGCTGCATCAGCAACAGCCTCTTCGTGCGGTTAATTGAGCCCATTGTGGTATCCGTTGCGCATGCAACTCAGAGCGCCACTGTCCTCGTACCGAATCCCGAACCATATCCTGAACCATGTCTGTCAGGCTGGTTAACGGAACTCATGATGCCGGTCGACTCTTGCTGTGGACATCACTGGTTATCATCTAACCTTCATCAACATGCTCTGATGCTTCCATCTGCATTTCCTGGTCACTTTTTTGTCCTCCTTCTGGGTATCCTTTCGAAGGGATGAATCAGCTTCTGAGCTTGGCTAGGAAGTTGGCACTGGTCATCTCGCCTTGCCTGTTATATCGGCTCGTCGATTGCCAGTGATTTCGGAGGCCACTGCTTATTGACCTCACTCCTTATGTCCTACTCGAACCAGCCCCCTGTAACGCTCAAGCTGGGCTATCATCGGACATACTCCACCCTCGATCGATGCCTGCTTAACTTTGAAAACCCTGGCTCCCTCATCGCGCCCTGAGCGAACATCCAGCGATTCTACGCCCCGCGCAGTACTCAGGCATAGGCAACGCGCCGTTCAACCTCCGTTTTGCTTACCTCCCTTAAACATCCCAACCTACGAAATTTCGCGTCGTATATCAACGTTTACCTAGGTGCATCTTTGCTTCCTCCGATCGCCGATCGGACACCAACACGATCCTAGTCGCCCTATCACGAGCCACCCCATCTTTCCCTATCGCCTTTATTGTCGTGGCCTGTATCGTTGGACCACCCTGCCCCATCACCCCGGCATCCTCACTCCGGCATCCAACATCTCAATCGACTCAAATGGTTCAACCATTCGCCCGCCTCTCCACAAGGGCATCACTTTACCCCGCAAACTCGATCTATGTATAAATATAGCGCTCCGTTCAACCGCCGTACTTCTCTTTTTCGTAACAGGGGTGATCGCCTTTGTAACGGCCGAGTTGTCCGTCGATTCAGGCGTCTTTCAATAGCCGGAATCTTCTATGGCCCCTTCGCCTCCACCTCCTCGGAATATCAGCCCCAGCGGTCAGAGAGGGAATGTCTTGATACTTTGGCATCTATCACTTGGAAATCAATTCACCCGTAAACAAGCCAGCTGATACACAAGAGTCTAGAAACCCTCGACACTGATCCACCTCTTCACTCAACGCACATAGACGCCCACACCGATGGTTCGGGAATCGGTAGCACGTGGATTCGCATAATCCATGAACGCAATGTTCGTCCAACCTCCAGGTTCTTGTGTCTACTTCAACAGCACGGTGCCCCCATGTCACTGCCGGATGTTGAACGTCAAAACCTCTGATGCTTGACTTCTTACTGTGCTTGTTTGTACCTTGTCTTGGACGTTTGTACCCACCAATCCCAGAGGGCTTGGTTTTCATGCACATGCTCTCCATTCGCCGTCTTTGCTGTGATCGCCGCCGTAGGTCCCGCCTGATTCGAACGCTTCCTTGAAATGCACACATCGCCGGGAATTGATCGCATTACTCATCGAGTCTTAGCTACCCAAGTCGACTGGCAAGAAACCCGGGAGGCACTCGCCCATGTCTTCTTCGTTTCGCTGGAGCTCTCTTCTCAACCATGCATACCGAGGATACCGTCTTTTGTACTTTATGAATACGAATGGAGTCGGACCTGATCTCGGACAAGCATCCGGACAACTCCTTGGACTGTCATGTTGATTATCAACGTCAAATGCCAAAACCATCTGCTTGTATCCTTGAAGCAAGGAGCCAAGCCAACTTAGTCGCGAAGGTCTTTTGCTCCTTCTGAGAACACGGACACCCATCCGATGTAATGTCTGTAGTCGCCGTTTGAAACGCCCGCCACCTGCTGCTGGAACTTTCGAGGATCCACGACGAAGTGTATTTCGAAATACCTCGCTCCGGAGTAAAACCGACCGCGGCCTTGTTTTCACTTAGCACAAGTTCGACATTATTCGATCTTGTTTTGTCTTCTTCGGATGACCATCTGGACTCTTCGGCTGGTATATTCTTCTCAACCGTCTGCAATCGGGTCTCCATCGGCGGATATTTAGCCATCCATATTTCGGTTAGCGAGCGGGCGCCGCAGTGCCTCGAGGCCCTATCTAGCACAAACTACAGACTAAAGAACCGCGCGAACGACTTGTTCTCAAAGCTAATTTGTCGTGGAGTTTCATGGCGACCGCTTCTCCGTTTCCCAATGCGAACGTCGCGCTCCGCCTCTCTGGGTTATCACGCTCAACGTTCAACCCCGCCCACACAATTTTTGCCTGTTGCCCAGTCCGGTCGGGATCTGCCTAGGCAAGTGCTACTACATATGTTACTATCGAAACGCATCTTCATATATTCACTCTAATGAACAGCTACACCACCACCATGCTTCTATTCTGCCAAGGATTGTATTGTGCCTGTGGTACCAATTTCAATTTCCTACGCGTTCGTCGCTCTACAGCTCGAAGCTCAAAGCCAAGATCGACACCACTTACTTATGCTTTCGCTTAATTTCCAGGGGTCATTTAGAACACTTTAGAGCCTAACCTCTAGCTTGTGTCCGAGCTAAACAATGCTGAGTGGTACACGTCATCGGATATTGGCTAGTGCGCTGGCATTAGTCTATGATATGCATGGAAGTTCCCGTTTTCAATGGTAGGCCGATCCACCTATGAGACCGAATAATATTGATATTTTCCTCTCTTCTCCATTTAGAGCCATACAGGGTTTAGTTCACGGCGCTTGGGCGCTTGTCAGTCAAACTAGACCTCATGTCGGGGAAGTTCGATGTTGAGGTGTGCTCTATGCATTCCGCCCATCACTCTTGCCGACTGAGGGCGTTTGCACTATCCACAGTGACGCTAGTCTGGTTGAAAGTGACACACAGCGCGCAGAACAGATGACTTTCGCTTCTACCGTGCATTTAAACCCTCTCGCTCGTAGCCAGCACGCTTGCTTGTAGCTACTAATTTCTACCGCCGCCATTTCGCATGACTGGATGGTGTGTCTACCTCTTACCCCTGGCACTGGGAGTCCTCGCACGTGCGGAGATAGATGATGCAGCATGTGTTCAGCAAGGCGGTACATCCTTCGTTGCTGCTGTGAGTTGGCTCATTGTTGCCCATAACAGATAAATTTGATTCCTTATATTTTCAATGGTCAGGGTACCTCTGCGATGGCTTGCTGTATGGCGCCTGACTTGGTGACATGGATTGATCAGGGTAGAAGAATTGGCAATGTGAGGGGTATTTAATTATTCTTATCGCTCCATTATATCTGAATGTTCCATTGTTTTCGGGCAGTGTTGCCCGGAGGGTTATGGGTGGGTGGGCGATAAGTCTACGGGAAAAGGTGGCTGCTGCCCTGTTGGCCATCTATGGACACTAGGACAATGCAAGCCGAGTATCAGTAACCCACCTCCTTCTGCCCCGCCCATTTCCGCTGGTGGTGTTTTGGATGCTGTCAAGAGCGTCCTCTCGGATGTTAGCAAGGAGGCTGGAAAAGATTCGGGTGGAAGTGTCTTGGCTAACGGAGATGATGATGTCGGCCCGCCTCCAGACGACGATAACACCACACCTTCGGATGTCGATAGATCCCAGGTGACCACATCGACACATCAGGACGCTGTCTGTCACGTTGGCACTCCTGTCTGTGGGTCAGCCAAGGATCTCGGTATCAGATATGGTCACTGTTATATCCTCAGCTTCGCGGACGGCACTCAACTTGGTGCACAACGCGATAATCCTACGTATGCTAAAGGCGGCTACCTACAGGATGTTCCCTTCAAGATCTGTCAGGCAACATCCCACTGCGCCCAAGGGGTTGTACCCAGGAACGGCACCTTCTACCTACAAGACCAGATCGGCAGGTTTGACGATCTAGCAGGAAAACTGGGATGGGTCGACGGTGGTGCGGGTGGGACCAACATGAAATTTGTTACCAATCCCAAGAAAGCGGGGTTGTTTCGTGGTGTCCCTCAGTGTTCGAAGGGAGAGTGCTCTATTAAATTGCAGGGAGGTAGTGCCGGACAACGAGGCTTGAGCCCCACAGGACCAACTGCGAACCATGGTCTAACCTTCGTGAGTGGGTCCACCTATGGACGATGTCAAAGCTGTATTTACCCAAATTGGTCTAGCGCCAAAATCCTCGCATTGGCGTCACACTGCGCTTCATCGAGACGTCTTGCGCCAACGATTACGATCCATACTTCTGACGCGTGGTGCTTCTTTTCTTACATGCTATCGTGAACTGTTTTGAATTCCAATTGTATAACCTTTCAGATTCTGTCGCACCACATTACAAGAAATGGGAAGCGTCCGAACTAATCTGCTTGTCAATCAGTAAAATTACCACCATAGAAGGCCCCTGTGAGGGAGCTGAAGTCGCCGCCAATCGCTGCGTCTGTCCGTCGGCTCGAAGTGCCAGGGAGGCTTGGGGTTTCGGTCCTTTTCGCCACATGTTATCAGGGCAACACCTGACAGCACGTGTTGCGGGAAGTAGTTGAACTAGTAAGTATCACAATTGCTCTATGTTCTAGGCAAGCGTAGTGGCACTACCAGGGCGTGGATCCCTGTCGCCAAATGTTACTCGTTCCTACCTGTCGTGACGTGTATAGTGAAGAACATCGGTACCAGGACCCTTGAAAGTAGGTTGAGATACAGATGGGCGTATAAGGGATCACACGGTGGTCTGTATTGGGACTTCACTGAGGACTGCGTCGTCCCATTCCCATCCATTGAATTTGTGTTACCAATTTTGATATCATCCCATCGATAGGAACATCTCTCCGCATGCAAATAATTCTATTTCTTACCGGGCGATCTGATGTCCAAGACATGTGGACCTTCAATGCTTCGCCTACTACAACTTACATCGGGCCAGCGGACCCAACGCGGGACGATGCACTCTTCCTCATTCGCTTTAAGAAGTCAACTAGTCAGGCTTCAGTAGTCTCAGTCAGAAACGGATGGACAATGTCATTTCCGCCTTCGCAAGTCGCAGATACCGGTGTCCCTGCGCATGAACCCCTCTTCATGTTAGGTGGTCTCCGGTGCCAAGCAATCGTGAACGAGTGGCTTTCCCTACGCGATAGGTCCCTTCACTGGCCTCGATAACAACTGTTGGAATCGGCAAGTCATTGAAACGGCGATCTCATGTTCGTCCGCTGCCACATACTCACCTAACTCGTCCTGTCAGCTGAGTATTTCTAGCGCTTGGATTGTTCGAAGTTACCTCTCTACCTAGGATGACCATTCGGGGGAGAGAAACAGTACAAAGATCAGAATATAGTCATCGCGCCCGCTCTCGCGGGAATACCCGATATTAATCGAGCTTCTGAATCATTTCTGATGCTGAACCATTGACCACAACTGGAGGTAGAGGATGCGGTCTGGTTAGGCAGACATGTCGATTGAACGAAAATAGTCTGAACTGACCGCCAAGAGCGGGCTGTCATGTAATGTAGCCTTGTCTCTAGATGGAATTTGATAGGAGTACGGTGCAGTGTCATCGGTCTTCAAGACCACGACGGGAGGCGTGTCGAGGGCTTCCATACTGGTTCCCTCACATGGCCGTATGGCATCACGGATAAACTCAAGACCTACTCTGGAACATGGGAGCGTCGTTGCAACTTGCCAAATCGAAGAGCACCGATATCAGGCTCGCCAGGCTGGAAGGATGATCTTTCATCGTGGGTAATCCCGGCTAGATCATATCAATGTACATCCTATCAACGATAAATGCCTATGCATTGGCCAAATTGGAGCATCAAGGGAAGAACTCGGTGCTCACGCTCAGCTGACAGGATATTATCATAGATTTGTGCGAAACGGGGAGAATACATATTTTCCAAGGATGTCCGAGGGGATTGATGAGAGCTGCATAGGAGTCCCGAGTATAATGAGCAGCACAGAGCGGGCGTCCACTGAGGAGGGAAAGCTACCAACGCCACTAAACCATTTGGACTGGTCGATACGGTATCGCGGAGTGTCGATGCCTCTTGGGCTCAAAACAATTGGGCACGAGATTCTCTCTGGGGAACGGAAGCATTCTTCGTTGATCCCCGATCAACTGCAGGCCATGGTGCCAGGCACAGTTGGGCATTGACGGTCTGAGACCTCAGAACGAGGTGCAACAGCCGTGGTGCCGACCGGCGTGTCCCATGCAGTAAAAGCTGCTGACAAGAATCTTGCGGAGTTGTGAACAAACTTTTGGAAACTTTGAATTCCCAAAATACGAGCAGCCAGGAAGGGGATCGCCGAACGAGGTTAATGAAGGAGACTAGGAGAGCCAGCTCGAGTTGCATCGTTTGATGGAAACGAGGAGGGTCATCGAAGCAGCTCCGGCCCCTCAGAGAGTTGCCCATATTTGTGATGGTATTTATTACCCTCATAAAAGTGCATTCAGGCCCAAACTAACGGCTCCAATATCTCATAGGGTTGTTGTCTAAATTTGCCATTAAGCCGAAAAACCTCTCGAGAACAATTTCTCAAGGTTCTCTCTCAGCTGGGAGTTTCGGGCGGCTTTCGAGGTGGACTATAAGTGCGTTAGGTTTTCTTGTGAAACCCCGACTCAGTCCTATTCCCCCACTTACGTGATTTCGTTATGTCCTCTGTAACCGGTCATCATAATACGGCACTCAGTGAACGCCCTGAACGTAGCCGTAATGCCAAAGCCCAAGCAAGACATCGAGCAAAGCGCAAAGCTTATATCGAACAGGTAGGTCTCGCGGAGTCGTGCACCCCTTGTCTCTCGTCAGGCTCCAGCTCCGCGACGCCAATGCTGACCTCGACCTCTTAGTTAGAGCAAACCGTAACAAAGCTGCAGACCGCGCTGGGCTTCTCGCCCGACCAGGTTGCTGCACTTCCTCCGCCGCTGATCAAGATCAAGGAGCTCGAGCAAGAGAATGCGCGTCTACAACGGGAGAACGACGAGATGCGACGAATGCTCTCCGATCCTACACGAACATCTCCACTCGAATTGACCCGTAGGACGTCTCTGTCGACATACCAGGAGACCAGAGCGTGTGATCGAGACTACAAGCGTCGAAAAATGGGAATGGACGACCTCTATATGGTTCATTTTCTTTTACTTCTCTTCAATGGACTCGTTGGCTAAGCACTTGGTTTAGAGCTCGCCAGAAGTAGCCTCACATACGCACGACATGTCCCGCCCTCCACCTCTCACCATCCCTCAACCCATGTCTCATAACAGCTATTCAAGTGTACCTCATTCCGGTCACTCATCGCACAACAACTCTGCTGGGATGTTCAACATGCACACATCAAATACCTTCTCACTACCGGATACACCCTCTGGATCGAGCTCAACATCAAGTCCTCCGTTCTCGGCGAGTACTTTTCTCTATTCTCAGCCTTCGGGCCAGCGGACGCCTGGCTAGAACTCCTTTGGATCCTAGTGACCCTTTTTTCACCTTCCCCCCCTACAGCCCGCTCAAATGCAAGCCACGTCGCACTCTCCGGTCCAGCAACGTCCGTCGATGCCGAGTCATCAATATTACGGCTCAGTGAAAATGGAAGAGGACGGCTATGTGGTGCGTCTCCTTCGCTCCTTCTTTCTCATCATGTATTCATTTTCTTCACTCTAGTCTTCTAATCACCATCCCCCGCCCCAGCACACACAGCAGTATAATTTGCCTTCTTTCGGGCATTCAGCCACAGGGGGCATGGACACTTGGCACGCGTATTCGTCGGGGCGTGCGCAATTACATCGTTAAGTGCCACCATCTCCTCGTGTATCTGGACTATATATCCTTTTGGCGTTCGCATTGTCCGTTACGATTTTGTTACCCATAGAGATACTCGTTTTCGCTCGTCGCTGCAAAGGACTCATAAACCTAACTTACAGTAGTGACCTGTATTCATCTCCCGCTGAGATATATATATACCCTTAGCCTAGGCTTATGTTTGGACTGAAGACATGGCAGGAAAAGTCTGAACCACCAAAGTAACTCCCAGACGGCTAGCACGCGGGCGGTTCATACTGAGGTTGTACTTCCCATGGGTATTGACACTTTCCACTCAGCGATCTGAGTGTGAGAGTAGATAAGAAGCTTAATCTGTACGGTACAAAAGAAGCAATGCATCGGCCTAATACAGTATCAGAGAAGTGATTGACCTTAGAGATCGGTATCTAACGCAATATTGCATTACGGAATCCCAAGACTTCAAGCTTCAAGCTTCATACTCCGAGGAGAAGATGTTTACTTCACGTTTTTGATCGCGTGTCTGAGACAGACTATGGTTCGCGACAATGATTTAGACATAGGGGTCACGCCCTATCTTTGTTAAAGGAACAAACAAGATGGTGGCCACACCTGGGTAACACTGAGGCGGCCAAAGCGCAGCTACGCCACGAGCGAAGACAAAGAGGCCCCTCAAAGTGGCGCGGGTCCACAGACACAAGATGATCCCTATATCTCTGCACGAAAGGCAGAGCAGACGCAACATCGCCCTTCCTGACTTCAATGTCATTACTGCCACCTAATGTGCACGCCAGGATCCCTAAACGGGAAGACATCATTGGGGTAGCCGCCAAAGCGCCACCTACGCGAATAAGTGGAGAAGCGACACGAATACCATGTGCTGCAGTCAAAACGCCGTCGGATCCGCAGGTTCCGTATGCGAAACTGCGAGAGATCTTGGAGAAGCGCAATGTAGCCGTTACAGCGGGAACAATAGATTTAGGAAGTAAGTTCCTATCCAGTCAGCGGCGAACTGTAGGCAGCAGCTTCCTGAACACTTTTGCCTAGTCCTCATGTCCCATGACCTCGATGGGACCTCTATAGACCCGAGGAGGGTGGTCAACCAGCTACATACAGATGAAATCTTTTACCATGGGTGGGTGGCCACAAAGCGCGTGGTTGATGGCGTGTACGTGTTCTCAAAATTGATCACCCCTGTAATATCATTTATCGAAACATTCAGCATGAGTCGCCGTACAGCCAAAGATATAGATTCACTGACCCACAAAGTTGTGATTGGATTTGTGAGTCAACGTCGCTATTGAACGGTTCGATAAGCTGACTCGATCGTTGAAAGCTGATCGAACTGGGGGCGTCCCTATTTGATTTTGTGCCCGGGCCACATCTGACATTCGTGGACCCACGAAATTATGATAACGAATCAAAGATGGTCCAGGATGCGCGTGACCTCCGCGCAGGACTTAGGAAGAGGGGGTTACCGAATGAGAAGATAGTCATAAGCGTAAGTATTGCATAAAGTGAACACACCGCCGTCCTAATTGTCACGTTCCAGTTGCCAGGTACGGAGAAGGGAGTAGCCGCTGCGAAGGTGCTTGAGTTGAAAGACGGGATCCATACCAACCTCACCCACATTACCAGCCTCACGCATGCCTTAGCGTGCCTTGAGGCACGGCCCACCATCATGTCAGTCCCAGTGGGCAGGGTTTTGGAGTGGCACGAAGGTCGCCGAGGTAAGAGATACAGCGACCTGAATGTACATCCCGGAATAGAGACCATCCGAGCGATGGCTATTTACATTAGATTGCACGGCTTGCCGACGAAATTGTTGGGCGCTAATTTCCGCTGTGTAAGTCCTTTTGTCAAAGGTTCGGCAAATTACTGACAGATGTCCTAGCCACAAGAAATGCTGTATCTCGAGGGTTTGGATGCCGTGTCGTTGACAAAAATGCAAATTGCACGTCTTGATGCTCAATATATGGCATCAACGGACACGGATTCGCAACCTCAAACGACGATTCTAGGCGCGAATCGCGCCCTATTTCGCGCGCGACAAGCACAGTACCCCACATCATACCTCTCCGCGAAGTGCGGATTCCTGAGTTCTTTCTCATCGGAGACGCAAAGCGCGCTGTCAAATATCTTGTACTGGGAGCTAGGAATGACAACCGTGAAAATGGATGAGCTGGAACGAATAATGAAGGATGAGCTGGCGCGGCAACTTACTTTGAAATTCCTGGACATCAGAACACTCTATAGCCTGTCGCCGAAGAAAAAGAGAGGGAGGAAGAGCGATCCAGAGGAAGCCCAGAAGAACGACTGCGTCAGGGAGGCAGCCAGTTGCCATGACAGGAGTGTAGATGCTGGGAACGCGAAAGTATCAGAACCACCCCAAAGTTTGATACCAGGGATAGACTACTTCTGAGAGTGCTACAGAGCACTTGAGCTACATGATTTTAATATATCTTCATTATTTACTTACTAGGGCTCGATCTTGGTGCGGGAAGGCGTAGGAGTAATTGTCCTCATCTAGCGACAAAGATGACGCCAAACGTCCTGTCATGCCAAATATTCAATTGGCCACGCGTGGTTGACTCACAAAGCGGTACTTGGCAAAAGCCTTTTCCAAAAGCCGATATCAAACTTCCTTGATCTGTTTTCGTGGTCTTGAGTACTTTCTAGAGAAGAACGCCGTTACAACGAGTGCGCCGCATAAACGGCACAATCCTTTTGGGGCTTATCGATCGTGCGTATCGTACCCTATCACCGAGGAAAGACTCAGTTCCGAATGCTGAGGACGGGGCGTCTAGCAAAAATAGCCCGATCTATAGGTTTCGAAACGAAGTGGTTGATAAGCGCACTGAATAGATGTACCAATCCGCTTCATCTCCATGAGGTTACCCACATCGAACGAAGACTACACAAAGCTGTTGACGTCGTTCATGACAATACCCTACCCGGCCGGATGAAAATTTCCCTGTGCCAGACAGTAGCATGGGATCCTGCATTTCTTTTCCAATCCTTCTGTGCCTCGCCCATGCATCCCAAGCCACAAATTAAGTAGCGGAGATGGCATCCCGTCCTGCAGGTGCTCTCGATTAATGGAAGGCCGATTTGGTCTTCTCCTGGCTAGATGTGACAAGTAAGGGATGAATCAGTCCACCCTGACCGCTCAGCAACGAACAAACTAACACACCACACAGAGTACCGGCTTCAGTATATGAACGGGCCAATCATCAGGCGTCAAAGATTTGCGGGAAGAATGGATGCCCCACGGAGTACAGCGCATCATGCATCCTTGGCGTATACTAACGAAGACTACCAAGTGATCGAAGGAAACATCTTTTGCTCCGCTAGGACTGCGATAATCATAAGAGAGAAGTATGTGCTTGCCACCCCACCAATGCATCGCTGAGTCTTCACTACAGCGACATTCATTCAGCGTAAAGCGCTGGTTGATGGGAAGGCGGTCCGGACACCAAAGTAAAAGCGGTGATGATGATCAGATTTCTGAAACGCCGGTGGGAGTTACCGCCAGTGACCACGCTATGGGGTTATATTAAAAGACACGGCGTTCTCATGGAGGACATGTTTCGAATTTTGTGGGTGCTGAGTTTCCAAGAAAGAAAGAAGAAATAATGCAGATACGACGCGATGATAAATCAACATCAGAAGCACCGAAGGCGAGTTCCCGGGAGCTAATCGGAAGGAATGTGGTGCACCAGTGAGCAATCTTGGAGAGACGAACAAGGCGAGCCCAGATGCGGACGTCGTGGATGCGGGAGAGGAGGTCGCCGCTACACAAGTTGTAGAAAACTAAAACCCAAGAGTGTTTAGACCCCGATCACACTCCATTAACGGAGATTCAATATAGCCCGTCGGCAGGGCGGCTTGTGAAGGGACCAAGTGCGGCCTCGATGGTAAATTCATGCTCACATCGATCCTCTCGCCGTGACTGTCAGTTATCAGCATGAGCTCTAGACTGTCCTCGTACGCCGATTACGCCGCCTTGTTGGATCGATTTGATGTGTTCATGTTCGATTGCGACGGCGTTCTCTGGCAGGGGGACCAGTTAATTGATGGTGCAGTGGATGTTCTAGCGCTGTTGCGACGAAGAAGTATGTATCTTTTGGGTATTGACCATTCTCCATGTCATCCATTACGCTTTCTACGAGGGAAGAATACTCACTGACCTACTGCCTCGACCCGACGATTCCTTCCTGGCCTTCTACCCCCGTCCATGACCCACCGGGCTGAATGAACCTAAGAGAAGCGAATTGTCTTTGTAACGAATAATGCAACGAAGTCGAGGAAGACATACAAGAAGAAGTTTGATCAGCTGGGAGTGGAAGCCCATGTGGTGAGAGCAACATCCACTGTTTAAGGAGAGGAACATTCATGAAGCGCTTACGGCTGTTGTTAGGACGAGATCTACGGGTCCGCCTATGCATCTGCCGTCTACATTTCCTCTGTGCTCAAGCTTCCCAAGGATAAGAAGGTCTTTGTCATCGGAATGGATGGAATGGAAGAGGAACTCCGCGATGAAGGGATCGCATATATCGGCGGAACAGTTGCGTGTCTTCATCGTCGACATGCATTGATCGAGTTCCAATCGCCCTTCGAAAGGATCCGGAAGATTGTACCTTTGAACCCTTGTCGCTCCTAGATTTCGCGCCAGACCCTAGCGTCGGGGCGGTCATATGCGGACTCGACACAAATATGACCTACAGGAAGCTGTCAAAGGCCTTCCAATACCTAACACGTAATCCAGGTTGCCATTTCCTCGCCTCGAATGAAGATAGCACGTACCCCGTCGCTGGAGGACGACTCCTCGGGGCGGGAGCGATTAGCGCCCCCTTACGCTTCGCGCTAGGCAAGGACCCCGTCAGTATAGGGAAGCCTGCGACGACCATGCTTGATTGTATCAAAGCTAAGTAAGCTTCCGCACCGCCTCGACCTAGTGCACGTTTAGTAAACGCAACTAACACTTCTAGGATTGACTTCGACCCCAAACGTACCATTATGATCGGCGATCGCCTGAATACTGATATTTTGTTCGGCCAGAACGGAGGCCTGGCAACGCTCCTTGTTCTCACAGGTTCGTCCGGGACTCATGCTCGCTACCTTGTGTGACACTTACTCGTCCGTGGTTCAAGGAATTACTTTGGAAGAGGATATCTCAGGACCGAACGCGTCGACTATTGTTCCAGATTTCATCACACAGTCAATCGGCGACTTGCGAGTCCTGGAAGAGGTATAGGCTAGTTGAATGAATGGGCTTGTCTAGAAGCTGTGGAGCACATCGCGTTAGACATAGAACCAGCATTAATGAATGAGAGGGGCTAATAGATGGATCGCGGCCTTCGATGAGCGTGAGGTCAGGCAACATATCAGATGGTCAGGGGATACGTCGATGAACCGAAGAAGAGGACTGGACATGTATGGATTTATAGCATAATTGCATTGCATACAGACATAGACGATGTCTCGACCAAGGGGTAGTGAGATATGATTGTATAGGAAGACGACCGAACTAAAAGAAGTTGTTTATTTTCGGCCAGTCTTCTGCTGCGACTTGATGACCTTCTTCACAATCTTAGCCTCCTCGACCAAGAAAGCACGAAGGATGCTACGAAGTGAGATGTGTCAATGCGCCGGGCCAGACTGAGATTGCTGAGGACTCACCGTGACTTTACGCACGTCCCACACCGTGAACCACCGTATGCACGACCTACACTCTTTTGGCGCTTGGAGATGGTAGCGTATTGGCGTGGTCGGAGGGCTGGGATCTATGAGCGTAAAATTGGGTGTATTAGTCAGAGTGATTCAAAGGTCTACAGATTGTAGACGTACGCCAGGGAGACCAATGCCGCAGTCACCGCATTTGGGTCCGCTGGCGGGCTTTTTGATGTGATGGTAGACGAGCTTGCCACCTGGGGTCTTGACAACTCGTCGGCGGTTCGAGGTGGTGTTGTAGGGTTGGCGCTTGCGGAGAGTTACACGTTGGGCCATCGGGAGAGCTAGCAGCAAAAGCATATCAGCGCATATCCTTCATATCCTATCATCATCCGACCCCTTCGCCTCAGCTCCTTGTCCACCCCACGGAAATCATAGCACACATTTTCATCATCCAGATCTCGAAACCTGACCATACAACGCATCGAAATAACCAGATTCTGAACTCACATTGTCCGGATTGAAAGAGTTTACCTAGGTTATATGAAGCATATCATTCAGTATTATGGATATTATAGAAGCAGCATAACAGCATACCTTGTTCTTGAGAATGTCGAGGCCGGCGTCGAGGTCAATACTTTACGATGGCCAAACTTGTGCGGTGGCTTGGAACTTGCTAGTTTATTCGGCAACCGCCGGATATCATATCATCCTCCTCTGAAGAGCAAAGTCATGTGAGCTTTCTCACGAGCAGCGTCCCTCTGAACGTTCCGGGAAGTAAATCTATATTCTGGTAGCCTTCTAGTGGTTCACAGCATCTCCCAAATTGGGGAAAGCTTGCTATATCCTGTTTAACCACCCTAAGTATGCTTTTTCCATAGGAATTTCTGGCCCCCGATTTGACGACAACATGCCTCGCACAAGACCATCCCCCAGTCGTGTTTCTGGACGTGGACTTCAAAGGGTACAATCTTGCCAGTCGAATTTACTATATTCGAGGTGCAGTCCCTCACAATGCCCACACTAACTCACATAATCTACATTTCGGTGTATGTGCGTGCCGTTTGTTGAAACACGCAGGTCCGAATCGGTTTAGTGACACCAGGAGAAGATCCCTTTTGTATCTTCTTCTATGCTAATCATACAAACCGTATGTACTATAGATTATGTATACCATTTAAGGAAGAAAATCTATAAACATCGTGCTGAGGTCACTAAGCGAAGGTAAACAAGGTGGAAATTGAGTAACCGAATATGTAAAGGCAACCCGATGCATGACTCCCTAGCGACCCAGCCACCTACACTAAGTGGGGCGTAGAAATATCCACCTAATCATATGGCGCCACCAAACGAAGCGTCTTTGGAGGTTGATTGTTCGCCCAGAGGAGTGCAGGGAGCGTGTAAACCAAACCGCTTCAGCTTCAGTGCCAGCAGATATCCTGAGCTGGATTTCTTCAGCCACAAAACCACTCTTGCTCCATCACCGCTTCGATGAAACAACGGCGGTGGTGACTAACTGCGGTTACTTAATTTCCAATTGCCAATGAATAAAGAAGCTTTCATGTTCATCAGACCATCAGGCCATTGGAAGCGTCGAACGCCAAGTTCGTGGCAATTCCCGACACTGTTAGAAAATTCTGTAAAGTAAATCAAGTACTACGCAGACGGCGATCGTGAGGATCTGCTGGAGTCCAGGCAGCGGGTACTTTACGCCATGGGGCCCGCATGCAAATTGTATCCTTCAGAAAGATACATCCGTCCTATGATTGAACGTAGACAAGCCCCTATGTCGGCGTCAATCCAGATTCGGGCGCCCAGTCTTCTCACCAGTTCGCGGCCACGAACTTTGACGACGAACTCTGACTCTTTCTGCTGAGATGGTCGCTAAAGCCCAAGCCCAGAAGGCCCTAAATGCACGCCAGGCTTCAGACCGCTTCGCTTTGGACTCCAAGCTTACCGTGGAACCCTTCAAGTTTCCTTTCGCCGGTTATACCTCCATCGTTGGCGTGCATTCTACCCTACTTCTCTTCACAGCTCTCTTTCTTCCCCGTTCGACCATATTTCTTGATCCTTCTCTCGCACCAAAGCCGATACCGTCTCAGCTAACATCTCGGGACAAGCCGCAACCCCCCTTCTTAGACCCGCTGACGTTGAACCCGACATGGACGATGCTGTGCATTTGCACGGGGGCTTTAGTCCTTCAAGGTTGGTGGGGCGGCTGGATCAGGCGATGGTGGATCGAGTTGGTTATTCTGAATGGCACGGAAGATCAAATTCAGAGACGTGATACTCTGATTCAAAGGAAACTCAAGGTACATCTAGGGCTTTACTCCGGACATCAGCTCTTTGACCAGTGTTCTAGGATGTCAGACATGCTTGGGCGGCCACACTGTTCGGATCATTTGTCTTCTACGCAGCGTTGGTTCTGTTCGGCGCCCCCATTACCAGGCGAGTTACCGCCCGTCATATCGCTATATTTGGCAAGCCACTTAAATCTCGTGTCAGCCATATCCTCCAAACTTATCTCCTCGGTCTTCTTCTTTCCATCATGATCGTTTTCCCTCCGGCATACACGCTTGGTGCCCCATCTTTCGGCAGCGACACTGGGTCCTTTGTGGTTCGAATGACTTGGGTTCGCCTTTTCGCCGAATTTTCGTAAGTGCAGCTGCTCGATATACACCGTCTGCATCCCACGTCCCAACCTGTCTTTTGCAGGTTGCGAAACTCCGTTGAGAGGGCAATGGCATACCCAGCGATTGGCGCCCTCATTGGCTGTTGGCTCGGCGTTATACCTATCGCATTAGACTGGGACCGCCCCTGGCAGGTAAGTGGCCGATCAACTTCCTCTACACCACGATCCTTCTCAATTCACACCCACCTCACCTAACAGGCGTGGCCTTTGACTTCGACATTCGGCGCAATCACCGGGTACGTCCTTGGATCCATCGCTGCACTCACTGTTAGCGGAATCATCAATCTTGCGGACGAGCATGTACGGGCATCGAAAGCAAAGTCCCAATAGCAGCTTTTTCGGGTTTGCTGTTCAATTTTCCCCCGCTGACCGCTTGTTCAAATAAGAAACGGTGTTGAACCAACTCAGAGTCGCGTGTTTGTGGACACCGTAAGGTCCCCGTGTGCTTGTTTCTGTAGCAATCGGGAAATGGCAGGCTTAACTTGGGTCTTGACATATATACCCTGATGAGTCGTTAATACAACTATTCTAATCTTATGGGAAATTTAGTCTTATCAGCCGTTTCTGTCACCGCTGAACAATCCTTGTAGACATATCGCGTACCTTCACCATCTGGGACCTCAATCTCAATTACGCGTCAGTAATGACATGTAAGCCGCTACGACTACAACCCTTAGATGACGTGACTTCGTCGACAATCACCCCGATGTGGTATTCTTGTCCCCTCTCGTCCATGGTGGCGAACCCGTCGTAGACATCGTACTGTGCCCTTTCCCCTCCCCCTCGGCCTCCTGGTTCTTTCACCACTCTATGAGTTGCTTCTGTGGCAGCGCTCTACACTTAATAATTGACAACGCTCTTGAGCGACGACTCCGTCACTGGTTCTGAATCCACCCACCATTGACTTTACCCACCGTTGCCGAATGTGAGGCGCCCAATATGCCCCCCATTAGCGTCTGAGCATAAACCAGTCGGTCAGGCCATGGAGCCAATTCACTTCGTTGTCTTAACAATCCCACGTTGCCCGACTCGTGGGTCACCTATTCAATGGCGGTTACTAACCTGAAGCGTCCAATGCATAGGCTGATCCATTCACTTGATTGTGTATAACCGCAGGAGGCAAGTACTCAGATGGATGCTCGAATCCCACACACCGGGGGTAAAGGGTACCTCACCTGTGACATCGACTTAGAAGCTTATGTCGACGGCCTTGGCTTTATCCTTACACATGTCCTAGGTGAGGTACCCTTTGCCCGCGGTGACAGTGGAACTTTGAGGGCCGCCCCGCAATCTACCTATTTTACACAGAACCAAGGCCCCAGAACCGGGAGCCCATCGAGGCATCGGGTTTTAGTCATGGATTCCGTCCGTGAGTGATGTCATTTCATGGGTCTCAATTTTGTTGTTCTAGATGTCTGTGGTCCACGACATCAGTAAGCCCCCACCAAGCGTTATTCGGAATACTGGCGGAAAGCCGTCCCTCATTCGGCACCCAATCACCTTATCATGGATAGGCTTTCGTAGTGATTTGAGACCGAGACTAAGTTTACATATCGCACTTTGCATACAGAGAATCGCTGATCGTAGGTCATCGTCTTAGCATGTTCACTCGTCAGTGAGGGCTCCATTATAGCCTCCCCTCCCTCTAACCTCCAAAGAACGGACATCGGTGTCAATTCCATTGTACCCGCCTCGTCCCCTCGCTTCGATGGACCGTTCTCCACCGGTGATCTTATTGTAACCACTTCGCCCTCTGGCTTCTAACGACCTTTCTTCGGCAGAGACGCCGTTGTAACCGCTCCGCCCCCTGGCTTCGACCGCAATTTCATCGTAGCCGCGTCTTCCCCTAGCGTCCATCGCCCTCTCCTCGGTGCTAATACCGTTATACCCGCTTCGTCCTCTGGCGTCAAGTGAGCGCTCTTCAGCGCCGATACCATTGTAGCCACTTCGACCTCTATCCTCTAATTCCCTAGCTTCCGTTGCGACACTGTTGTAACCGCTTCGACCTCTCTCTTGGAGGGAGCGCTCAGCGTCAACTGGGAGGGCAGCACAATGACAGGCGAAGAGGGCAACAACGACAGAGGCGAGGATGGTGAGCTTCATAGTAAAGTAGTAGAGAGTTTGTTCGTTGACTGTTCGTTACAGGTAAGTCGCCCAAACTCGACCAGTTCTTATACGCAAGAATGGCTCTTGACCGTAACCCATTGAGGTAACGGTCCACATGCATGTGGTGCGCGGAAAGATATTTATGAGAGCGGTATCCGTTCGCGCGGCGGTAGTCGTGACTGAAAACAGTGCTGTTGGGGTCATATGTCTTCCAAACCATTGACTAAAACGACAAAAATCACTCTCCTATCTGCGATCTCAGCCATGTATAGGTATGTCTCCCTAAAGCGTAATCGTCAAGGTTGACGCTTATCATTCCAGCCATTGTAAATAGTCCGTATGCCATGCGCTTCATGTCTAGTGCCTGATCCTTTCAACCTCCATTCGCTCCAAAAGCAGAGCTAGATGGAAACCATGGCGTATACGGGGAATGCAAGGCATCTACCATCAAATTTCCAACAGCGGTAGCATCTCACTACGGGCTTATGGGCTCCTCTCGAACAATCCAGGACAGGCCACTCGGCACATCAAGATGTACCCTACTCAACTAGCCGATTTCGAGCTGATCACGATCGCGTTGGGAACTGCAAAACCAGCTAATTCAGAACACAAAGTATTTTACTATTGACATGGTGTCGTTTCTTCCCCCAATAAACGTCAGTCGAGGCACGGCTCGTCAATGTCTCGGTAGCTAGGAGCAGGGAGAATTCATCTATCTTCTTGAAAAATTGATGCTGGAAGTAATCAGGCTACCCTTGTGTCGGCCCTATCTCAATAAAGGCTTCAACCATAACTCAGATGTACACACATCATCCGCCTTGTAGTCAGTGTATAAGGGCGAGTGGGGTTTGCGTGTGAACACACAGGCCGTTTGCTGGCCACCAGTTGGGGACTTCAGGAGGGAAGGAAGGGAGGACGGATGAGCGGAGAAGCAGGGAATTTCCGACCTTGGCTTGGACTTTGACTCTTTCGTTAGACTTGGGAGAGATGCTCTAGCTCTTCTCTATCTATTTTTTCTATGTACAAACTACACAAGTATATATACTATAAGTATTGTTTAGTGTGCACATAAGAAAAATATGAAAACCCCATGTCGAGGTGAACCCGAACCAAGAGAATTAGGTCAAAGCCTTGGATCACAAAGCTATCAATTATGTAAATAAACAACTAGCTACCATGAATCTGATCTCCAGCCACAGTGGCTTTTGGAGAGAAGCCAGGTGCCGTTATGCTTAAGGACAGGGGTGAAGACAGGATTGCTCCTAACGCTCCTAAAGTATGAAAGGAGCTCAGCGCTCAGGCCTCAAGCTCAAGAGTCGGTAGTTCAGTTCAGGAGAGAAGGAAGTGAGAACTTCATTTCTTTGAGAACGGAGGGGCGAAGATACTATGTACATATACGATTAGACTATCCTCCGATTCCTACGCAATAGCGTCCTCTAACGTCCGTCATTGCGGCACTGTATAATTGCAATCAATCAGGTAATCCCGAGAATGGGCAGATAAGTACGGCGACTCACGCAGACAGAAATAACGGTCCCTCCACATACTCCAGAGTTGGGGTCAGTGCGGCAGGCATACCTAAGTGTGTATTATTTCAGCTTCCATTCCAGGTTCTCCGAGACTAAGAGACATACCTAAGCCCCGTAAACGAGTTTGTGTATTGAGTGAAGAGGATTGGGGGAGGGCTGCAAGCAAAGGTTCCTGAGGTGCAAGGGTTCTGATTGGTGGTGAGGCCATCAACTACGTTGCAGGCGTCGTCGAAAACATCCCCTGAGTAGAACGAGTAAGGAAGGAGACAGTAGGGTGGATATAGGGCACGGCACATACAGCGGTTGAAACCTCCACCGAGGCTACGGACATTACCAACGCCGAAGTTGAAGCCTGGACAGATCGCCACGACACTGGCGACGAAGGATGCAGCGAAGACTATAGCAAAAGAGGACCGCATTGTTAACACACGTTCAAGTAATGTCTCTGCTGGAAAAGACTGGAATATCTTCAAAGCTTTATAGCCCATTGGGCGTCAGCGGAGCCGCGTTGGACATGAATGGAAATACATCTGTGTAGCGTAAAGCATCAAACCTTGGAGCGCATCATTAGTCAATTTGCTATGATGAACATCTCCGCTTCTGTTCGGTGAACATAGCCAATACAAAGTCGCGCGTGTGTGGATTAAGGCGACAACTACGGAAGTTATGCTTCGATTCATGATAGAATGGACACACCTTGCGAACGCTCGAAATATATTTGACCCATGGCGGTGACCCTCTGCCTAGAGGCACTGCTGAAGTTGGAAGGCAGCCAGACCTTTTTTACGGATCTTGGGGTGCATCAGAAATTTGTGGGGAAGAGCGGTGTAGTTGATTTCAATCTACTAAATGCCGTAACTTCGGACCGCCCTGCCCAGTGCTTTCTTATGCCACAGCACAGGACTTCAGGACTTCTTCTACGTAGTCTGCCATTATACGATGGGTCTCCTTCGAAGGATGACTATAATTACCACATCATAAGCGCGCTGATATATCGCTGGATGAACGAAACACCCACCGGACGAGCCAATAGAAGAAATGCTCCGGATCGTCACACTCCCCAGAAACCGTACATTCCGAAACCGCACAACAAGGCTCTGTACTAACATACCCAAATGCTCTAAACCCAGGCGGTACCTGTGGATTAATCACCGCATCCCAAATCCTCGCGAAATCTATGAAAGCGACGTTTAAGTGATCTTGTGAATGGAATTGTGAGAGGCCATCGAAGATTTTCTGTTTCCAGAGTTCTCCGTCGGTAGAGTGTATCTCGAGGCCGTAGACATCTGCTACGAGGAATGAGCGGCCATGTGTTGGCGGAGAGGCGAGGATTTGGATTTGGTCAAGGACAACTTGAGCAGCTTGTGGAAGGTGGTTACCATCGCCTTATATAGAAGAAGGTTGTATTCAAACATTAGCCGGAGGAAGGCGGTATGACTCACTGTTGTAATCACCAAAGTCACTGGCAGTGGGGATCAGTAAAAGGCGACATCCGAGCATATCGTATTCAACTCACTTGATGCCGAAGAAAATAACGTAAAGCGTCGAATCGGGATCCAACGCGTTTTTCTGACTTAAGAATGTGTTCACTACAGTCTGCATCAATAGGAAAGAAGTAGTCGTTCCTTGTGAACACCTACTTTCCATCAGGAAGTCGACTTTGTTGGGGTTACTGGGCCAAAGACTCAAGTCAGTGCACGCCCCGGAAATCTATTGAAGTGAGTTCAAGTACGAGCAGATGAGAGGAACAACTCACAGCGTAATCTTTGATCGTGGCGTTGACATCGTTCGCGAGGTGTTCCACCCAGACGAGACCGTTTGTTGAGCGTCCACCAGCTAAGACATTGGGCGGGATGAGTACAGGTGGATCTAGAGGTGAGCCATCATGCTTTCCCCCATCCGTATACGAATCCTACATGCCCGAATTAACCGAACGTCAGCCACTGGAGAAATTAGACATTAGACTCACCCCAAATGCGACGATGGTCTTGTATTTGCTGAGTACCACTCCCGCACTGACGTCTGCGAATGCACCACCGAGAGGGCCACATCGAGGGCCCACGGCTAGGTGAATACCATCATTGCCTCTTCCAGACTGTCTCAGCACATTATAGGCAACGGAGAAAGATACATTTGCGAGAAGGATAGCGAACAAACACGAATAAAGCTGCATTTTTGTTGCTTCCCATAACGCGGATCAGGAGTACTTATATATTCCTGAAGAGCGACGGCAGCTTTCCTGACTGCAAGGAAACATAGATCGGTGGGTTTCAGCGACTCGGGGAGGATCCCTCCTGCTCCTTTGAGCGACTCAGTCGCCGTTGGACGCACAAGGAAGCATGTGTAACTCCCGTGCCGACGCTAATCGTGTGCCTCATGACGAGTCTAGCCGTATTCTTACGTGATTAAGGCTACACTGGGGCAGGCGCGGGTGGGCAAGGCAATAGTGGGCGGGATCAAGAATGCCTCGACCCGCAGCTTTCATGAACTAGCATCTGAGATAACGTATACATCCTAAATATTCTCATGGAAATAGAAGAGTTGCGCAGAGTACGTCACCACGTGTATGGGCGTCTAGCTTCAGCGTCATCGACCACACAAAGATATAAACATTTAAGCTCGTTTCGTTTTGAGAATATGCGAGAGGGCATATATAAGTGCAATACATGGGCGTATCATTGCATATGGGTGTAATGGGCATGAAGTGATGGAGGAAAGCGATACAAAAGCTGGGCGAATGAAACTAGGACGTTCACTCGGCATCAACAACAGTTGTTTGGAGTCCCTACGGTAAGGATGAGTTGAGTGCGGAACGAGGACAATGGGTTACTGACCTTGAAGGAGGCAACGGGAACATAGCTGGCGTACGTGAAGAGCTTCTCCTTCGCGTTCTCCTCGTCATTACGTTTGCCTGATGAGATGGTACTAGTCAGCATTGAAGACGGGAGAAAGACAGAACCACGCACGTTCAAGCTTAATGCGCATACGATGAGGGACAGATTTGATGCCTCTCGACCACAATTGTTGGTTAAGCTTAGGATCAACCCGTACATCCTTCGTTCCCATCGCCTTTTGAGCGAAGTCAACAACTGACTTCACTGCCCATGGAGCGCGCTTCTTGAAAGAGCGGCCGTGAACACGTTTGTGGAGGTGGATAGTGTACTCCCGGGTAACGACATCCTGGAGTGCTGAGCGGGTCTTGCCGCCAGTCTAAGATTGCACATACGATGGATTAACAAAGGGCCAGGAGATCACAGGAATCGAGGAGGATATGCACCTTTTTCTTCTGCGTAGAGGCCTTGGGAACAGTGTCAGATTATCCATTCAACGCAAGATCATAGGTTCTGCGCACCATGGGGTCTTGGGGATGTCGATATCGTGCGGCTTCAAAACTTGTTGGCTTGCGAGCCCGATGCCTATGCTTTGGTACTGTTTGGCCACCAGAGAATTAAGGTTCATAGCCACTCCGACCGCTCTACAGTTTTACGGAAATATCCGTACAGGCGCAAGCGCTTGGTGACCTCAGGCCGCAGGAATGGATTGCTTCGCAACCTACTGGTTCCAGGAGGAGTTAGTTTCCATATCCACAGCGAACAGTAGTTCTTCTCGCTCGTGGGGACATATTTTCGCTGCTTCTGACGAAACGGCTTCGATTTAACTTTACTACTTTAGTCAGGTCGCCGAAGTATGTATGTACATACTAACGACGATGAAAAACATAAAGCGTTGCGGAAGTGATCGACCCCTTCTCTGTTTTGCAATTGCACAGCGCAAACCTGCCAAGGCATACGATTGCAGCGAACCGCAATGTCGCTGAGATTCCCGCCACAACCATGTGAGCAACGAAACATCAGACTCATCATGCTTCAGGGGCCCTTCGATCTTAGCTTCATGCAGGAGGAGACATGATTTTATCAAACCCTTCAATGATCATTTTCATGTGCCATCAGGCGGACATGGCAGCCGTCGTGACGCCTATAAAGTCCCCTCCATGTCGAAAATATGGAAATTAACCAAGTCTAGCCCACTTTCGCTTCCTCCTCAATCTCCCTCATCCAAGTCATCATGCGTGCCGTTCTCGCTTCTGTCGCTCTCTTCGCTGTCTCGGCTGCTGCCCAAAACATCCCTTGTAAGCCATCTTTCCTGAGAATTTATCTACTCGGAATATTGATAAGCGCAACAGCATGCGCTATGGCCTGTGTTGCTCAGCCCGCCACCCTTGGAGGGTGCAGCGCCAACGATATGCCCTGTCTTTGCGCCAGCAAGGAGTTCATCGCGGCCACTGTCACCTGCCTCCAAACCGCTTGCCCCGCAAGTGAACTTGAGGCCGCCCGAGGCGTTGCCATCACCCTCTGTCAAGCTGCTGTGCGTTCCATCCTTCATTGAGCTTCCATCCCTGCTGATCCGAAATACTGCAGGGCGTTACCCTTGACCTTCCCACTAGCGGCGTAGCCCCTGCCGCCTCCCAGACGAGTCCTGCTGCTTCCCCTTCTTCGACCAGGTACGTTCCTTGCTGATCATTCTGCTTCCACCCATTCACGAGCTTCTTTGACCAGCTCGGCACCCGCATCCACCGCATCCGCGACCGGCTCCGGCAACGGTGCCATGTCTAACAGTGTCAACGTTATCGCTGGTCTCGCTGCTATCGGCATGGCTGCTCTCACCCTCTAAGCCATCCACACACATCCTTTCGCAGCGCTTTCGCGTGTATTATGACACTCAAAGGGAGAAGAAGTAGATTATATACACACCCATAGCAGCAAATTCTGGTACTTACATTATAGCGGTATTACAACTGTTTTCGTACGCGGAGGTGTATCCTGTCAGCTTGTCGTATTTTTATTACCCTTCGCTGTCTCTTTCCTTCCTTTATTACCCGGGCCTCTGTAATTAATGTTGATGAGCGCCGAGCGCGATGACTACTCCATCAGACTCCACCTCATATCAGCTTGCGTCACACCGCTGTCAGTTTTTAGTGCTAGAGGGTGGCGACGGCCATCCATTTACGAAATATTAATCTCGTGGGGTATACTGAATCATATGGGACCCCCACACCCCACACCTATGTCGATTGAGGCGTTCGACAAACGGTCAGGCGGGTGCGAGCACGAGAACTCGATATCACAGACGGAGTCTCAGAATTCTACGACGGACCTTCGCATCCTGGCCCTGTCTTAGTCTGAGCACGTTCAATATGTCCATCGCCATAATTCGAGAACATCTGAATAGTAATAATTTCTTCGAACGTCACATGTACGATGCTTCAAGTTCAAGCTTCAAGCTTCACCGGTCACCCTTCATAGGTATACCCATACGCATCCGCACTCCCAGCACTCCCGATAGCGAACACCGACAAACCTCCACCGTACATCCCATACAAAGTTTCGTGATGCCTCCCAGCCCCTCCAGGCCCGTCGCCATAGCTCGGTGGCCCAGGGGTCATCAGGGCATCAGGGGACAACCCACCTGGCAAAGCAGGGGTATCCTTTCGCGGCCCCATTGCCAATGAGTGAGGTACTTTGATACCCCTATCATTACCATTGGCCTGTGCACCATCATTCAGGCCGTTTCGTCGATGATGGTGGTGTTGCTGTTGCCGATGCCTGGAATATGCCTGAGTTGGCACAGCTTGGTATCTGGGGTGGTTGTCACGGTTGTGCGATGAACGGGTGATGAAGGAATGGAAACGAGAGAAGAAGGGTGTTCGGGTGGTGAATGAAAGCCATCCTGTACGGGTACCTTTAGCATAGGTGCCCCTTGGATTGTTGGTTGATGACGATGGTGACGACGCGGGTGGAAGTTTGTGATATGAGGGAACAGGTCCTACGCTACGGCTGTTCTGGTGTTGATATTGGTAGCATAGGTTGGAAGTGTGGAGTGGGTCAGTGGATTGTTGGTAGTATGTATAGACGAGGATGAGTTGAAAGAGCATCGGTAAAAGGTAAGAGATAGGGAAGGAGAGGATAACAGGTGTTATGGAGGCGTTGTATGATGAGAGGCACTCTACGACGAAAAATGATGATTAGGAGGTAAAGCGCAGATCAACAAGTTGGTTACCTTTGGATACAGACTCAGGTGTAGCACCAATCGACCACTTCAGCTGCGAGTGGATCAATGAATGTCTTGCCTTGAAAAAACAATTATGGCTTACGAAGGTTGATCTTATGGACCTAACTTGGCCTACCGAACGTTCACACTCCGTCAGCAGTTCTTGCTATCTAATGGTGAGTCTTTGAAGGGGATGTATACATTTACGCGCACGCACCTTGTACACGAGATATGAGCTCGTTTGTATAAGACCACATATCGTAACGAGGACGGAGGAGACATATGTAAGCCCGGTGTATGTCTCGATCAAGTGTAGCCGACGCTGATGGCAGGGAATCTATTAGTCTGGAGATACTCAGCGGACAATAGAACACATACTGGTAACGCGTTGGCTATGCATCCGAAAAGCTCAACAGTGGATAGAGTAACATAGACGACACCCATGACAAATGATAGTAGGGCTAACTCGGATGCGTCGACTGGATATGAAATGATCAGCGACCAAAGGAGCATCGAAGAGATGGAAACGCACAATATTTGTCCACTTCGAAATCATTGAATGCATTGTGCTATCAAACCATCAGATGAGAAAACGGATACGCGAAGAATGATATCGATTACGAACAGCACTACGCGAGTGGGCCCCGGGTGAGCAAAATGTTTCTATTTGAGAGGACAATGATGGCGCTCACCAGTTGAGGTAGCGAAGGACATTAAATATAGCAACTACGTGTGGACCATCAGTACTCAGTACCGTGCATAGGGTAACCGCCAACACCGATATCGGGCGCGTGAAGGATGAAGTGGATTACACACCGACTATAACCGGTGCTCGCCAGCTGCGTCCGTACACTCTTCCAACCCATGAAGGCCTTCGTGGCGCTGCAGCACTGAGGCGTGGTCCTAGCGGCGATATTCATCAATATCCCGAGTACGTATGCACTGCAATATAGACTGACCCAAGTCAGGGCACCAGTTATCCACTGGTCAAGGTCAACGACACATGTCATTCAAGTGACTGGGCACCGCATTGATGTAGATAACTTACCTCGTAGTTGTAGAGGTGGTGGGCGAACCATGATCATGAATGTGATGATATCAGTCCGACAAAGATATGGGAAAGCAAAGGTCCTGCCAGAGAAACCTGAAAGTGAGGGGATGGTGAAGTGTCCAGCACAAGGGGTGACAATCGGCGTCAACCAGGGTATTTAACCGTTAGAAACAAGTTCTCGAGTCGTTTCATCCCCAAGAACAACACCGCAGGGTTGATCCATCTGAAGCGTCCAGGACGTTTCGCCGCATGAGTAAACAGGCCTTCAAACAGGAGTATTTATTCCGGGATCTCCAGAAGCATAGAAAGTCTAATTCCGGTCGTTTCTAGCCGTCGTCATGAAAAACAAATACAGAAGGTGATTCTGATGCTGTCACCACCACTGCTTTACGCAGCGACGGACAGACGCGGCCACGCTGGGTTGTTGCGCAGCGACGATCCTCCAGAATCCAAACATGTACAAATACATTACCATTATGGAGGAGCTGCATTGCCACTGTCAACCTTCATATTGCACCGTCACCTCCTCGTTCCCCCCTTCTCATCTACCTGTACTTTTGAAAAGCAACGTATATGGACTATAGTCGACCACCCCCACCTCAAGGTACGTTCCACGTTTGACTCGTTTGGATGGCGTTCATGGAGGCTAATCCCTTGTGCAATCTTAGGTGAGCAATCTGGCATACCGCTTGTTGAATTTCTCCAGACGAGATTCTTCATGCGAGAAAATTGTGAACACCTTACTGAGTTCATGTCATACAAGGTCCCCCACCCACTTACGCATTCGTAACGAGGTATTATAAACGAAGTCTGCGACCGTTTGTAGCCATCTGTGAGTTGCGCAGCAGCCTTTCTCAATGGACAAAGGACTTACTATCTTTCCAGTTGCTTTCCTCAGTGCTCTATGGGCCCTTTTCTCGTGAGTACCGCATATCATCGCTCTCCGACGACCCATCTAACTCAGGTTTTCGCGATGCAGTGCGGTATGCTGGCGTGCAACAAAGCGTGGCTATCTACTCACCTGGTTGCCTTCGTAGATTGGTTTCTTCCGTTCCATAAATATTGATAAAGCCCGTGGGTAGTTCCATTCCGATCTATTGAATGATTTTCACTGATGGCACGCTCAGAGAATGCCCAACTCGGGACATTCTCCATTGCGCTGGGCGCACTGTACATGGCTTTGTTTGTGATCGAGACTTTGGGTGTACTTGGCTCCGCAATGGTACGCACCTCGCTATATCGAGGGCGGGTTATCTGACCAACTATTGACAATAGCAAAAACTGGTTCTTGTCCGAATCTACGCACTATTGTCGGCTCTAGCTTTCGTCATTGTTCTTGCAACCGGTCTCATGCGTATTGTCATCCATTTCGTGTTCAAGGTTGCTCCTCAGCTCCTATTCCTCACTTCCGTCTTTACTCAAGCGTGTCTTAGAACGATCTGATCGAGGAGTGTTCAACGCTCACGGAAGGCCGAACGATTGTGTTTGTCAGTCTACTTCACTTTCACACCCTCTCCCAGTTTTCTGATGCTATTCTCAGCGTTATGGTCTATTCGGCCCAATCCGCAGCGACGAGATCACTCAGGCAGAAGCAGATAGATGTCGGTTGCACTGCTTTTCCTCCCGCACCCTCGCTAACCTCCATTTAGGGTGTCGACGCGCTTGGGATCACGATTCGTGGGCGGAGATTGTCTCCCTACTCATAACCTTGTGTAAGGTCCCTAACCTAAATTTATGTTCGATAAACTGAATTATCAACGATTATTCCAGTCCTGGCGGCTATGTTTGCCTCCGTCGCGTTTGCTTATTACCGACAGGTCCTTGATCCCACTAGCCCCGCGAATACCTCCCGCGCTCCATCAAGTCAAGTCCGTTCCGCCGCTGGTTACCCCACCTACTACAACCCTCCGTACAATGCTGCAGTTCCCAACCTTAGTTACGGTCAACCATACCAACAGTACCCACCTCCAGCTGGCCCTCCCCCTGTACGAGATGAGGCATTCGTCCCACCGTACGATTCGAATGGTAAACCACCTGGGTATACCGGTGCAGGTTACGATGTTGGGAAGGATGATAAGGAGAATCCATTCGCTGATTTCGATGGCCCGAGCAGTAGGGAAGAAAGAGATGTAACGAGTCGACCGGCTCCTGGTGGGAGAGATGCATTCTGATGATTGAGTGATGTGCTGCTCATGATGTTGATGCATATTGGATGCATTGTACTATATTAGCTTTACTTACGATGATACGAATGGACGAGCCTATTACGATATCTCTCGAATACTTTCAGTATGCGGGGTTCTACGTATCATTTTACCTTATATCTTATCCACGAACCACCTGTAGCTGTACCCGAATCCTTGGCTTCAGTGCATTCCTCTAATCAAACTGCCGCCCTCCGTGACCGCTGATGTACCTCCTGAGCCTTCCCCAAACCAGCATAGGGTCACCTTATGTATTTTATAGGGGTATGCATGCGCCAAGAAGGACTACGCAGTGAGGGTGGACGCTCGTGCAGATGCCCGATCTTCCATCTCGACCTCCTCATCTTCCTTCGCAATATTTATTCCCAAACTACTTGACCTACGAGCGACCGACACACAGACGACGAGTGAAGCAACAGTGACTTGTGAATTCAGAGGGAAAGTCAGCAAACATATGGCTTCTAGTGGCGACGTTTGGTGACCCACCGAGCACAGACAGTAAGCCTGCTATCGCGGCAGACGAAGCTGCCAAAGCGCACCAGCTAAGGGGAGATCCATCGGCTGATTCAGCGTCCCCTCTACACTCAGAACGAGACATCCAGCCTAGGGCCACTGCAAGAGCTGTCGCGACAGTGAGCTTTCATTTGATGTCCAATCTTTGGCTGGGCTGGTACTTTACCTGGCCAAACGATGACCTGTATCGCGAACGAGCCAAAATGACATGAGCCCCTCGAAAAGACCCGTTTAGATTGAGGCCTGTTGTTGTAAAACAGTCTGCGATGGTCTCATAAATAGGGCCCGGAACAATGGAGAGGGGGGAGTAGAGGTATTTTCTTACAGGATGCTAGTCCAAATGCAAGTCGTTGCAGCAACTCCTACAGTGAGCCAGGCGAACGGAGCTATGGATTTCCGTCAAAAACAAATCAAAGTACGTGGCTGTTACCCTACTAGTCAGGTCGGAGACACCATTGAACACCGCAGTTAGACTAGCAACAACCGTCTCGGCTGCGGCCAAGAATATCACCAAGCCTAGAAGTCGGAATGGAATAGTGAACGTTATTTAATGAGAATGAAAGAAATTTGGATCTGTAAACGTACCGTATATGACGACGCGAGACTTGGAAGACATCTCGGGAAATAGACTTGTGCTACTGGAAGGACATGCAATAAAGAGGACTTTATACTCTACATCTCGTTATTACAGAGCGCTAACCACTCTACACAAGGTTAGCATTGAACAGCCTCTTGATGGTACTTGTGAGTGTGAAAATGCCAGGTGCAGGAGTAACTGCGGCCATCAAGCGAAAAGGCGGTGCTGAGAGGTATATGGCCAAGACCCTTTACGTGGTGACATCCAGTACTTCCCGGATCGATGACCTCCGGGGCAAACGGACAAACGTCTGGCTGCGCCATTAGAGGTGAGCTGAATGGCAAGTATCTCGACGACATAAACGTCGGTTCTGTTCAAAGAAGTAACATACTGGCCTTCCCGGGGTGGCAGAGGCTGGGATCTATCGACGGTAGACGACGCAACTCAGGCGGAGGTAGTGTTGTAAGTTGTGATGAAGCGCTTCCCCTTTAGGTGTCGAGGCAGTGAACTGTCAATGAGCTTGTGACATCCTTACTTCGTGCACCATGTGGTATGCAAACGAGCGGCGGGCCAAGTAGAGACATAATGAGATGTATTTGTACCTGAGCGGAAGGGGTCCTTGCCCGCGTTGCCCGCAGGTTACGCGTGTGCAGGAGGAGGAGGGAGTTCGGCGTCACCGTCTCGCTTATGCCTCTTATGGGCCGAAAGGCCATTCTGCACGGTCCCTTGATTTGGCGATGATATTTGTTTGGCTCCGTCGTACCTCGCAATATTGACCCCAAGCCATCTCTGCCATTCCCAGTCACTGTGACATAGGCAGCAAGGGCCATTGTATTTCTAATGCAAATGATTTGGCTATGAGACCAGCAATGAAGACGAGCAAAAGATTGCTCACGAAACACTCAAAGGTGGAAGCATTGCAGTCATGATAAGTCCAACCAGGATGGAACGAACAAACTTTCAAGTCAGTCGAGGGCAAGCGTACGGGCGTGCGAGTCGGCCGCCCATGTAGGGGCAGACATGCTTGTCACAGTGATCTCGAAGATGTTGATAGCAATGATTGTACCTAGGAATGACAGTAGTGTGAGGATTGTGTTGATGTGCCTCAACCACGCGGCCCGATGCGGACTTTGAGGGACATGATAGAATTCTGGAGGTGATTCTATGCTGATGCTCGCTGGGTGGTTGGCAAGGGCGAGGTAGTAGAAAGTGTCGGAAAACAATGAAGAATATTTAGTGTTATATGGCTGATCCAGCAACGCTGTCGGGGTGATCCCAACCGCACCAAGAGTAACGGGTTGATTCCGTGTGTCGAGATGCATTGCACTGATATGAGGCTTTGGCACCTTTGGCCAAACGACCTAGCCAAGAGTTCGGGCCTTCTGTAGCACAGCGAAACCGGTCAAAATTTGCCGTGTCGTGAGTAGCATCAGAATCCCAGGTCAATAGGTTACATACACCCTTAAGAGAGCTATCAGGGCGTCAAGGTGGATCACCATTTCAATCGTCATTCACAAAGCAACACATCTGATACCTATTGCAGCAATTTGTCACGCATCATCGCGAGTTTCAATCGTTGGGTCGAGACTAAGGAATCGACTTGGCAGAACCCCCATCATACTGCGCAACATTGGCGGATAAGCCTGCTTTGCCACTCCCCGATACTGCAATGAAGACCACAGAAGCCGTAGAGGTAACTATGGATCAGGCTGTTTAAAATTACAAGGCTGGTATTTGACGAAGTACTTACGGAGCCCCCAGAGGATGAAAGCTAGCCCGGTTGATGATGCGGCCAAGGGGCACCAAACGTAAGCAGATCCATCCGAGTAAATGTCAAGTTGGCATTCCTGGGATGCCTGAGATGCTAGCATAATAGCCAGAGCTCATGAGACGTGATTAGTTGTTGAGAATGGGGTATAGTTTAAGGGCCATTGGAGTACCTAACCAAATAACACTCAGGACTGCAAGCGTAATAACATGGGTGGACGCTCGCGTGAGGAGATTGTTGACTGTTGGTCGGTTGTTATACGAGAGCCTATGTATTCTGGTTAGAAACTGGTAAAAAGTAGGGCAGTGATCCTCACAGCACGCTCATCCAAATCCATGTCACCGTAGCTAAAACAGTAGACGCTATACCAAAAGACGCTAAAAGGGATCAGTGGTAATTCGGGTGACTTGAAGGTCGATCATACTTGTGTACTTCCCGAAGCCATTGAGAACTGCTGTCATACTCCCTACAACCGTCTTGGACACTCCAATAGCAATGATCACACCTGATTTATACGGTCAGAGATCAAGCACGCCGTATATAATTTGATAACATTACTATACAGCACGGTGCGGACCTTGAGCGACATAATTATTTAGGTGTTGGATATCGATGTAATACTGGGTCAGATTGGAGGTCGGAGGATCTGGAAGCCGAAACTGAAGTCAAAGTCCTCGCCACTTTGTACTTAGAGCGTCGGAGTATTCCCACCGCTTGCGCATCTGTTGTGATCTCTACGCAGCAGACGTGCAAGGCTTCCATGATACATATGGGGGTGTTCAAATGGGTTCCCACACCAGGGAAAAGAAAGACATTTGTGCCGCGAAGAGCGGACGGTCACGATACCAAGCTTTTGATTACTTAGTGGTCTGGGCAGTCAAGTTCATTCAAATCGCGTTCAGTAGGCAAACTCGTACCTCAGGGGTAATCGCTCAAGAGGTGTTCGGATTAGCACGCGTCCCGCAGTAATTTAGCCTGATTTCGAAGCATGGTTCACGCGGAGGTCAGAGACGAATGCACTATTCAGCCTCTGCCCACTAATGACAACAATCAGCTTTGGGTGTTGACCAAACCAACAGGGTCGATAACTTACATTTGAAATCCGTTTCGGGCTGGATATAGCATTGGGAGTACAAGTACGCAAACCCAAAGCACGAAAGCGACCGCAGCGGAGGTAGCCGTCGCATGAGTGCGGGGAGACCGGTGTCGCCTGGGAGAGATTTCATCGTGAAAAAACAAGGACTGGCCCAATGTCTCGTGCCAAGAACGTTGAACGGTGCTAGACATTGGCCAAATGCATGGTTACTTGAGACAAGCCATTTGGTCGACCTGCGCAATGATGGTCAGAATCTCCTGACCCCCGCGGCCCTTCAGATGCACGGTTGTCGTGTCTAGGGCTGCGCACGATGAAGTGGGTTTGAAATCTAATAGTTATGCCATGTTCCCACAGTAATTAGGATGCTCTCACGGTCAATCTTCGTTGTGGACGCGTCCCGTCTTCACGACGCGTCCTCAACCCTCTCAATGGCTGACCCCGACGTGATAGAGCTATTTGACGACGATGACTCTGGAATTGATGAAGATGACCGACGTGCCCTCTTTGAACCTGTCGTTCGACGCGTCGTCGATGCGCTCGGTGGACGCGAGGACGGTGGCAAGTATCGCCTAGGAGACGAGGTTTCAGCATGCTTGAAAGATCTCAAGAAACTTTGGAGAAAGGACGACACGGATGACGAACGAACTATCGCGCGTATTTTCTGGGACACGCGTGTTCTACCCAATGACCTCGTACCGATCCTCTTGGAAACCGCTGGGAAGGGTCTTGTCGAGGACAAGCGAGCCATCTATTGTGCGGATTTGATGACGGCTATGACTTGGCCAATAGATATGGCTGAGGAGTTGAAGGAGCTGGATGATGTTTTGGACAAGGGGACGGACTACACGCTGCTGATACAGAGTCATCTCCATTACAAGGCTGCGCTGTTGAAGCCGGGAGTCATACAGGCCCTGTTCGGCATCATGCTCCCCCCTCTGGCTAAACCACCAAAGGAACGCAAGGAACGAGATACGCAAGTCATCAACGTTGTCCTCTACCTCATCAGGAATCTCGCCTTCATCAAGGACCTCCCTTCTAACTCCCACCTCAGCTCTGACCAAGCAGAGCTCTCTTCACTTCAGTCGAAACTCATCCGAGCTCTGGACGAAACGCATACTCTATCTTTACTTATAACCATCTCCGCGAATGCTACGAACGACCCTATGCTCAACGGTTGGAATGCCCTTGTTCTCGAAATATTCTACCTCTTGTTTCGAGGTGCAAAACCGTCTGTGTTAGCGGCGGACCAGGCCAAGGTACTCCTTTCTTGCGCCCGCATATGAGGCTACTAGAGCTTGGAACTGTTCTAGCAACCGAAAGACAATCTACAACGTTTGCTTGCCACCGAAGCCCAGAATCGTAGAACTGTGGCTCGAACTGCTTCATCTCGCCATTCACGTTTCGGAACTACCATCGCTGTAAGCCTCAACCCCAAGAAGAAGCAAGACGAGTCCTCAAGAGAGCCGACTACGTCTTCAGAACCACTAGCCGAACCTCTGTCTAGATCTTTGGTTTTGCATAGACAGCAAGCTTTGACTCATGGCTCAGGCAGTATCATTGACATGGCGAAGAAACAGAAGTTCCGCAAAGGCAAGATTTTGGATCCTGTCACTCGGGAGGACAATCTCTCACTCGAAGCTCGCAATGTGCTCAAGAACGCGGCCAAGGATTTTCTTGAGGGATGTTTCAATCGTGTGTTCATTGATCATTTCGGTTGTTGATGCTTCGCTCACAACTAATCCTAGCTTTTCTCAAAACACTTCTCAAAGACATACGGTCCGAGAGGGCAAAGATCACAGAGAAGGACAATTTGCGGTTGATGTTTGTTACAAAGTGGTTCCTAGAATTCTTCCTCGCTTTACGCACAAGCGAAGGCTCCAAGTGGAATTTTGGGTTTATTGCAGAGGTCACTGAACGAGACTGGATTGTCTGGGTGCTCAGACGTATGCGGGAAGCTCTGGATGAGAAGGTATGTTCGCTGGTGCAGCGTATCGCACATATCTCACCCGAATTTATCCCTCCAGCCCAAACTTTGGACTGAGCTGCAGGTCGGCATCGAATGTATGACCCAAATCCTTCTCCTCATTGACGCTATGGCATCCTCCGACGAATCCATGAGGCAAAGTAATCCCTCTTCAGACCCCTTCCTCAATGACGTCGATGTCTCGATGGGTGTTAAGGAAGCGGCAGATCTTTTGCAACAGCAACTCATCTATAACGGCGAAGTGCTCGACATCACCTTTGTGAGCTTACAATCTTACAAAGACGGGACACAATCTCTGGCCTACCTAGATTCAAGTGTTTGTCTGGGATATACATTGCTTAGGTTGCTGGAAAAATGGGGTAAGGCGAAGGGCAAGGAGGTTTATGTCCGGAAGAAAGTGGCGAAGAAGCGGAGAAAGAAGGGTAAGTTTACGTCTTACGGTCATGATGTTCGGAATATTGACGCCCATATTTTTAGCCCAAGACGCGGAGGATATGATCCCAGATGTTGAAGATATTCAGGCCAGTGATAGCGAAGAGGAAGTCGTCCACGAGACCTTGTTCACGTTCGAAGCTTTCGAAGCTGTAAGATGAAGACCCTATCTTGCAAAACAATCAGCATTGACGCATGACCTACAGAAACTCGCCCATGGCGAGATAACGCGAACACTATTAGCGTATCTTGCACGTTATGACGACTTCACTTCGTCTGAGCAGATGAAGAGAGTTGTTAGTTTGATGCACCGACAGGCAGTCAAGGCCAAGGCTGAAGGACTCTTCTTTAATGCATGGGCATCCCTACCTAGACTTCGCCTTGACCGCTGACTTCTACACTGACTAGGTCTCCACGCTAAACCTATTCAGGTCTATACTGGCTGACCAGAAGTCATTCCCGAGGGAACAGCCATATAAGGACTTGATCAGCCTCATCAACTACATTCTGCGACAATTCTTCAAAGGCCTCGAGAGGGATCCATTCCTTGCCGTTGAAGTAAGCGATCCACTTCCTTTCGCAAGCTGTAAACTCATGCCTGCCCTTCTCCCTTTCTGTGTAGGCGTGGTTCCCGATGAACAGAGGTCATTGGAAACAATTCTCTACCTGGCAACCCGAGGAGAAGGTCACAAAGAAGAGCAAGAAGACGGGATCTGACGATGAGAATCAAAGGCCTGCTGAAGTCGAGGTCAAGAAAGGGTACTCCTGGAGCGACCAGCTCGGTATTGCTATCCAGTCATTGGTCGAAGATGGCAAGAAGAACCTAGTGGACTGGGTTCGAGAAGTAAGTTCGTCTGAGGTACCACCGAGCTGGGAACTAATAAATGTACTCAAGATCTTGTTATTCGTGATTGGATCCCGCCAGAAGCTCATCGAAGAGATGGAAGCCAGTAAAGATGGTGATGGTGACGCGTTGAGCGATGATGACGACGCAGAGTTGCGCCGCAAGGCTACCGCCTTGAATCCCTTTTCAAACGACGCTGCTGTGAAGTTCACCGACTACGGTACGTCATCATATATGTATTGCGTCCAACCTGACCTTATTCTCTCTCAAGTCATTCCCTATATCTCGGATGAGCATGCCTCCGCCGCTACGAAGAACCCCCATCTAAAACTTCTTTTCCGTCTCTGCAAATTCTTCTTGCAAGATGATAGTAAGTCGACATATTTCAACGAGGGGATAGTATCCTAAGATCTATTATTAGATGTAGATGAACTGCAGTGGTACGTACCTGCGGGCATCGCGCCAACTGAACTGGAACGCTCGCTCAAAGTCATCGATCAATTCCTGGAAACACCTTTCGATCTAGATGGGAAGAAAGCAAGCCAGCTACTCGGCAAGAAGCGCCAGCGTCGTAATAGGCGGCGACGTGCCCTTTCCCCAGACAGTGATGAGGAGCTGGAGTTTGTTGATGACGACCCTAAACGGAAGAAGAAGAAAGAACGACAGAAGAAGGAGAAAGAAGCATATAAATCTGCTCAGTTCATCGAGGATAGTGATGAAGAATATGGCGATATCGATGCCTTCTTGGAGAAGGAGAAGACGAGGCGAGCCAAGGCCGAGCGCACAGCTGCAGATGCTGGAAAGACTATAGGCACGATGAAGTCAACCGGCACGAAGAAAAGACGAAGAAGGGGTGCCGATAAAGGAACGAGCAAGAAGAGGAAGGCGAATCCTGGAAGCGACAATAGCAGCGAAGCGCAGGAGGACAGCGATGACGATGTCCAGCTGGTTGCGTCGTCCGAGACGACACCAAATAATATAGAAGACTCCACACCCGCGAAAGCACGACCAAGGCCACGTCCCATACGGAAGTCATTGTCGGCTGTCAGTTCGACACCAAGCTCTCCTGGCGGAATCGACGCGGATTCCTCACCGCCTATCGAGGAGGAAACGCTACATCTTGGAAGTGGAGGTGGGAGACGAACGAGTCGTTTGGTTCTCTCGGATGACGACGACTGAGTAATCATTCAACAATCTTACCTATTATACCTTTGCTTCTAGATACCCTTCTCAACATTGGCTCCCACTGTATTTGTATCGAAGTGAATCATATGCAATCTCTCTATTATAACACGTCCTCGCACCTATGATGAGTGGCATCCTAGTATCCTATGTATTTGACAGATCTGATCAGAAAATGAAGATATCCTCGTCCTTCCACCCCATAGCAAGAAATCCCGAATGAACACTTTCCACGAGTGACTCTGGGCCACACACGAGTGCCAAATCCCTGTCAAACTCGACTATCTCTTTCTCAAGCAAGGCTTGATCCAAACGTCCCCTAAGCCCCTGCCATCTCGCCCCTGGTTGGCTAAGCGTATAAACCAGTTTACATTTGTGCTCATTATCTGCGGCCAGCGTATCCAGTTCCTCTTTACACAGGATATCCTCCTCGCCACGGTTACCATCGAGCAGAAGACAGAACGTTGTATCTTCGGGATCCCTCAAGACGGCACGAAAGAGTTGGAAAATGGGTGTAATCCCGGTCCCAGCGCAGACCATGACGAAACGCTTGATATTTCGTTGGACACCCGAGAGCGAGCATCTACCGCGACCGAGATACTCAAATTTACCCATTGGGCCTTTAAAGTCTACAAAGTGGCCAACGGGGATTGCGTCCAACGCCTGAGACATCCGGCCGCCCTTGCGTTCAGGCGCGTGGTAGTAAATCTTGACAAGCAGATGTAACTTGCCCTTCTCTGCAATTTCTGATACTGGCGTGTATAGTCGGATGATCGCTTCACGAGTGACGGGATCTCGGAGGCGCAGCATGACATGTTGGCCAATTGGTAGGCCGATGGTCTGAGCTGGGTGCTCGAGGTCGAAAGTAAAGATTTTAGTATCGGTCGATACACATTTCTTGGCGGATAAGATGCCTCTGGACCATGTCTTGCTTTGGAGGAAAGTCTCCCGAGATGTAGCTTCTTCAGTAGGAGTAGCTTCTACGCCAGCGAGTTCGGTCCGAGATGCTTGATCCAGCGTTCCGATATGATAATCGGGAAGCATTGCTTTAGCATTTTCACTATCTGTGACCGTGATTAGCCTGGCCCCAGAAGCGACCCACGATTGACTCACGGATTGCCATGAACTCCTCGGTGGCATCTTGACCAGCCGCACTGAAGATCGACGCAGCCCCGCCAGGATGAGCTTCCAAGTACGCGGTTGCGTCGTAAACTTCACCGTGAACCACGAACCAAGGACTAATCTCGTCACCATGCTCCCGTAACTCGTCAATCGTGATCACACGTTTGACATCCTTGTTTATTAAGGATATCTCCGAGGTCGATTCGACAGGCACAACTACATCTTCTTCGCCTAACATCTTCTCACCCCAATATCCATTCGTAAGATCACCTCCCAAGTTCTTTACCCGCTCCATCCAACCACCTCGGATGAGGGCTGGCTGAGTTGGATGTTCGAACCTCAAGCCATGGGTGTCTTTGCGTATCACGATCCGGAACCAAGGGTTGTTCATCATGCCTAGTACACTCCAATACATGTCACGAGGCTGAACCATCATTGAATCGTCCATAGCGCGCACCATGATATCCTTCGCTCGCTGCATGTCAGCGACGGAGATATCCAGGTCCCAGAAGCACCAACAGAAACAATTGTCTCTCCAAGACACGTCAAGACGACCGCCGTATAAGTTCTCCCCGTCGGGAGCTGAGCGATACCGATCCTCGTGGTAGGTGATGTTCGCCAAGTTCCAGGTTTTGCCCTTGTCAAGAGTAATCTCGACCCGAGTTACTCTTTTGCCACCTCCAGCATAGGCATATCCACGGACGCTGTAGATATCCGGTGGATTGCTGAGCGACAGTGTCTCATCATGAGCCGGGTAGCAGATTGCGCTATTCGTGTTTAGGTCATATATGGCGTACCGTTCGTCTTTCCATGTTTCTGGAAGGTTGGCGCTTTGTTCCGGCTCGATCATCGTGGGTAGAACTCTATTATCGTAGATGTGGTACCAATTTCCACTAGGTGCTTCAGTCAGGATGATCCTCTTCAGCCACTTAACACTGCGCCCGCCGATTTGACCCGGGACGATGATACGGAGTGGCTTGCCATGGTCGGGAGAAAGCGCCTCTCCATTCATTCTGTGAGCGACCATGATACCTCGATTCGGATCCATTGCCCAGCTCATCTTCACCGACGTCCCGTAGTGACCATTTGGCAGTTTATCCGCACCCTCGAAGCACACGTATCGTGCACGCCGGTTCGGCCTCGCGGCCTTCAGCAGGTCCCCGATGACAACGCCGGTCCATAATGCCGTCGATAAGCCGGCAGCACCCCATGAGAACCCCTTCGTCTTCCTAACGATATTCTGCTCCTTCCTTCTATTTCCGGCACAAACGAGGGTGACTGGGTATGTGACTTGCTCGAAGTCGTTGATAAGCTGCGCTAAGCGTAACTTGAGTGGACTATCCACTAAGCCTTCGACGGTGAATTCCCAGTCCATGATTTCGTCGTCATCGACTTTAGGGACATATCCATGGTTCCGAACGAAATGGAGGTCCTTGGAGGTTAGGAAACCTTCTTCATAGAGCTCGCTTAGCGGTGCCTCGACGTTGAAGGGATGCGCTCCAGTTAACCGGATTAAGCGAGGGTCTCGAGGAACATGCTTATCGGGAGTCTTGAGGTCTACATCTAGGACACCGGTTTCTGGATTCGATGGTGGAGGAAGAGGATAAGCCCGGGAGCCGCCTCTCAATGATTCTTCAGCATTTGAAGATGACTCCTCGCTCTCCGAGCCACTATCGAAGCTTGACCCCTCCGAGCTAGCAACGGTATCGGGGGGCGATGGTAGTTTTCCTCGGCCAAGAGGTTCCACCCTTCGTGAAGCAGGCTGTTCGTCCAGCATAATGCCTGTTTAGTGTCGAAAAGCCACAGAGATACGGCTCAAGCGTCTGAGCAATAGTTGTATTGCAAAATGTGTGGGAGACTGGCGTGGTCCCAGGGTCAGCAGATCAATCCAAGATGGGGCAAGAGAAGCACGTCCGAGAGGAGAAGGAGCATTTTGAAGAGGACGCAGGCAAGACGTAGCGGTGAGAGAGCGAGAGATGGAAACAACGCGCGGACAGTTCTCAACGTCCCGCGGATGCATTCTGAAGGTAAAGGCCAAGCATGATTAAGGGTGGCAATTCTTTCCCACGCGGTCAACAATGAAAATCATGAAATTTGAAAGTCCAGGGAATCCAAGTGCTACTCACTTTAATTCTCCAATTTACACACTTGGGCAAGTACATAAAGCGAATAGGTAATACTCCTCGTTTTCGTTTTCACTTGATCTTCAATCATGTAACCAGTTACACCGTTACGGGGACTCCTGACACAATTCCAAGTGGAGTTGGTGCTCGTTTCAAAGCTAGGGCAATCCGTTCAAACGCGGCATAACATCCCGGTGGTTATAGTGATCGAACGTGCACATATGGCACCGACTCGCGGCGTAGTCCAATGAGGTCAGCCGAGACTGCCCAGCCCAAGTTCACTGCCCCCACAAGTGAACACATGACAATGGAAGCTCAATAATAAAAGCAAGCCTCTCTGCTTCCTCAACTTCAGTTTCACCATGCCTCTCAAGTCGCGCATCACCGTATACAGTATATTTGTCTCGTATTCATCGTTGTCAAACGTCGCTCATTACAGATAGGCCTGATACTGACAGTGGCTTTGACCCAAAATGTCATGTCTATCTTATCTGCCCTGTTCACTAGAGTTTCGCCTCTCGTGAGTATGTATAATCTACCTTATAATCCACTTCGAAGCTCGACTGACACCCCACTAGGACCGTTTACTATCTTATCGGCTGCCTTCGCACTGATTACCTGGATCTGGACGAGTATCTTGTAAGCATCCATCGTATCTGTCAACCATACGATGAAAGTCACAGGCCGTGCAGACTATCGTATAACAACCGACCAGACTCGTATCACCGCCTCACCAAGGCTTCCTATCACTTTGCCTCATTCGGGCTTCTGAGCATCGTATGGCTTGGTACGCAAGTCTCCGGATGCTTGAAATCAGTGCTTTATTTCTCATGAACTCTCAAGCATTATCCATCATGCTCGTTACCCGAGTACCAAAAGAATGCGCAAAAGAGATAGGTTTCGCTGACGGCTTGGCCCCACTCTGGTGTGGATTCTCCATCTCTGTGGCTGTCTTAGCATTTGTTCTATTCGCACTTGGTGAGCGCCCCACTGCTTTCTTCAATAAAATCCCTCATATGGCTTAACAGTGGTCACGGCGGGTTTGTTGATCATCGTCCCCATGAGTCGGCAGGGGAAAGGTGGCTTGGGAATCAACGTTGCTTCTTGCGATCGTAGGCCCAACGAACTGTATACCACTCGTCTTGTAACTTGATCGTAGCCTCTGGATCCTCCATCAACCACGGACATGTATAATAGTCCAGCCCCATTATCTTGAACATATGTGAATCACTTCAATTCTTGTCGCTCTCCGCGGTGCGGGTTTGCGAGGGGTATGGAAATTCGAGACTGGACGCCACCTCATTCCGGTAGCGCAAGTCATGTCTAAAACCTGCCCAGGTTCCTTCGTCGCTGTCAAACGCCTAAGGACGTGGTTCTCTGGCAACAAGGGAGTCAATGATAGCGAGCACGAATTGGTCTTACATAAATGCTACGCCAGGCACGCCGAGGTACTTCCAATTTATTCGCCGTTACGCGACTGACATAAGTATTACCAAGATCATACCAGGCGGGTAACGCCTAATCTACATTCTAGCAACGGCGACCTTGTTCTCGCGCGAAAGTTTCTCGGCGCTGCTAACTGACGTATCAGCCACCAAAAGGACGAATTCAGCTACTTTTGACGAGTAGACCTTCCGGATCGAATCGATATTTGGGGTCACGAAACTAATAAGGTCATGGCGCATGGCCGCTGCACGCAGGGTCAAACGAGCATCGTTCTTTTATCACCGTTTCATTTCAAGCACCATGCCCCAGAGAGGATTATTTGGTAAGTTGTTGAGTTGTGTGCCTGTGACCCGCACTGACTTCCAATAAATAGGGCGATGAGCTCTGTAAACCAATCAAGCTGTTCCCGCCTTCAATACATTGTTACCATCCTCGCCACGCAGTCAATAGCGCTTCGTGATTTACCGCAATTTGTGCTCCTCGCAACTTCGAGCTTGCAAAGAAGTATCACCAATTCTCTCAGCTTGTCAAGGCTATCAATGCTTCGGTGGCTCCAGCTGCATCAAGTCGTCTACCCGTCCCCTCGGAATCTCTGCCTGGAAGAAGTTGGCACTTCACTTAGCTGACCACCCCTGAGGAAGGTCGCAAACAAATCAGGGCGCGCGGAAGGCTTGAAATCATCCGCGGTAGAAGATTTTGCTCTCATTCTCACGAAGCATTATGTAACTAGATTGGATCCGACCTTAACTGTGCGTTGGCAACTTGTTTCTGGGAAACTTAGCCATTACGCTATGCTGAACGAGCGCATCATCGTGCCAGGAATCTCTGAGTGCAGCCTCCCAGGATCCCACCCCTAACTCTGCATAAACTTAGCCACCGGTTTGGGCAAGAAGGTTTAGGTTTACTATTTTTCACCAAAAAGTTTTACTGACTCGGGTCTCATTCAGTGCGTACCCAACTTATTGGATGGAGTGCGAAAATTCTGACTGATGCCGTTGCCTCGGTGTGTCTACAGCGGCTGACCAAAATCAATACTGATTGTATCATCCTCTGTAATGGGTAATCGAGATTGTGGTCTTCTTCGGGAAACAAGTGAAAGTTAAGTATGGCGTGTGTCCCCCAGTTACAGTCTCTTCCACAATCTCTGCCACAATCGATCAGAATGCCGGTTCCTAATCATGTGGGCAGCTGCCAGCATCATCAATCGAATGGTTGTCGCTTCCACGGGGAGGCCTATATCCTGTGTTCCTTCCTTCCCTAGGTAACGTCCGCTGAGGCCCAGCGATGTGGTCTTTGAGCAGCAAAGATGGCCATGATGAGTATGAGCTACTTCCAAATGGTGAAACTAGCGAACCAAGGCACGCTCTCGCCCAATCTTGCTTCGTTCCCATGCTGAATGTTGTACGAAGAGCGAAGCATCATCAGGCAAGGCGGCCATTCTACATTATGGCTGTTGCAACGCTCTTTTTGTGTGCCAGCCTTACGTTATTTCTCGTCGACGTGTTTGCACTAAGGAAGGCCTCCTCGGCGGAAGACTCGGGGGCTCGGAACACCACTATCTCTGATGGCGGTGGATATGCCTTTGAATTCTTGAAGTACTTCTGGCCGGTTGGCCTCCCCGACAAAACGGACAACTGGGAAAACGAGAACAACAAAGCTATGCATGCGCTGCTCACCTGCATGTCAGACGGAAACTGCACTCAGAATCAGACGAGCCTAATCCTCTTATCATCACCTCATTTCAAGGATTCGATCGCCGGGCATGTGTCTGGGGAAGATATATGGTGTGTCTTATGTCATTAAAGCCTGGACCTACGTCCTTATTTATTACCGCACGGCTTAGGGCTATGAGCATCGTGCGTTGAATCAATCGCACACTTCCTCACTCCCCCGCTTATCCTTCTACACCTGACAGCTCTTATCGCTTCGCGAGCTCGGGTACACGATAATCTATTCCCCTCGTAACTACGAGCTAGCCAGGACATATCGCCAGTTCCCCCATCTCGTCAAAGCAATATTCATCGAAGGATCCGACACGCACAAATGTTTCGATGACAACAAGTGCATCAAGACACCTCGACATCCTCTTGGAATCCCTGCTTGGAAAATGTTCTCCTTCCACTTCTGGACTGGAGCTGACCACCCCCTCGGCAACCCCTGGACCCTCTCCCCGGAAAACTATCCACTCTTAAACCCAAGCAATTCCGCCCATAATTTCTACCTCGGCTACAGCATCGAGCGAACATGCATGTCGATGCCATTCACCCCACTCGAAGCGCGACCGATGCAGGCTTACGTTCTTTCAAAGCAGCTGTCGTATCTATACCATAACAATTTCCCCTGGACAAACATGTCATTAGTACCACCCTTTCCTCTGAAGATCGTCTCGGGAATGCGAAATAATACCGAAGGCCCATCTGCCATACCAGAAGGCTGGACTAACCTGGGGCAGCTTAACAAGGAGCAGTTCTACCATCAACTAGAGCTGAGCCGCGTGCTAATAGGAATCGGTTCACCGTATCTGAGTCCCAGCCCCTACGACGCTCTATGCATGGGAGTACCTTTCATCAACCCTATTCTTGGTTGGAACCGGGAAAGCCCAGATGATCGAAGTCAGTGGCAAACGCAACACGATGGGCTAAAGTACGAAGAGCCACCATACGTGTACAATGTTCGGCGGGGTGATCAAGATGGGTTTTGGTCTGCAGTCAAGTCCGCGATCGACAATCCTATACCAAGGTACCAAAGCTCTACTATCTGAGTTTATTACCGAATGTGAACATCCTTCGGGTCTAGGTATATTGTGCCCAACATGACTATGGTATCCTTGAAGCATCGCGTCGGACTGTTAGTCGAGGGGAATTGGAGAAGTAAGGCTGAAGTGCTACTAGCAGAGCGAAAGAGCTCGGGGAAGGGAAAGGTGGGTCATTGATAAAACCCTTTGCAGAATAGTCTAATGCGTCGTGTTCGATGAACAGCTATTTGAGCTGTAAGGAGATTTAAGAAGATTTATTTGCAGTCCAAGCCGACAAGACTGAATGTATTAACGTATGATTGGCTTGGGAGCGATTGTTTCCACCTGGGCGGAGGTATCAGACGGAATGGAGACTTTAAACGACCAGTAGCTGCTCACATGGGGGACAAATGCATCAGGACGGACTTGTATTACCATTCTTCCTCCCAAGTATCCCACCGAAGAAAAGGCAATTTGCCTCTGGAATTCAGCTGTACCAATCGCTGATGATCTTCCTGGTACTTGGAAGACAGCTGTGCATTGATAGTGACCTCCATATGCGATAGCCGATACCGGGAGATGCGTGACTCCACCACCCTAGCGAGAGACCCTGAGGAAAATACGGGGACACAATCGATCAAGGAGAGGCTCAAAAGGCGTGGACAGAGCACTTCTTGCCCATTGTGAGGGACAGCCAGGGCATTCAGGACTGCCTGATCAGCGGTGGGAAAGCCATCCAACTCTAGATGAACCAACGACGATGATAGAAGTCCGAGAAGGCGGATGAGCAATCGTGCGGGAAGGAGGAGATTCTTCAGACTGAGTGTCTTGAGGGCTGATTGCTTTGCTTTGAAGTGCGTATATATATGAGTGAATATCTTTTCTGAGTCCTCTTCTTCTGGATACAGTGGATCGTGCAGAATCAGACGCAGGTGCTCTAGATGGTGCATCTGCATGCGTGGAAGGACTGCAAGAAGGCCTAGGGGTGTTCCGGTAATGTCAAGACGCGTAAGACTTGACAAGACGACATTGCTTCCTCGATATACGCAGTGCTCTTCTTCACAATCATCGATGATAGAAAGTTCAAGTGTAACCAAGTTGGGCGTTTCTTTCAAGACCCTAAAACAGTCGACGTAATGATTGAATTCGACGGAACGGAGGGACAGCTTCCTGAGCTGTGACCACGGGATTGCCATTCCAAGGGCCTTTGAAGCGTCGCCGGTCCATCCGAAGCATCGTAGGCGAGGAAAGTCAGTCGTATTGAGTGAATCGATGAACTGCGGCTTATTCTTGACGTGGAGGCTCTCAAGATCGTTTGGCGCCGGTATGAGAAGGGGGAAAGACTCTTCGGTGGCTTCGTCAGCATCGACGCTAGATGGTGCTTGGATAGAGAAAGTTTTCATGTGGTTCATGTGAGCATGTATGAGCTGGAAGATCCTTCGCGGGATCTCCGATACCATATCACTGTTCCAACGGGAGAACTCCACATGCAAAGTTACCGACAAAGGATGTGTCCCCGACCTCTCCAAGAATGATGCGATTACGCTGAAAGGAGGGTTGCACATTCCACCGGTTTCCTCTCCATCCGCTGCGATCCAAATTACTTGGAATTCAGGATGGACTATGGCGATTGTTAGCGAAGACCATAACGCTTGATGTGCAATAGCAAGTCGTCGCCAGGTTGTGCAGACTTGGGTGAGGATCCATGGTGACTCCCTTTTTCGAGGCGTGACTAGGCCGGTACCTGTGCAAGTGGAGAATATTTTCTGGAGGAGCTCCGGGGGGATTGCATTGATAGGAGCAGTCGAGATAAGATCATGGACGGCCATTGCCCCTTCAAAACTTGGTTAGAACTACGCGGTATCAGATCAATCTATCCGATGTCGGACATACTGCCACGCTCACTTTGCTTTCAGAAGGTAGGAGAATAGTCACTAGATAGCCTTGGAAGCAAGAGAGTGTAGCCTGGGTTGCGGCGGCGTCCGTAAGATAGGACGATTGGGCCCTCCTTGTCAGTCAGACATCAATATCAATATATCACGGTCGACACTACTCAGGGGCTTGAGACCTGCCCTACGGGATACAAGGCCAATAACATTCCTTGTTGTGCAACAGCATAATCCGACTAAACCGTGCTAAGAGTGCTAATTTTCTACACCGCTGAACACCAGCCAAACGGTAAAGAAGCTGGATGATGAGAGGAGCATGGCCACCACTAGGGTCATGATTTGCCGTTTACTTTCTTGCCCTTCTTTTCAGCCCTTTCTTTCTCGAGCCGCTCCTTCTCAGCCTCTTCCTTTGCAATCTCATGCGCGCGGTCGTTGAGGCCCAGTCTGTTTCGGCATATTTCGTATGCGTAGAACTAAAGGGAGGATCATAATGAGCGGATATGAAATAGCGTCTTAGAAAGCGGACAAACTTGGCTACGGGTAACTGTTTGGAGTTGGCGTATGAGTACTAAATTGAGATCGATAAGAGGAAGGAACGGACCGAAGATAGTGTTGGTTTCGCCATATTCCTGCGTCGCATCTGTTCTGATCAAGGATCCAAAGTTGAAGTCTTTGATCTTCTTCTCAAACCTACCATCGCCCAACCGTCAGCTGATTCGCCAAATCCGAGTCCAAAGACATACTCAGCAATGAACTTCCTCCACCGCTCCTTTCCCTCCGAGCTCTTCATCCAAGCTTCATCAATCTTGGTCAACTTGGAGTACGGCTCTTCACTAAGTTCCGGGAAATTTTGCATAACATATTCGAAGATCTCGTCATCGTGCCTATCATCGCGCGGTAATCCAATGAGATGAAGTGATAACATGCGTTGGGAAACTCAATGAGTACTTCGTTAGGTGGAGGTCCTTTGGTGCGACTTTCTCCAAGAGATTCCAATATGTCTAAGCAAAGCAGAATGAGTTAAAGTAGAGGCGGCGTGCCGGTTACCAACCTGGGCCTGTTCGACAGCTTTGACGGCGAACCTTTGAAACTCTGTCAATTCCTTAAAACACATTTATTTCCACGACTCCACATACTGTTTCTCAATCTGGATACGAATAAAGGGTTTCCGATTAGCGACTCATCGCGGGCGAGGTGCGTGGGTACACCAATATTTACCTCCATAAGATTCTGGGCATTCTTGGGGTCGAACTTGCCAGACATGTCTGCAGATGGGCGTGAATATAAGTGTAAGATTGGGATTGAGCGTTGGGGATGACGGAAATGACACAAAGAGGTTTATATGTACGATGATGTGGCAGATTCTCGAGTTGGGGATGAACCGACGCGCTGCTGGCAGTATAGCGGGCGTGGGACACGTGGCACTTCTCATGCGATCATGATCGACACTGGCAGTTGCAACACAAGACCAGGCTCCCCAGCCCAACTTGCGAGGATGGCGACGAAACGAGGAAGCAAGACAGCCAGAATGAGGCAGGGAGGAGGATATCAAAGGTCAGTTTCAAACAATATGCACTAGGTATAGCTACACAAATACAGATTCTGCGTACTCGATACAGGATTGAGGATAACAACAATCAAGAAGCTATGAACCGTTGATACCAATACCAAATCGCTTTAGCTTTTCGAAATACTTTTGCACCCTACTGGCTACTTGACGAGGCGTCCGTCGACCATCCATAGCTTGTGAAATCTTTTGCCATCTTTGATCCGGATCAGATTAGTTGCTGCGGCCCCAACGAAAGAGACGATGTCGAGCTCACCTATTCTTTTCGCCAACTGGTATCTCTTCTAGCAACTTTTCAAGCAGGTGCTGTTCAGAAGTCGACCAGGCTTGCTTATACGTCTCTGGCTTAGGCTTGCCAGCGTCACGCGAGCGCTTGGTCTTAGCGCCAACAGCTGGTGTAGGCGAGGGTGGGTCTTCTGGTTCCATCTTTAGCCTGCTCTTCTTCGACGGCCTATTATCGACCATATCGCATTCTTGTTCCTGGACTTTTGCCGAAGCACGGCGAACACGTGCTGATTTCATTGGCTGCTGCTGATGGTGATTAGATGGCGGCAATAATGGAGCTACTGGCTCCGAAGGTAATGTCGACGGCGGAGATATTCGATCTTCGTCGAGGGAAATGTCAACATGGGCACTCTCATCTTCTAAATCCCGTCGAACGACGACATTAGCCGGCACGCGTGCGCTGATCGATATGGTGAGACCACCACATTTGACCTTCCTCTTTTTGAGTTTCATCAGCCTTTCTAGCTCGAGCTCTTTCTTCAGTGAGGCAATATCGATCTCCTCGCCTTCGTCTTTGTCAAAACAACCGGCTCGGGTTAGCTCGTCAACAACGGGATCGAGGATACGACATTTGGCTGATTTGACGAATGATTGGAGCTCAGAGAGTTCCGAGCGCTGCGAGGAATGAGGTTGGGTCCGAGTATTGCGAGCGTCGTTGGCGATGAGCTTTAGAGGAGTGGGGTCTAAAGAAGGCTTTATAAACAACGAGGAGGGGGCCAGCGTCAGACAGCACATACCTCGCTCGGTATAAACGCCCCAGTCCAAGTCTGGGGGCTTCGTCCAGCCTTCTAGACGCTTGCTTAGCTTGCAAGCTGAGTCGTTGAGCTACATATCCCGCATCAATACCGTTCCCGCCATCGCAAAAAATATCCAGCTTACCTGTTCACTCAAGTTCGAGCAGAACTCATCAGGATCCTCCACAAATTCAGCCTTCAACTTCCGCAACCGCTCTATGTCGGACTGTGTACGGTCAAGAAAAGCTTTCTGTGAATCAATAAATTGGTGAAGCGCCTCGAAGCTGATATCAAGGCATTTTGAGCAAAGAGAACTGGGGACGGTGATGGGGGATACGTACGCCGCGGCGCGATTCTTGTCCATTCGTGTTGGATAGAGGGAATCATTTGAGGGAAGGGAGGGCGAAAGGGAGGGAGGAAAAGTTATCTGCAAGATGCCGTTTCTCACGAAGCCGAGGAATAGGGGCTTCTATCAATAAGCGCCTGCGTAACATCCATGATCTCATTCATCGATCGTGGACATCTCTTGTTACGCGAAGTGTAGGTTGCAGCACCATCGTTGTCCAGTCAAATCCAAATCTCGTCAACATTTAATACGAATAATTACGAAGGGTATACAATTGTTGGTCCTAGAAAACCTCTATAACGCTCATTATTGTACGTCGCAGAAAATGCGTGTAGATATATATAACGGTAGGCCGTTAAGATGATGGTCTTTCGAAAGGTATTGCAAGGGATCACCAGCTCTAACGTCTCCTTGCAGCAACCTTCGAAACGGCAGCCTTGATAACTCCACAAGCTTTTTCAATTTCCTTCTTAGTCAACCCTCCACCACCTTGACCACTATTCCCACCGCTGATGCTAAGCTTGATACTAGGCTTAGGTTCATTGACCTCGTGGCCCCTCAATCGCTTCGCCCGTGTGAGGAATACACCCTGAACCAAAGCTTCGTCGACGATCTCCTGCAATATACCTTCCTCAAACGTAATTTGCGAAGGAGAGGGGTGAGGGACGGATAGAGGCGATTGGAAAGTCTGCTTAGATGATCCATGCGTGGAAGTGGATCTAGTCTTGATCGAGAGCATGGGGGTAGAGAGGGCTGAGGATGGGTGGAGTGAATTCTTATTCGGAGTGGGGGTACCCTCAGGTGAATCGAGTGACGAGCGCCAGAACCCTTCTTTGAGTTGAAGGTGGATGAGAGGGCTAGCGGCATGACTGGGGATGGTGATACCATCCACCTTATCTAGAATGGCTCGTGCGGTGCGCGTGTTCTCCTGTAGGGATTCGAGGATGGAGGGTGTGGATGAGAGCATATGAATGGCTTCCGTAGCAGAGACGGCCAGGAGGGCTGGAAGAGAAGCGGAGAAGACGAAAGCCATGCCATTGCTTCGCTATGGAAGAACCTAGGTATTGGCATCACGGCAAGGACAAAATTCATAGCATGACTAACCTGATGGTCAATGACGGCTTGGTTTCCGGCACAGAAACCTCCACCAGCACCTAAACCAATAGCAGCAGAGGCGACGATCATGTCGATTTTTGTAGCCTATAAGAGAGTTCAGGAGAGGCAACGGAAGTACCCAGGCAGATGAACTTACTGGTACATTGTACAACTCGGTCAGGCCACGACCCGTTCGACCGACCGTGCCAAAAGACATACTCTCCTCAAGGATTAAACGATACTTGTACTTCTGCTTCAGCTCAATCAACTTCGGGAGATCAACCATAGCGCCATCTCGCTCAAAAATACCCTCTGTGACGATATACTTAGCCGAAACCTTCCTCGAAGTAAACCCAAGCATTCGGCTTAAGCAGCCACGTCGACGCAACCGACGCTTCTCCTCCTTCTCCACGCTCATCAAAACTTCCTCGAGGCTAGCCAAATCGTTATGTTCGAACCATTTCACGTTCGCGCGGGAAATTTCGATGCCTTTACGGATGGCGAAGTTGCAGTGCTTGTCGGCGATAATGAGGTCACCGCGCTTGCAAAAGGCAGGAATGACAGATTCGGTGGTAGCCATGGATTGAGCGTAGAGGATAGCAGCCTCCGTACCGAGAAAAGACGCGACAGTTTCTTCAAATTTGGTATGCACGTCAATCGTACCATAGAACCCGGATGGCCCGCAGCTACCAAGCCCGTAACGGCGAAGGGTGTCAATGGCTAGTGACTTAATGTGCTCATTGCCGGCGAGACCAGTGAAATTGTAGCTGGCAAGGTTGAGCACGGGTTTGGCCGTCTTCGTGAGTTTGGGTTTCGCGGTGTTTGGACCGGCGATGACAGAAATAGACGCAAGATCAACCTTTTCCTCGGTCGTCAACGGTGGTGAGAGTGGTTCCGGTGTCCATTCGTTTACAAGTTCATCAATTTCCTGTAGTGAAAAATGGGCAATCCAAGCACGCGACAGGAGTGTCCGACAGTACCTTCTCGTTAAATTCAATAAAATGCTTCTGCTGCTTTTCATTCCTCGTACGACTCTGCAAAAGTGTGCGAATTGCAAAAACGACGAGGATTAACTCCAACAATGTTCGACCAGGGTCATTCTGGTGCGAACTCTTGACATATCGCGCTATGACCGCAGAACCAGGTAACTGGTAGAACGCGGTTTCCAGAGATGACAGCGAATACGCTAGAAAAGCGAATAGAGGGTCAAACGAGGAGGACGGTGAGAGGGTGCTCATGTTGGCAGCCGTCCAGAAGGTGCCGGGACTGGTTGGAGGTAGAGAGCGCAGCAGAAGCTCAAAAGTGGCCCTGCAAAGAGATGGAGTGATTTTGCTGCTGCCGAAGTTCGGCCATTTCTTACGTAAACGATGCATGTCAGCAGCTCCTATCTATAATTAGGGGCTTAGATGCGCAAAAAGGTGAGCAAAGGTGATCAAGATGCCCCTGCAAGGCTTTACAGCCAGAATATAGGACTTGGACTATGAGTAGCGATTGACACTATGATTGGGGAAACGGATACTAAGTAGCCAACAGAGGTATCTCCCTGGTGCTATGTCAGAGCATGGACAGCAATACTGAAGTTCTCCATGTCCACTATATGGACCGCCCTGCCAGTACACTGCAGATGACTTGCAAAGGACCAGCTAAGTTTCTTTATTTCAACAGACTTTCACAACAAGCCCAAGGGAATTTTGATTTATTTGTCCCACTACGCGATTGACAAACAAAGACCAAATCCTGCGCGTCGCGTGCGCGTTGCTCCTTGTACTCTTTGACCTCACCACACCGCCATCCCTTCCCAACTGCCCTCCGTTCCCGTTCCCCTTTCCTAACGATGTTGGAAGCAAAACTTCAGGAGGCGAGTATCCTTAAGAAGCTGCTCGATGGTGCGCATCTTCTCCTCGCAGGCCCACCACGACCGCCTCCTCATCTATTCGTGTAGCCATCAAAGAGCTCGTGACGGACGCGAACTTTGACTGCAATGAGGAAGGTATTAACCTTCAAGCTATGGATAACTCACACGTCGCACTTGTTGTCGTCAAACTGGAATCGACCGGCTTCAAGAAGTATCGCTGCGATCGACCTATGCCACTAGGCGTCAACCTCAATTCCCTGACCAAAGTCCTCAAATGCGCTAAAGATGATGATCAGTGTACTCTTAAGGCAGGCGACGGCGGGGATGTACTGAATCTCGTGTATGAAGCCAAAGGTGCGTGGTGGCGTTTCAACATTTTGGCGCTTTTGTTGACTTTTATGTGTCCCCTTGTAGCGTCGGATCGTATCGCTGAGTATGATATGAAGCTTATGGATATCGACGCGGACCAGCTTGGTATTCCAGATACCGACTACGACGCCCGCATAACGATGTCCTCCTCCGAATTTTCGCGTATCGTGAAAGATCTCAGCCTGCTCGGCGAGAGTGTGCGTATTGAGGTCAACAAAGAAGGGGTGCGTTTCATCAGCGAGGGCGAGTCAGCGAATGGGAGCATACTGCTTAAACCTGCGGATGGGGCAGTGAAGATTGGTGATGACAATGGTGATGATGACGAAGACGAGAAGGATGACGACGAAGATGAGGATGAAGACAAGCCGAAGAAGAAGTCGAAGAAGGACACCAAGAAGAAGGTTAAGAAGGAAGCTGGAGATGATGTAGAGATGAACGGAGATGAGGAGGATGAAGAGTTCAAAGCCAAGAGTGATGATGAGGGCGAGGAAGAGAAGGAAGATGACGAAGAGGAAGAATCAGAGGGTAGTAAGAAGCGTAAGAAGTCCAGCTCTTCCAAGGTACTTTCTCCCCGCGACTATGCAGCGTATTTCAGCTAACCTTTGCTTGATTTTCAGGGAAAGAAGCCAAATAAGAAAGCAAAAAAAGACGAAGATTACTCCGGAGGTGTCAAGATTGAGATGAACCAGGGTGTCACCTTGACATTCTCTCTGAAATACCTCGTCAATTTCTCGAAAAGCTCGAGCTTGAGTGACCACATGTCGCTCATGATGAGCAACGATGTACCATTATTGGTTAGTCGTCGAATCTTTTCATTTGGAACGCTGAACCGACTGTACCTTGGCTTAGGTGGCGTATAACTTCGATGCGGGATACATTCGATACTACCTGGCTCCCAAAATCGGAGACGATTAAAACGTTCTTTATGATGACTACCTACTTATCTACATACTCGCTTTCTACGTTTTCTTTCTCAAATCCAATCTAATCTCCTGTACTCCTCGGTTATTTTATTTCATCAATGCAGAGTGTGACTTAGCTAAGTCAGGGATGAGTCAATGTATATCTTCCCACGGTCAATGCTTTGTGTTTACCTCGAGGCGTCTCCGCAGGCTTACCTTGACCAGTGAACCCCGTTGCAGAACATAAATCCCGGAATATCGTCTCGGCTCATCAGCCCAAAATTCACCAAGTGCTTCCCCGGAATACTGTTTACGCCTTTCGAGGACTGCGCAATCGAGGACGTGGGTGGCGGAAGCTAAGCGCTGGACATATTAGTCAGTCTACCTTGTTCCTCCACCTTCATGTCGCTGAAGGAGGCTTCAAAGCCGCTTACCCATCGCAACACAGCTTGTAACCGAATTTCTTCCTTATCCTCCTCTGACTTGGACGACGATAACCAAAGAAGCGGCGGCGCGTTGCAGGACTTTTATTTATCTTCACCTTCCCTTCGCATACATTTTCGCTGTACATGCCGCCCCAAATCCAGAGAAATGGTAACTCTAGCACTGCAATGACAAGCAAGAAAACCACGTCGGAGGACGATGAGGCGAAGCCGTACGTGATTGTTACAGAGATTGGTAAAGGGAGTTTCGCGACGGTGTATAAGGGGTATCATGAGGTGAGCTGCAAGGCGGAATACCAACTGGAGTACGGGTGATCCCCCCTCTGATACATCCAACAGCAAACCCACCATCAAGTCGCCGTTAAAGCTGTCAAGCGAGATAAACTCTCAGCCAAGTTATTTGACAATCTACAAAGCGAGATAGAGATCCTAAAGTCTCTCTCACATCGTCATATCACCAGATTGCTTGACATTGTTCGAGGAGAGAGGAATATCTTCTTGATTATCGAGTATTGCGCTGGTGGGGATTTGACCAACTATATCAAGAAACGTGGTCGAGTGGAGGGGTTAGAGTACATTCCGTCTCCTGGAGCAGCACCGCAGTATTACCCTCATCCACGGACGGGGGGACTGGCTGAGATTGTTGTTAGGAGTTACCTCCGTCAGCTAGGTGAGGATCCTCGTTTCTTACCTCGTTCGGACACATTATGACCATCTTAGCCCGAGCACTCAAATTCCTTCGGCAACGCAACCTTATCCATCGTGACATCAAGCCCCAGAATCTCCTCCTCAATCCTGCTTCCCCGGAAGAACTTGCTCGTGGACATCCATTAGGCGTGCCTATACTCAAAATAGCCGATTTCGGTTTCGCGCGTAGCCTTCCGAGTACCATGATGGCCGAAACTTTGTGCGGATCTCCGTTGTACATGGCTCCCGAGATCTTGCGGTACGAGAAGTACAACGAACGCGTGGATCTGTGGTCTGTTGGCGCAGTTCTCTATGAAATGGCTGTCGGGAAACCTCCGTTCCGAGCCCAAAATCATATTGAGCTGCTGAAGAAGATAGACAGTTCCAAGGGTATTAAATTCCCCGACGAGGACCCTCGGAATGAAGGAAACACGGAGATATCTGTTGTACCTCCGGACGTGAAAGACTTGATCAGAGCGTTGCTGAAGAGAGTTCCTACTGAACGTGCTACGTTTGACAATTTCTTCAAGAGTCCGGCGTTGGCGAATTCCAAGTTTCCTAGACCGAAGGAGTCAATTACATTGGATACTTCGGCGAACTCTGCGAATGCTTCACAAGGACCTGTGTCACCAGGAAGAGCTGCTACCCCTGAAGCCCATCGTATCATCCCTCCGGAAGTCCTTGATCCCAACACCATCATCCCACCAAGCAAGTTCCACTTCCGGAAACGGGAAAGTACAGAGGGTGCTGACGCTGCTGGTGGCAGTGGAACTGGTGCGAATGGTTTGTCTCGTAATAGGTAAGTCCTCCTTCCTTGTCTATGTAACGCAAATGTGTATATCGTTTACAGCTCTTCATCATCCCGCGAGAAGGCAACACCCCCTACGAACACGCGGCGACCATCAGCAACCAATGGTCGACCGTCAGAGCCTCTGAACGCTGTAGAACGCGCGCTATCTACTGAAGGGTCTTTCATCCCCGGGGAGACTGAGGAAGATGGTATGTTACGTCGAGAGTACGTCCTCGTAGGCGATATACGAGCTGTAGAGTTTAATCGTGCTATTGACGGTGCGTCCTGTATCTACCCTCCCCCCTCCCGCCGCGGTAACTAATCACATAAACTAGAACTTAATACCGCCCCTCGGCGTCCCCTCCAGGATCGTAAAATACCACCCTCCCCTCTCATAGAAGATTACCCCGGTCGAGACACACCGACAGAAGTATCACCTTCCAACAAGAATCCTACCTTCCCACCTCCACCCCATCCTCAAGCTCCTTCACTATCTTCTTCCCCTTCGAGTGTCGCATCTCGTGCAGCGACAAACGCTTTGAACCGCGCCATCAACCTAGCCACTAAGAAACTCTTCGGCACGTCCGCACCTCGGTCTCCACCGAGACCACATGGCAGCAACTCTTCATCTCCAAGGAGGCCGCCGCTTATCCCCTTGGATGCGGACAGTCAGAGAAATCCGATGGAAGATGAATTATTGGGACAGTTGGAGGAATTGGCGCAGAAGACGGACGTATTGACACATTGGGCGGATGAGATGTATGAGTATGTGAAGGCGGTACCGCAGAGTGAGCTCTTCATATTGATTTACCTCATCACTGACATTTCACTGACGGATGAGGACTTGCAATTGTAGAACCCCTGGCAGACCCAAGCAAGTTCATTCCTCGTGAAGGAGAAGCCGAGAAACACGCTAAGCGTAGGAAAAACGCAGATCTCGAGGCCGAGCTAAACGCTGTCACCTGTGTCGCTGTATATATGCTCTTGATGTCGTTCTCGCAGAAAGGCATCAATATGCTGCGCCATCATCAGGAGCATATGCGTATGCGGTATCCGGACGATGATTATGTGGTTAGCGAGGGGTTTACTGAAGGTGGGTTGTATGGCTTGCTCGAATCGAGTGATCGGTTGACTGATTAGCTTTGATAGCATTGAACTGGTTCAAGGAGCACTTCATCAAGTGTAATGACCGGGCGGCGCTAGTGAAGACATGGCTACCTGCCCAATATGAAGGCCCCAAGACGTGGTTGGATCAACTTGTTTACGACAGGGCCCTTGTTCTGGTTTGCTTGCCTTCCATAACTACCCCTTACCCTCGCTTACTCATTTACCTCAGAGTCGTACAGCCGCACGCAAGGAGCTGCTTGATCAGGCTTCTTCACCCGATGAATGCGAGAAGCTATATGAAGAGTCGCTGTGGTGCCTATACGCCTTACAAGACGACCTACTTCAAACAGGTAACCCATTCATGGAAGAAGATCGAGCCACTATTGCTACTTGTACGTCCCCAGCTTACATGTCCCGAATGATTCAGTTTCAACGATTATCTTAGGGATTAAGCGCACTAAATTACGCTTGCTGAGGTGCCGTGCTCGGATGTCTATGAATGATCGGGACCGGGTGAAGGACGCTCGTGCTGATCAAAACCTTGTCGACGTTGCTCGCATACCTGCGCCATGGGACAGGCCGTCTGACCAGCCAACCACACCACAACAGTAGCTCCAAATATCTTCGTTTTGTCTTCTCTTTCCTCTCCGTTCGTCCCATCTTCTAGGGCTAGATCTGATCTGTATCTCTACCACAACATCTCTCTGACCATCGACATGCATTCCGATTAATCCGTTTCACCCTTACAAACCTCATCCGGGATTTTTTCCCTTATTCATCACTATATCCCCCCATCAATGCTCATCTCAGCAGACTCTATGTATGTAAACTATATAGGGTAATATCTCTTTTCTGATACCTCCTCGCTACCCCATTTTGGCGTTTGTACTACCATTTTAACTAAGTATTGCAGTCATCGCATATGTTTTGTACTCTTATTTTGCGTGGATTGCTATAACATCGGGTTATACGATGGATGAATTGCTTCCGCTCAGAATTCGAACCCTTTGTTTAAATCTTCTTGGAGGAGTTCGCGCATGCCTGGTGGGAGGCGGGGCTTTCCTTCATTGGCGATGTAGCCTGACGGTGTATCGATCAAGTCAGTCTTCATCCTTCTAGTTACGCAAAGTGAGACTTCGCCTACGGAATGGCATTTCGACACTTTCTTTTGCGTTGAAGACTATGGTCGGGAAATCCTATCCAGATTCGTCAGCACGGACCCCAACTTCTTCGAAAGGCAGCTCATTCGTCTCGAGTATATAAATACCCACCACGTATGGGATTTTTGTAAGAGGCACTTCGTGACGATCTTAGTGATCAGATCGTCAGGTTGAGGGGACCGATGGGCTCACCTTGATCATCAACAACGATCTTGGTCACCCCAACTGCTGTATCTGTGGTCATCTGCACTGGTCCCAGATGGCGAGTGGGGAATCCCATCACCCTCAACTCGGACGTTCGATCGCGTGGTGGGTCGTCGCCTTCGGGTAAGTGAGTTATGGCAGATATCCAGAACGCAGATAAGAGAGGATACCAAGAATTCCCTAGAGAATTTGAACAGTGTAAGGCATCCTATGGTGTTGATATCCACACAGAAGCGGCTTACACCGAACAGGAACCATTCAAATCGACCGTCTCCGTCCTCCGGAGACAACCCTTTCTCAGCTTTCGGATCCAAGAGGCAGACTCTATTGATGGGCACACCGGCCTGCTTCATGCACTCAATAATACCTTCAGTATGGAACGATACGTTTGCAAGTTTGTCGCCCGCCGTTTTAGCAGATTGAAATGCATCTTGAAGTGTTTTGCAAGAGGACTTTGAGAGATGGGTGAACCGGACCTGGGATTGTGAGCCAGCCAGTATTCGCATATGCTAGAGTCACGGTTACAGGAATCAGGAGTCGATTTGAGGCGAAGTTATTGGTGAGTCTAACCGCATACTCTAGCTCTACCCAAGGAGGGATTGTTTTCTGGGAGTCGGGTTCGTCGTCCTCCATATGTTCTGGGAATGGATGAGTTGGGGGAACCAATCAAAGCGAGTACATCTCACCTACCGCATAGCTAAAGCCCATTGTAAAAGCTAGTCTAAACAGTTCGAAGTCCCACCAAAGTCGACTGTAACCGGACAAGTAGTGACTGGATGATAATCGCGAACTTTGTCACATGTAGTCAGATGAGACCCTAAGCCCCTATATTTTGGGACTTCTCGGAGACGATGTTGTGGTGGTCCTCGATCAACTTGGCGAAGGCGCGCTGTACTGGCCTCAAGACGTTAACAAACAGGATCTCCCTAGCATTGCACATGAATAAACTTTGGCACAGTGTATCGTAATACTTGCGTATCTCCTTCCCCGGGGGCATCCCCCATATTGCCATTTGTATGAGTTGATTTGCTATTGATTCGCTGTCACTATGGCTAACCCGGACATCGAAGAAGATATTTACCATCTGTTTTGACGGAAGATCGATGGCGGACATGTTACAGAACCCACGCTATGCGGTCAACTTTGTCAACGTTCAACGCTCTCCAGCCTACAACGTTTTGGATCCCCGCATCTTCCCCATGGACTTCTAGAACATCGGTGTGCTACTCATCTGTCTTTCCAATTCCCAGGTCCAGCCACAATCAGCTACTATCGTTCCATAAGCCACGCCTATCGCGGCACTGATGTGTTCCATGCATCACCGCATCACCGTACTACATACTCCCATGCTACATGGCCCGACCATGTCACTGTTGGTTTGTACTTTCTGTAACAAATTCACTTCTGGTGTCATCCAGGACGCATCAACGCAACGGAGAAATGTCAGGCCACTGACGATGACATACTGTATATACCCAGGACATCGAGGCTCGCCTCTTGTCTCTCTTATCCTCTTACCGCCACCATCCACTAGAGTAGACGTACGCTGCTCTTTCCCTTTAATTCTAGGTCAGGTGGACACTGGAAATCTGACTATCTGCGTGGTAGCGCCCGTTATATATAACGTCTTGTGTTTACCAGGCTAAGCGCCCTAGGCCACAAGCGCGATCACGCTCACGTGCGTTGTGGCGCTGCTACTTACTGGTTTGTTCGACAATGGGCCTCTTAACTTCAAACCACCACCACATCATTCCTAAGTAACTCAGAACTGCGGGAATTTGTGGCTCATTAAGCTATACCACTATAACCTGTCTATTTAGCTGTAATCCACAACCGACTGTGGTATTTCGGTGGTCCTCCAGTGAAATACCTTGAGCCTGGTACGTATACTTTATCGCTCTCTAATCACGCCAAATCATGTCTAACGTTATGAATAGGTGTCTCCTTCGGAAAAAATCCCCTCGACCAGTACCCGAGCCCCAAGCAAAGCACGTCAGTCTCAGCACCCCCATCGTCCATCGTGCCGTTGGCAGCAAGCCTTTTCAAACAAACCAGGCCACAGCAAAAATAAACCAGGGAGAGATGGCGAAAGAAACCCGCGGATACTGGATTGGGCCATGCCCGGTGACAGAGTTCCTCGACGAATTCCTTCCCGTCAAGCCAACGGCAAAGGGCAAGATTCCGACCTCCTCCAGTCTGGATATTCCAAGGACATACTTCAAGAAGAAGACTATTGTATCCGAACCTCAGATGTATGAAGAGGTGGTAGGTCGCTCCCCACAGCTTACGTCCGGCTTGATCTGACACCGCCATCATAGATCAACTTCTTGAACGGGGAAGGTGGACACAATTCACCCGCCCCGAAATTCACGTTTGTCAATACGTCCGCAAAACCCGACCCATACTCAGACAATGCAGCTAAAGTAAGGCCGGATGGGAGCGCTTATAAGAAGAAGACATACAATCCTGATCCAGAGGACCCCGACCAACCGCCAACCCGATTGGACTTGGTAGATGTTCCGCTTGAGATGAAATTCGGAGCACACCACGATATTCTTGAAGCATCAGCAAAGTATAACTCTGCCGACGTCGCCCCGTTGGAGGCCGATGGTGAACAAAGACTCCACAATCGAGGCCAGATTGTCACTTACGCCACGGAGATCTGCTCACGACAACATCGCACCCATCTTTTCATGGTGTTCATTTTCCACCCATATGCTCGCTTCATCCGCTGGGACCGTTCTGGGATCATTGTCAGTGAACGCTTCAACTACCTCAATGACTGCAGCCCCCTGGTCGATTTCTTCTGGCGCTACAGTCGACTGGAAAATCACCAACAAGGTCATGACCCGACTGTGAAGCTTGCGACCGCTAGAGAAACCAAGCGTGCTCAGAAGTACCTCTCGAAGTGGGCCCCTCGTAATACCGACCGGCCTGTTTACAAGATTGACGTGCCAGACCAACAAGAGAATAAGACCACTGTTCGTCAGTTCCTGGTATGGGGCGCACTTGCCGAGGCTGGGTCACCATTGGGTCGCGCTACGAAGGGATGGCCTGCTGTAGAAGCCACGGGCTCCTCTGAACCTGTCTTCTTGAAGGAGCAGTGGCGATCCGTGACTGTCGGATCCGAAATGGAAACGCTGAGAAAGTTGAACGATAACAACGTCAAGCATGTACCTACGCTCGTTTGCGGAGGCGACTTGGATCAGCATACGCAGTCGCATAAGTTTGCCGCGGCACCATGGAGGGTCTGTACAACGGATGTCAAGAAGGAGAAGACGATCGAAGAACGCATTCATACTCGCTTCACCGTGGCGGAAGTAGGAACAGTGCTTGAGAAGTTTTCGTCGTCGAAACAGATGATGAGCGCGGTCTACGATGCATTCAAAGGTATGTTGTCTTATTTACCGCCTCTTCGATTGTGCTGACCTGACTGTTCATTTTGCAGCACACCAGGAAGCGTACGAAAAATGCCACTTTCTTCATCGAGACATCAGCGGGGGGAACATCCTGATACTTGATGATGGCAGCGGCCTCTTGAGTGACTGGGATCTAGTTCTCGAAATCTCACAAATCGGTCAAGCCGGGCGTACGGGCGAACGAACTGTAAGTCACATTGACTTCTCTCCGTTTGGATTGGTGTTCATGTTCTTCAGGGAACCTGGCCGTTTATGTCGATCATGCTGCTGGAAAATCCGTACAAGACTCATACCGTGCGGGACGACTTGGAATCACTATTCTGGGTTGTGCTGTACTACGCACTGCTCTACCTCCCTCATAACCTAACGGAAACACTGGATGAGATCGTAGACAAAGTGTTCATGGACATAAATTTTGCTGCTCGGGATGGTCGACCTCGAGGTGGCGGTGGCAAAGTCACCTTGATCAATGGTGGGTATATCGGATTTAAAGTGGATCCTAGCCTCGAGTTTACCGACTGCCATCCTCTTGGCCGATTCGTCAATACTGTCGCTACCCGTCTACGAGGTTGGTATTCCATAACCAACGATCTCACCGCTGCACGTCCCAAGAATCCCTCGCCAACTCCCGAGGAGAGTATCTTGGCAGGCGATCCACTGCAGAAGCTCCATGCTGACGTCGAAGATCTGTGGAAGGAGACTCTCAATGCCGCCGACTGGCCTAAGGATGACAACGCTCAAATGCAAATTAATCCACCACCACAACGAGCGGGATATCGAGTATCTACGAAACATTCTCGTGAGGAGGAGGATGAGGTTGTCAATGACCCTGATATCCGAGTTCCGCCTTCAAAGAAGGTCAGGAGCTCGCGACGATGAGAGTCAGTTTCAACTCATTATGTTTGTATCTTACCCTCGACTATTTAGCCATGACTTTTGGCGTCATCGGCACTTATATATTTACGCTTGCATATGTATTGTTAGCATACTCCATTATAATTCCGTATTCCTGTGCCATTACATTTCATATTAGCTAAGGATTAATCGGGCATTCTCAAGTGTCTGACGCGAGCTTACTGGGCCCTACCAATATCTGAAGGTAGATGTTACCTACCAGTACCCCCTGATGCATGACGAACTTCCAAAAAGCAGTGAGAGAGTGAAGGTGAGAATGGAGATGGGGGGAAGATAGTTTCTGTCGAGAGATACCAACGATGATGGGGTTGACGCATCCTTCCTGTGACTAGGCGAGGTACCGGCTCATTTGCAAAGGTGGGAAATTCCACCTAAGGCTCGTCGACGACACGCTGGGATGAGAACAAGTAGTAGAACCACCCGGTGAAATGTATATAAGGAAGTTACTGTAAATGTTGTATCCTCAGCAGAACTTCTCAGCCTCACAGTAAGTGTCTTGCCCAATGCCTCCTAGCAGAGAAGCGGATCATTGAGTAGAGTCCAAGCTTGCTTATAGCTTAACGAGGGCGTGACGTTAACACAACTGCTTGCGGTCTAGCGCTGGTATCAGAGACTCCGGGCCAGCGAATCCCATCGTTGAACCACTTTCCGGATCCTATCCAACGGCATTGACGACGATAAGACTAGACATGCATTCGGGGCTAAGTTGCATGAAGAAGCTTGATGTGATGATGAATGAGCGCCATCTAAGTGGATCAATGTTATAATGTTTCTCTGGTGCCTCCAATGTAAGAACACCATTTCTGGTGATCGAAACCTGCAGAGATCCGTAACTTCTAGTTCGTTGGTCCTGGTCATTGTTATTATGCTCGTTCCTCAGGCCTGAGGGCCAACAGCCGGTGGAAGCAGCCGTTTCATGGATAATACAAAGCTCCCGACGGGAATCGAATCCGCTGTGTTTTCTAAGTATGCGCATTTTATAATTATAGGCAAGGAGATCATGCTAAAGATTACAGAGAGTACATGTTTACTGCTAGATGATAAGTAAATCAATATGGTGAATATGGCGATGTAGAGAACCGGTTTCCTATAAGGATTGGCACGCACAATGTATGTATGGTGAGTGGAAGAGGGGGAGACTGAGAGAGCGTATAACTAATGTCTCCTTCGCCGTCGTGAGCCGGTCTTGGCCTTCTTGGATGGAGGGACTCTGATTTCGGGGTCGGAAGCCTCAGCTTCTTCTGAGGGTGCATCCGGGGGAGGACGCTTGTTAGAAACTTTACTTCCAACAGTCCTCGTAGATTTCAATTGAATGCAAGCAGCATCGTTGGATGGCCAATCCTTGGACTTGAGAGCTTTCTTGTAGAATTTCTCCATCGCAATATGCTTCTTTTCGAGCGGATCACCCAACCAGACCGGGTCCTTGCGTGACTTGGCACGCCCGGGCGCCAGACGGGTGTCAGTCTTCCAGGTGTATAATAAGTTGATTATAGCGTGGACGAAGTCAGTCAACGGAGGGCAATTATTGAAATGGAAAAGCGCCGGGGGTACAAGAGATAGGAGGGAACCGTCGAGCAGAAGCGTCTTGCCGGAACCCCCACGAGGCCAGCCGTCCGCCTTGATGTAGTCGTAATCGTGAAAGACTTTTTGACAGGTGCCCTCAAGATCATAAACTGCATTATGAGGAAGATATAGGAGGCTGTAGTAGAGGACGACCCAGAAGAACGATTCCATGTCGTCGCGTACAGTATGAGCTTTGTAGGGGTTGGTGAGGAGCATGTATGACATAAATGGCCAGGTACCCTAAACATGCATAATGAGAATGTATTGAACTGAGCTAAGTGTGAAGACTCACCGTGCGCTCGCCAGTGCGCGCACCCTCACCAAGCTCGGAGACCTCCAGCGCAAGATCCCAGTCGTTTAGGAGGCCTTTCCCGTTGTCAAGAATCAAGATATTACCTCCACTGACATCCCGATGGAGCAGTCGGCATTTCTCGTAAGCTTCCTTGTGCCCTACGAGGAAGGATTAGCCGGCGCTGTGAGATACGGATGGCGAACACTACGAACCTTTGAATGCATCGTATATAGTGGACATCATTTCCTTGGACGACTTGAATTGTTCCAGCGGTCTTCCCACTTCCTGCGTGACGAACCGAACGTGCACTCGCCTCTCAATCCTTTTCACCATCTGCGGATTAGTCGTTTTGATCCTCCACCCTGCATCTTCGAACTCGTGCGACCGCGTGCGTTGGGGCAAGTCACCTCCACATACAAGTGTCGGTACATACTTAACCCCTTTGTTGTTCAATTTCTTTAGAGTCTCCACCTCCGGCGTCACTTTCGAGGATCGCCACTGCTCCTTCAAGAACACGGGATCATCTTTGAACTCGCCATCCGTCACCTCTACAGCTGGCCATCCCTTCGTAGCGCGTCCCAACGGCGACTGCGCCTCCGCTAGTGCTCCCCAAACCAAGAACTGTCGAATAGTCTCTGTGTCACCATCCTTATCCGGCACGTCCAGCTTGTAGACGCGACGGCTCACTCTGGAGGGAGCCCATTGAGCGAGCTTGATACGAGCGTGTATGGCTTCCTCAGGACTCGCCAGTCTCACAGTCGGATCGCATCCCTGACCAACTCGATCAAGCTGGCCGAAGCGCGAAAAGAAATTGGCCAAAGGGGTGCAGTCGTTGACGTAGTTGAATCGAGCACTGACAACAATGCCGGCGCGATCCCAGCGGATGAGACGAGCGTATGGATGGAACATATACACCATGAACAGATGCGTACGATGTTGGCGAGAGCAAATCTCGGTGGCGTAGGTGACAATCTGGCCTCGTTTGAACATCCTCTCCTTAGCGCTGGCCTCCAACGGAGCCACTTCGTCCGAAGTCGGTTTGACTGACTCTTCAAGTATGTCATATCCTACTCCGAGCTTCAACTCGACCGCCAAGGCAATCCGGTCGAAGTCGTTCGGGGATGTCCTGGGGGGAGCGTCCCCCTCGTAATACACGCTCACATCTTGCTTGATCCGAGAGCCCGGTAGGGAGTTTGGGTCGGGTTGTCTAGATGTATCTGCCATGACAAGTCCCGGGGCAATGGCCGAATGCTTCTTACCACCATTGAAAAATGTTTTCTATGAAAGGTGCATTAGGTGGAGAGTTAGCTGTGTAGAGTTCGCAGCACGTACTAGATGAGGATATATGTCGTCCTCATGTCTGATCTTGTACCCTTTGAAATAGGTCTTCGGAATAGGATTTGGGTTCTTAATCTTTTTCCCGGTCGTCTTCTTGGTCTCCCTGAGTGGTAGGAATTCGTCGAGAAATTCAGCCACGGGACATGGACCAATCCAATAGCCCTTGGTCTCATCAGCCATGTTGCGTTGATTTTCTTTAAGATCGGTTTGGAAGATTCGATAGGCTTTGCTCCCAGTTGCTCGATAACCGATTGGGGTACTGACGATAGTAGGAAGGGTCGGTTGAGAGGGTGTAACAGGTGGACGTTGACGATGTGGCGTGCTCTGGAGCTGTCGGGGATTAGGCATAGCGTCAGAGTCGCGTTAACGGAGAAGAGGATACAAGACCCACATATTATTTACCGGCTATTTAACCAGAAAATGAGGACCACAGAGCCACAGTGGTGTGTAAACGTCGACCACTAGAGAATGTGAGTAAACAGTCCACAGAAGCTGAAGCGCAGTTCTGAAGTGGTAGTGGATCGAGTTTAAGAGTCAGTTGTGGCACGCACTCATTGTCGAACTTGTAAGTAGTTTGCGCCACAGCACACGTGGGCGTGATATTTGGCAGTGTTTGTGGCCTAGGGGCCAGCACACTTGGTAGCACATGTACAGTCGCGTTGCTTGACCACTTGCAATTGAACATATCCGCAAATTCACAAGCACAACTACGCGCCTAAAACGTACTACATGCAAGTCAGATCCGCCATTGAGGGTGGCCAAACCGGTATCTGAATCTCCCAACCTAACAACCCATCCTCTATCGCCCAAGAGTCCCGAAACACCATACCACAGCTGTCCAATCCTAACAAACGAGACACCTCTGCTGAGTCCTTTCGGAGCTACTGGACAGGGTAAAAGGGTGAGCTCAATGAACACATGGTACCGCTGAGTTATGCAAACCTTGGAAGTCAGGGCTCGCACACTTGGATAAATTTTCGCGGTGGCCTCAACGTCAAAAGCGAGCTCTACATCTTCGATAGACTCACCGCCATCTATGAAAGGTGGGTCTGACGGAGGTGGAGACAGAGGATATTGGATGGCTGTCAATTTTGGTTGAACGGTATCGATGGGATGCTGCATTTGAGAGGCATTGCGATGAGAGGCATTGCGATGCAAGAAGGTGACTGAGCGAAGAGGCGAAGGATATGCGAAACGGTCCGAATTTCTGGCCTCAGATGACGTTTCATGCACACTAGCCCGAGGGGGATGAGGCAGAGAACGATTCTCTTTCTCACGAGCGGATGAAGGGCTGCTATACAAAGGTGTAGGAAGAAACGTCGTCACCTTCCTCGAGGGTTTCCCAGTCGGCCGGATGGCAGCGGGAGACAAGCTAAGTGGAGCAGGACGAAACCTCGTTGGTAATCGAAACTTCCCCGAGGTCTTGTCAGTCTTCTTTGTCTTCCCCTTGGCGGACGGAAGGGTCGTCCAGGAAGAGTCCGCTTCATCGCCGTCAAGTTGACGTAGGAATGTGTATGGATCGCTCCTGCGAGGATTGTTACTAACTTGGGGAGGGCGATGGGATTTCGGGGGCGAAGGCGAAAGGGATCGCATTCGTTTGTTTGGCGTATAATGCTGGGTACCGGGGTTCAAAGCCGAGCTAACAGGTAATATTTTTGAGGGTTCAGCATTAACATAAGGCATAATCTGAGATGGCAAGGGAGGCGCGGCGTGAGTTGGTACATACATATGATTAGGGTGCCGGGCGGAGGGAAAGTCGTTTGAGATCAGTTTAGTAAAGGAGGGAAGATTCCCAGCATCAGTATGTTTCGAAAGAGCAGCAGCAGCAGGTGATTTAGGTAAAGGAAGTAGACGTTGGTGTAGTGCAGGTCCAGTCGTAGTTGCAGCAGTTCGAGGAAGCATAGGAGAAGAGAAAGCATCATGATTGCCAGGGAAAGAGGCAGGCGAAGACAAGGCAGAAAAAGGAGGGAGATGACACGGTAGTTCCGGCTGATTCCCGCGGTTGATCATAGAGATTTGGGAAGAGAGGGGAGGGTCATCCGGGTCGTCATGAGCGGGCGTGGCATAGACTATATGCTGCGGAAGTGATCGACTTGACTTAGCGGATGTCCGGGGACTTGGATAAGGCTGGGCCAACGGCGAAGAAAAAGCATCACGAACAATATGATTCGAGAGTGTAGACGGAGCGGCAGGATAAGAGCAGAACCCATGCGAGGGGGGTTGGTGGTGAAACAAATCCATGGTTTGAGATGACTGAGGCGGAACAGAAAGCAGATCCCCAGACACAGTAGGAGTATCGTCCAATGCGGTTGATTCGGTGGTGCCCCCAGCGGGCCGCGAGTCAGACGGCGACACAGAGCAGGGCATAGGAGAGCCAGACAAGTCGCGGCGAGCCCGAAGACGCGTAAAATCTTTGGAACGGTGATTGAAGGCACCCTGATTTCGCGCTGTCGCAGCTGCAGCATGCTGGGTCGAAGAAGGAGCATTCTCCTGAGATGGCTGAGGAGGGACATTGGCCAGACTAGGGGGTACCTTTGTCACAGTAACACCGTCCGATTTCCCTTTCTTCGCAGATCCCTGGTATCGTCCTCTTGGAACAGGTAATGCAAGCTGACCTTGTTTCATTTTCCCCTTCTTTGCACCGATACCAGCACCAGAAGCAACGATGGGTTTATCCAAAGGTTTGAATCCGGGTTTCTTGCGAGAATCATTCTTCTCCAAAGTAGTTCGACAATTTCCGGTCCTCGAAGCAGCATTTATCTTGGCTATAGTCCATGGATTGGGTTTGTAAATTACCGCTTCGTCTCGTGTCAAGAGATCCAAGTCTTTGAGCAGTTCAGTTTCACTGGACGCGGATTTGGTTTGCGGGGTGGATTCGTTGTTGTTGTTGTTGTCGTCGTCGTCTGAGTCATCATCAACGATACAATCGCGAAGGCTGAATCTCCAGCAGCTGGTCATCCTATAGAACGTCTAGGTTAGCATGGATGCGCGGTGATTTGTATAGATTCCAGAAAGCCCAAGAGACAAAACTTGAAGCAGTCTTCAAGTGTGGGAATATTTCTATAAAAGACCGATTCTGTATAAAGAATTTTGAAGTTTCATAAGTTACTGAGAGAAACCACAAGGGTGCACTATAACAACAACCACTCAAACCAGCAGTATATGTAAGTAAATCCAAGAAGAAACCCAAGGGTTAACTAAAAAGCCACCATTTGCCCAACAATAATGTAAGAAAGGGGGAGCCTGAGGGACCGTCTATCCGTGTATGTGCGATATAAAAGTGGTAAGTATGAGGTGAGTATAACTATGCGATGGTGATGCGGGACGTGATGAGGAAGCGTGTAGGAACTAAGTGCGTGAATATTATATTGGGAGGTGTTGGAGGGTGTCGCTCGGAATTGAAGGAAGGGGAGTGACGATGGGAATTTGTCAGTTTCGGAATCAAATAGTTATCTGAACCGCGGGCATCGCAGGGCTCGACGCAGCAGGCGTCAACGAGCCATGCCTTTCCACAGGCGACCCAGACCCATTTGAGCTCCCAGCAGAGTTCTGATGCCCGTGGCCAATCCTCTTCCACCAACCTTTCATCCTCCCATTTGGCTCCGTAGGACCGGGATCGCTAGCACCACTACTCCCAGATCCTATTCTTTGCTCATTAACGACCACGGCCGTCTTCGGTAACCCCATACCTAACCCGATGCCCAAACTTGAATGCGTCGAGTGCGTTGACATAGATTGGTGTGAATGGTGCGATTGAATGGACACCTTTTCACTGGCACTACTGTTACTCTCTGTAGAGTATACCGACACGCCGTCCGCGTTGGCAACATGACTTGCCCGAGATAGCCTGCCATTTCGGGAGGACATCGAATCGCTGGATGGTGATGAAGGAGACGAGGTTTCCTCCGGCGAGGAATGCTTGACGATGTCGTTAGGATCGATGTAATAAGTGAACGGTCCTTCCTTGTCTTTATCCGTCGTCGGTGCCGGGTTGAAAATCGCGTCAATTATGTTTTCTGTGATCTTCGGACCATACGCAAGGCCGAGCGTGTCAAGCGAGTACTCTTTGTCCAGAATCTTGACTTTGGCGACACCTCCAGAATCAGTGCGTCGAATTCCAGGTCCGTAGCCTGTTCCAATCTCCGATAACAATCCCATGTTGCTTCCCATCGCTGCGGCCATGCCCCTTTCCAAACCAGCAATTCTAGGGCGTAACCGCAACACGTCGCTATCCAATACGCCCTTGATACCACCGAGGATTTCTCCCTTGGGAAGTGGAGGTGCTATGTAACTCTTTTCACCGCCAACACATTCCAATTGAACCGTTAATTTGAGCGTAGCATTCGTTTTGGACTTTTGCAGGAGGTAGCGCCGAGTGACAGAAGGGGCGGAAGCGTATTGCGCAAGGTTGAGGTAGAGGACGCCCAACCGGGGATTTTGAGGCGACGACGGGTCGTTGGGTATCACGCGCTAAAGGCAGCATCAAGCAAACTTGCCCCAATCAACTGATAAACAGATTCTCTCACCTGCATGACCTCTAATTTAAGCTCGTTCGGGAGCAGCTCCATTGTGTCTCTTTCAACATCCATCTTCACCACTACATCCACCTTGTGCTCCCAAGTCACTCTGTGTTCCTTAAGCCGACCATAGGGCGTGATTCCCCGCGAAGACGAGTAGCCATCCACGGGTGTTGTGGCGGCTAGGGAGGGTGTTGACTGTTCCTCAGGTTCCCGGTACAGATGCGAGCTAAGCTCTATGAGCGTTGGTATGCGAGAGGATGACATCGATGGGGATAGTGCTGCTGGAGGTATGGCTGATATGGGTGTGCTCGGCTGGCTCGTTGTGCCGCTACCGTGTCGAGAAACCACGACAGAAGGAATTGAAGGCGTATCTTCCAAAGACCCAACATCAGGACTACCAGTGTTACTTCCTTGACTATCCTCACTCTCCTCCCCAACCCCCGACTGTGCTTGCTCCTCCTCGTGTTGCTCTCTGCCGCTCGGCGTCCTCGGTCGAGAGCGATTCCTCTTCTTCACCATACCCAGAAGTCCCTGTCTCGATCCTGGCACCGTCTGAACATTCTTAAACCGCCACTTGACGCCAAACTCGCCTGCGATAAGCGGCACGCTGGCTATTTCATGGATGTGAAGTCGTACGTGGAAGAGTGTGTGACGGGGTAGGAGGTGATTCAACTGCGCAAGTAAGCCATGTGTGGGGGTCGGCGGGACAGGTGTTTCTGGGGGTAATACTGCGGACGGGAGTGGCGAAGGCAGGATATGTCCAAGTATGGGTAGAGGACTCGGAGGAGGTCGTCTGGGAGATTTGTGGAGTCCCCCTGAGTTACTATTCGCACCGTCCAGCATCTGCGGCGTCATTTCACAGTTTCAAAGGTTGAGCTTCAGAGTCGCGGTGTAGGCCAGTGGTTGAAGAAACGTTCAAGTGGTTCGTGATGCTGTAGCGTTGTGCGCTTTGGCCTGTGGTTCTGTGCAAGGGCCAGAGGTGCGATGATGTGGCAGTTCTCCGTTCTTCTCGAGGCACGCTGGCGTCGTAAATGAGACAATTACGGGTCGAAAAACTAAAGTATGGGTTGGCAGCATGAACTGGCGAAAAGGAGAAGAACCATGAGCAGTTCTGGTGCAGCCGTGAAACTTGATAAGTGGTGACAAATACAAGTTGACCCCATGTCTGCCGGAGCTAACACAACCAAATACTTACCGAAAACCAGGTTCGCACGTCCGGCGGGAATATTGTCGTTATTTGGGCGTTATCCAAAAAACGGCTGCTTGCACCAACTGTTGAGCCTCGAGGCGTCAATATTCAATAGCCAAAACCAATGCTTTCACTTATTACACGTTTCCGACACCGGAAATAGAGATCTTGCTTGGGAGGTTTCAGAAAACCATATATCCACTTGGTTCATCTTCTCATCAAGTTTCTTCTTGCAACTTAGCCCCGAATGTCTTATTGTCGCCAATCTCGCTGAATGGGACCCGGAGCGTTGTTCGCCGATGAGAATCTGCGGGCTTACTGTAGCCGGAGCCTCTGATACCGCGCTGGGACATCAGATCGTAGAAATGGTACTCGAAGCTTAGCCTGTATCAAGAACCGAAGTTTAGTATGTGCTTGCCAACGTTGGGCCCACGCTCGGATTCCAACTGCGAACAGAAGGCGCGTGCTTGCGACCTACACATGGCTGGCGGGACTTAGGCTGGCTCTGGTATGACCTCCTCTACACAACCGTCCGACCTGCTATGTAATACCTACTGAGGGCGCCCATGAGTCGACCCCGGGAAGCCTCATGTAGCCGATCCTCTTACATCAGATCAGCGATCATGGCATCGTTTTACTGTCGACCCCCTTTCGTGGACTCTCTTCTCCTGCTCCGTCTACAACTTTGAACCATATTGCTCGTGATGAGTTTAAGTTGCTGGTCTATCCATTATACGGGTTCGCGGCATCTGGTCAACCAAGTCGTTTACTTCTCCAGCGTATAGCGGCCTATGCCACGCCCGCTCGTGAAGGCGGCGCTCCCAGAGACCTAAGGCTCTGTGAAACGCCGCATTAACGAACATCACTCAATTGATCCTAGTACCCAAACTGTACACAGTCAATGGTCCTCCCCCTCGGTCGACCCGTCCTTGTTGCCTTTCCCATTCTGATTACGCTTGCAGAATGTATCGAAAGACCGCTGGGTCAACTACCTCGAAGGACCCCGGTTGGTTCATATTATTATATCTCATTAATATTTCCTCATCTCCCTTCTCGCTTTGCAAATAGGGTCAAACACAATCGTCGGGGTCACGTGTGCTGTGGCGGCCAATCAGTGTCCCAAGTGGCTCAACCTAGACCCTTACTCGCTTTCAGATATTGGGCATACGGGAACCAACACAAGATGGCCAACGACACGGAGGGCTTTTGGATTGGACCATGCCCTGTGACGGAGTTCTTCGACACATTCTTGCCTGTTCCTGGCAAGGATACAAGGAAAGGGACTCAGACTCGGAAACGAAAGACTTTAGATTCCTCGACCTCTATATCGAAGACCTATTTCAAGGGCTGCAAAATCAGACGTGTGGAAGACATATATCCTCGACTAGTGAGTCGACCGTCATTCAATTAGGCCTTCCACTTAAGATCGTACCCGCAGGAAGCCTTCTTCAATGTCGCCCAGAAGCATCCAGCTATCGCTCCGAGACATGTCATGGTGGACACAACTCGGAACGACCCAAACCTCACAGGGGGCTCTCGAGTCAAACAGAATGCGAATGCAAGCATATATCGTGCAGAAGATAACCCCTCCAGTACGCGCCTGAAGGACTTTGAGCAGATTGCTATGACGATTGAGATGAAGTTCGGAGTAGAGCATGACATTCTTGAAGAATCAGCTAAATCAAATTCCGACGACGTTGCTCCTTTGGAGACTGGCGCAACTTCTCAGTTGCGAGGCCAGCTTGTGGCTAACGCCACCGAGATTTGCTCTCGACAATACCGCACACATCTGTTCATGATCTATATGTTCCATCCCTACGCTCGTCTCATCCGCTGGGACCGCGCTGGCATCGTCGTCACTGCTCGATTCAACTACGTCAACGACTGCACCCCTTTGGCCAATTTCTTTTCGCGCTTCGGCCAACTTGATCGAGTTGGTCAGGGATGCGATCCGACTGTGAGGCTGGCGAGTCCTGAGGAAGCCAGACACGCTCGTACCAAGCTCGCTCAATGGGCTCCCTCCAGAGTGAGCCGTCGCGTCTACAAGCTGGACGTGCCGGATAAGGACGGTGACACAGAGACTATCCGACAGTTCTTGGTTTGGGGAGCACTAGCGGAGGCGCAGTCGCCGTTGGGACGCGCTACAAAGGGATGGCCAGCTGTAGAGGTGACGGGTGGCGAGTTCAAAGATGATCCCGTGTTCTTGAAGGAGCAGTGGCGATCCTCGAAAGTGACGCCGGAGGTGGAGACTCTAAAGAAATTGAACACCAAAGGGGTTAAGTATGTGCCGACACTTGTATGCGGAGGTGACTTGCCCCAACGCACGCGGTCGCACGATTTCGAAGATTCATGGTGGCGGATCAAAACGACTAGTCCGCAGATGGTGAAGAAGATTGAGAGACGAATCCATGTTCGGTTCGTCACGAAGGAAGTGGGAAGACCGCTGGAACGATTCAAGTCGTCCAAGGAAATGATGTCTACTATATATGATGCGTTCAAAGGTTCGTAGTGTTCGCCATCTGTATCTCACAGCGCCAGCTAACCCTCCCCCGTAGGGCACAAGGAAGCTTACGAGAAATGCCGACTGCTTCATCGGGATGTCAGTGGGGGTAATATTCTGATTCTTGACAACGGGAAAGGCCTCCTAAACGACTGGGACCTTGCGCTGGAGATCTCCGAGCTTGGTGAGGGTTCACGCACTGGCGAGCGCACGGTGAGTCTCACGCTTAGCTCAGCTCAATACATTCTCATTCTGGATGTTCAGGGCACCTGGCCGTTCATGTCCTACATGCTTCTTTCCGACCCCTACAAGACTCATACCGTACGCGACGACATGGAATCATTCTTCTGGGTCGTCCTCTACTACAGCCTCCTATATCTTCCCCACACCGCCGTCTCCAAACTTCCAGGAACATGTCAAACAATCTTTCATGACTACGACTACGTCGATGATGATGGCTGGCCTCGTGGTGGGGCTGGCAAGTTGAAGGTTTTGGTTGGATCCCTCTCATCTCGTGGCCCCCCTACGCCTTTCCAGTACGGAACTTGTCCCCCGTTGACTGCATTCGTCCGCGACATGATCCAGCTATTGTTGGACTGGCAAGGAAGGTCGAACCGAATAGCTGCGCGTACGAAAGCACGCAAAGATCCAGTCTGGTGGGGCGATCCACTCAAAAAGAAGCATGCTGCGATGGAGAAATTATACAAGAAGGCTCTCAAGTCCAAGGATTGGCCATCCAACGATGCTGCTTGTATCCAACTGAAATCCACGAGGACCGTTGGGAGTAAAGTTTCTAACAAGCGTCCTCTCCCAGATGAATCCTCAGACGAAGCTGAGGCTTCCGACTCCGAAATCAGAGTCCCTCCGTCTAAGAAGGCCAAGACTAGCTTGCGACGGCGAAGGAGACATTAGTTACATGCTCTCTTAGACTCTCCCCCTCCTCCGCTCACCGCTAATACGTTGTGGGTGCCAGTTCCCATATTCATTAATTTACTCATCATCTAGCAGTAAACATGCACTATCTGTAAACTCCAGCGCGACCTCCTTGCCTATAATTATATAATGCACATACTTAGGAAACACCAGAAACGACTGGGGACAGTCATGAGAACAGGCGCTATAGCCCCTAAGGCCGCAAGCACGACCAAATAGGCGATCACGCTCACGTGCGCTGTGGCGCGGTTACTTACTGGTTTGTTCGACAATGGAGCCTCTTAACTTCAGGCCACCACCACCTCATTTCCAAGTGACTCAGAACTGCGGACAACTGTGGCTGATTAAGCTCTACCACTACACCGTACTTTATTTGACGAACAATAGCCTCAATCCACAACCGACTGTGGTATTTCTGTGGTCCTCTCTGTTAAATACGAGCTTGGTACGTATGCTTTATCGCTCTCCAAGGATACCAAATAATGTCTAACGCTATGAACAGGTTCCGCCTTCGGAAAACACCACCTCGACCGGCACCTGAGCCCGAAGCGAAGCACGTCAGTCTCAGCACCCCCATCGTCCATCGTGCCGTTGGCAGCAAGCCTTTTCAAACAAACCAGGCCACAGCAAAAATAAACCAGGGAGAGATGGCGAAAGAAACCCGCGGATACTGGATTGGGCCATGCCCGGTGACAGAGTTCCTCGACGAATTCCTTCCCGTCAAGCCAACGGCAAAGGGCAAGATTCCGACCTCCTCCAGTCTGGATATTCCAAGGACATACTTCAAGACGAAGACTATCGTATCCGAACCTCAGATGTATGAAGAGGTGGTAGGTCGCTCCTCACAGCTTACGTCCGGCTTGATCTGACACCGCCATCATAGATCAACTTCTTGAACGGGGAAGGTGGACACAATTCACCCGCCCCGAAATTCACGTTTGTCAATACGTCCGCAAAACCCGACCCATACTCAGACAATGCAGCTAAAGTAAGGCCGGATGGGAGCGCTTATAAGAAGAAGACATACAATCCTGATCCAGAGGACCCCGACCAACCGCCAACCCGATTGGACTTGGTAGATGTTCCGCTTGAGATGAAATTCGGAGCACACCACGATATTCTTGAAGCATCAGCAAAGTATAACTCTGCCGACGTCGCCCCGTTGGAGGCCGATGGTGAACAAAGACTCCACAATCGAGGCCAGATTGTCACTTACGCCACGGAGATCTGCTCGCGACAACATCGCACCCATCTTTTCATGGTGTTCATTTTCCACCCATATGCTCGCTTCATCCGCTGGGACCGTTCTGGGATTATCATCAGTGAACGCTTCAACTACCTCAACGACTGCAGCCCCCTAGTCGATTTCTTCTGGCGCTACAGTCGACTGGAAAATCACCAACAAGGTCATGACCCGACTGTGAAGCTTGCGACCGCTCGAGAAACTAGGCGCGCGCAGAAGCACCTCTTGAAGTGGGCCCCTCGTAATACCGACCGCCCTGTTTACAAGATCGACGTGCCAGACCAACAAGAGAATAAGACCACTGTTCGTCAGTTCCTGGTATGGGGCGCACTTGCCGAGGCCGGGTCGCCGTTGGGTCGCGCTACGAAGGGATGGCCTGCTGTAGAAGCCACGGGCTCCTCTGAACCTGTCTTCTTGAAGGAGCAGTGGCGATCCGTGACTGTCGGATCCGAAATGGAAACGCTGAGAAAGTTGAACGATAACAACGTCAAGCATGTACCTACGCTCGTTTGCGGAGGTGACTTGGATCAGTACACACGGTCGCATAAGTTCGCCAAGGCATTATGGAGGGTCTGTACAACGGACAAAACGAAGGAGAAGACTATTGAAGAACGCGTTCATACTCGCTTCACCGTGGCCGAAGTGGGAACAGTGCTCGAGAAGTTTTCGTCGTCGAAAGGGATGATGAATGCGGTCTACGATGCGTTCAAAGGTATGTTGTCTTAGTTCCCGCCTCTTCGATGTGCTGGCCTGACTGTTCATTTTTCAGCGCACAAGGAGGCGTACGAGAAATGCCGCCTCCTTCATCGAGACATCAGCGGGGGGAACATCCTGATACTTGATGATGGCAGCGGCCTCTTGAGTGACTGGGATTTAGTCCTCGAAATCTCACAGTTCGGTCAAGCCGGGCGCACGGGCGAACGAACTGTAAGTCACATTGACTTCCAATCTCCACATGAAAGGGTGTTCATATTCATCTTCAGGGAACCTGGCCGTTTATGTCAATCATGCTGCTGGAAAATCCGTGCAAGACTCATACAGTGCGGGATGACTTGGAATCATTATTCTGGGTTGTCCTGTACTATGCACTGCTCTACCTCCCTCATAACAAAACGGAAAGACTCGAGGAGATCGTAGATAGCGTGTTCATGGACATAAATTTTGCTGCTGAGGATGGTCGACCTCGAGGTGGGATTGGCAAGGGCGCACTCCTCAATGGAGCATTCATTGGGTATAAAAATAGGCCTCAGCTGGCCTTTACCAACTGCCATCCTCTTAGCCGATTCATCGAGTCTGTCACTATCCGTCTACGAGGTTGGCATATCAAAACTGAGGGTATTACTGCCGCCCAGCCGGAGAACCCTTCACCAACTCCTGAGGAGAGTCTCTTGGAAGGAGACCCACTGCAGAAACTCCACGCTGACGTCGAAGATCTGTGGAAGGAAACTCTCAATGCCGCCGACTGGCCTAACGATGACGACGCTCGAATCCAAATCAATCCACCACCACAACGAGCGGGATATCGAGTATCTACGAAACATTCGCGCGAGGATGAGGTCGTCATTGACCCTGATATTCGAGTTCCGCCTTCCAAGAAGACCAGGAGCTCACGACGATGAGGGTCGGTTTCAACTCATTATGTTTGCATCTTACCCTCGACTATTTAGCCGTGACTTTTGGCGTCATCGGCACTTATATATTTACGCTTGCATATGTATTGTTAACATACTCTATTATAATTCCATATTCCCGTGTCATTACATTTCAGATTAGCTAAGGATTAACCGGGCATACTCAGCTGTCAGTCGCGAGCTTGTGTGTGAAGGTAGATGTTACCCATGGCCTTCTGCCTCAGGACGCGGAACCTATTGAAGGCAGGACGCGACGCGACAACTGCAGACACCCTACCCTGGAACCCCACGCCTTATATGGAGATTATCAGAGTTGGGGCTGAGCGAGGGCACATGGCTAGTCACGTCTAATTCCTACCTTATTACAGGTGAACACCAAAATCCCACCTAGGGAGGGAGAGCTCCCGGCACACCAATCATCAAATAAGTAAACCCCAGTATTTGTACCTGTACGGCGAGCCTCTAACATAAATATCAGAACTAGAATGGGAACCTATCGAAGACGTTGTGGCGTACATGGGCGTACATTCGGCCGTCTTTTCGGGGTACATAGAGGAAAGGTTCAATTGGAAAATGGACGAACGTCCCCGGGACGTCGCTCCGAGGTAGAGGCCTCCGTCAAGATGGATACACGAGGTCGGGCCAAAAACAGGCGCGACAGTGAGATATATTAACGAGCAGTTACGATTGTAGATACTGTTGCCGTGTCACCTCCTTGCTCTGCAAGTACGCAATGGTAGTAAGGGCACTGATGTGTCATATCTTAGTATGCAAAATGCCGACGAGATGAATAAATTTGCGACGACTCACTCTGATCGGGATAGAACGCGCTCCGCCTCCTGGCGCAGTCTACGCGCGTCTGCAAGCTTAGGTCGATTGCCCAGGAGAAACTTCTCATAATTTTGCTGAGCTATTTGCGCGCTTCGTGCAGTTTGTGCCTGCCGTCGCGCATCGGAAGTAAGGCCCTTGGTACGTTTGGGGGGCTCGGCAACGGAAACGGAGTTAGTAGGGGTAGCCGCCCCTCCAACCACCGCCTCAGCCTTCACAGTTTCCGCAGGCTCGACTTCAGCGGTCTGTGGTTCTACAGTGGTGATGTCTACCGAGTCTAGGGCTGGTTGGGAAGAAATGTCACTGGATTCGGCGTTGGGGGCCGTAGGATTGGCAGAGGGATCTCCCGAAAGTTCGCTGCCTGCCTCCAAAGTCGACGTGCCTTCGGCTGGCTGCGTTTTCTCTTCTCGTTGCCGTTCCGCAAGCTTTTGTTGCACGAGCAGACGCACGCGCATTCCTTCCCAAGCGAGGAGATCGGCTCTGGTATTTAGAACATAATTATCCAGTCCACCATACTAGTCATCGATAAGTCAGCAAATCTCTCTGGAATATACATAGAAACGCACCTTCTTGATGGTCTTCAATGCCCTGGTTGTGATTTTCAACCGAACCTCCTGCCCCAAGGTCTCCGAAAACAAGTACTTGTGCTGAACATTCGGTAGCCATGTTCTCCGCGTTTTATGCTTGGAAAATGGTACATTGTTTCCGTACTGTTTCGATTTGCCTTGAAAGAGGCCGAATTGGGCCCGTTTGAAGGGACCGGAGAGGGCTTCGAGAACGGGGGACGAGGAGAACATGGCGGAGGGATCAAGCGCCCGTCTCGCGCAGATTCTTCTGAATCATTATTAGCGCCTGTTCTCACGCGCTGGCCCGAGTCTACATACTGTATTTATTGCACGGCCCACTGCTATATAACTAGCTGCCGCCGATGGCGACATAAAATTACCTTGCTTGGACTTCCAGCTGAAGCTTTGCTACCTGATGGCCTGATGCATGATGCAAGCACTTTTCCATAGAGAATGTATCCCACCCTTCTGAGGAACGTCCAGAATTACTGATGACATTCTGTCCGCTATACGGCCCATCTGGGACCCAGGCCTGAGGATAGTCCGCCTCCTCAGTATATGACCAACACCACCAATCCCGTGCCAACCCTTTTAGCGCCAACATCAAGCGACATGTGACATGAATGTGATAGGAGGTACAAATGAACATCACATACAATACCGATTTCTGCTTTGAGCATTGCTGTACAGTGGTATTCTAGTAATCCAAAAGGCAGCCACATAGTATTGGATTGTCCCATATGAGCCCTGAGTCTTACGTTATAGTGCCCCACCTCTCAAACCTCGATTTCGAGCGCGGAGTTAGTCAGAAGAAATAGGCGCTCGCGCGATATTCCTATATTAGGCAACTTTTGACATATACATTGACCTTGCTCCCAAGCAAGGTAATGGTGCACTGAATCCAGGCTGGGATTCGGGCCTACTGAATCCCCACATTTCTCCTGTAGACCTCAAGACCACGGTATGCTATTTATCCGTCTTTCCAATTCCAAGGTCCAGCTACAAACAGCTACTATCGTTTCATAAGCTGAAACCTGCAGCACCCACAATGTATGTACGCGAACCATTCTCGTGAGGACGAGGAGGATGACAATGACCCTGATATTCGCCTTTCAAGAAGACAAGGGGCTCACGAGGATGAGAAGTTGGATTTTACCCTTGACTATTTAGCCATGACTTTGGAAACATCAGTATACTCATATAATTCCCCCCACATATGTACTTGTATTGTTAGCATATTAGATCTAGACTTCCATCTTCCTGATCGCATTTGAGTTAGGATGAACCGGACATTCTCTCCGCCGTCCTTTGTTTCTGGGGAGGTGGATCCTCACTAGACCTAGGTAAGGGCGCGCAGAATCCTTTATTCCAATGGTACTGATGCCTGTATCGTCGACGAGGCACTCAATTTGCGGGGACTGTGACTATTGCGCATACGTAGATATTGATGTGAGCCATCACATATGACCAGAAACGTAACCCAGGCACTAGAGGGTGAAGCTCCTGAACATTCTGCAGGATGACGCTGGAACGCGACTCAGAAGTACTCTCTGAAAAATATGTAGAAAAATCGAAGGTCGAAGGTGAGGGTATAAGTAAAGTGACGATCGAGATCGTAAGTAAATTAGTCGTATATCCAGTCCGTTATATCGTCAACTTGGAAGTGAACGTAGTCGAACGAAGGCGAAAGTGATCATCCACTCTTCTCGCCATCAAAGAAGGCAACCAAATCACCAATAGGGACTTTGCCAATCGGCTTGGGCATGGCAATTTCCTTCTTCTTGTCCTTTTCTTGCCTTCTCAATACCAAAGGATCCACGAACCGCCCCTCGCCGTTGCTATTATTGAACCGATCATTCGAACGTGACGATCGGAGTCTCCCAGGATTGAGAGGTGCGACGGGCTTTGGTGGAGCCGTTTGATACACCGAAGATAGCCCATAGATGGATTGTGCTCGAGGCTTATGGCCCTGATCTCCTCTCAGAGCAGCATTGCTTGAGAATTCTCTATTCCGTGGGGGTCTTGCCCTGGGTTGGCCGCTGGTCGGCAAGCCAGACTCTGGCGGAAGGGAGCTTAAGGATGTAGTGGAAGAGTTGGCCTCTTTGCTGAAAGACGAAGCCATCCGAGCCGAAGCTTTCTTTCCGATTGTTTCATCCGCAAACGTGTCATCCTCGCTTTCCGCTTCACTTCCCCCTTCATTAGCGTCATTGTCACTCTCCGAGAGGAGAGCACTGGATCGGGTGATTGGCTCTCCCAGAGCGACGGTGTACCTTTTGCGCGGTGTGGGACTTGTACTAGGACTAGGACTTGGTCGCGGGCTACTCAGACGCTGGGTATGAGGGGCAGCCATAGGAGTAGGCAATGGACGACTAGCAGGCTTTGGGTTACTACGAGAACCCGGGATGGGACCCGGACTGAGAACACGAGTGGGACCACCAAGAGGTGGCGGAGAAGCAGGGGAAACAGGCAGACCGGCTATAGACATGGGTCTCGCACGACCTTTGCTGTCTTTATCGCCCTCGGGAGACGCGGCTCCCGTTGAGGATGGTGATAATGTAGCTTCTTGTCCAGGTGGTGGAGGTGCATAGTCGCCTGTTGGGTAGGGCAGTCGGGTTCCACTGGCCCGCTTGCTGATGGCGGCACCCCTCGCTGTTCGAGAAGCTAGCGGTGGAGAAGTCGATTCACGTGCGGTCAACGAGGGGACGCGCCTATGCGGAGTAGCCAAGGGAGACGCCATGGGGGACATCCCAACACCTAGATCGATGATGGAATCTTCGTTGTGGATGTCTTCGTCTATTGCTTCTTTCTCATCCTGCTGGTCCTGCTTCTGTTCAGCTTCCCGGCATTGCTCTTTTGCCTGTTCAGTGGTTGGGGGATTCAATGAGGCTTGATCACCCGACTCATCTTCACTTTCTGAGACGATCCCTTGTTCGCTAGCCTTACGTGGAGTCTGCCGTACTTGAACAACGACCTTCGAGGGACCAGAGGAAAGTGGAAGGTCACCCCACTGGCTACCACGTTTGTCAGCCCTCGACGGGGTGAGATTTAGATCACCAAGTGTGCCCGAGCCAAAATCGGGTAAAATGGGGGGACCGCCAGAAGGAGGGGGTGGAGGTGGGGTTACAGGAGCCTCCGGCATAGCCATGGCGAATTTGGCAACTTCTCTGCCGAGCATCGAAACTCTGCTTTGCAATTCACCCAGTTCGTCTCGCATGCCGCTCATCTCTTCTTGGACTTTGCTATGTGCGTCGCCATTGGTTTCCTGGTGCTCGACAGGCTTTCCATTCTCATTCGGCTTCCCTTTCTCGGCCTCCTTCACATTTTCCTTCTCGACTAGCCACGCTTCTACATCGCCCATACGTTCCTCAAGTGCCCTAACATGTCCTACAGTCCACCGTTCCAACTTTTCAAATCTACGCGCGATGGTGAGAACGGTTGATGGGATGTCTAGCGTACCGGAAGGAGTAAAAGTCGCATAGATAGGTAAAGGTGTAGGTTGGCGCTGTGTAGGGGAATTGGTAGCGCTGTTCCTATTAGCGGGGGATGCGAGGAGGTTCGGTGATGCAAGATTAGAAGAAAGGGAAGGAGCAGATGGCGAAGGCTGGGGCCTGGGCGAAGGGGACGATGGTGACATTGGTTTGGGCGAGGCTGAGATAGGTGGTAGTAAAGCATTGGCATTAGGTTGGGGCGACCTTGATGGAGTTGGAGACGAAGGTGATGCTATCTGAGGTGCTGGTTTTCGTGGTACCTGTGGTGTGCTCAATTTGAGCATGGTGGGATCTGCATATTTCGCGTTGGGATTTGATGGCCAGTCGCGTTCTTTCCCTTTGTTGTACTCCTTAGCGTAAACATCTTTCTCTCGTTCTTTGGCGCGTCTCTTCTCTTCCTTCTCTCGGGATTTAGTATCCTGGATAATTTGTTGCGCAGGTGTTAGTTCCTTAGTCGGGGTGAGCTTGTTTTTGGCGGCCTGCCACCACCCACCAATCCCCTCTTTCTGAGAGGGTGTTGGGGATGGGGGCAAAGTCTGCGAACGGGGAGGCGGAGGCGTGAGTGGCTCAGCGTTGGTCTTGTGAAGTAACGCCAAAACGCGTTCCTCGACGCGCTTCCTCTCATCCGCCTCTGCTGTAAGAATCCTCTCGGCTTCTCGTCTCGTACGGTCTCGCTCTCGCTCAGCTTCAGCCTCTATCTCTGCCGCACTCAACCCGGGATGATGAGTCGGAGGATTGGGAAAATGAAGGTTTGCAGACGAAGGAGAACGGGGTGCCATCGTAGACGAAACAAGAGATCCCATGCGATGCGCTAGATTCGCAGCTAGTTGCGTGACCGATGCCTGGGAAGGCGATGGCGATGGGGTACGCGTTCCACGTCTCCGAGGTCCTCCATCCTCGTCCGAGTCGTCATCATCTGAGCCCGATTCTGAATGAAGGGCAGGATCGATACCCGTGGAAGTATCAAACGAATACCCGTGTCTCAGAGGTGAAGGCGGTCGCGGAGACGATGAGGGCTAGTATATCCCATTTTATTCGACTAGAGCTGCGGGTTTAGGTCGTGTTGGACTCACCATGGTCATACGCCGCGGTTGCTGAGGAGGCTGAAGGTTCGGCATACTATTCGTGGGTCTATGGGACGAGGCCATTGTCTATGACAACAGCGCGGCTTGTACGTGTGCAAGAGGAAGACGCCGTCGCCACTGGGCGAGTGCCACGGCGCACGGTCAGCGTAGGGACCTACCCAAGTCCTTTGACGGTGGCAGGTACGAGGAGGAAGAGCACCAAAGAAGGCCGTGGGCGCTTGTCAGCGAAGAAGCGCTTCATTTCCAAGTCTCTAACCAACATCAACCATGTAGGTTCCTCCGTTTGTGAAAATCACAAAGAAAAACGGAGAAAACGGTTAGCTATCATTCACATTCAACATCAAATCGTGACTATCACGAAGGTGAGTTATCAATGTAATGAACAACACGACTTCCTCTAATGCATGCAACGACAAATGGATATAGATATTTATAACAAGATGGAGCATGAAACGAAACATGGGTATATAGTTCACCACGCGAATGTGAAACCTGCAAGAAGAGAGAGCACGATACCGACAACCATGCCACCTTCGTGCAGGCCGAGCGCGCCGTTTCCGGAGTCTCCGGTGGAAGACCTTGGCTCACCGGTCTGCGTGGGCTCTTCCGTCGAAACACCGGTCATGGAGGCTTTAGCGGCCAAGCCAGAATCACTGAAAGGCTGGTTCCACAAGAACCAGGCTTCGGCAGGATAGTTGGGCTGATTACTCTTCAAATAGTTGGCATATTTGCCATCGGCGTCGCCATAGACCGAAGCGACAGCACCAATGTTGGGATCCAGCTCTTCAGCGTATCTATCTTCACCGGAGTCGCTCGCTTTGTAGCGCATGGCCCAGTCAAGAGCATTCTGGATTGTGGAACCCGCGGAGGTCTTCAGCTGGAAGGGCGAAGGCTCATTTGGCGCGGCGTAAATTCCAATCCTGGCGTTGGTGATCATCGCGGCGAGATTGTAGGCACGGTAGTGATAAGGACGGGTGCGAGCAGCCTCTAGTGGCTGTTCCCCGTTAGCTTCAATTTGAGCCATATAAAGGGTACGGAAGTAGGTATCGGTGACATTCCTTGCCGCGCCATTGTTGTTGATCAAGAGATAGAGTGCAGCAAGTTGATTATAGTAAAAGGTACCGTGATTACTAGGAGCCGATTAGCGATACAGGATAGCGCAGAGGTATGGGCAACGTACTTCGTGGATAGGGCCTCCTCAATGGCAAGATCAGCTGTTTCCAACCAGGTGATATATTGTCTCGACCAGGCATTCATCCTTTCGTCCAGCTCGGGTGTCCAGTCAGGACAATTTCCCTTGCGAAGGATAAGAATGCCGGAGACAATTTTAGACATGCCCTTCAAATCACTGACGGCATAATCAGCGCGCGCTCTTCACGGTCTTATGACTAAATGGGACATACAGAACACCGGTATGTGATCCTTTGGGCTCACCCGGACCGCGAATCTGTTGAGCAAAGTCAAGGTTTGGCAACATCCCATTGGACTCATCCAAGAACCAAGTATTAACGAATTTTACTAGATGATAAGAGTGTCAATCCCCGCCCGTCAAATGATGCATCAATACCACTTACCAACATTCTGTGAGTACACGTTGGATGTAGCATTGCTGATAGCCCAGGCGATCGCATTATACAAAACGGCATCAGAAAGGTCTTGGAACGCGCCAACGTCGTTTACAACGAGGCGAGCGTCCGGGTTGAAGATACCGTCGCGGGAAATATAACGACAGGTCGTCCAGACTGTAAACCGAGTTGGGTTAACCTTCAGGCGAGTTAGACTCGGATCACGACTAACTTTGTTCGGGAGCGAGTTCAGTAGTGTTGCCAGCGCCGCTACAGTCGGGCCACCAACTGTAGGAAACGATCATGAAATGACACGATGGAATCAAAGTGTGCGGGAACGTACTATGGTGCCCAACTCATATACGTGCGTTTATCACCAGTTGGGGGAGTAGCAGTCTTGTTGGTGACAGCTAATAACCAGGAAGCTCGTTGGGAATCCGGTCACACGATAAATGAAGGAAGCAAACTAACTCCAAGGTCCCTTTGCAGCAAGTTCGCGAGCCCAACTTGCTATGGTCAACCGTGCAGGACGGCTGCTCGCTCCATAGTTTCCAGCCAAGATATAATCGGGATCAACGAAGTCATTTGCATAGGAGGTGAACGCATGAACACTTGTGAGTGTAGTGAAAATGTTGAAGACAACGACAAAGCGAAGCAGTGAGCGGCTAGTTGAAGCGAATGTAGGTAACATCATCGATGTTGAAGCGACGGCAGAGAAAATCGTCGGGTAAGTTTAATGACGAGACTTTTGTGTCAAAAGCTCATGTACAAGGTGAGGTTGTGGGGAGAAAATGAAGTATCAAACCCCCAAGTCAAACCACGGTCTGCTAAGACCGGCATCGCCAAGGCTCCGCGTTAAATGCACCGGACTTCAGATAGTCAGCAAGCCAAGCCAAGGGTTCAAACGTTCATATCTGGAGTTAAAATCTGACTGGATCGTTTTGGTATGATCAGGGGGGCAAGGGGTAGTTCGGCTAATCTTCGGTGAGCGGGTTGTCCGGAACAAGTAAGCATCTCCCGCGTCGTTTACGTGTTTCGAGGACGACCACAGTCGCGAAGGAGCTCATTTTACGCGGATCAGCATCAGGACTTCCGCTTCGCCACCATCGCTTTGTGGTACAGTGATGGGCCACAACATACTTATGTGGTCTTTGACCACTGAAAGAAAACACCGAGCTCCTTTCAAGCTGTGGCTGGTTATTCCCATTTCCTGACGACAATGCAAATTGGCATGAGTGGCTTATTGTCGTATATATACTCATTGACCACTGTCCAACACACTATATTTATCCCATTTTTCACGCCTACATTTCCACTCATTTTCACCCCGGACTGCGTCCAAACACCTAGATCGCTCTTTTAGAACATCGCTTCATCTCTTGATCGCCCCAAGCCCGTTATGTCTGCAACTAGGACCCATCTTCCGACGCTATCACTCCTACCCAGTCTAGGCAAGCCGACGGAGACTGCCGTGCCACACGAACGCACAATTAGCCCCCAAGTTTTGCTCGACATCGCACCAGACCGCGAAGCTCTACTAATGAGCGGTAAGAGCACCGAAGAAATTAGACAGACGCTGAAGATCCATATGAACGAAAATTATGGGTAAGCATCGCAGTTCATTGCCTTGCTATAACCTATTTACCACGATACATCACCATCAGCCATTGGCTTACCATCATAAAGAAGCGCCAAGGTACCCGATACAGAGATCGGACTGCAAGGACGTCTAGATTCCTCGACAAGGGCCCCCTATCAGCCGGTTGTCTCGCTAATCCTGGCGGGAGCGAAACTCCCGATGAAGATGTACAGATCGTCCGTCGCGTCTGCTCAGCCGGTGCTCTCGGTTCGTTCATGAGTGGTATCGATAGCAGACTCAACATCAGCGTCTCGACCGGCGGTGCTCTCGCGTTCGATATTTGGGGTGACCCACGCTTAAGCTCTACCGAGAAGGTCATCTCGCCTCGCCCTTTGGGACCAACACACGTCCTCGTCGTACACGAAGGCACTCCATCTCCTCGGAATTCCCCAACCAAAAACAAGGATACTCGGCGCGAACTTATCTTGTCGGACACGCTAGAGCTGCCTATCAATGACCTGATCTTCGTTCTCAATGTTCCTAATCTCGCTCCTCCCAGTCGATCTCTGAGCGACGTGCCAGCCAGGATCCTCCCATATCGGCTTCACAAGGAACTACCTCGCGTGCTCTTGTCTGTTCCTCACTTGGACACATTCCATGAACTACTCGTCTATCTGCACACCAAGAACCAAGCTGCCTTGTTCAGAAAAATCATGCCAGAGTGGATCAGAGATCTCCTGCACCCTCTGCCTATCATTGCCATCCCCGTGTCGTCCTCTCTCGCAGCAAGGAGCGACTTTGGCAGTTTGTCATACAATGCTAGCGACTTTTGTGTTCCTCAAAGGAAGCGTGGCAGTCTTTTCTTGGGCATGTTCTCGCCCTCAACTACCGAGTACCCCGCTTCTACGAACTCTAGCCACGAAAGCCTCCTCCCGCTGGCCTTAACGTCTCCGTTCGCAAGTTGCACATCCCTCGTTGACACGGATCGCACTATCGTATCCATTGCGAAAGAGGTAGCCAATGTTGCCATTAACAACTACGATGGCGATGACGTCCTAGTTCGTGCAACAGCTCGGTTGGACGCCCTTCGTGATAACCTCGAGTATTTGGGATACTTCGGGAAGGGCCTCTGGGGCGAACTTCTCACACATAGGGAAATCTTACTAAGGGCTATTGCATACAAGGCTAGCCTTGACGCGGCCGCTTCGGAAACAGACGCAGATCTACAATTTTGAAGTTGACGTTGAACGTCGCAGCCAGCAATTTATGGCCCTCTTACGTTTATCTCTATTGGTTGTATTTTATGTTATGTAGCCTTTCGGTTGTAATTATCGCCTTGTATGTATTACGCATCCGTCCATTCCTTCAACCATTCAAGATGTATCACGTTTACACTATATTTGATAATACGCTAACGTCTTATCCTTGCCTGAGATCAGTGTTAATATGCAGCAGCAGTGAATATGGCCTCCCTTCCTTACTTGGTATCAACTTGAGTCTTCGACATGCCGTCTTTGTACACCTTCACGTCGTTGTGCAAATGATCTCCGGTATCTTCCTTAAACATCTGAACTTCGGGTGTCTCGTTCATCCAGTCCGAAACGTGATCGGCCTGCCACTTCTTAAAGTAGAAACCAATACCCTTATGTGAATAATCTTTTTCGTTCGCCTGATCTTTATGGTACTTAATCTGGGGAAAGTCGCTATCCTTGGTGGCGGGATCGAGGGACAAAGAGACCAGGGCGTTGATAGTGGTCGTCTTCGGGATGCCTCTGAAAGTCCATGTCTGACAGCAACGTTCAGTGAGGCTTAGAGAGAAGCCAACTAGCCTTACCTGTTCATTATAAAACTGAATCATATCGGGGTCATTCTTGATGACCTGGTATCCAACATTCTCACTCTTGCTGAACAACTTGGGGAGTCCGAACCACTGTCCAGCCATCTTGTACCTGCGATAGACCCGTATTAACTGAGCACTAAAGATAATGTTTATAAACCAAGGCGTACCGGTCATTGGCATACACGAACTGGTCGTCGTATACACAATCCGCCGTGTATCGCTTGACACGTTCAACCGTTGGCTGACAAGAATAAAGGGCGATAACGTCGTCCACGAGACGTTGGCGGTTAGGAGGCAAAGGAATCGTCTTGGATGGATCAGGCTTCCAGTCCCCACTTTCGCCAGTTTGACGAGTTTCGAATTGTTCTCCCGGAGCGTTGGTGCAAGGCATGGCTGATTGAGAAAGGGAAGCTCGAGGTGTGAAGGAAGCTGGAATGTGAGTGTTCTTGGCGAATGCAACAAAAGGGCGGGAAAACATGTAACTGAACCCACACCCTAACACGGCAGCTACTTATACCTCCCCGCCAGTGGTTTGGAGTAGCCCGAGGTTGGCGTCATCGATGAGGTGTTCTAATGATGCGGAATGGCGATCGAGAATTGAACGCGCCGACGGTAGACTCGGACAATATTATATTGCAAGATTATAAGTCATACAGATGTACGGTGTCGAACTAGACTGCAATTATCAGCGGGTGTGGAAAACGGGGAAATTATTGATGATGAAATCTATCTGTTCTTTGCGGTAGTTGTCTGGGATGACTTTCGTGTTGTGCCCATTGAGCTCCAGTAGAACCTGTGTGGTTCGCTGCGTTAGTGAACTCCGGGTGGTGAGATAGATGATGTACCTGATTTGTGGGGGTGTATTGAGGCCAGAGAGGACCTATGTCGCGATGGCACGATTAAACTGAGTGTGAATGGGTATAGTAACGTGAGACAGACGTACGCCCGATACCTCGCCCGTCGTTGGGAGTAAGGCTTGAAGCAAAAGAGATCCAGTAGTCAATCATAACGTGACTAAGGCGCTTGGCAGATGCAGTGCCATTAGTTGTCCCGAAAACGTAGGGTAGTTCCGTCAAGTGGGACACTGATGATGGTCGAATCAGTACCACGCCAAAAGGAATGACAGGATTGGCCAACCTCCTTGATATAGCGGCGTCGTTGTCGGTGGATCCGAGAACAAATATCCATAAGCTGGGACACCAGCTCGGCTGGCCAAGGTAGTCCAGTTCCTTCTCTGAGAGTCAAAGATAAGATCTCCGACTATAAAATTCATCGTTAGCATCAGGGGTAGCGGCATTGAACAAGGAGGTAGCGCTTACGCATAACCGAGGCTCGCTTATACTGGGAGCTTAACCCAAAAGTCTCATTTCCGGTGCCATGTGGAGCGCCAAGTGCAGGTATATCCGGGTACAGTTCCATCAACCCATCTACGGCGCCGTCAAGGGTCCGTTCACCCATTAAAGCGGGCGTATAGTTTGCTATAAAATCGAAGCGGATTTGTTCCGAGGAATTAGTCCAAGGATGTGTGAGCAGCGTGCCTAGGCGACCGGAACGATAAGTCAATGTATATTTTTGTATCATCGCTGCGGTTGAGACTCACCCTCATCAAGATTGTTCCCGGAGATGAAAGGCAGTCGAGCAAAGTTACCTTGTGCCCATAGCTTAGAAGGCAGATCGGGCAATAAGCCACCAGGGCCGTCTATCGTGTTGTCCCATGGGAATACTTCCTTCGACAAGGAGAGGGGAGTGACAACCGCTGGGAGCATATGGCTAGTGGTGCAATTAGCTGCTCGTATACAACTGAACGTGTCCGTCGTTTCATTTGAGGCTGAACATCCAGGAATGGCATTGACAAAGTGTTGCCAATCAGATTCACGGGAGAGGGTATCGACTGATATCGTCGTAGCTGCGGAGCCAGACTCAAAGATCTATCACGGCGACTTGTCAGTGAATTGCATAGCATCTAGGGATGACTCGATTACCGCTGCTCTCGCGAGACCAACAAGGCGGGAATTGAGGTAAAGAGTGCCGATGGAAATGGCGCCGGCACTTTCCCCGAAGACAGTAACCTATAAATAGAAGTGTCTGAGGTCATGCTGTGGGGGAGGAGTCATAAATCCTTGATACCTTGGACCTGAAAGACAAGACGTGAGACTCATGCGCAGTAGGTTGTGGATAGAACTGCTGACCTGTCACCTCCGAATGTGCCAATGTTACTCTGGATCCACTCGAGGGCCAGAATCATATCTCGAAGACCTAGGTTGAGCACGCCTTCCTGCGCAGCTTCACGACCTTGGGGGAAACCCAAAGGTCCCAAGCGATAGTTGAAGTTCACGTAAATGATCGGTGTACCCTATCCGTGCATCAGTGCGATAGTTTATTGACGACAATGCGGATCAACGATGTACCCTCGATACGCTTTGAGCAACGATGGCGGTTCCATTATACAGATTCGATCCGCCCTCTGATCCATATCAGTCAAGAGAGAGCCAAGGGACGAAGGATGCACTCACGATCGAAACCGCCGCCGTGTATCCAGGCCATCACTGGAAGAGCCGCATGGTGGGATGTGTTCGCCGGTCGAAGGACGTTAATGGTGAGGCAATCCTCCGACATTTGATCTACGGGGAGTTCCTGTGCCAAGATCAGCCGCCATCCGCTACAATTTGATTGCACCGAGAGCATACGCGTTGGAGACAAACGGGCCCAAAATTGCTGGCGTCAAATGTAGTGCCGTTGAGTCTACCCTTTGGTACGGGGAGAGCCAGGCGACGGGCACCTATAGGTGGCTCGGCATATGGAATACCTTAAGGCCAAGTTGTATCAGATTATGAGCAAGGGCAACCGAGAGGAGACTTGCCTCCAAAAAATTCAAGCTTAGATGTTGGTAGCTCTCGTCCTATGAGGGTAGTAGGACCTAGCCTGATGTGGGGGGAGGCTGCAGCCCAAGAAGCCAGAGCTAGAGTGATGATAGCAATAGGAACCATTGGATGCTCTTGTAGGTGGCATCGGCTTCATCGAAGGCTTTAAATACTATTCTGCCCTCCAACATAATGAAGTCAATCCAGCACCAGCCTGTGGAGCCATGTGAAGGGCTTAACCTAGAAGAGAAAGCGAAAGGACGTATATGAGACAGCGGGGCGACTACCCCGGGCTCTGAGAGCACAAGGATGTTGCATGCATTGCCATGTCAATTTGGCAGGTCCGCTTCAGGCTCCAAACCTTAATGAAAGGAGCATTTTTTGGCTTTGCAACTTTTCTTGATTGCCAAGCATAATGCCTTGTTTTTATGCCTATTCAAAGAGGTGTATGGCAATGCTACGTTGATGCTACGGGCATGCCTACGAGCACGGAGGGATCAGGGAAACGCCTTCGAGTCAGAAATCAAGATACTGCAACTTGGCACGTCCGACTAAATTCCCGCTAAGTGGATCCGAGTACAGAAGCTCAAGAAATCTGCGAGGACTCGGACGAATGATTGTTTGAGGCGCATCGGTACCTGCCAGTGTGACGCTGATTCCTAAAGTGGACGCAGGTTCGCAGTGTTTGGTTCCAAAGCCGTAACCAAAACTTGAATGAAAAGGCAGGAGAATTTTCGCCATGGGTTTGATCTGTCCCACCATCATGCATCATGTCCCGAACGCGCGCTCAAGCTTCGAGCTAATAATTGTATGATACTCTTCTTGCAGGAGGCACTCTGTTTTGACCGGTATCCCGAGCGCCCCGCCCATGCTGTATCTTGCAGTTCAATATCGCCACATCTTATTCATCCCAGGCCGTTCCACGCTGCCAGGCGTGGTAAGTGAAGAACCTCTTTCCCATATGAACTGTTGACTAAACCCACCGCAGGCCGATGTCGTTGAGGTTTCTTTTGTGCGAATTCCTGAGTTCCAGTGATGTCTCTGATATGAAGACAGCCGTCAGTTTGATTGCACCTGGCAATCAGCCTTATACTCCTCCGATGTTGACATCTCGGACATTGCAACGGTTGGCCCGCTATTACCGTGGCCCACGGCAGAGTTTACTGCCTCTCTCTGTAGTTGTGTTGCTCGCACCCAGGCGTCCGCGTACCAGTCCTACCAAAATGCTTTTCCCATGCTTCACGTTGACGCTTATCTTCATTCGCGCATTTCTTATCATATTCTCGTCTGCTTCTTCCAAACAACGAGAATGTCATTACAAATGCGAAGATTACCTTGAATACCCCCTCCATTCGCTATCAGCGAGGATCCTGCGGGATATGACCGTTTATAGATAGTAGGTCGGGGACATGTACATGTGTTTACTATAATCATATTTCCCGTTTTGTGGTTCGGATTTCCAGGCTGGCCTGTGACACAAAGATTGAAGCCAGAGTCTGCTGCTCCACGTAAGGCTTCCGCCTCGGGCGAAGCATTACGATCACCGACTCCGCCTGCGCTCTGAACTCTTTCCCATCCCACAGCCGACTTGAGTGCGGCTGCTCTTTCTCGCAAAATGCGGGGCCGGGTTATCACTTTGACATTCTCATTCTACCTTCCCTCGCGCAGTCATCTGACAGAGTTACTCGGGCTGCCTTCATTGCTTCTGGGCGTCTCAATGTTGCTTTCATGTTCGGATCAGAGTGATCGCCCGGATAGAAGCACCTCGCCAGTTGTGAAGCCTAATTGTCTGTCCTTCGCGTAATTCGCGTAAGTGTTTGGTGCCGTATCATGCGATCGAAAAGGACTGACCAATAGCAATAAGACTCCATCTACTCGATTGCCTAGCCAGCGCAAGGTCAATAATACAGCTGCACCCACAGGTAGCTATACTCCCAGGCCGAATACGAACTTAGAGGGTCTACCTGCGACAGTAACCCGTCTCCACTCAATCACCACATGAACGGCTGCTTTACTTAACAGTGACCGAGCTCACCCCGATAAGATGTTCCCAGATGTCCCATCGCTACTGGCTCCCGCGATTGGCTGACTAGTGGGCTTCAGCACCGTGCGCTTCCGCCTATCCCTTAGCCTTGAGGTCTGCAGCCAGATAAGTGGGGGTGGCCTGCAATCACCGCACTTTACAGGTGTATACTTGAACCCCAGTTTACCTCGTTCCAAGTTTTATGAACTTGTATCTCCCCCATTGAGGCCTCTTGATGATCAATATGTAATTTATCAATCTCTAAAGGACATTCAATCCTTGTCAACTCGCAAGCAACGTCAAAGCGGCTTAAGGAAAAGCAAGGAAAAGCTTGGGGAAAGCAGTGTTTATTCTGGGCGGTAGATTTCTATGATAAGCGCTTCATTGGCGCCCACTGTTATTCTTTGTCTTCCTTTGTCATGTTCCGGCGAAGTCTCGCCATGAGGATGCATTGCTGTTTTGAACACGCTCTGATAGCGCTAGGGTCAGCATCAGCGTGCTTTCTGCGCTCGGCCATAACTCTTTCAAAGACCACTTTCTTCAAACTGGCCTTCGACTCACTATGAGTATGTCGTGCGGCCAGGAAACGCCTAGTTCATTACATCGCCCCCTGGAGGATGAGCCTGTGTCTGATCCAGCGAAGGAAAATGAGCCACTCGCTTTTATACCGGTATCGGACTATCGCCAAACGCTTAAGATGCGGTTCGATGAGCTATCCTCCTACCTTTCGTCGTACTTGACCAGATGTGAGTAGTATTCCTGGCTTCATTGAAAGACAACATCGATTCAGGTTCTCTGATGGGCTTGACGTGATTAGCCTGCCTTGTGCCCGGAACATTTGCCATGCACCAAAGGATTACCAACGCGACCCCGCAACAGCTATACGAACTTTCCACCGACATCTGTGACGAACTAAGCCGACGACGAACCAATGAAGGTTGTTCATAATAAAAATCGATACGGCAGAATCGTTCCGCTAATCACAGGTGACTACTCCCCGTAGATCCATGTCTAACACCACGGTGCGACTTCCACCCGAGACGAAATAGTGCTCGCCAGAAACTAGCTGCGATCCCACAGCCACGATTTGACCACCTCTCAGGTGACGTATATATGGAATTAGCAAGACGATACCCCGAGTTCTATGATTGTGTGCGTATTCTGCCTGTTGCCTGTAGTGTACAAGGTGTGTGACCACTATGACTCTAGATGAATGAGGATATGGACTGGAGTCTTGCGCTGAGCAGCTGGATACTGCGTCAGCAAGGGTATCAGGGGTTGAAGCGGGCTCGGTTTCCAAATAAGGTTCGACCCACCAGTACCGATCCTAGAGCTTCACGCGATGCGACGGTCATCGAGGAGGTAAAGGATGGGATGGGGTCGCTGAGAAATGGTAGGCTTGAACAGAAAGAGACAGAGAAAGAGGACCGTCCACCAACCTATACGGAAACACCCTCTTCTCTCCCTACTTCGCCGCGTATGACCATCGGTTCTGAGTTGACATTAGTCACAAGTCCACGCCTCGTCAAGACGAATACTATTCATGACAAGCTTCCGTACAGATTTTCTGGTCTACGACGGGTCAGTCTTGACGCTCCCGTACTTCTCTTTGATGTTGGCTGAAGCGTTGCTTAGCGCTGCAAAGCCTGGTTTTCCAGCGTCTGCCGTGACACCTCATTGCAAAAGGAACGTACCCCGCGTCAAGCGTCAGCCGAGAGTAGCCCAAATACCGTGGTGACTACGTTGGCTAAACAGGAAAACAAGCGGTTACCTCTTCATCGGCTAGGGTACCGTGACAGTTCGATATCGCCATTCAAGTGACTGACTTCCTCCTTCCCAGGTACACACTCAAGTCCTTAATCTGCTTGCCCCACATACGCTTAGGATCTTGATATGACTACAAATGATTTCAACATCAATATTGGGAGAAATGTAAAAGGGAGTGCTGGGCTTAATCCCGAGTTGTATTACCACTATACTTTGGTCTTCCGTGTTCAATTTTGGTCTCTTTGACATGCATTTCGACATTGCCTCTTCGCAGAGCGAGAGCAATGCACTCCTGTCTTGGGCGAGAACCTACGATGTGTTCTCATGGGATTGGACGCCGACTAGACGAAAAGTTTACATCGAAAGTGATCTTGCATACAGCCGAAGTGGCTCTAAGCTATACACGAGGTATGCCCAATTTAATATTCTACACAAGAGAGTCGAAAGCCCAAAAATAAAGTTCATTCGTCTGCCTTTCTTCCCTAAAGGCCTAGATCTTCTGCAATTATCAATGCAGCCTTTGCTCCAATTACCAGTGCGGAGGAGTACGTGTTCTACAAGGTATCAGAAGGCTAAAATCAAGTTAGTTTGGAGATGGCATTACCGAATGAACGTTTGATGGTATGATGGAGATATCTAAATTACATCTTAGAAGGAGTGAGTTAGGATGCAGAGGAAAAACGTACCAGCTACTTTCAAGTTCCTTACACCATATACATTTAGGCGGGGATCCACAACGCCACCTTGATCCAGAGGTTTCATGGCGCACGTTCCAGCCTTTTCGCAGACATATCAGTAATTAGGAACGAAGGCGAGAACGTGTGGCTTACGGAATGCCAAGTCGTAGCGACTGATGAAATCACTTGAGCGTTCACCTCGGATCAGACAAAACACGTCGAGCTCACCATATTTCCTGTGGAACTCGTCTATTGCATCATCGTCTGCCTTGGCGTATACAATATCTGGGGCATCGAGGGCAACGGGCAGTACGTCCGTTAAGGCAGCCGGGCTATCTCTGGCGAATTCGGGGGCTACAGGGGCGAAGGCTCCGCGGAAAAGGGGCATCCTCCTAACATACTCTCGGCTCTTCTTGTAACCCCATCGCAGGACGGGGAGGTCACTTGGGCTGTAAAGATGGGTTATGATCAGCGGAATCAGAGAGAATTTATTTACGTACTGGCTCAAAAAACCAGCATCAAAGTCTGGGGGCGTGTACACATCATTAGAGGTTATGTGGACGCTACCGCGGCCAGCAGGGTATGCCTACGCATTTATATTAGGGGTGGGTATTTAATTCGTTGACTAAATCAGCGAACCGTAAAGTAGCATGCGGTGAGGAACTTCAAAGGTGGTAAATTCGTTTGATCCCCTGGTAATCTGTTCGACACGAAATCAGAGAGGCATGGGCAGCAGTTCGACGAGCATACCCTGCGACTGGTGCAATGGTCAGGACTGGCTTATCGGGACTGTTTGCGAAGTTTTCCTTCCAGTATAGTAAGAATTCGGGTCCGAAATCCTTGAGTTCATCCTCGTAGGGACGCATTTTGATGGCTGCATCAATGCCACTACAAATTCCCGATGTCTAGTTCATAGATAACCAGAGAGACATCTCGGGAAATGCACTCACGTGCCCGCCATCATACCAGTTCCATCTTGAGCCCATTGTTCCGACGGTGCTATGGAAAAATGAGGCTGATGCGAGATTCTTGTCAGAATACACTTACACGCCAATGCATCTTTTTCGCCTCGCCATATAGCATCGTACGTCTCCAACCCGGGGTCAGAAAGATAAGGAACCACACCGAACAGATGATCTAGGCATGCCACATCAGGAAGCCATCATTCACGGGAACGCGGTGATGAATTGTTATGTATGAATAGCCCACCTTGATAGTTGGTACCGACACCTGGAAGATCAATGATAGGCGAGACACCCGCAGCCTTCAGGATATCGGGCTTTCCTATACCCGAACGTTCTAGAATGACGGGGGATCCAAGCGCGCCAGCAGAGACGACGACGAGCTTCGCAGCGCGAACCGAATGGACACTTTGTTCGACGCCTGGGTGAACGTCCTTTCCAAATATGAACTCAACCCCAGTCGCGACTCCGTCCCTAAAAATAGAAGGATCAGGCGACACGTCCAAACTAGGCGTACTTGGGGAAAGGCAGACTCGAGAAGCACCCGTTTGACTCTCGCTCCGTGAGCTATGTTGATGTTCCCCTTGGTTTGATTGTAAAGGAAATGATGCTATCCTCGGTTAAGCTGGGAGCCGGAAGAGTTGCAAGACATACAAGACGTACAGGAACGTCAGAGCGTCTGCCATGGGTACCAATCCACCTGAAAGCTATCGTCAGGCCGGCGATGAAAGAGGTTGGTAAACAATTACGAACTTTGGCCATCTCTTGAGTCAAATTTTAGCTTAATATCTTTCTCCCAGGAAGCATGGGTACCCACAGTAAATATGTTCATGGAAGCTGCATCAAACATGCTGCTATCATTCCCCAGGGGCCGTCGTTTGTCATATCGTGGTCCTACATCAAGGAACTGGCGACCGGCATCACTGAAGTGGCCTCCCCAGGAGACACGGAGTGGACCTGATTTCCCATGGGTGGGCGCGTCAGGATCGACTTCGTAGGTCTCAATCTGCGAGTCCATATTAGTGTTAGTACGCGAAAGATATGGGCGAACTTGCATCGCGAAGTAGTGGGATGAGCTCTTTCGCCCCCCATCCTGGATTGTTGAATTTGACTTCCCAATCGTCGAAATCTGAGGCAGCTGGACGATTGTACACCATGAAGTTGATTGAAGAGCCTCCGCCCACGCAGCGTCCCGTAGGGACTATAGCTGAGCGACCCCCTAGGAAGGTTGACGGCTTGGCGACGTTGAGGGTAGCAGTGGTAGTGGTTGGAGCAAGATGGGATAGGTATTGCGCAGGTTGTATATGCTCTATTTTGTCCTTTGTCCATGGTCCAGATTCCAATATGAGGATTCTGAGGTCACTTTCAGCGGCGAGACGACTCGCGGCGACTGACGCTGCTACGCCTCCTGAGGAAGGCGTATAACATGAGATTATGAGTGAGGGCTTTATAATTCCTGGAGTAAGATCACCAACCTCCCGCAAATATGATATCGTACTCGGCTTCAACTTGAGGGAGAGCCATAGTGTAGTAAAGAGGGTTATCTTGCTTTAGGGAAGTGATGATTTTCACACTTCCTGGTACAGCACACTAAATAGCATTGCTATCCTTGGGAAGGTTTTATAATATCCGGAGCAACGAAGCAAGATTGACTGACAAGCGCGCTCTTCGTCATCTAGGCCCCACCCACGCTGCCACATGCCACATCGGTGGATGGGATTCATACCCAAAACTAGAAGTGATTCGTTGGGTAACCAGCTATTAAGAAGCAGAGGGATGGGATACGCGGGAACGATGCGATGATGTAGGACCCTGAGGTTTGCGCTTCGTTTCTGACGAAGACGAAGCCCCGAAAAGGAGTCAGGAGAAGGTGGAAATAAGGCAGACATGAAGGCTAGGCAAAGATAGCTATTGATTTACTTGGCTTCAGCGAGCAAAGAATGATCACAATGATATCTACTCTGGTCGTATGTTTGGCTCCATATTTTCAGAGATAATGAGTCAGAATGCATGGCATCTGGAGCGGTGTGGTGGCTGAGGTGACTTAGCGCGTTGTCCGAGGTCGTTCAATAAGCGCGGTAATCGTATCGGCCGGTGTCAGTGAAGCTTTAACGCAAAGCGCTCCCATTCGACTTAATCAAACCTGCGGACAAACTGAGGAAGGCTACATAAAACTGGGGACTCGGAAAGGCGATTATGGGAAACTACCGACGTCAAAGCAGCATATGGAGCAAGGGGACGATTGAAAGGGGAAAGTCCAGTTCCAAGCCATTACGATTCGTCGGACCATGCTGTCCGCTGTAAAAAGAGGTTATAGGGAGCGAAGCAGGTACTGAAATCGGTATGAGCAAGAGCATCGTGCATAAGGACATCTCCAATCTTATTATTCCAGCTTCTAGGCTTTTAGAGCAGCCAGCAAGTCCTTAGAAAAGCGTATCAAAGGGGGAAATTGCAAAAATTTGAGCCGGGGGCTACGTGCACTCCATAGAGCACTGCACTCTTAGCACTCACAAAGAACTTCAGCGTCTGGATCGTCCGCGGCGAACGGAGGCTGTAGAAGGACGTCTTCATCAGACCCTGGACTTTGAAGAAATGAGTATGGGAGAGATAAAGGAGGTATAGAGTAGCCCAAAAGAGGGATTCAAGGCCATCGCGGATAGTACGTACTTCAGTGAGCATCAGGAGCTGAGAGATCTACCTAGAAGGCCAAGTGTCCTGGTTGAGTGCGAGGTCAGCAAGCTAGAAATGGGAATGTCGCAAGCACTCACGGCCATAATAAGTGCCCCACGGGCATGAGAGACTTCAGGTAGCTGACGAGCCATGTCCCAATCTCAACATGTCTAAACAGTCGCTTGGAATCAGGCGACTAGCGATTCTCGATGTACGATGATACATTACTCGTCATCCTAGCGAGCGGGATGAAAGGATGCAATAGTTAGCAAAGGCTGAGACGGAGAGATACCCTCAAATGCGTGCCAACAAGCAAAGTATTTGAGGATGAGAAGTGCTCCCGGTTCTAGAGTACTTAAGGGGAGATTAGGGGCTGCCTGTGAGAGAGAAAGCGCCGAGGCGCTTATCGCTACCAAGTCGTCAATGACATCATTCAACAACACATACGCGCCGTTCATGAATTTCGCCCACGCCAACACACCACCAGACTACAGACCGTTTGCATCGTCCAACCAGAGTACGGGAAGATGGCGACCCTTGCTACATGGATGGGCTGGAGGTAAGTGTGCTTTAGCTGGTTCTGCATTCGGTAGGGCTCAACGACGCGAAATTTCAGAGGAACCCGAGCAATTGACATCTTCCGAAGAAGTTTGACGAGGCATGGCCATGATGTCCAACGATACGCACATGGTTCACTACGATGCATGTCATTACGCGTGTGTTGCGGTAGGCGGAGGTTGAGCACGTCTGCTAAACAGAATAACCAGCCAGTAGAGAACATTAACGTCAATCACTCGCGCTTTCTCGCAGAAGCCTCACCTGGAGCGAAGTGGAATAAAGCGCAGGACGATACACGAGGACCAGGCCTAGCAGACACTGGAAATGGATTTGAATCGGTGACAGAGGGTAAAGGCGAGTGCATCATCTTGCCGCCAATATGGTCTTAGCCCTGAAACTGGTTGGTAGGTAAACTATCTCCAACTTCGTCTCACCTTTTCAAGCTTATTCTACCACTCGACCGCCTATCCAATAAGCCCCACAAACATCAAGGACCACCGACGGTTCTCCTCCTTCACCCATCTCAGCCTTTGTCGCATGTCAGCCGCCTTATCTCAGCTTCGTTGTTCCCGTCGACGCCCACCGTATCCTTTAGAAGCGTCTCACGGAGAGGCCAACAGTTTCAATGGGCAGATTCTACAGACGTCGGAGACTTCATCAAAGACGCTGCACGAGCAGCGGAGTTCTCCATATATGTGACAAACGACGAGGGAGGGGAGACAATGATTGAGGTGGACGTGCCAACATTTTCGGATAGGACTAGATTTCTGAGGCGACGGCTGCGTCTGGTCGAAGGACACTTAGAGGAACTCGAAGCTTTGAAGAAGGTCTGTGATTATGAGGCCCATCGTGGTGCGAGGAGAATGGCTGTGGGTGGGTTCGGGATGCTGGTTGCATACTGGGCCCTTGTCGCACGGTTGACATTTTGGGACTTTGGATGGTGAGTATCCCAGTCATTTAGTATTGCCGCTACCTTCTAACATATACAGGGATATCATGGAACCCATTACTTACCTCTCCGGACTCTCAACTGTCATCTGCGGATACCTGTGGTTCCTATACCAAGGCCGAGAAGTGTCCTACTCTTCTATACTCGATCAGTCGATATCCTCACGTCGCCACGCGCTATACAAGTCTCGAGGGCTGGATATCGAACGATACATAGACTTAGTGGCAGATGCCAAATCGATCAGAAGGGAGATAAGGAAGATTGCTGAGGATTATGATGACGCTAAGGAGAGCACGGAGGATACGAAGGAAGAGGATAAGGAGGAAGGAGAGAGCAGGGCAGGTGACGAGCCACCTCCGTCCGGACCCGCTGATCGGCATGAAGAGAAGAGTTCGCGGTAGAAGCGATGCGACGTCGACGAGGCTTGCGCGAATCATCATATTGGGCTTACTGATTTATATGGTCCGAAACCTGGCGTCCGTAAGCTAAGTAAGCCCACTTCAAAATTACCTGAAAAAGCAGTGAAAATCAGCAACCGCCGATATGAGGGACTGAAAAAGCAAGGTAGGCAATGTAGAAAAATCATATTTCCGTTCTTAGCCTGCAACCCAGACGGTTCCTCTGAAGAGTCTACCAGGAAGTGCTGTAGGCTATGGCATTCAACGAGACGTATTATGTTCTCTCCGGAGGTGTGAAGTTATAATCATAATAAATCAAAGGTTCGTGGATGAAGGGGACTCACGACAAGTGCAAAAAAGGAGGGTATCAACAGTCACTAGTCATTGACGAGGTGAAGAAGGAAGAGGATCCGGGCGCCAAACGAGCGCCCTTTCCTTGATCGCAAACGCCGGAGCGAGGCTCTTCCTCTCCTCGTACCTCCGTTCCCAATATTCGCCTCTCAGTGGTTCCAAGCCCGTAGATCGCGCTTATGGCCGACTATAAGGCCTCGAAGGAGGCATTCGTGTCTAACATGACTGGGTCAAGCATAACGCACGTCAACTTGATTTCTTTGGTCGCCTTGGTACGTGGATAACCATCTTGCAGCTCACGATGTCGTTCTGATCAGCCCAGGCTTCGATTGCACTCTACTCAGCTCTTCAAACGCGTTTACCTCCTTCGAAGTCGATTCCTGTGATACCAGCATACATAATATTAGTCCTACCACTTTTACTTTCGATGACTTTCTTCGCGGATTCACCCCTCCAGCTATCGATATTCCTCTTGATACCGACCGGGTTATTACTCTGCGTATCAGCCAGAGACTTTAGCTCACTGCCGAACTCAACACTGCAAAAGGAGAGGGATGACCGGTCGAATGAAGCCCTGCCCATCGAACCACTGCCCGCGTTGACGACATACCGAGCCCACATGATGCTCATGACTATCCTAGCCATCCTTGCTGTCGACTTTCCGGTCTTTCCTAGATCCCTAGCGAAATGTGAAACATTCGGTGTTTCGTTAGTGAGTCACTGTGGTCGTTTGTATCAATTCTTCTTAATTGTTTAGCTAGATGGATCTAGGCGTAGGATCGTTCGTATTCTCTCAAGGGGTAGTCTCCGCTATCCCTATTCTCAAGAATCCCCGATACCTGGAGACTCCGGTATGGCGTAAACTGCCTACCATTCTTTGGAAGATGTTTCCCGTTATCTTCCTCGGTCTCGTACGAGTCGTTTTGGTTAAAGGAGTAGAATACCCTGTAAGTGCTAATCATTTGCATATCGTATGGTTGTTGGATTCTTGATCCAGGAGCACGTAAGTGAATACGGGGTTCACTGGAACTTTTTCATCACCCTCGCCCTCCTACCAGTGCTACAGGTTCTACTTCACCCCCTCATCTTACACTTGCCAGTCTCGCTCGTAGCGTTATCGGTTGCAATAGGTTTGATCTCACTTTCTGTGTAATTGCCTTTCTTTGCTCAACCCCCACTAGTCCATCAGATGAGCCTTTCATGGCTCGGACTAGAAGGCTTTGTGTTATTCACCCCTCGTACGGGCCTTATATCTTCCAACAAGGAGGGCATAGTGTCACTTGCTGGATACCTCTCTATTCACCTTCTTGGATTATCAATCGGCACGCTCGTATTACCTCCGTCGCCCAACTACTTTCGACGCTACCAATCACAAAGAAACAAGGGCAACGTGCCTTCTCCAACGGCGACAGGGAGACAAAACGATAAAACCGCCACGGAGCTCTGCTCATATGCAGTCGTTTGGTGGACCTTTCTTGGCCTTGGTAAACTCTTTGGGGTCGGAACAAATGTTTCTCGGCAGATGGTGAATATTTCTCTCCCTCACGCTTAATCGTTTTACTAAAATTGTCTCTAGGCGAATCTCCAATACGTCTTGTGGATTGCCGCCTTCAACACCAGTTTCATCTTCGGGTATTTCCTCCTTGATCTATATTTCTTTCCCCTGCCATCGTCTAAATCTGTATACTCGCCAACATCTAAACTCAAAGTCCCTACCACATCCCTCTCACTATCTACCAAACAGCTGGGGAACCCACCTCCCTTGCTCGAAGCGATAAATAAGAACGGTCTGGTACTTTTTCTACTAGTAAGCAAAGCTCTATTAATAGTGTTTTCTATCTTCCTAATTAACGCTTTCCAGGCGAACGTTGCCACAGGGTTAATTAACCTCTCCATGCAAACCATGTATGCCAGCGATCTTTGGGCGTTCTTCATCCTTTGCGGGTATTCGTTCGTGATATGTTATGTCTCGTGGATATTTCGTGGTCGGAGGCTAGTCAAATTGTAGCCTGACAACTCTGATACGATTACCTAGTTCATATCTTACCCACGTTTTTCGTATTCATTGTTCTTCATTGCCCCCATGGCAGTTAGTGAACGATAGAAATCCCACAGCGCTCAACATATCTTCAGTCACACGCCTAGTATCGCCATGCACTGCTCTTCATCAGTATCACGTACTTACCTCTGCCTCCATGTCATTAGATAAGTTCGAGCTGTTGCTTATGTTTCTTAAGCGTCAAGATGGTAGACCGGTTGTTTTCTGACCCTCACCCTCCCTCGTCCCCCCGATACCTGTAGCTATCATGAACCCTTCGGGCTCCGTCCAAGATTCTCAAGGAACGAGGGGGGATCACTCGAACTCAGAGGACCCTCTGCTAGTCCTGAAGGACCAAATCAAAGCTCTGAACGCGATTTCGAACTCTCGCGCTACTCAACGTATTTCCTATATATATTCTCGAACGAGTTAGTTCTCATCGTCCTTGTAGACCTAACAGACATTTCCGCACCTCCCCGACGACAAGCGGCCCGCCTAGCGAAACATGAATTCCTCGAACTTGTCGCTGATGTACATGCTGAGCTGTTGCGAAGGAAGGCGGGAGGTTTGTCGCCCCCTCCTCAGAAATCATAGTCCGGACTATTGAAGGTCTGACTATGCAATCAGATGAATTTGTCCCGATTGGGGAGAACTTTCACTGGCGGCGCATCCAGGCACGTTCTAGACTTGCCCAGCTGGATTCATCGCGATTTGAAGCTCTTTGTCGAGATATCTGTCGCGAAACTCTACGCCGATATCCTGAGTTGAAGGTCAGTTCGCACTTCATATAACACGCCATCCAGTGAGTTCTCACCGGATTCAACAGCTACCGGCTATCCTTTCAAAACCGAGAAGTGACACGCCATCTAATCAGTCCGAAGAAGCCAAGCGAACACGCCGACGCCCCCGCGAGTCCCGTGCGCCAACCCCTCCGAGGAGCGGGTCATCACCCCCGTCGGATACTGCCAGCGTCTGTAGCGCAACTGATACCATGACCTCAGCTGAAAATGATCAGCCATGCCAGAATAGTAGTCATCAGAAGATGCGCCTTGATTACGAGTTCAAAATCGCTATGGTACATAAGGCATGGCAAGAAAGTCAAACAAAAGTAGCGCAATTAGAAAGTGAACTAGTTGCCCTTCACGAAGTAGGACCCCCTTCTCTCTTTGACCTAACCACTAATGCTATGGTTTCAGCATTCCAAAGAGACTGTGGGGGCCCTTTCACGTCTCCAGAGGGACTATGAAGACTTGCGAGAGAGGCGAGCTCCAATAACGACATGCATTGATGAAGATCTGGAAGAACTTCAACTCCTACGCCACCAGTATGCACAAGTCTTTCAGGAGAAAGAAGAGCTCCTAGCTACGCTGGATCACATTATCACCGCTAGCCTAGGCGCGAAGTCCAGAATACCCGTCCTCCCTCGGAAATCTTCTGCCCCAGTGTCGCCTCGACCTTCACTTCTTCCGTCCGAGAGGAAGCCACTGTACACTATGGGCCCCATGGAACCAGACCATCCAGGCCATGCGCACACTGCTAGTAATTCATCTTTGTTAACCCTAGTCGACCACTTACCGGTGGGCTGCCCCACATCCCCGAGCCCATCATCAGCTGCTCATTCTCCCGATTCGCCGAGTGAGTCCGAGTATTCAGAGGCGGACGACCCAGAGGCCTGGCCGATACTACGGGTAATATCTTTACATATGCTTATGTTTCGTCGCGGCTGACACATGCCTTGCAGGTCTATATACAGGCGCAGACGAAGCCAGCCGCTATCTCAGTACGCAACCTCCTTGCAGGTACCGAACGGTCAGCTCTAGTGTCAGCCTTCAGGGAAGATGTAGAACAAACTCTCGCCATCTCATCAAGTATTATCGCATGCTGCCGTGGCCAGTTCCCTTCCGCTCTCGCCAAACATGGTAATGAACTGCTAAATTTGCTCAACGCCCACTCAAATGACCTTGGAAAAATGCACTCCTCCACAAGGCAGGTCGACAGATTATCCTCAGCGATGGCCCACTCTGCCCTCGGGGTCCTCAACGCCATCAAAGATCTGTCACATATATAGTCTCCTTTCCTTTCGCAGTGACGGCTAAACGTCGCAAGATAACATTCCCCTGTACATTAGTTTTCATGCATGATCGCTCCTTTCTTTACTCCTAGGCTCTTGTAGGGGCTCGATAACGAAGTCTATCTGTGCCGTGGCGAACAAGCGTCTCGACGGGCAAGCGAGTGCAACCAGCTCTGGACGTATTCAATGCCGATACCAAATATGCAATAATAAGGTCCGCATTATGCCAATTTAGAGAACATTAGAGTACACATATAGCACATAGATAAGTATGACAAGTAGCATTAGTAGATTATATGGAGCCATGGGTGACGGTCTACAGATAGATGCATTACGTTCTTCTGTCAAAGGAATGGGAGAGTCTTTGGCTTCTTCGTCGCTGGAGCACCATCCGACTTCTCCTTGGGTAAATGCTCGGCGGAACGCTTCTCTGGGCGGACTCTCGTCTGACAAAACCTCCACAACGTCATCTGATTCATCGCTTTGTCGCCTTTGGGCCAGTCTTCGGCCACTAGAGTGTTGGCGTAATACGGCGCCATATCAGAATGGCGAAGCGAAAGTGGGTCCGCGAGCCATAGTCGTTCAGCGGGATCTTTGGTGTCACGGGAAATACGTCTCTTGCGAATGGCTTGCTTGCTTTGGGTTTTCCAGTCATCCAAGGCTTCGAGCACGCCTTCGACAAAGCGTGTCAGAGGTGAACATTTCAAGAACGCGAATTGGGGGTGGGAGTTCATTCCGATGTGCTTCCCATCAAGTAGTTGGGATTTACCTGCACCACCTTGAACTTTAGGGCCGATAAAGCGATAGTCGTTGAAAAGGAGTTCAACTAAGTCCGGGAGTGTGGAGAAGTGCGTATGTTGAAGATAGTGGAGCCCATAGTATAGTGCGACCCAGAAGAAAGACTCAAGATCATCGCGAACCGCGTGTATCTTGTCGGTATCGCCAAGGAGTTCGATGGACATGAAGGGCCAAGTACCCTGGTCAGAAAAAATCAGTAAGACGTAGGACACATTCAGGTTATAACGACTGACCGTCCGATCTAAGCCCCTTCCGTTTCCTAGTTCGGATATCTCACGAGCCATATCCCAGTCGTTCAACAGCCCAGAGCCATCAGGTAGAATCAGAATATTGCCGCCGCTGATGTCTCGATGCAGAATATGACATTTCTCGTACGCCTCTCGATGAGCTGTAATCATATCAGATGAATGTCCGGACAAGAGTGAACCGACGAAATACCTTCGAATGCGTCAAAAACCACTGACAACAACGTCTTCGACGATGGGAAGCGTTCAAGAGGAATGCCAACCTCCTTCACGACAAATCGCGTATGAATGCGAGTCTCCACAGTTTTATTACCGACTCTCCAAGGTCGTTTAGCAAATTCCTGTGTGCGAGTCACCTGGCCTGCCAAGTCCCCTCCGCACAGAAGCGTAGGGACATGCACAACGTGGTTAGAATTCAGCATTCCCAGCGTCTCAACCTCTGGCTTGACCGAAACAGACCGCCACTGCTCTTTCAAGAACACGGCATCTTCCGACAAAATCCCATCCGTCACCTCAACAGCAGGATACCCTCTCGTGCATCGGCCCAAGGGGGATAGAGGCTCAGCTAGTGCTCCCCATACGAGGAATTCCCGATTATGAGGCTCGTCTCCGTTCGTATCTGGAACCTCCATCTTGAACACAGGGAACTTGCTGTTCTTTCTTCCAGAGGGCGCCCATGAGCGAAGGACTCGATGAGCATGCTCGGTCTCTGTCTCATCCGCTGCAGTCACTGTAGGGTCGAATCCCTTCCCGGCGCGGTCCAGCAGAGTGAATCGCCATAAGAACTCCACTAGCGGGAGGCAATCTTTCATATAGTTGAAGCGCTTCGTCACAATTACTCCAGATCGGTCCCAGCGAAGGAGCCGAGCATAAGGGCGGAACATGAATAGCATGAAGAAATGTGTTCGGTGTTGTCGTAAGCACACTTGAGTCGTGTAACTGGCTAATTGTCCCCGGATGGCTTTCTTGTCGTTGGCAGTGATCTCGTAAGGCGCTTCCGTGTCATATTTGGGCAAAGGATCGACGGCATCGTTGACTATGTCTTCTGCTCCGTCTTTGATTTCGCCGCCTATTAATGTGATCCCCATATCGTTCGGATGGAGAGTGGTCACGGCGCCCTCCTCGTTGAAGCTGAGATCCATGCGAATATCGGCACCAGGCTTCGAGCTCGGGTCAGGATGGTTAGATGTGTCGACTATTTCGAATCCAGGCAGGAGTCGTGGAGTGTCGCCATCACCGTTGATGAGAACGCCCTTGAATAAAGTGAATATGTAAATGTGCCATGTATATTAGGTTTCTCAAACGGCTCACAAGTATCTTGTACAAGTCCTTTTCGCACGTTACTTTCTTGTCAGCGAAATAGTCCTTTGGTACGGCAGGTGGCTTCATGTCCGCGTCCGCTTCGCTCAACGGCAGAAACTCTTCCATGAACTCTTCGACGGGACATGGGCCGACCCAAAGCCCGGTTGCCTCGCGACACATGTTCTTCTTATTTGTAGAAGCTTTCGGGGGTTGTGCTTGGAACGGAGTTGCGCCTGTCGTCTTCCGATGAATGGGAGTACTGAAATGTGGTTGAGCCTTTCGAGGGGGTGTCTGAGTTGTGGCCATGGTAGCAAATGTTAGTAGAGAGTAGTAGTAGCCATTATGGTGTAACCCACCTTTTATATACGGTCAATCAAAGCCACAGAGACCACAAGAACGATTGGGGGATATGTGGGCAGCCACAAGTGGTTGTGGCAAGCAGATAGCGTATGCAATAGTTCCGAGTTACGCAGCCTGTCACACAGTTCGCTGACTCCTCAGTACCTAAAATTTCTAGGTGCAGTACGAGAGGAGTTGCCACAGAATTGTGCAGAAATGCGAACTTGGTAAGAAGCACGAATGGCAGGACCCTGAGCCTGACTGAGTCTGAACGCCGATCATCACATGATCGTTCTCCTTCCCCTGATGCATAGCTAGGAGTACTTCACACGTTCCGCGTTACTGTAAATGTTACTCGGATCTGCGGGCTGCTTGGCAGTGCGCTGGACAAGACCGGAGTCCGTTGTCTACAGTGAACAAATCGCTCATATGATGCACTCTCGCCTTTTATGTTAGAAATAGACCTCATGGACTTCACCAGGATATGGAGAAAGTCGCTAACCTACCAAGCTATGTTACAATTAATCCAATTCTATATTTTTGCCATTGGTGCTGATATCCCCATGAAGAGAATGGCATGTATCGAATGGCTCCTGAAAGCGTGTAGCTATGTTAGAGGATATATAGAACGAGATGTCAACACCAGAGATGTGAATTGGACGCGAACTTGGTGAGATGATTAGGACCCTGACTCTGATCGTTCTTTGACTATCCCCTAGGATCCTTTAGGGGCAGAAAGAGAAGTTGACAATTAGTCTTCATTACACCCCAAGCTCCCTTCAAGCCCATGTAATTTCCCCCTAATCCACGCCTCGTTCTCTGCGCAAACCTTCCTCACCCTCTCACATCCATCTAGCCTCTTTCTTGCCGCATCTGCTCGAGATTTTGCTACGAGCACATCCATCTCTGCGCGACTAAGCTCCAGCTTGGTCATGATAAAGCTACCTGCTGCCTTTGACTCCTCCTACCGTGCTTATCATTGTCTGCGCGCCTGATATAGCGATGGAAGACGTACGTGGATCGCTTGCTCGTATATTTTTCTCAGATCTGTCAGATGCTGATTCATTATGATTTCTTCTAACATGCTCTCGCCTGGGCCGCTAATCGAAGCTTCGTAACTTTGCACAGCTGGAAGAAGTACGCCAACTTTGTTTTTGCCTGTGGCTCTTTCATCTCCCGTCACGCGAATTTCCTCGACTTCCGTATAAGTGGTCACTAATGCCTCAGCCGACACAATTTCCGTCGATTCTGTGACAGTGATACGCGGCGTGGTTGGACATTCACGTTGCGATCCTTCAGTTTCCGTGATGTCCCTCGCACTGCCAGAGGACGCACTCTCCAAAGAGGGGCATTTGGGAAATGGAGAATCTTCGTCCGTTGTTCCTGACTCTCGTCGCTCCTCGATTATCTCAGTTTGTAATCCAGTCGGCGAGAACGTTCGGCTACGAGGTCGCGAAGTTTGCGCGTGAAAAGGCGAGACCGCCGGTGAAAGCGGGGGGCTTTGTGGGGAATGGGTATGAGGCGATGGGTGGATGAGGGATTCTAGAGCTGCATGACGGTGGAATTCGACGCTTTGCTTCGCCTGAACCGATAGTGGCTTTCTGCTTTTCTCGCCTTTATGGAGCTGGCTGGGAAGTTGCGGCGTTGAACCCGCCCATTCTTCCATAGTGCTACTCTCCCTCGCTCTGCTGGACATGTTGATCCAAGGTAGAGGTTCGCCCGTATGAGGGACGCTGTCCGTTGTCGGCTCTTGTTCCATCATCGAATGGGGTTACTATAATGCTTAAACGATGCACGTCCAGCTATGGGAGAGGGTCGTGAGGGTTGGTGGATGTAAAGGCTGATGTAGTTGGCCGTGAAATCAATGTGGCGTAGGCACCGGTGCCTCGCTTTCATCGTTTGTGTGTTCTTCCAAAATTAGCAGCCCATTTCCCATTTTCAGTTATAGAGCAACTGAGATACAATACTACTGCATTGCGAGATCATAAAGATACTTCACGGAACAGATCGTTTACTGCGTCAAAAATTGATACGTGATGAACGCACGTAGATTCATTGGATAAATTTGACCTTTGCTGAAAATGCGATTGTTGGTAAAACGGAGATGGAGCAACTTCGTGTTGTGAACTTCCGGACCGCCTACCTAGTAGGACTCCCGGCGACTGCTGAATTAATGACGTATCATGGGCTAATTTACAATCATTTCTTCGGACTGGTGGAAGGGGGATAAGGGGATAATAATGGAATGAACTGATAGGTACTTCATCGACCCCGATGCTTTACGGGGGAATCTAGCCGGCTGGGCCTGAATGTGTCTGGGATAGCAGCGCCCAGATCTCAGGCCATTTTTGAACACAGAGAGAGTATTCCCTTCTGAATGGGGTGGTGAAACGCCAATATCATTATCCGCGCACTTGTGTGGCCATGCCGGAACGGAATGTACACCTGCTCAATCCACTTGATTCGGAGCCCCTTGTGGTCGGCCTCCTAACCCGACGTATATAAATCTCTACGACTCAAGGTCCTCCTACCCCCACTGCCTTATCTTAATATTGCCACCATGGCCACCGTATCCCGTACCCAGCACAACCTTCCTATCGAAATCATAGAGAAGGTTATCCATACCATCTGGGCGGAGCCTCTGACTAATGCGGAGCGCATCTCCTTCATGACATCCTCCGTCCTTGTCAATAAGACTTGGTCGACGCTATTCAGCCAAGTAGCCTTCAAAGACGTCCACATCCCCTCTTTAGGTTACTCAAAATATTTCCATGACATACTCGATCTCCGGTCAAATATCTTCCGGTCTTCGACACATGCCATGCCAGGAGACCACTGCACCACCCTCACCATTCAGATAGAGAGTCCCCGCGTCCCAACCACTGTATCAAAAGACGCGCAACGTTATCCAGATAACTCTCCGAGTCCGTTCGATCTCCTGGACTGGCTTGTCGATATACCATATCTCCCCCATCTTCGCCACCTCTCCATTGCTTACAACAATTGCGACTTCATGGACATCTTCGACAACATGCGGTTCGCAACCTTCCCCAAGCAAATCACTAGACTGGATGTTTCGTATTCTTTCACCACAAGCACCCCTGACACTGTAATTGACGCATTGCAGCGACAAATGCCGATCTGTCCATTAGAGGGGCTCCCTCTGACGCATATCACCCATCTCAGTGTCTATGGCGCAGGAATCGCTCCGGTTCTTGCACTTCTCATGCTGAATTGCTACGGTTTGCAGAATGTCGAGACGGATTTGAGGCGGCTGTCGACGCGCAGCAACGAGGAAAGAGAGTACGCTGACGCTTTGCAAGATATTTGCGGGGAGAGACGTTTGGATCTACGAATATTGGACATTTAGCGGATTTGAAATTTTGAAATATACACAGATGATAGTTTAGTTCCGCATCGTTCGTATCGCTACTATTACTCACATGGGCAGTTGTGTCTCAATATCAATATTAATAGTCCCCGGTGTCTTGACTGCGTTAGGATAGGATGAGATTTCGAAGTCAGGGGCTCTCTTACCATTCCTAAACGCCTCGGTCACTGGCCATCGCAGCCGTCATGTCGCCTGCTCCGGATTCGCCGCGATCTTCTCAATCACCACCTCCGTCAGGCAGTCAAGGCGACCTGGAACTAGAACTATTCGGCCTCGCAACCTCGCTCTACAATCTCGGCACGACAGTCATCGCTGATTCAACCAAAGACCGTGACAAACCAGGTGGTGGAAAACCAGTCGGTCAGAGAGTGTAAGCACGAAACCCCCTTCTTTCCCGGAATCACTTACTAGCATTGCTGACGTCCTCTCGGGTATCAGAAATGAAGTTATCGGTCATCTTGCGACGCTAGATGAAATGGCGCAGCATGTGAACACAATGGTCCCAATGCAGGTCCTCGTCGACATCGACAACTCCCGTAACCCAATGAATGTCACTCGAGACCGTATCGAACGAGCTGCAACGGAGAATCAGTTCATGAATGGGAAAATTGCTGCTATTGAGGTGAGTCCCTCGTCGGCCTATGCTCACCCACATTGCTGTACTTCTGTGCGTGCGGTTCTATGACCATTCTTGCTTAAACGTGTACTCTAGTCGTATCACAAGTACCTTAATGAGGCATTGATACAAAGCTTCCCGGATATCGAACCATATCTAAGCGGCCAGGGCGTAGTGAAGGAAGAGCAGAACGCGATGGGCCTGCCGAGCACGCAATCGCATTGATCTTCAACACTGCCAATGAGTACTTGAATGAACAAGCATCGTCATGGTGGTCATCTTACTATATGTACACTCACATATGGAGTCTGCTGGGCTCGAGGATGTATTGGATACGTAGATCAGTGCGTGTATGCGTAGATATGATTGAAAAACATAAGGCAGAACATTATAAAGCAGAACATTCCAGCACGATAGATCATTCATAAAGAGAGGATCCACGGGAGATCATCTACTCGTCCTCCTCCTCATCGTCATCATCATCAGCCTCTGCAAGCCACTGAAGACCGAAAGTCAGCTCATGGGAATTATAGGTAGGGCAAGGGTACGGACCTTGAGGAACGGCTCGCTAGCCTTCCTGATCTTTTTGCTGGTCTCCTTGTCAACGTACTTCTTGCTGACATGAGTACCCCACTGAGTGACAACCTCTTCTTCGAGGACGTCTGACTGATACAGGGCCATCAGCACCTTCGGAACGATAACGTTTGCATTGGCGAGGAGCTCGGGGTGGACAGTGCCTACGAGGCGTTCAACACCCCCAAGCAAAGCCTTTTGATGCTTCTCCGATGTGACCATCTAGTAACGAGGTAGATGAGTAATCGCAATGGGGCATTGGAAAAGGCGGAGGAAACTAACCTTCTGGAGCAGTGCGGCATAACCCGGAAGGTCCTTCACGATGTCGCTTCCGAAGAGAGCCTGTACGACGACGAGGACTGACTTGTGTTTCTTCGCTATACCGAGGTCTTCCGCCTTTTGATAAATTTGGATGGAGAACGCCTTAGGATCAGAGCTATCAGCCTTCTCACTCTCGATCCATCTGCCCAACTGGGAGTAAGGACTATTGACATCTTCATCGCTGCCATCATCATCTCCGCCAGCAAGGGCGAGCGCAGCTACGCCAGCTTCCAAGGCTTGCCGAGCTCTCACAGCTTCTGGAGATGTGTCTGCAGACCAATCCTCGTTGGTAATGGCGGTATCGTTGTTGAGCTCGGCAGCTTCAGCCTTGATGCGCCTGCTGAGTTCGTCATCGCTATCAGCGCCATCAGGGGAGCCCTCGGCATCGACGTGGTCAGCGCCATTCCCGCCTACGCCGTTGGCCGCATCTCCATTTGAGCCTTTCTTCTTCCCCTTCTTGGCCTTGACGGGAGGATTCTTAAGGACAAACGTGGTAAGCTTGTGCCTCATGTCAATGTCAGTGCGCTCGCCGCAGGCCTTGCAGTCGCGAATGATGTTCTCGGAACGCCCAGATTTGAGAATGACAAGCTCCGTTTCGGGGTTCTTGCAGGCTTTGCAAAGGACGAACTTGTCAATGAACACATCGAGTAATTCACGAAGCCGATCAGCGTTGTGGGCGCCATTGACGATGTAACGGTCATTCTTTTCATCGAAAGAAGTTTGGGCGCCAAGCTCGCAGCCGAAGAACTTGGTGGTATAGGTAGGCGGGCGACTGAGGGCGCGAGCGACGTCAGACATGTTGGGAATGACAGTCTTAATGCCATTTCCTTTGCCCTCAATTTTGGTGGTCAAGAGGGGCATGCGGTAGCGATAGAATTTGTCATCAACGTCGCGACGAATGTTCACAATTCCGGCCATGTTGGGCAGATATTAGCGCTAACGCGAGAGGTCAATAAGCCCGTGATTCAAATAAAATGGAACGCAACGCACAGATATAGAAGAAGAATGGGACGTAGACAATCTTTTGTGCTTTGGTATACCGATTGGCGGACGAAGCATGAATCCTCTGCCGTGACAGAAGATATCGGGTGGGGGGAGGTTGGCGTACGGGGAAGGTATTGTGGAGATTTTTGCCACTGGCCAACTGACAACCAAAAGTTTTGAGTTCGCGAGTGGAAGAAAGGCAGATGGTGGTGGTTGGAGAGAAAGAGGTGTGAGCTCCGGAGCCTTCCCTAAAAGTTTGACCTGTCTGCCGGCATGCCGACGTGTCCTTACACAAGGAGATAGCCGAAATGACTCTTCGACCCCCTTTCCTCTAAGATTCCATCCGAGTCCGAGTCGTCTACCTAACGGAATCATCTTTGGAACTACCTTGTAGACTTATTCTTCCACAGACGACTAGCTTTCGACTTTGACACATTTCTCGCTAGCTTCAGGCTAGTCAAATTGACGGTCCGTATACCACGAACTATCAACTATTGACAATGGGCAGTCAACAATTCGACTGTACAACTGGCATGCATGCCTCATAAGCAACTCGGTCCCAGTTCTGGAGCTCTCCTATGGTGACATGCCAGCTATCTCTCTCGCTTCGCTGGCGATATGAAAATAACCGCTGCTACGAAGCTTCTCTCGGATTCGGCTGGATGCGGCATTCCTGGGTCGCTGCGTCCGACCATCTTACTTATGGCTGAGACACAATGTCGCCAGGGTACGACTGGACTACGACCCAAGCAAGAAGACGGGATCAGCGCTCTCGGTTGCATCACACCCAAACCTGTGTTTCAACTTCAACCCAGTCGTTGATGTGGAGATGCTTGTATACATCTCTCGGTCTGCGCGGTTATCTGCGCTATGGTGTCTTGCGCAACTTTGTGCTCTTGAAGCACGCACAAAGCAATGGGTTTTCGACTCAAGCGAATCCTTCAAGGATGCGCCCAATGTGTAACTTACTATCTTCCTCCAAGTACGTGGTCAAGTCTGTGTCTTTTAGACAACCCGTAGATTGAAACACCCCTTGCAACTCGGCAAACATACAAGAGGTTTCATTCATTCCGTATCCCCGAGATCATCATAATATAAATTGTTGTCGCTCTCATCATGATTCACTAGCTGACGCTCCCCAAATTGCTTCCTTGCTTCAACAGTGCTGGTCATTGCTGAACCTTCGTACTCCTCGTCTATCGAATTCCCCCGCGTTCTCACCCACATCATGCGTTCACCCATCCTCCTTTCCTCCGTGCTACTTGGTACAGCTTCTACTGTACTTGCGGAACCATCCAATGAGCAGTTCGTCTCTTACTTGTCTCGTCAACCCAATGCACACGCCAACAAATATACCTCCAGGTCCGACTCCCACCTCCAATCCCGTAAGACCAAAGCCGCCGATTATGCCCCAGCCTTTGGCATGGCCGCTAAAGTCATCGGTGACGCCCTCGGCCTTCCCTCAGCGCAGAACATGCCCACACCAGGCTATGGAATGGGTATGGGCATGGGAGGTATGGGCATGGGTATGGGTATGGGTCGGCCTTTTAGACGTGATATTTTAGAAGATCTCCTTCAGAGAGAGCTATCCGACGAGGAAGCTGATGTGTTGGAAGCCAGAGCTGATGAATACAAAGAGCTTGTAGCTCGTAAGGCGGCCGATTATGCCCCTGCTATCGGAATGGCTGCTAAACTCATCGGAGATGCTCTTGGCCTCCCTTCAGCACAGAACATGCCTACATCTGGCTACGGTATGGGTATGGGTATGGGAGGCATGGGCATGGGCATGGGAATGGGAATGGGCCGGCCATTCAGGCGTGACGTTCTAGAAGGTCTTCTTGGGAGGGAGTTGTCCGACGACGAAGCTGATGTATTGGAGGCTCGGTCTCAGGATGAATACGAAGATCTGCAGGCTCGGAAAGCTGCAGATTACGCACCTGCGATCGGTATGGCCGCCAAGCTTGTTGGCGACGCCCTCGGGTTACCTTCGGCGCAGAATATGCCTACTCCAGGCATGGGCATGGGCATGGGAGGAATGGGCATGGGGAGAATGTTCAGACGGTCATTTGAAGAACTTTACGAGAGGCAATTGACAGACTATGACGATCTAGACTAGTATTTTCAAGTTCAATAGTCTACGTACTAAAGTACTTCTTCATATCAACCCATGCTAAATGCTAAGGATCAATAACCAACCAGAGGGTGGTATTCCATTACTACTGTAGTGCAGAGGTAACCTAAGGTTAGACGGGGAAACGTACGGCATGACATACTCTACAAATGACACATGCCTTTCTACCTAGCTGGCAGAAGATGAAGGAAACTACGTGTTGAGACGACGGGATATAGATTCATAACGAGTGGCACGGACAACTATAAGGCCCTGGAGATGATCGACGTGAAGCCTCTACAGGCCGACGGTAATTGGCACGCAGCCCACGGCGATTGTCCCTTTCTGCGATACAAAAAATAGTCCAGTCAACACTTGATCGTCACAGTATCGGCAATTACATACCACTTCCAAGTGCTCACAACACACTGGGAGATGTACACATTCGTTCTGACCGAGACTGAGGAGATTGATGGGTACACATTTCACGTTCCTAATGAGGCTGATCAGCTGCCGGAGATGGACAGACCTCACGCCATAGCTCACAAGATGCTATTTTCCAACCCTTCGAGGACACTATATACCGAAGCCAGAGCGTCGCCGAGGAGAGATCCGTCGGACTAGAGGACGGTTTTTAGTGAGGATACGGTTAGATGCTACTCGAAGCTTACTCGATTGGCAGCCTGGCAGCACGCCTTGGCTTTCTGTGGGCAATGACTCTCGGGAATGGCTTTCTCGGCGATATCTCTCTGTAAACCACTCTAGTCCTAGATACGATGTTGAGCTGGGGGTGACTTACTGGCAATCGGAAGTGACCAGAACCAAATTTCGGGGCATCGACAGGCGTCGATGCGACCTGCGGCACGAACAGCGCAAAGGTCAGCACAACACAAGCTCCTGCTTTCTTCAACATTATGCGTTCCGCCGAGCTTGAACGGAGCGTAGGGGGATTGAGATAGCAAGTGGAGTCGCTACAAATTCACTGTCATACCAGGGGTATATATCTCTTGCTGGCCAACGCTACTTGTTGGCCAAGCATTTGACAGCGAGTTCATGAGAGCTGTCCCCGGAGGTACATCCGTAGACAATCCGAATTGAGTTGAGAAGTCGGTCTCAGGTGGTTTAGTGAGGTTTGTGGTGCTAGTGATGAGACTTACGCCGTTAAATATTGGGTACCTAGCTTATAGTAGTTCATAATGAGCCTCCGAGTCGAAGGCTCAAAGACGGGGAGCTGGGCGCTAATGGGATTGTTGGCATCAATCTAAGCGCCCGTTCTCTCTACTATCTTCCACGCAACAGAGTCCACGTCTTCACCTTCACGACTTTCCGATAGTAATCTTTCGGATGCCCTGTAGCCAGACTTCGAATTGCCCCTATACGCTCGAACGGTATTATGGCAAGGAGTGAGATTGACACGATATCTAAGCAGACAGTGAGGGGATTACGGGAGGAAGGTATGGAGCTTGTTTACATGGGCTAGATTATTGTGAGGAAGTTGCGTCGGCGTGGTCTTCAGAAGCGATACAGCCTTTTGACCTTCTATGTGCATACGTTCCCCGCATGTCCAAGCGGCACTTCCCTCATGCGTCATCCACAGCCCCTCCCAACTCGTCTAAACGCCATTAGGTGTACAAGCCGCATAATGCGGATCAGCCACACCTCCTGCGGGCGGTTCCGTCTATATACCGAGTGGTTCCCCTGTCTGTCAATCACTATCTAAAAACTGGCGTTCGAATGTGAGGAAGAGCTCGTTCACTGTATGGCTGACAGGCGGTTAGGGGTAGGGGGTTGGATGTTCGCATAAGGTCAGGACGGTACCGTTATCTGAAGGCGCTGATTTCAAGGATGATTTCCTAGATTGAATGATGCGGAAATGAGAACTTATATTTAATTCATTTTATGGCAGAAACCCGGGGAAACACGTAGAGGATACAGTGAGGTGAGCTACGAAAGCGAATATTAAAGTACGTCGGGGGGCTGGCGATTCGGGGTATGGGACAACAACCTATTGATACACGAGGTGGGGACAACTGAAGGCCAAGTATGCAAAAAAGTGGCAATGGGTGCGAATGTAGTTATGAGATAGGAGAAAAGGGTTCCATGGGGGGTATGGCGCACGATCTATCTTGGGGTGCGCTTATTATGAAGGCAAAGTCAATTTGCCTTTTCGCGTACGGCATACTGATTATAGGCGACTGTATTTTGTGCGGTGTTTACTGACGGGCAGCAGCAAGGTTCATCGCGCCAAGGACAACTTCCCAAGCAAGATCCATGGCATCCCAAAGCTCTACATCATAGACGCCAAGCGCCACGCAATCTTGCCAGAGCTCCTTGACATGCGCGGCATGTGTGGTGAGGGCGCTCAAAGAGTGGCTTGCTTGGCAAAGGTACATGGAGAGCTCGTGTAGCTTTTGACCGGAGCCTAATGTGTGCTTGATATGATCCCCACCGAAGCCAGGAGCGTGAGTGAAGCTCTTTGGTAGCGGAAGAAGAGAGGCGAGAAGGGCAGCAAGGTTATGAGTATATAGGAAGGGATGGAGGACGTGGAAAGCAGCAGGCGATGGGAGGGATACAGGAATGACGGGTAATTGAAGCTGCGTGTTATTTGGGGGTGCGGATGCTGACGATGATGTCGGTAGTCGCGGAAGAAGTGCGCACTGAGAAGCGAGCACAAGGGCATGCGTAGGCACGATTGTGAGGCTGTCAGCGGAATGGGAAGATGACGCTTTGGAAGGAGCAATAGCAAGGACATGTGTTGGGAAGGATGGAGAGCCGGGCTGCGGCACCGGGTAAACCGGGACTGAAAGCGATGCTGGGAGGTGGGAACGAGGGAGGCTGGATGGGAGATGGGAAGGCGCTAGACTAGCAATACCTGCCATCATCCTGAAAGGAGGATTTGTCAGTTTCAAAAGTAACTGCTTGAGGAAGGCGGAAAAAACTCACTGAGGTGCGGTGTCACGGAGACGCCTACGAATGTACTCGGATGGTACATTGGCAAGCTCTGGGGAAGCAGCGACAATGGCATCGCGAGAGATGTCGGCGAAGGGAGGTCGTGCGAGGGTTCTGGGGAGCTGGATGCTGGAAGAGGCGACCGGCTGCTGGGAGTAATGATGACTCGAGGACTGTTGGCGACGATGGCCGTGTCCGTGGTTGTGGGCGTCAAAGGGAGTAGGGTGGGCCGCGACTTGGAACATTATGCAAAAAGTTGAAGTAGGGGAAAGGTAGTAGTAGTTATGAAGGCGACGGTTGTTGACTTCATTGGAACTATCTGAAGGGCGTTATATATACGCGTTGATGAAGGCATTTGCGAACAAATTGGACCATAAGCTTGTATCAACTCCCTGAAGATCTGGGAGATCCAGGATCTAGCATATCATACAGCCCTGTCCTTGATTTCTTTTTAGACACTACCTGCCATAATTGGCCGAGTGGCTGCAGGGTCCTTCCATAACAAGACCAAAAGGCACTTGCCCATTTTGGGAGCTAGTTTGTTCATTCCCTTCGACGGTCTGCAGCACTTCACTTGGTTGCCAGCACAACTTGGCTTCCTGTTTGTTCTGCATTGGGTTCGTCTTGTTCGTGACAGAAAACAACGACTCCAGGGTTATCCTTTGCAAATTTTCCGATTTGCACTTGTGACGAACCCTTGTACTTTCTACACCGCAACCCAAAAAATCGCCATGATGCTCAAGAATGAGTCCGATTGTGGTCTGCTTCGTCTCTGCTAGCTGATTGGTAACTGGAATTTGATATGCGCTACTCAACAAGTTGGATATCTGCCTCCGAATTGTCCCCTCTTCGAAACATCTCCTCCTCGATAGTTTTGCTTAGCAACACCGTCCTTTGTATCAAGGCGCATAGCAGGCCGACTGGCGTTGATCTCGTGCCGATAGAGCTTCTAGTTGGAGTTATTGGCAGATCGTTCTTGCGTCGCTCTCCTCAATGACTTGGAATCTTTCGAAGTTCGACCACATTGTCGCTTTACGTCTTGACATTTAGTTGACTCGACCCCCGGCTAGGGCCTGCGCCAGGCTCGAATGGTTTTATCTCCCTTTGAAAATGCAGCCTCTCCTGAAGAAGCGCATTCGAAGCGCTCTATTGTCCTTCACCCATCATTATGGAATGATAGGCGGCAGCGACTTTCAGTCGTCTGTCAGAATCGCCTGCGGTTTCCGGTCGCCGTCGCATACGAATGGTACTCGTGTTCAATTCACACTCATTTGGTGACTCTACCTCCTCTTCCGGACTTCCCATGTTCCAAGAACTGAATACGCCCACTATCCTTCGTAATGCCAGCATCAGCATCGTGTTCCCTGATTCTCAGTGACTCGGACTGTGTACATTGAAGCATCTCTTAGCTTATGCTCGCCCATTTTCCGGGGCCCGCGGTTCGGCATCACGTACTTCGACTGCAACAACAGAATCTCGCTCTGGTATTCTGATTGAGATGACTTTGTTCAAGTTAAGCGTAAGGGTGCCGAAGGAGTGATCATAAGAATCCCTGTCATCTTGTACGTACTCCCAACCCCTAATCCGCCTGTACAGATGCCGCGATGCGGGTGGATAACGCCATTGAGCAGATCGTCACTAAGCCGTCACTGAAGCTGTTTCCTACACAAGTGTAAACTATGTCGGTCTTCGTGGTGCTTGCTCCACTCTGGCAATTCGCATTTCAATTCCCACCTCCTCGCGCTCCAGGATAGGTACCTCACTGCGGAAAGCAATGCCCGTCGAACACGGACAGCTCCTCGTCTTTACCGCCGAATAGCCGCCCAGCGCCGACCCTTCCCTATCATGACTAGCCGTTTTCCACAAATGCGATACCGCTCGGCTCCTCGAAATTGAGTAGGAATGATTTGGTTGTGCCTATTTCCTTGGTGAGTATGATCCCGGATCTGTGTGGGCCAAGCCAACGAACGTAACACCACTGTACCCATGGAGCCGTTACAAACAGGTACCTACGTCGCACAGCGTTGCCCCAAGAATGGACGTTCGGCCTTGGTGTGTCCAATAATCTCAGGACCTTTATTGTTTCCGTCTTTGCCGATCCGTCAACACGAGGCTCGCAGTCCATGTTCGTCAGGCATCCAACGGCACTGTCTTGGGCCGCCTTCCTTCATTCCACTTGGTACAAATTCTACTACGTTTTACATTCGTGTGGAGCCACCCTTCGGCCTGCACATATTCTGGGCCGATCCCTGGATAAATGCCTCCGACTACGGGCATATGCACACAATAATGAGCGGGATGGATCTAATCAATGGGCCATGCCTCTCTTCCAACATCCACTTTATCGGGCTGCCGGTCGGATTTTATTGATCCCCTGTGAGGCCAGGATTCCCGCTTGCCAAAGTGCCCAGTGTCTTCCTTTTGCTCTCTCGCTCTCTCATCAACCGCCCGTTTACTTCCGCTCAGTATCTACGCTCAGCCGTTCCCTTCAGGACTCCGCCCTCGATGCTGCCTATCTGTCTTTCGCATAAGCCTACCACACATCGGACCCTTCTTCACGCTCTGTCTGCCTCGCATTGTAGGCGTCCCTCCCGATACACTACCCTTCCCTTGCGGCTGCTCCCGCAATCGTCGACCCGTGGCCCCATAGACCAACACGCGTATACAATCACCTCCCCCCCCTCGTCGCGTCGGAGGCACAATTTCCGTGATTTTTTATCATGAAGTTTATGCGCATGTAGTTTTGTGGGTGCAGATCCCTGTCGTCACCCGTTATGCCTGGCGGGAAATTTTCGCATCTGAATTATAGTGCTACACTGTTGGTCGTAGCCGTACACGTTTTCGACCGGACCTTGGTTAGGGAACAAGATACTTATTGTTCTACCTTTCAGACGATCGGTCGTGTCCAATCGTGCGTGGTCAGTGTGGGTGTTCATCTTATCGTCATATTACTAGTGGTTGCATGACTGCCGTTTCAACTGCGCTACTAATAGACACACCTCGGAGATGCCTCCTCAGTGGGGGGTCACCTTCTCATTCCGACTCTCCCAAGCCAATTCCTACCTGCCTCATGTTCGACTTTTCTAGACGAGCGATCCCATGGAGGAGATTGACACCAACTTCGGTTTCCACGGGTTTCAAGGGAACATGATTGAGTATGTTGGCGGGTTCCCTTCCATCTTGTACTTCCTTGTTATACCCATCTGAGCGTCATAGCTTCTGTATTCCATGCTGCCTGCTCGTATGTCTCAGGCACACTCTCAATATCAACAACGTGTCGTTTGCTCAGAGCATTGGTTGACCATTCAGTGCCCACCGTCGGCTCAAACCTAGAAGAACCCCAGGTTAACTACCGTCGTTTATCGTAGGCCTATCTCCACCGCCGCAAACCAGGCGAAACAAAGGCTTCTTGACGATGTAGTCCGAAGGGGTAACTACTTCTCCGCAGTCCTTCAAGTACTCATCCTATCAACACGATATCATGGCACAGCCCGTACTATATAGTGACCTTTGTCGTGGGTTAGTCTTGGGCCTACTAATTGCCACATATGCCTCATTATGGAGAGAGGACGGGCACGTTCATCCTTCGACAACATTCTTCCTATGGGAGACCATATGCCATCCATATAATCGAACCATCGGGCATTGCAAAACTGACGTGCGAGGCGCTGGGGTGTCATTGTCCCGCGCCTCATTGCACGTTTCGTGTGAGGCTACTACACGGAGTCCTTGTTCCTCCGCATTGCGCTCAGAGTCTAAATACAAGTACAGGCGGGATTGGCTTACGTTGTAAACAGGGCGCTTGTGCGAGTGAAATAGAACCCAGCACTTAGCGTTCACCGCTCAGAAATTCCCAGTATCAAATGATTTAATCAGTCTAAACGGACACAAAGCGTAGGATGACCAGCGTCAGAAGCCCTCTACGCAGCCTTTCCAATCTTCTGACTGTGTAGGTCACCAATGAGGTGCTCGCTATGTATGTATGTGCTTCGTTTTTCCAATTGCCGTGCAAAAGTACGACAGATGATCAAGCCCACTACAATTCGTTGTTCCCTAGTAGGCTAATTCTCTGTACTCGGTGGCGCACCTCGTGTTGCCGTCATTCGAGGACTTGTTTTCCATTTACCTCTTAGAATGTCACCACTGAGCCAGTCTAACGGCGAAGATTTGATTGATCTAATCATCCTACTATTTCAAGCGTATTACACATTGTATATCGGAAATGAAATCTGAACAGCCTTTGTCCGTATTCTTTCCGAGATGCGCCGCAATGTGGGGAACGCGCCGATGGAGTTGGAAAGAGGTCTAGATTAGAGCGTCGTACAAGGTAGTCGAGTAATAATGATACTGAGGCATGAAAATAGACATCAATACACCAAGTCAGATGATAGCGGGTTAGTGTTTCTGTGACTTCCTGTTATTCAAGATCAACGACTTGTGTCTGAAGAGACGGCTAGATCCTTCTGCGGCAGCGTCCGCGTCGTTGGCAGGGAGACTCGACGCCCGGTACGCCCGAAAACTGTCCTGCGCTGACAGCGATTCCAAAGGTCCACCTAAAGCGACGCTGACCTTGAGGGACGCACGAGCTTCCTTTTGCTTAGGGGATTCGAAGAAAAGCTTGGGGCGCAGGCGGTTCCGCCTCTCCGGCAGTGGGGTTAGTTCAAGCTGTGGAAAACGACTTGATTAGGTGGGGCGCTGAGGATGACGATGGCGAACGTACCTCATCGGATGAAGCTGCTACGTCTTCCCCATGAGCTAACCTTTCAAACAGTGGGGTGCGGGGTGCCTATATTGAGGTTGATTAGATCGTATTCAGCAATGCGAGTAGCTGTAACGAACATCAGGGGCTGGCTTATCCGCAAACAGTTCGAGTGAGTCGATTTTCGGGGAGACGGCCTGAGGTTGGCCGGTTGATAGCCCAGGTGAGTCCCATCTCCATCGATTAGCATCAAACCCGGCTTGAGTCTAAGGAATGAATGAGCGCACGAGGTGGAGTCAGAGAGGCAGTAAACTTACCCGTGCAAGGGGCAGCTCGGAAGCGGTATCGGTCTCGACTTTGATATGGGGTTTGACTGTTGTTGATGTCGATGATGGCATTGTTACCATTTTAGGTACTTTGGTCTTTGTCATCTTGGCACTGCAGAGGAGGTCAGTTTCAGACAGACGACAGAAAAGGCGAGCCTTGGAAAGGGGGCCTCCGTAACAAACGACAACGGGGGAGGGACTGGACAAGGCTAAGCGGGGGTTTAGAGGGCATTAAACCGATGTCTTAGCACCAAAAAGAAAAGAGAAAAAAAGAAGAGAAAAAGGAGAGATAAAGCTTGACTTACAGAGCACCCGACCAGGTCCTTTCTTTGGCCATCCCATTCTGCCAAATGAGTCGCAAAGCTGATCGAAGCAACTTGACAAGTGACGGATAGGGCATGCGATATATTTCAAGTGTCGGATGAAAGACGTACGACCAACCTTGAGATGATGTTAGCTCAATCTGATGTTTGGAGCAAAACCCGCCTCGCACCTTGTAAAATCCATCGATTCTGCGTCGTCGTCTTCTGGCTTAACACTAGTCGCAACTGGCCTTTCGAATCGGAGGCAACGTCAGCACCTCGCACGACAATGAGATTGATAGCAGTTTTGATGCGCCGTTTGATCTCATTGCGGATTGTAGCCTGCTTGCTAACTTTCTTCTTGGAAGAAGAGAAGAGGAGAGACATTGGCACACGAGTTCCAACTTTCGCCGACGACATGGACTTCTCATCAGCATACCGCACTTGGCAAAGCGTATCTGCCAGATGTGCAATATTGTCCTTTGCAGAATACAGCGAGTTCACGCGAGCCAACTGGAATGCAATGGGTTCTTTCGAAGCATCATCAGGCTTGTCGAGTACCGCGAAGGGGTGGGCGACGATCCTCAGGGCGGAGTGATAGAAGGAGGGGAAATCTTTCCTCTGCGAGGACGTCGACGGATGTTTCGGAGCAAGAAGCTGAGATTTCGGTGCCTTGCATGGCTGCGGTTTCTTGGGATCTAGTAATGTCGCTGGAGAACCAGGCGTCTGACTCCGAAACTGAACGAGCCTTTCAGTTCCAAAATGAGGTAGCCAGTATCAAGGACATACCAGAACTGAGGTCAGCCTCGAAGTGCTAGACAGCCTTCGTAGCTCAGGGCATCTCTGCATAAAGTTTAGGAAGAGTACGAGGAGGAGGCAGGCAGATCCGTGTCAAGAAGCATAGTTCTCACACTCACAATTATTCTCCCACAGTCAGAAAGCGGAGCCAGGCATCCTATCCTCCGGACTTTTCCTCCGGAATCTACCATGCAACGCCTGCTCCCGAAACTCGCTGTCACAAATTGCGCTAGATGGATACCCAGTTATCCCTGTCGTAGTCTTACATGCGCTCCTGTGCTTCAGCTGCGGATGTACGCTTCAAAGTCCAAGGCGAAATCTACTGCCACCCTCGTACCAGGCTCAAAGCAGCCTCTTACCTCTGATTTGGCCATAGAAGAATACACCAAGGCCGAAGAAAAAATGAAGACCGCAGTTGAATGGTTCAAGAAAGAGTGCGCGGGTGTGGAAACGCGAGCTAGTGGTCGTATTACCCCTGCCATACTGGATCCCGTTCGTGTCATTCTTCCGGACACTAAATCTTCTGTACGGTTAGACCATATAGCCACAATAGGTGTGAGGGAAGGCTCTACTCTTCTAATAACCCTATTTGAGGAGAAGGTACGCTCGAAAATGTCCCCCACGTCTTCTAACCGAGTTTCTCTCGCTTTAGTAGAACATGAAAGCAGTGGAGCAAGCGCTTTACGACTCCAAGATTCCCAGCATTGTTCCTCAAAAACAAGATGACCGGACGATCAAGATTCCTATACCAAAGTACACGACACCTGAGCCTAATCCAGCGAGTACCAGCTAACGTTTTAAAAAGGCCGACTGTGGACGCTCGGGTCGCACTTTATACTGCCACTGCGAAGAAAGCTGAAGAGACTCGTATCCAGATTCGAAAACAACATCAAGCAAGCCTCAAACGCGGCAAGTTTGAGAAAAGATCTATTGAGATCGAAGAGGTACGTATACGTGCAACTGCAACCTTCCCCGAACCCCGGCTAATCGTCCGGCTAGTTCCAAAAACTTACGGACAAATACATCGGCGAAATAGAGACTGTCCTCTCACATCTGAAGAAGGCTACGTCTGCACGCTAACCGCTATGCACTCTCCATCATTGTCTACCGTATAATATAATTCATACAGGAATACTTTGGGCAGTTTCTGCGATACCACGCAGAGCTGATATGCTATTGCATCTATGAAGCCAAATGGTTTGAAAAGCGTACCTGGGCCTGTGAGGTGCGTCAATATTGCTTGCGCCCGTTCTCAATATGCTACTGGTGACGTGAATGATACCACGCCTTCATTTCGCGATTGCCACTGGTATTCTTGTGCATCCGCGACGATGACAAAGCGAGTCTGTGTCACTGCATGCAGGTTAATCCGGACTTTGAAGAAGACTGTCTGTTGCCATTCTGAAAGCCGTCGTATGTATGGGTCCGATGCAGACCACCATGCAGCGATTCTTCGATCTCGCTGAGGCGGAGAAGTTTGCTCTCAGCTCTGTATCATCAGGAACTCCCATCTTAGTCTTGGTACCTTCAATTCGACCTGTGAAGACAGCTGTTCAGTGACATATTTCTGAGCATGCCCCTTGTCAGACGGGCTTCAATGAGATCCATCGATCATCCGCGACTTACCTTCCCGCATTTGAGCTATAACAGGCAACAGCAGCAGTTCTACTCAGAGCCTCTGGACAAGACCCACCTCCCTTTGGGACGCGACGAAAAGGTGGAGTCGCCAGGTCGAAACATAGGTTCGTGTTTCATGGACTCCGAGATGAATCAGGGGAAGGGCACGATCACGTGATGATTAGCACTAACAGGGTCCTGTTCGTGGTTCTTACCAAGTTCGCAATATTGCTGCACAATTCTGTGGCAACCTTTCAGTACGGCCATTCATCGGAAGACGACAGGCGCAACTCCGTTCCAAGCACAACCCCCGAAAGCTTCTACAAATAAGAAGAACATGTGTCGCGAGGCAACTGGACTTTGGGTCGGCCCATGTCCCGTCAAAGAGTTCATGGAAGAGTTTCTGCCGTTGAGCGAAGCAAACGCGCGCATGAAACCACCTACCGTACCAAAGGACTATTTCGCTAACAAGAAGGTAACGTGCGAAAAGGACTTGTACAAGATACTTGTGAGTCGTTTGAGAAACCTAATATACATGGCATATTTACATATTCACTTTATTCAAGGGCGTTCTCATCAACGGTGATGGCGACACTCCACGACTCCTGCCTGGATTCGAAATAGTCGACACATCTAACCATCCTGACCCGAGCTCGAAGCCTGGTGCCGATATTCGCATGGATCTCAGCTTCAACGAGGAGGGCGCCGTGACCACTCTCCATCCGAACGATATGGGGATCACATTAATAGGCGGGGAGATCAAAGACGGAGCAGAAGACATAGTCAACGATGCCGTCGATCCTTTGCCCAAATATGACACGGAAGCGCCTTACGAGATCACTGCCAACGACAAGAAAGCCATTCGGGGACAATTAGCCAGTTACGCGACTCAAGTGTGCTTGCGACAACACCGAACACATTTCTTCATGCTGTTCATGTTCCGCCCTTATGCTCGGCTCCTTCGCTGGGACCGATCTGGAGTAATCGTGACGAAGCGCTTCAACTATATGAAAGATTGCCTCCCGCTAGTGGAGTTCCTATGGCGATTCACTCTGCTGGACCGCGCCGGGAAGGGATTCGACCCTACAGTGACTGCAGCGGATGAGACAGAGACCGAGCATGCTCATCGAGTCCTTCGCTCATGGGCGCCCTCTGGAAGAAAGGACAGCAAGTTCCCTGTGTTCAAGATGGAGGTTCCAGATACGAACGGAGACGAGCCTCATAATCGGGAATTCCTCGTATGGGGAGCACTAGCTGAGCCTCTATCCCCCTTGGGCCGATGCACGAGAGGGTATCCTGCTGTTGAGGTGACGGATGGGATATTGTCGGAAGATGCCGTGTTCTTGAAAGAGCAGTGGCGGTCTGTTTCGGTCAAGCCAGAGGTTGAGACGCTGGGAATGCTGAATTCTAACCACGTTGTGCATGTCCCTACGCTTCTGTGCGGAGGGGACTTGGCAGGCCAGGTGACTCGCACACAGGAATTTGCTAAACGACCTTGGAGAGTCGGTAATAAAACTGTGGAGACTCGCATTCATACGCGATTTGTCGTGAAGGAGGTTGGCATTCCTCTTGAACGCTTCCCATCGTCGAAGGCGTTGTTATCGGTGGTTTATCATGCATTCAAAGGTATTTCGTCGGTTCACTCTTGTCCGGACATTCATCTGATTTGATTACAGCTCATCGAGAGGCGTACGAGAAATGTCATATTCTGCATCGAGACATCAGCGGCGGCAATATTCTGATTCTGCCTGATGGCTCCGGGCTGTTGAACGACTGGGACATGGCTCGTGAGATATCCGAACTAGGAAATGGAAGGGGCTTAGATCGGACGGTCAGTCGTTATAACCTGAATGTGTCCTACGTCTTACTGAATTTTTCTGACCAGGGTACTTGGCCCTTCATGTCCATCGGACTCCTCGGCAATACCGAGAAGATACACGCGGTTCGCGATGATCTTGAGTCTTTCTTCTGGGTCGCACTATACTATGGGCTCCACTATCTTCAGCATACGCACTTCTCCACACTCCCGGACTTGGTTGAACTCCTTTTCAACGACTACCGCTTTGTCGGCTCTAAACCTCACGGTGGTGCAGGTAAACTCGAAGTAGTTGATGGGAACCACATCGGAATCAACTCCGACCCCCAATTCGCGTTCGTGAAATGTCCACCTCTGACACGCTTTGTCGAAGGCGTGCTCGAAGCCTTGGATGACTGGAAAACCCAAAGCAAGCAAGCCATTCGCAAGAGACGTATTTCCCGTGACACCAAAGATCTCGCCGAACGACTATGGCTCGCGGACCCACTTTCGCTTTGCCATTCTGATATGGCGCCGTATTACACCAACACTCTAGCAGCCGAAGACTGGCCCAAAGGCGACAAAGCAATGAATCAGATGACGTTGTGGAGGTTTTGTCAGACGAGAGTCCGCCCAGAGAAGCGTTCTGCCGAGCATTTACCCAAGGAGAAGTCGGATGGTGTTCCAGCGACGAAGAAGCCAAAGACGCTCCCATTCCTTTAACGGAAGAACGTAATGCATCTATCTGTAGACCGTCACCCATGGCTCCATATAATCCACTAATGCTACCTGTCATACTTATCTATGTACTATATGTGTAACTCTAATGTTTACAGCATAATGTGGATTTTATTATTGTATATTTGATATTGGCTTCGAGCTCATTGCACTTGCCCGTCGAGACGCTTGATCGCCACCGGGCACAAGTAGCCTTCGTTGTTGATCCCCTAGGAGTAAAGAAAGGAGCGATCACGCATGGAAACTACTGCACAGGGGATGGGGTAACTTGGGATGTACAAATGTCATCTCACGATGTTTAGCCGTCACTGCGAAAGGAAAGAGAGACTGTATGTGACAAGTCTTTGATGGCGCTGAGGACCCCGAGGGCGGAGTGGGTCATCGCTGAAGATGATCTATCGACCTGCCTTGTACAAATCGATCTGATTGCGCAGTCAGACCTTCAATAGCCCGGACCATGATTTCTGAGGAGGGGATGACTAACCTCCCGCCTTCCTTTGCAGCAGCTCAGCATCAACATCAGCCACAATTTCAAGGAATTCATGTTTCGTTAGTCTGACCGCTTGTCGTTGGGGAGGTGCGGAAGTGCCTGGTAGGTCTACACAAGGACGATGAGAACTAACTCCTTCGAAAATATATGTGAAGAAATACCTTGAGTAGCGCGAGAGTTTGAAACCGCCTTCAAGGCTTTGATTTGGTCCTTCAGGATTAGCAGAGGGTCCTTTGAGTTCGAGTGATCACCCCTCGTTCCTTGAGAATCTTCAAGTTGGACGGAGCCCGAAGGGCTCATGATAGCTACACCGCCGGGCCCAAGTTGATAGGGTTTCCCCAGGGGCAACCCCGGCCGAAAATTGAAACGCTCCGTGCCCGAGTTGAATACCTCTTGTTCTGGGCGGTGGGTCAACCGTAATTGCAAGGTCAGCGCGTAATAGTATGGTCCTATTCGAGTCATTATTGATGTACTTTTCTGTGTTCATCCAGGATCCTTGATCGTGTGAATTCCATTATAGTCGTGGGACTTTCCGTGAAAACCTCCAGGAAATCTTCCAAATCTCGCCCGCCCATCACACCCCCCAATGACCGTGTCGACCGCTGACTTGAAAGCCTCCATCGAACGGCACAATGATACATTTGAAGCCCTCCTAAAACTAATCCCTGCGAAACACTATCTCATCCAGGATAACGACGATGAAGTAGGTAGTTCAGAATTTCTTTCCAAATATTCAGTGAAATCCGAGGTGAATAGAAATTTGGAAAGTGGTTGACATTGGTGTGCTTTAGATCGCCTCGAAGTACCAAAAGCACAGTAAGAACCAGAAAACGCCGAAACAGGCTATCAAGGAGGCTTCGAAGAAGGCTAAACGAGACAAGGTGCGAGCAGTAATAGTCTGATGCGTATTCGTTGTTCAGCTTCTGATGCGGCTTTCGATATAGCTCGACCCAGCGAACCAGAAAACAGTGCTAGATATACAGCAGGAACAAGCTGAATCATCGAAAGCACGCTCAAAAGGCAAGAAACGGAATGCCGTCGTGGATGCAGACTCGGACGATGGGGATTCGGATGCCATACAGATTGATGTCGACTTGGACGGGGATGGTGATGGTAATGAAGAGGGTAGCGATGATGATGAAGGGATGGACGTAGACGATGAAGATATTGTACCCCTACCTCAACCAGGTGGTATCTCGGAGCTTCGGGAGAAATTGCATGCGAAGATGGATCAGTTGAGAAATAAGCGGAGAGGGCAAGGTGCTAGTTGGAGTAGCGAACCGGGGGATAGAGATGAACTATTGGAGGAACGGAGACGACAACGAGCTGCGATGCGGGAGAGGCGGCGGAAGGAAACTAAGGAGAAGATTCGGCGGCAGGAAGAAATGAAGGGTAAAGGAAAGGAGAAGGAAAAGAAAGATAGTAGGGCGATGGGGAATGCTACGAAGGTATGTTCTACTTCCCATGATTGGCGAGCCAGTCTGAATACCTGCCTCCCGAAGACTCAATTGCTTGTCCCCGATACACATCGACCTCAACAAGGTCCCCAGGCCTCGCTGACCACCGTGGCATTCTCTTCTCTATCCGGACAGACCTCATCTACGTCGAAGAAACTCGCTCATCTCAAAACGTCCTCAAACCCGGCACAAGCTCTCGAACAGCTAGCTGCCAGGAAAGAGAAGTTGGCTGCGCTACCTGAAGAAAAGAGGAAAGAGATTCAAGAAAGGGACAAGTGGGTTAAGGCGGAGGCTAGGATGGAGGGCGTTAAAGTCAGGGATGATGAATCCAGGTTGAAAAAAGCGGTGAAGAAGAAGGAAAAGGAAAAGATCAAGAGTAAGAAGGCGTGGTACGTCTTCTCCTCACCCTCTCCCCGTCTATCATGCCTTACTTCTTACTTTAATACTAGGGATGACCGCAAGGAGCAACTATCGAACTCCATGGCGGCTAAACAAAAGAAACGCCAGGATAACATCGCCATGCGCAATGAGCGACGGAACGACAAGCGCAAGGGAGTAGGAAAGAAGAATAAGGCACGGCCTGGTTTTGAAGGGAAGTCGTTTAGCAAAGGCAATGGGAAGTCTAAAGGCAAGGCAGGAGGTAAGGGCAAATGAATGTATTGCCCATGGAGGTTTGTGGTGCTTCCTGTTATGCATGTTGCTGTTCGCAGTCTACCGTCACAGAATCTCTATCTAGACGCCAAACAGCGTTGATACCATTGCTACTGAGGCTCTTAAGCGGAAGTCGCAATGTAGGTCAAGACCTCCTCAGTTCCTTACGCTGTCGACGGAGATGGTCTTTGTATTTACGCCGTCGAAGACCCTTTACACTGCTGAGACGATGCTATTCGCTGGAACTGCTGAAGCGTATCCAGATATACAAGGTATGCTCCAATCCATCTAGTACGAACTGCATTGAGCAGACTGCTAGTGTAGTTTGCACGTGAGCCAGTAACTCGCCCGTGATACTGTGCATGTCCCAGTTTCCGTCGTTGAATTGACCAGCTGGCTGGCAATTTTTGGACATTGACTACGTTGAACGTCGAAATGTTCACCTCATCTTTGGCAAGTGAATCAGAAATCGCCTTGCCCACTGTCCACATGCCCGATACCGAACTTCTACTCTCAGTTATGATCGCATCTGTAGTACGTGTCACCCTTGCCTACGCCGAAAGTGTCCGCGTTGCAGTTATGGTGTCTAGTTCACGTTGGCATGAGGCTCATACGCATGCCGAGTCGCTAGTAATATTAGAAGACAGTCGGGCTGTGTCATTATGATACGCGAGCTGAGTAGTCCTTGCTCGGTATATGCGAAACTCAATCGTGTGTTATATATATCTTACTTTTAGTAGGGTGCTTCGTAGTGAGTATAATAACCCATTGTATAGTATAGAGTAGAGGCGTGATCTGGTCCGTGCACAGTATATAATCAGCTGTGCCAACTGTTCTGCTTCTACGAAGTCCCTAGCATTAGCCTCTTCAACTCCTCTGATTCACTACTCCGCCTTCGTCACCACATCTAAATAGAGGCCAACAGTGAATACCTCAGGGTCGACCTAGTTACTTCCCCCATTCTTCTCAATCCCGAAGACCAGTCTTTGCCGGTTACCCGTGCCATTTGACGATTGACTCTCTCGATATAATTACGACAACCACCATGCCTACTCGGCGTCCTCAACTCCAACCCTATCAACAACTTTGGAAGCGACATATATATGACAGTTTGCGTGAGTACGCCCACTTTCGGGCGCATATATGCGTTGTTTTTGAGGTATGCCAAAAGGATATCGTCGACGTCTCCCACTGTACATCTAATCAACTCAGTTCGAGCCTCTTCCATATTGCTCCCTGTCTGGGGGTAGCTGAGTGACAAGGAGGTATGTACCTTGAAGCTCGCCATCAGCTTTGTAATGCAGATTTTGCGCCATCGCGTGCTGATCTCTTCTTCGTTGTAGACCACTTATTAGTGCAGCTGGAGCATTCACGGTCGTTTCGCCTTGTCCAGCGGTGCCTGGGCGCACTGGTCATTGTTCCTGATCGCCACCGTCATGTCCAAACAAAGCCGCGATCAGGCACACAAACAAAGCGCCTTTGTTTGGCTACGCGAGAGTGACCAAACAAACCATCTGACCCCTCCTCTGGCGTGAGTGCGGCGGGCGATACGGCGTAGGAGATATTTGCTTGCTTTATCGAACAAAGGTAGCATCGAGGCACTTTTTCGCGGATATCAAACATGCGGCCAAGGGGGACAAAGGACATGAAATCGGAACTCACACAAATCTTATTGTTTCAGTCTGTACAAACAAGACCAAATAGCACAGACAATGAGAGTCGGGTCCATTGAAGCAAGACAATTGGAATCTGAACAAAAATGGAGAACCGCAGAGATGAGTACCCACTTTCTCTTTCTCCCTCTTCTTTTCGTTCCACTCTGCTAGTTCAGACATGCGTCGAGCGACGACCCTCGAGGTCGATACGTCTTCGACGATACAGCCTACGACGACAACGATAGAACACGATGAACAGACGACAGCCCCCACAACACCCACTACCCCTACGCCCACATCATCTATACAACCGTCTCTCAAGCTCCTCTTCTCCCTACTCACCAGACGCCATCTCCTCGTATTCCTCCTCCCCGCAATCATCCTTTCAATTATCTCCGGTGGCGTTGCCCCCTTCATGACCTACGTTATCGGCCAAGCTTTCGATGCCTTTGCCAAATTCCCCGTTTCGGGAACTCCCTCACAGCAAGACAAGGACGACCTCCTCCGAGGTGTTGGTATGGCCGCGATTCAACTGCTCGGCTTGGCCGCCGCCTCAGTGGCACTTTCAAGCGTAACCTCAAGTCTATGGATCTGGACGGGGGAGCAGAACGCGATGGCGCTGAGAAAGAAGGTCTATGACGAAGTTGCAGCTAAAGATATGGAATGGTTCGACACCAAGATGGGCGGTGAAGAACAAATTGGAGCTGGTGGCCTTATGGCCAAGTTTGCCAGGTATGTTTTGCCTCTGAATACTAGGAAAACGTCTCATTCCCTTCCAGAGAAACTGACGAAGTCAGAATGGCATCCTCCCTTGCATCTGGAATGATTCTTCAATACCTTACGACGACGATAACCTGCCTAATCCTCGCCTTTGTGCGATCTTACCAGCTTACCTTTGTTATCCTGTCGGCCGTCCCCGTCCTCACCCTCATCCAAGGCATCTCTCAAGGCTCAGCAGGCCCTCTTCTGAACAGCGAACGCTCTTTCATCGGCATTGCCGGTACACTCATCGACCGCGCCATCATCGCCATCTCCACCGTCAAAGCCTTCAACGCTGAAGGCTACGAGCGCCGCGCAGCCGGCCAGGTATTCTCCAGCCTTCACACCGTTGCAAAGAAGTTGAACATCGTTTGGGGAACCACGAGCGGGTTCGGTCAGTTTGTCATGATGTCCATGTTCGTACAAGGTTTCTGGTTCGGTTCCAAACTTGTCCGAGAGGGCAAGATTTCCCCTGGGGATGTTATGGCGGTCTTTTGGGCCTGCTTGATTGCTACAAGCAATTTACAGATGTGCATTCCCCAATTCATCACGCTTGCCAAGGGCAAGTTCGCTATGGTGTCCCTCCTCAGCCTTGTCGAAGAATCCCCTTCATCCCCCATCAATCCTCAGCCTGCTACTCCCCTCTCCCCCAGCTCCCAATACACGGTTGGCTCTCGCTCTACTCATACCCTCTCACTTTCGGTTTCCAAACCCCGTGCCTTGCGAAAGATAGTTCCTCGACGATGCGTTGGCGAGCTCTCCCTCACAGAGGTCACCTTCGCTTATCCTACCAGACCTACCCTCCCCGTCCTCAAAAACGTATCCCTCTTCTTGCCTGCCGGCGAAACGACTTTCGTTGTAGGCGGCAGTGGTTCCGGGAAATCCACCGTAGCTGCTTTGTTGCTTGGTCTTTACAAGTCGAGTCAAGGTCAAGTCTTGATGGACGAGCAGGAGGTGACTTACTTGGATGAGAAGTGGATGAGGCATCACGTTATGGGTGTCTCGCAGGGCGATTGTGTTATCTTTGATGGCAAGAGCGTTCATGACAACGTTGCAGCAGTTCTTGGCTCTCCGGAGTTGATCCCTCGCGAGCAGGTCGTCGATGCATGCACCAAGGCGCTCTTACATGAATTTATCAATGGCCTTCCGGATGGATATGATACCATTCTTGGCGGAAGCACTGAGGGCGGTATGGAGGATAGCGAGGAGAAGAAGGTCGGTGGCGTCACCCTTAGTGGTGGGCAACGACAGCGCCTCGCTATTGCTCGCGCCTGTCTACGAAATCCTACCGTTTTGATACTTGGTATGTACTCTTCACTTCCCTTCGGTAAATAACTTTGCTGACTTGATCTAATAGTGCTACTCAATAAGTCCTGGGTGTGCAAGTTGCAGTCGAATAAAGGGGTAAATGTGCTTGACAGCTGTCATCGGAGTTTAAAGCTCACTTGCTCGTCGCTGTTCCGCACGATGAGCAGCAACTCTTATCCCCTCGTCGCACCTCCTTGCCATGCTATTCGAGTTCTCAATCTCAGCTGATATGTCCAAGCAACATCAGATATAAAATATATTGCTACCTGAGAGACTAGACTACGACTGCTGAAGCCAAAACGGGAAGCTATGGTTTGAAGGGAGCTATATACAGGTTTGTGTACAAGTCCATTACAGTAAAATGGCAGAATGGATAAGTGCGGCATACATGATATCTTTTTGATCCAGAGGTCGAGATTTCAACCCAGCCTTGAATCAAATTGTTTTGTCATTCTTGGAAAGCCCTCGTGTGGAATGTTGCAGAATAGCCATTGGGATCACTATATGCAGCACTGACTGTACAAGTTCAGACACTAATGTAGCTACTCATCGTGCGGAACAGCGACGAGCAAGTGAGCTTTAAACTCCGATGACAGCTGTCAAGCACATTTACCCCTTTATTCGACTGCAACTTGCACACCCAGGACTTATTGAGTAGCACTAATAGACGAAGCTACGTCCGCACTTGACCCGACTTCCCGCCTCCTTGTATTCGAGGCGCTCAAGTGCATCCGTCGTAACAAAACCACTATCGTCATCACCCACGATCTTTCTCAGATTGAGAACCACGACTTCGTGTATGTCATGCGTAATGGTGAGGTCGTCGAACAAGGATACCGTCGTGACCTCGAGGCTGGTTCAAGTACTGAAGATTTACATGCGTCTACTGCTTCTCTCAACGAAGGCAGCGATCACGTATTCAAAGAGATGCTCCGCATTCAGATGGGCATGGGCGGGTACCTGCCCGAACGAGACATCGACACGATCCCTACTGATCCATTCGCTGCCACCGACGAAAAGCGAATCACCACCTTCGTTGACAGTGAATCCTCCGAAATACAATCCTCCGATCTCCTTACTCCACCCCCCACAGCGGCTTCGCGTCTCCGTCCGTTGACCCTCACCCTGGGTAACTGGATGTTTGACGTCGTTGCTGACTTGACTAAGACTGCGAATGGTCCTGGAGGTGCTCTTAGTCGCTTGTCGATGATCCCGGAGCACCAACAACACGAACAACAGAATCAACGAGCTAGCATCCGTGCCAGTCGTTTCATTCCTGCAGATATGTTCACTAGCTACAACAACAACGATTTCCCTCCTATGCCCAAGACCGAGATGGCTCAAGTACGAAAGTCCCGCCCTACGAGCATTGCTATTCCCTCCTCCCCGACTACTCCCACCGCTGCTTACACTATCCCCCCGACAAGGAGGTTGAGCCTACAGTTCACTCCTACGTCACCTGTCTTCTCTCTTGGCGATGGTCTCTACTCGTACAGCAATGGTGATTTCGCTGATAACGTTAGCGCCATGGGGAGTGAAATCGGCTTGTTAGGGAGCAGAAGGGGTCGAGGTGTTGGTGATGAAGACGAAAAAATGATGGAGCGACGAGGTACGACGGCCGAAGAGAGCCGTCGAAGACGGGGGCAGAGTGAGAGGAGGCGTTGGGATGCCGAGAAGATTGTTGTTGCGCCCACAGAAAAGAAGAGGAGGTTCGAGGTTCGAGTGGACAAGTGGAAGAGAGCTAGCGAAAAGGCTGGCAAGATCGAAGAGAACGTTGTCGTCTCCCCTTTGGGTTTCTGGCAACTACTTCGCGCGATATATCCCACCCTTCCTTACAAGCCCCTTCTCTTCTTGGGCTTGGTTGTCTGCGTCTGCAGCGGTGCCATGACTCCCATCTTCTCTTTCCTCCTCTCTCGGGTTATGTTCGAGGTCTCGATTGGTGCCTCAAACGTCAGCGCTATCAACTCTTTCGGCGGTCTTGTTCTAGGTATTGCCGCCATCGATGGGTTCCTCCTCGGGTTCAAGTATTTCCTGATGGAGACTATCGCTTCCTCATGGGTAATGCAAATCCGCAACGTCGCATATGGAAAGCTACTCGGCCAAGATAAAAAATTCTTTGACAAGACCGATAACACTTCCTCCCGATTTGTTCAAATCCTCGTTAAGGACGGCGACGATGCGCGAAACCTCATCGCTGTGGTCATTGGCCAATGCCTGGTTGTCTCTGCCATGCTCGGAGTCGGCCTCATCTGGGCTTTGGCTCGCGGCTGGCAGTTGACTTTGGTTGGCTTTGCTATCGCTCCGGTTTTCGCTTTCACGATGGCCGTACAGACGCGTCTTGTTTCCAAATGCGAACTTCGCAACAAGCGTGCTCGTGAAGAGGTTGCTCGAGGATACTACTCCGTCATCTCTAACATCCGTGGGATCCGTGCCATGTCCTTTGATGGTCTTTACAAGAAGGAATTCGATGCTGCAACCGACCGTGCTTTGATTACGGGCGTCAGGGGTGCCTTCGTTGAGGGGTGCACCTATGGCATTTCTAGTGGCTTGATCTACCTCGCTGAAGCCCTTCTTTTCTACGTCGGCGCCGTCCTCATCGCTTCTGGCACATATTCCTACCTCCAGATGGTCCAAACATTGAACTTGGTTGTTTTCTCCGTTACCATCGGCTCTCAGCTCATGGCTTTCAGTAAGTCTCCTACCACAAGTTGTCGTCTTACATATGCTGATGATATTTTCTTTACAGCTGAGAGAATTGCAAAGGCCGTTCAAGCCACTCGCGACTTCCATGAAATCCTCAACTTACCCACCGATACGGAGGAGTCCAAAGGCATGATGAAGCCCTCGCTTGAAGGCCCCATCACCTTCCGCAATGTATCCTTCTCCTACCCCGAACAACCCGATACCTCTGTCCTCAGTAACCTCAACCTCGATATCGCTCAAGGCGAATGTGTCGCCATTGTCGGTCCTTCCGGCTGCGGCAAGTCCACCATTACGGCACTTCTCCAGCGCCTCTATGAGCCATCTTCGGGTATGATTGCCGTTGGCTTGAACGAGCTCCGCTCTATGGACGTCCAACATCTTCGTCACCATGTCTCCGTCGTTAGCCAGAAGCCTAATCTATTCGACGCCTCTATCACCGAGAACATCAAATATGGCAATGAATCGTTGTCGGATATGGATGTTCGCCGCGCAGCCAAGGCCGCACACGTACACGATTTCATTATGTCACTTCCGAACGGATACGATACCCTTGTTGGAGAGAACGCCTCGCTAATTTCGGGTGGTCAAGCCCAGCGTTTGCAGATTGCACGCGCCCTTGCTCGTCCTTCACGCATTCTCATCCTCGATGAGTGTACCTCAGCCTTGGACGCTGCCAATCAGGCAGCCGTCATGGAGACTATCCATAGCGCCAAAGTTGGACGCACGACAATCATGGTCACACATAAAGTCGATCTTATGCGGATGTGTGATCGGATCGTGTTGGTCGACGATGGTCATGTCGTTGAGCAAGGTCGTTATGAAGAGCTGATGGAGAAGAAGGGTGTATTCGCCACACTCGCCAGCGGAGGAGAATGGCAGAGCTCCTAAGTTCGCTTGGTGTGTTTTTCTATGTTTAGTTTTTATTTTCTTTCTGCCTGGGTGCAACTCCTCCCCCTTTCCTTTGTTATGCTTAAGCGATACCTTCGTTATTCAGTTCATTCCCTTTTCCCTACTTTCGATTTCAAACACTGCACGCATACCATCACATACTTACATTCATACATACACACTCACATGATTACTCACTGTAGTTTTAAAGCAATAGTTTACTGGAAAGATTTGTTGTAGCCTTTGTAGCGCTATCCTATAACGATAGAATGAGAAATACGAATTGAATATTACATTCAGACGTTTGGTGTAAGATTGGGTACGAAAAATAGTATAAAAGCGTCCTAGTCGAAGGGAACAGGCCGAATACCAGGCCCAGACAGCCGAGGACCTGGTTGTCTGTCCTTCTCAGCTTGCGCAGCTGCGAACACAGAAGGAACGGGGATTCCGCAGCAATCGCCCCATCCCACCTCCCGCACACCCGGCACTCCGGGATGTGCATGAGCATGACCCCAGTGCGCGTCATCCGATGGAGCCGACGACTCCGGCGGTGGAGGTCCTTCGTATGGGAGAATGGAACCGAATAGGAAATGCTGTATGACGGGTAGTTTGCCCAGGACTTCCGCGAGGTACATCTTTATCATGCCTGCATTCACTTTATCCCAAGTCTTTACTGCTGAAATGTCGTCTAGCATCGGTGAATGCCATCGAAGGGATGCTGTTTTGATCTATAGCAGAAGATGTTGAGGATTCAATGGCTTAATTTACGCGAAAAGGATGGGCAGGGCTTACCGAGTTGATGAATTGTATGCAAGCAAAGTAGATGTATTCTTTAGCATACTCCTCTACAATTTCGGGATCATGGATGGCCCTGGGGCGAATGTATTTGTGACCTGTAGGGCTGCCTCATCGTCATATTCTACGATGCGCATTGACAGAGGTACGATACCTCTTAATTGAGCGGATCCCCATAAGAAGGGCAAGAAGTGATAGTCGTCTAAGCCCCACACTCCGTGCGAGCCAGCAGGCTCAAGCCAATACGTCGATTGCAGCACACGCATGACCTGTATATACCTGCAATGACCGGTTATTCTGGATGATCGAGGGGGTAATCAGACTAATACGAACCTCCAGAAGACTCTGATCACTAAGGCTTTGTAGTCTGATTCTTCCAGAACGCCCAAACGTTTAAGGCATATCCTAGAGGGCTGACAATTAAATGCGCTGACATTGAGTTTTCGCATGGACGTACAACCAACAGAGGAAGTTCAGTTCCATGCCACTGCCATAATCGATACGTTGACGATTTCCCCAAGATTCCTGGAAGTACACCGATATCTCTGGTACGGCTTCCTGCGGTAGATTCGGAATCATTGCATGTAGTGATGCCGATTCCTATAGACAACGATTGGCTCGTCTGATTCTTCGACGACCTGAGCTATACTTACCTCACCGATTTTGTCGTAGAAAGTCCGAAAAGCGGGATTGCCGAAGCGAGACGCAGCATTCTCGACCGGGGGTGTAGCCTTCGCAATCTCTTCCACTCGTTTCAGTACATCCAAAATCGCGATTACGGCCTACAAGCATCAATTATCATCGAATCCGGGCAGTTCCTGAGAAGGTGCATACGGGTGACGTCTCACATTCCGCGGAGAGCGTCGCGCCAACTACTGCTTCATTAAGTTTCTGTATATGAGCGACGAGTTCCTCGTGCGTTTTTGACTGTTGGAAAGCGACGAGCTGCTCCGGTGTGAGGATTCGCTTCTGAGGGATCTGGAAGGTCGATGAAGTACTCATTGTAGATGTTAAAAGGGGTACTTGGGCGCTCCATCCATGGCGCTGGCTAATCGAGGTTAGGAGTCTACCCCCTGAAGTATGCACATGGGAGGCAACTGTTTGTAATGAGTAACTAGACTAGGCACATCATGCCCCTGTAAATTGGTAAATTGGGGGTAGGACGAACCATAGCCGGCAATGATATCGATATCTCACCTCAGAGTCCTGGACTGCGGCCGAGGACCAATTACCGCAGATCTCCCACCGCCGGTACTACGACAGAAGGGAAAAACCGATAACAATTGATGAATCATTCTACATACACTACAGATATTGTCAAAATGCGGTGTCCATCATATCAAAACATAGCGAGTGACCCATCGTCCTAAGATCGTAAGCAAAACAAAACAAAACCAGCCTGTCTTATTGTAATCGATGTCATACCAGAGACAACTGACTAGTCCTTGTGTAGCCTCCGCTGTTAGGTGAACCTGAGCCGTTGGTGCCTAGTGTAGCAGGTGGCCAAGAAGATGCCAAAACACTCCTCGACCTCGGCTCCTCATAATAACCCGAGGAAGGCAAAGTTGGTAGAGACCGGCTCCTAAGAACTCGACCACTGAAAAACGATTTCACATTATGTGATGCACGTCGGATGCGTTTCTAGCAAGAAGTCAGCGTTGGGAGGGCGGCTTAGCAGGGAGGCAACCCACAGTTAGGCTTGACTTCCACGTTTTCTTGTCTTCACCTTCGAAGGTCATTTCCCGGCTCCTATTCCGCTCCCTTTCCCTGTCACCTCCGCCTTCCCAGAACTCGTCCCCAGGCACCTCTCTCCCCCTCTCCACATACGACCCCCGCCACCCGTCATCCCCCATAACATCACCTTTCACAAACCTCACCCCATGCCTCGGTAAATCATGCTCTGAGGCAAACCGCATGATCCCCGGAGGTTTCCTACTCTGCTTGAACTGAACTGAGGAATGAATCGAGTGATCATTGGGTTTGCGATCATGATCGGAAGGTCGCGTGGTACCGGTGTGAGAAGTTGATCGGCCGGTGCGGACGTGAAAGATATTGGTTTGTGTAGAGGAAGGGGAGGCTTCATGTGGGTCGTTGACAATCGGTGAGCGCAGGATTGTACGCGAATTAAGACTAGCTTGCCGTCTCGTTGACCCCGAAAGTGTGGGTGGGGCAAGGTGTGTTGAGCTCGAATAGTGACCCACTCCCCCATCATGATCCCCATCACTTTTACTCTTCTTCTTTCCAGCACGAGCGTCGTCGTCTTTCTGATGGTGATACCTACGAGGATGAGGTTGTTGGGGGCCAGTGCCCGAACTCGAGCGAGAGGTAGAGTTCGTTGTGGAATAGGAAGTAGTGTGAGAAGGGGGGCTCGGGAAATCGACATCGTCGTCGTCGAAGGCGAGGTGGGAGGTATATGTTGCGCCGTAAGGGTGAGGGGGTTCGTAGTGGATGTGGTCTCGACCCCCTCTGCCCTCGTTGCCCGCGTTGAAATGGGAGTTTCTCAATGGGGATGAAAGCGGTATGGAATCAATGGAAAGTGACTATAAACCATATATGAAAACTGGGAATTGGACACGAAGGGAATACGCACCGGCCCAAAACTCTTCATGTTTGCATAGGGGTCTCTACTGCGATGACCTCTCTTCTTCGTTTCATACTGGCTCGGATACGGATAATTCTCATCGGTGAAGGCCGTAGCGTTGACAGAGTAAACTGAGTCCGTTGGGACGTCCTGAAAAGAATAAAACAAAGAGCAGTGGCGTGTAAGTTCCGAACCATCGCGCTCCTCATTTACAGCCGATCAGCAACGCACCTCGCTCGCGTACATATAACTCGCTGGGTTACTGTAAGGGTGGTTCATTGTCAAATCCGACCTAGAGAGAACAAGTCGAACAAATCGACAAGGCCGTAAAATTTTGTCAACGTCAGTCAGTACAACCGATGCGCTAGGCACCTATAGAGGGGATCTTACAACAGGGTCGAAGGATAGATAAGATTGGAAATTGGGCTACAGGTACGAGAATGGGATGAAAAGGTGCGCTCGACAAAGTAGGTATTCTGGGATTGGTGGAGCCGAACTGGGCTTTCGAAAAAGCTCGGAGGGTGGGAGAGAAATAGTTGGCGGCACAGATGACGTCTCGTAAGATTACGAGTAAAGCCGAGACGGGCATACGATTATGAAGCATACGGTACCATGGAGGTAGTAGAGGAGGAATGAACCAACGAACCTACATAGTGAGGTTCAGCGGTGGGTAACCGTGTGACTACGATGTCGAGGCCTTTTGTGTTCATCATGATGGTGTGGGGGAAACTTCACCCGGACTGCTCTTGGGGTGAGAATGCCGAGATAAGATTAGATGCCATCATATCTTCAACACCTTGCTCAACATGATCTTTCCCTTCATCTCTCTTTCCACGTTCCAATTCCTCACTTGCAGCCAACCCCACATGATGGGGAATTTCGAAGGTGTGGTGCACACCGTTAACATCACGGTGTTTCTCCCACCGTCCACTGCTCCGTTAATCCCATATGCATCCCCCATCTGACTCGATCTGACGATACCCGTCCCTTCTTTAATATCGTTTCTAATCTCCTCCTCTAGCCTAGCCACCATCATATCTAGAAATCCTTTCTTCCGCACTTCTGGCGATACTCCCGCGATCCAAATGTGCGCGCTCTCCTTGATGCCGTCCCGCAAGGGAGATTCATCATGCTGCCGTGGGTGAACGAAGACAAAAGCGACGACCTCCGGCGTCTTCTTCTCGGATGAGCTAGCATCTGCCTTCGCGCGGGATAATATGTATACAATGTGTGCTCCTTGCATCGACAGCCTGCGCAGCCACTCCTCGGGAGACCCGTGATGACCCTCGCCTGTGGCGGCCATTTCGTCGCGCAGTATCGTGCCAAAGATAACCTGAGATAGTCGAAGAATCTGTGGTAATACGTTCTCGCATTCTGGGTCTGAATAACGCAAGACGCTAATGAAGTATTCGTGTTCGTCGACGCGTGTCTTGACATCCAATTGATCGCGTTGCTGGTTCGTCGCCATACGTGTCGTTGACCTGGGGAATGTGGGACGGTTTAGAGGGAACTGCGCGGTGAGGATTATCCCTTTATAGTGCTGGACCACGGTGCTCCGAAGATGACGGGTTGGAATGAAGACATAATGTTACGGGGCGATGGGGTTTCTACGGATATAGCTGTTCCCTCACGCAAGAACTGTTGTGTCAGGTCGCTAAATATACTGCTGGGGGAAGCATGTTATATGGCTTTTTCGGGGAGAAGGCTCTAACAGAAACGAGGAAGTATGCTTGCATTCAACTTGCCTTCCATAAGTTTGAGCTCGGGTTTACACATTTAGAAGCCGAGGAATACTTGGCGTCATCCGATGACCGGGTGATGCTTTCATAATTGAGAGTAGCAGAATGAGAAGACCGGCTGTGGCGGTGATCAAACCTTAGGTAACTTCGAAGCACGGCTATGAGTGGTGCATACAGTGGAAGCAGGTCTATATGGGAAAGACTTGGCTGGAAGAATGGCTAGCTTCCGCAGAAAGTAACAGTGAATCGATTTGCGTAGGTGTGCGGCGGCCTTTAGCACGGTAGCTGAAGCGCTTATGATTAGAGTAGCAGAATCAAGGAACGTACACTGGATGCTGTAGTCCTTTGAGATTGTCGATATACACTCAAGACCGGACTGTAGTCGAGGTCGGACAGGAATACAGGAGTTGGAAAAGGGATTGGCAAAGGGGGTCAGGGGGAGCACTTATCCCGGCGCATACAAGAGCAAGCCTGCGTCTGCTTGCTATATGAATGCGCAAATGTCTACCATAAACCAGTTATACGAGGAGCGTTACACATTCTTAATCTTGAAAAGACAGAATGACGAATAGAAGGCATGCTGAATCGATCATGCAAGCGAAGGAGAGTCGGAGATGGTGAATACCATGGAAGAACTAGAGGCAGCGTATAAGTCGGGCGGCGTCTGCTGGGCGATGGTCGGATGGAAGAAGTGAGGGGAGATGGTGGGGGTTCGATGACAAGCTGAAGAGGCGGTGAGAGTGGGTTTATATACTGCATGTGCGCACGGACCATGTGGCAAAGACGGTGAGCGACAAGGACATCGACGTGTTCATGCGTCATGACGTCATAATTTGCGACACAGAAGAAAATACCATGGATCGGCGCTGTCTAAGTGTGGCAAGAGAGCGTTGAACTCAGGGGTTTCCAATATCAGTGGCTTTGCAACACAGCGCGAACATCAGCTAGTATTACAGGTAATGAAATACAATCACGTCCGGGTATCAGGTTATAAATAGACAGTGGCCACCAACGCAGTAAGTTGGTAATTCTAAATAACCACACATTTGGAGGGTCGATGCTTAACCCGACTCACGAGCGCCGCCCGTGTCGCATACTGGAACACCTCCTGTAACCCTTCTCCCGTCTTTGCTGAGCACTCGAGGAAGTGCATCGCCCCAATTCGCTGAGCAACGTCATGTCCCTTGAAGAAAAGGGTTAATCAGCCTTCGAGGGAGGTGTTAGAGAGATGGGAAAGTTTACCTCTCTGTAAGAGATCATCCGTCTACCCAAATGGGTTCCCTCTGCTTGATTTCGCAAATCCTTCTTGCAACCCACCAAGACGACAGGAACACGGGGGAGGTAGTGTCGCACTTCGCCAATCCACTGTGGTTAAAAATCGTTTAGCTCGATCGACACCAACGCCAAAATTTGGGTGTACTCACACTCTCCGAGACGTTCTCTAAGGAATCCGGATAATCTATGGCGTAGCAGATCATTACGACGTCCGAATCGGGATAACTCAGAGGTCGCAAGCGGTTGTATTCCTCCTGACCAGCTGTATCCCACAAGGCTAATTCGACATGGCGTCCATCAACATGGATATCGGAGACATGGTTCTCAAAAACGGTCGGGATATGGACTTCTGGGAATTTGCCTTCAGAGAAGACAGCCAGTAGGCAGGTCTGACGAGAACTCTTCAGTGTGAGTATGGTAGATAGGGGCTATCAAATACCTTTCCGCAAGCGCCATCCCCAACAACCACTAATTTTCGTCTAAGCTGAGCCATGGTGGATGTTATAATGGGAGGACGGAGGGTTGTATTCGGGAGCGAATCTTCAAAGAGAGTTTGCACTTATAAGTTGACAGAATAGCCACCTGAACCCTGCAGGGGGCTTGAGTGGGATACAGCGCCTCGCTGTGCGATCCGATGCACGTCAGCGGAACTCACAAAGAAAAACACCTGTCTTATCCTGCCGCATCGCGGCTAACGATTGGGTGAATTCGTTGACACCCTTTCACTCATTGTGTCCATTTGGGTCGCCAGCGGCTGCATGGCCCGACTAGCTCGCAGATTACTGGATGACAAGTTAAATTGAAGACCGCCTGGGCTGTTCCTTTGGAGGGCGACTGGAGGTTTCTGCAGCAAAAAGTAGGGAATCTGGGAGATGGAGAAGAATACCAACTGCGAAGCCTCACTTCCAAAGATCGGCAACAAAAGCTGTGCAAGCCACCAACGTACAGCCCGACATCCCTCCAAATGATTGTTAGATGAACACCGGTTCTTGAAATTTGTACATAAAGGCACAACAGGCGACGCTGTAGATGTGGGAGGGGCTCACTTACGGAAAGCTCTAGAGAGCTGATTCTCACATTCTCCAGAGCATGTATCCACGATGGTGCACCGAGAACGCACTCTACCTGCATTTCTCCAACCATAACATTGTATGAGGAGAACAATCCACCGTTCCTCGTTGCCGGAGATAGTAGAGTATGGTATGGCAGACGTTTGTCGCCCTGCCATATTAATAATAGATGCTTGTGCGGGGGGAGTTACCAACCTTTGACAATTCAGTCCCCTCTGAACTGTCGACGCACAACTTAACCCCACAATCGGCGAAATTGCCTCGGTTCATTGGTCGGATAATCCGAACGTCTTGGCCTCTGGCTGGGGCTTCGATGTGCCATGGTTATCGTCTTCCTCAAGTTCGACACGGGCCCTTCATGCGCCACACGGTCCTCTGGCTTTGATATGCCATCGTCCACATCGAGAAGCTCCGCATTTTCTCAGTCAGAGTTATCAGCCTCGCGGGTATACCTCCGTTGGTGGATATCAGCACATTCACTGGGTGCCATCCAGATGACATATTTGTGTATTCCACTAAACAACCGAAGTTCAGACCGATATTGGTCCTGCACCTGCACCAGCTTCTACTTGGCACACTGTTCTCGCATTCAAAACGGCTAAACGTCGCTCCTTACGCATGACAATTTACCTGTCTTATGACCAAGTCGTGCAAGAAATGCCTCACCGATCTATCCTTCCGCATTCATTGATGCTTGCTATTACGAGTATAAAGACAGGAGAATAATCTTGTATCGTTGCACCATCACCGCTTCCGAGTCCCTCTTCAGATATGATTTTAGCAACGGTCATTGTCCTCGGCGGTATTTTGGTCGAGTCCGTCGTAGCCCACGGCTTCGTCCCTCAGATCAAAATAGGCAACCAGTACATTCCTGGATGGAATGTAAACACAGGTACTCCACCTTCCCACAACGCCTAATTGTTTGTTGATGTCCTCCCACAGATGGCTACACTACTCCACAGGTTGGTCGTTTGTGCAGTCCACTGGCATCGAACCTAATCTTCATCTCAAGCCGCTACGCGTAGTCCGTGCTACCAAACCTGACTCCGGATTTATCTCAGACCCTTCCTCTCCGGATATCACTTGCTCTATTGGCAACTCCAAGCTTCCGCCTGTAATTCACTACCTTCCTCAAGAGAGTCTGTTTATCTGACCAACTCCGTGACTTAGGGTCCAATCACCGCCACTGTTCCCGCCGGCGGTGCTGTCACCATGCTCTGGAATACATGGCCTATCGGACACTACGGCCCTGTCCTTAATTATATGGCCAAGTGCCCTGGAGATTGCTCCGTCTGGAAAGGCGATAGTGGTACTCCGTGGTTCAAGGTTCAGATCCACTATAAGTGTTTACCTTCTTCGCTGACCCTTCGAGATCTCAATAGATCTCCCAAGATGTTTATAAAAATGGCCAATGGGCTTCCGATGCTTTGGCCCTCAATAACGCTACCTATACAGTGAAAATCCCCAGCAATATTGCCCCAGGAAACTACGTAAGTTACCTTATCAATTCATGAACGCTCTCATATAAAGATACGTGGAAAGCTGCTTCGCCACGAGAATCTTGCCCTCCATGGTGCAGCGAACCTTGGAGGTGCTCAATTCTACCCCGTTTGCGTGCAATTGACAGGTACATGTTTGCCTTTTGGAAAGGTTATAGCTCTCTGAACGTTGTTGTCCAGTTACTGGTGGCGGTTCTCTCAACCCATCTGGCTTAGGCTTTCCTGGTGCTTACTCGGTATGTCGTGGACATGATCGTTCTGACCCGCTGAGCAAACCCGTTGTCAGGCCTCCGACCCGGGCGTCCATTTCAACCCTTACCAAGGAGAGGCCGCCAATCAAGCTTACATCCCCCCCGGTGGAGCTGTGTACCCTGGACTACAGTTCTCATGAATTTCGAAACGTTATGTTCATGCCTACGCTTGACAGTGCCTCCAAATCGTTGAATGGTATTTCGGGTAGTGGACTCAGGGGCCTCTCCCTAATTGTAGTGTTTGACTACCGTCCCCTGAATCACCTCCTCTTCGACTCCCTGTTCGGCTTCACTGCGCTTGAGTTTACTCCTTCCATAAAGTGCTGTCCTGTTCCTACGCCAGTCTTCCATGGAAGGTGCTTTCCCATCCTCGAAACGTTCTTCGATGCCAATTCGCTTTAACACGGGGCTGTCAGCTAAGGGGTTTAACTTGGCATCGTCATTGGCCATGGAGAAGTAGAAAACTCCTAGGCGCTGGATGTTGCGTTGATCAGCGGGAGGTTGGATGACTCTAAAGTGTGCCATGTAAGGCTGAATGCGCTATCAACTAACAGAAAATTGCGAGCAGACCTGTGAATTGTTGCTCGGTAATAACCTCCGGAAAGGAACTCAATGGCATCACCGGCGTTTACAACCTGAAATAAGTTAATAGTGAATGTATAAGGGGATTATTGGTCAGACGTACAAGCGCGTTGTCGATATGCTTAATCCATCTCCATTGGCCATCATGTGACAGAATTTGGAGGCCACCGACGGGCTGGCTGTAGAGAATCGTGATAGATCCGATGTCTGGGCGTATTCAATATCAGTGTCTTAATTGCTGATGGAATCAATGCGCTGGCCTGTGTGTCCCTTGAGCCAAACGCTCTTGGCGATGGCTTCATCGGCTTCTGGGCGTGGATAGCTATGCGGATATGAACGTCTGGTTGACTTCGATGGGCTCAGACTGACTATTTCATGAAACGGACTATGGGTGGATGTGAGGTAATTCGAGTTGGGATGATGTGGATTTAGCTTCTTACCCGATGATTCTCCAGGAGTTCGGAAGTCGTGCAACTTGGTGAGCGTGTCTTCGGGGAGCTCAAGCCCGAGGGCAAGAACCCTTTAGGAAGTCGAGATACGTGAGCTGTACGCAAACAACGGGTTGTGAAGACTCTGACCTCAGAATGGGGTGCAAAACGTCGAAGTGGTTGTGCCTAGCAAACTCAGCGATTTCTGGTAGAAATGGCCTGAGGGCGGCAGGGTGAGGTTGGTTTACGACAGTGCGATGAACTTGCGTAGGAGTTATCAATGCGTGGAACCGTGGGACTAGCACTCCGCTCACTGTTGTAGTGTTCGATTTCGTCGCGAACACCCCCTTCGATGAGCTGTAAAATTTAGCTTAGGATATATATCAAAGGCCTCATACGAATCGTACATACCCATTCTTGTTTCAATTTGTAGCCCCTGTATACGGACAGGTCTGGGCGAGCATACTCCTTTTTCTCCTCGGCGGAGACCTGCGCAAAGGGGACATTGGCGATGTCAAAGATGCGCTGGGTCTGTCGGAACCATGAGGTCGAACGACTATATCCTGAGATGATTACCACCGTCAAAGCAATACCTGAGCGGCAGTATATCCGTGATTGATAACATAGAAGAAGCCAACGTTGGCAAGGGCTTCGCGAGTCTGATTAGCGAGCTCGGCTCGTCCTTCAGGCGTCGCTGCCTTCGATAGGTCGATAATGGCCAGGTCAGCAAATTCCACTAGGTACATAGGGTGAGCGAGTACATCTGCAAATGATAGAGGTGTTACTCACAATCTTCCTTGGTTGCTGGAGGTGGAGCGTAGGACTGAAGGGGTGGTTGGGTCTGTGCTGGAAGCATGATGGGTAAGCGGGGCTACAGGTCCTATAGTTCTGGGGCTCATATCTGCGGCATTATATGCACATGGACGAAGAAGCAGCTCAGATGGTGGGAAATGAGAGGGCAGACAGGAACTCATGACCATATACCCGGGATATGGACTTGGAGTAGTTCCACAAACGATCAATTTACCCATGCTTCGTGGACTAGTGCCCGTGGTGTGGTTCAAGAATGTGTCCGTGAACACGAGAACATCTGCTGATTTCTCGGCATCAAATCTACAAGAATACAATTTTTATGAGTCCAGCAAGAAAACATATGGGTCGACGGTAATTCGTAGTGCATAAATACCAATCGTCACATATCTGCCACACTCCTCCTTTGAAATGTGGCATTACGAGTTCCATCAGAACTAATACACGTAGACCAGCCCGGCAGTGAAAGTATTCAGAAAGGGGGCGGCGGTTGACTCTCACCACATTTAATATACAATGCCATACAAACTTCCTTCGCGGCATCACTCCACCCAATGCTTCACAACAGTGCCCTGGATTACTTCTTCTCTTACTCCCTTTTCAGTAGTACTGGGTTTCAATTCATTTTGCCCGTAGTTGGTCGTCCTATTCCTTCGCCAAACTTCCATTACGGGGGCTTGACCGTCTTCGAAGCGTTTCTTGATGCCTACGCGCTGCAGTACTGGGCTGTCAGTCATTGGGTTCAGCCTAACATCGTCGTTGGCCTGAGAGAAGAAGAATACGCCCAGGCGCTCAACGTTCCGTTGGTCGGCGGGTGGTTGGACAACCCTACCGGAGATATCAGTAGGCCGGTTCACACCCTCATTCAAAGGGATAAGAAGGCATGCCTATGAATAGTCGCGCGATAAAGGCCACCAGAAAGGAATTCAAGTCCATCACCTGCATTGACAACCTTGATGCCAAAGTCAACATCAAATGCAACGGCTTCGTGGCGGCGAGTAATAGGACTCACAAGGGCATTGTCTATATGCTTGATGTACCTCCACTTGCCGTCTCGGGACATGATTTGCAGCCCGGCCACCGGCTGGCTATAGAGAAGTGTAATGGATCCAATATCTATGTACGATCGTGTGCGCTCATGGAAATGTGGGAAAACCTAGACGGCGAAGAGTACCTGTGTGGCCGTTGAGCCAAACGTGCTTCGCTAAGGCTTCGTCATTCTCTGGGCGAGGATGGCTGCGAAGCTGTGAATCGTTTGCTCTAGCGCCGACAAGACGTACTCACTATTTGATGAATCTAGCTGTAGACGGGTGCAGCTTTAGTTGGGTGGTTCCCGGATTGAATATGGGTCCGTACCAGCAGACTCCCCAGGGGCATCCCACTCGTGCATTTTAACAAGAGTGTCTTCGGGGAGCTCTAATCCCAATGCCAGAAGCCTATATCTCGCTCCTCAGCATAACATTCAAGGGATTGGGTGGCGTACTTGCCTCATAATGGGAAGTACCACATTGAAGTGATTATGTCTAGCAAACGCCGCAACCTCAGGGAGAAAGGGCCTGAGTACCGGGGGATGCGGCTGGTTCACAACGGTGTAATTGACTAACGCCACAATAATGAAGAGTGGTTGAGAGTCTTCAGGACGACCTACAACTGTAATGTTCAAACTCATCGGGTACACCTCCGGTAATGACCTGCGAAAGATTGGACAGCTAAAAACGCCTCAGGCATACGGATGCTAAGAACCTACCCATTCTTGCCTCAGTTTGTAACCCTTATACACAGCCTTATCTTTACGGACATACTCCTTCTTCTCCTCTGCCGATACTTGCGTGAAAGGCACATTGGCGATATCAAAGATGCGGGTAGTCTATATTTATTACTCGGCATTAAGACTGCGCAAGGGGGTATTCAACTCGATAGTAAAACTATCACCTGAGCGACCGTGTACCCATGGTTGATCACGTAAAAGAAGCCAACATTGGTAAGGGCATCACGAATCTGACGAGCGAGTTCTGCTCGTCCTTCTGGAGTCGCAGCTTTCGAAAGATCAACGATGGCGAGCTCGGCAAAGTCCACTATATAGACCAGTGTAAGCAAGCGGTTGAAGACTAACAAGGGTGAGTACGTACGAGATTCCTTCGTCGGAGGGGGCGGAATATGAGGCGGAACAGGTGGTAAGGTCTGTGTGGGGAGCATGTCGTAGGGGGCTTAAGTGAGGGTGAGCTTTGGTGGAGACAGGCAATAAATAGCGCTTTGACACAAGAAGAAGCAAGGTCATGAGAGTGGAAGCCCAGCCGCGTGATTATGAATAGGGAGGGCTGGAGGCTGAAGCCCACGTCCAAGATACTATGCAAGCAGAAAGAGAGCTGCGGATACCAACCTATTCGATGCCCAAGACATTAACTTCGAGCTTAGGCGAGGCTTGTTACAATGTTGTTTTAGCAAACTCTGTAAGTGCGTTCATGCTTAGAAAGAAAGAAGTCAAGAGATAAGATAAGAAAATTTTTCTCACCGTGTTTCCATCATCGGTCCAGCTCCCCTTAGCTGAGAGATGAAGCCCATAAATTGACAGCAATCTCACAGAGCCTTATGTCTCCGTCAAGTTCTGTCGATTCCATTGTGGCTCATGCTTGCACCGCGATAAGACAGAAGGGCGGACACGCTTTCATTGGTGCGTATTGATGGGGTGACGAAGGTCATGCTGAGCTAGCCGCATTGCTAAGCGGGTGGCTAGATAACAAGAGAAATTGGCTGATCGCCAACATTAACACTAGTGTCTGACCCTACGAATATGTCCAAGGTGCACGATAGCGCCCCGGATTTGGATATGTCATGTTCGAGTACTTCTCAGCCATGACTGACACCATCCACCGGCAAAGAGCAAATGCGCTTGCTGATTACCTGATGACGAATAGTGAGTTTTGCCATGTGCCGGCATTCAACGGAGATAACATACTTAGACCATGTGCCTGTAGATCAATTTTCAAGACGTCCCGTCGTTTGAAAATTAAACCGTTCGGCGACATATACTACACAACGTGGCAAAAGAAGGAAAGAAGTTACAACCTAGACATGAGGACGTATGCACTTTTCTAGCGCTCGCTGTGCAGATCCCGGAAGCGATGTCTATCCCGTGGAACGCCAATGGGAAGAGAGCACATGGAAACAACGGGATGAAACCTCGCATGGTTTTGGCAGACTTAGGTTGACCCCGAGTAAAGCGCAAGGCGAGTGGTGAATAAGGCAGCTTAGCGAGAGTGTTCAACTTTAGGAGCACGTCGTCAAGGCGCATCAAAATCTGTGGACGGGGTAGATGATAGGCGATGTATCGAGAACCATGTGTAAGTGACAGAGGAGCGAACCGGGAGCAAAGTAAGTTTTCACAAACTTCGTACATGGTCGGAGGCTTTCGGTACCACAGGACAGGTAGAGCCCCCTGGAGAGGCCCCGAGAATAAGATAAGCTGGTTCGATGGAAATAGCACGGTTCAGCGGGCGATACGTTTGGACACAGATCGCGGCACGTCGGAGGCGGAGATGGGAGCGTTGTTGTGAGGGCTTCCAATGAGGTATTATGAAATACTGATCCGAGGAATTACATCCAGGATAGCGTGTCGATTCGATGATGAATAGAGGAGACAAAACTTCAGTATTAT